>JARQAD010000002.1:74511059-75233559 GCA_029955455.1 Quercus agrifolia
AAAAAAAAAAAAGTAGCCGTTGGTGGCTTTCCAAGAATAAAACCATAAGCATATCTCTGTGAATTCAGCTATAAACTTGTCACCATTATATAAATGTATAGAAACCAAATCTCTTCTTCAGAATAATTAGAAGTTTTGAAAGAAAATCTTTGAGTAGATTCTCGAAAATCTGACAATGTCCAATTCAACTAGATGTGCAGCTTGCAAATCTTTGAGAAGGAGATGCTCTAAAGATTGTGTTCTTGCACCATATTTTCCACCAACCAATCCACAAAGATTTGCTTGTGTTCACAAAATCTTTGGTGCTAGCAACACTACCAAAATGCTAGAGGTATGACCATATATAAGTATATATATATACACACACACACATACATGTTACTAAAAACATATTTTTCATTTATTAAGTATTTAATACAAAGGTATTATATATATATATATATATATATATATATTATTTCATGCGCATATATATTGGAGGGATTAATATTTCAGCTTGTCGTTCACTGAAAAGCTTTCTATCTTATGAAATAATCACATAGATGGTGTTAATAATATCTTTAAGATGTTTCTTAATGGATTCTTTCTCTAATGCATCTTTGATGGGAAAATATAGCCGAAGAAGATAACAAATGACACTGATTTAGTTTTATTTATTGAAGTAATTACGTACTCTAGATTTTCCTTTAATCATTGGTTGTTGTGTTGTGTGTATGTGGTTTTTTTTTTTTTTTTTTTTTTTTTTTTTTTTTTTTTTTTTTTTCAGTATATTAGTAGGTAAACAAATTTTACCCATTGTCTAAACACAAAGTACATTACAGAATCGACATTCATGACTACGAGCAAAAACCTTACTATAATAATAATGCAAAGATGATATGTTTTGTGTTATTATCAACTATTGTTAGTAGTGTTGTTCTTCAGTTCTTACTTTGTGCTAGGAAATGGAGAGAAGATTCAACACATACACATAACTAAGACAATCACTTATATAACCAATATGAATGTTGAACATGTTTTACTTTCCTCTTTTTTCCTATCATTGTAAGCTTTGAGTTCATCATTTTATGTTAATATCAAATTTGTTTGATACCATTTCCTCCTAAATTTGTTAATATTTAAATTCATGTCAATTTCCATTTTTAACCAAATCTTCATTATTATTTTAGAATTAAGTTATTTGAGCAACTAATTTAATATTTAACTCTACTCCGAACGGAATTGTTTTTATTATTCTTTTAGCTGTTTGATATTTTCCATATATATACTCTTTGTCAACTTTTAACATGTGTAATTTTAATGCCTGTCACAACAAAGCATGAGAGCACCATCATTTGAAATAGATTCTTTGTCAAATTAAATTGCCTGAGTAATTATGATTTTCATTTGAGGAAAAAAAAAAAATCCCAAAATTATTTTACTTTGAAATTGATTAGTAGTACATTTTAAACTAAGCTACTTATATTTATTACTTCAAAATTTAGTCCCTTATAGCTGTTCATCTCTCTAGTTTATTTACCTAAAAACAAAAAAAAACAAAAAAAAAAAAAAAAAAAAAAACAAAACAAGAAAGCTGGTTTCAATTTTTTTTTTCATCATTTGGCATTGCAGCAACTTCCACTGCATTTACGAGCTGCGGCAGCGGATTGCATGTCTCTCGAAGCAAGTTCACGTGTGGAAGATCCAGTCTATGGAAGTGTTCGGATAATCTCTCAACTCCAAGAACAAATAATTGAGGCTCAGTCTGAGCTAGTGAAGACAAAAGGTGAAATATCCTTTCATAATGCACAACAACAACTACAACAACAACAAATGCAACAGCTGCAAATGATTCATGCTATTGCCCAAGAAGGTGAAGATCAGCCCTCATGGCTCAGTTCAAGTCAACAAGATCTTTTCCCCAACGTAAATCAACAGCAACTTGAAGACTACAACAATTCCAATACTTTTTGTGGCTTTGAATTTTAAGCAATTTATAAATTCAATTTATCGATGAATGATGTTATGGATATTACAAACAATTTAAATATTTGTATATTATGTCATTGAGGTGGTAGTAATTAACCACTTAAACTCTCTCTCTCTTGTATTATTTGTTTTCTTCTTAGCTTTTGAGGTATTTGAAAATACTTAACTAGTTGCATTCAATTACTAACTGTCTTATAGCATATTAACAAAAAAAATAAAAAATAAAAGAAATATTTACATTAATCTACATGTTTCTTAGGATAATGCCAATAATTATGAAGTGCACAAAACTAATAATACAAAAAGAGTAAGTTCAAGTTGAACTTTTTATATTTTTCATAAGAAAGTTTCTAGAAAGATTCCAAAATCTATATTCTTTTCATAGAATAAGAAAATTATTTTATGTTCCCCTAACTAGAGCAAAGTGGCCTCCTTTCCATTTATAGTAAGTAACAAGTAACAACAACAAAAGAATTCAGCTCCCTTTCTCTTTTTGCAAAAATTATTTTATTAGTTTATTTCCATAAGATTACTATATTACTATTACAAATAATTAGATACATTTTTAGAATTAAACTTCCTTTTCAAATTAGAAATCACTCTACTAATAGTATTAATAATTTATCTTTTCTAAATTAGATAATATCTTTTCTTTCCTTTTTATTAATTGTACTTAGGAGAAATTAAACTTTACCACCCTAAATTATACTACATATTACATTTTGCACTTTAAACTATGACCCTTGTTACACTTTGCACCTTGACGTTAAATTTAGTGTTAACTTGAATGTAAATTCAAAGTTTAGAGTGTAAAGTGTAAAAAGGAATATAATTTAGGGTAGTAAAATATAATTTTTCACTTGTTTTTAGTAGATTAAGAAGATGGACAATTAGGTCTTTTCATATAGTATTATATTTTTTCATCCAAGTTAACACTAAACTTAATGTTGAGGTGCAAAGTGTAACAAATTCATAGTTTAGGGCGCAAAATATGCATTTAAAAAGTTTAGGATGCAAAATATAACATTGGGTATAGTTTAGGGTGGTAAAATATAATTTCTCCTTGTATTTACAATTCATCATCGTCATAATTCTTTCCTTTGTACTCTTTGTCAAGTGAATTTTGAAGGAGCAGTTTTCTCAAACCAAGGTTCAGATGGTATTGGCAACAATGCTATTGCAGTGCTAAGTTGCCTAGTGTATCATTGAAATTCACTGAACTTATAAACCAATGAATTTTCCATGAATATATTATGTAAGATGAAAAAAAAAAAAAATTTACATCATTATTTTTTATATTTAGAATGATTTAAAGAATTCTTGTTATATTTTATGTTCTCATTTTTAAATTTTTTTATAGTTAAAAATATATATAAATAATTAAATATGACTATATTGATCTCAAATCACATATCATGTGCACAATGATTTCTTCTAAAAAAAATGTGCACAATGATTAGTAAGCCACGTGAATATTATATAAAACACTTTTTCAACAATTTGTTGACAACAAATTAGTCCAAGACTATGATTAAATAAAATCTAAATCAAATATATTATCAAGACAATTGAACGCTAGATGCAATAAACAAAAAAAAAAAAAAAGGAATTAAATTTAGACTTTATTACATTTTGTACATATATTAATGAGTAATGACACACAATCTCTTTCGATGCGGCGTGTACACAATCAATTTTACTTTTTTTTTTCACCCTTGTGCAAAAACATTTATCTATATAATCATATAAGAATCTATTTTTTTATTGGAAAAATATTATTTTGATCTCTACATTTTTTGTTCTTACCATTAACTCATTAAAAAAAAAAATAGAAAAAAAAATGATTGTCTAGTATTTTTTGTTTGTTTGGTTTTTTCACTTTCTTGCTAACCAATCACACAATACATCCAAAACAAATTAATCTTTAATTCATTTTCTTTCCTTTTTGTGAACTTTCTTGGTAACCAAACACAATACACCCTTCTTATACATATAACAAATAACCCAGAAAAGTAACATCTGTTTGTGTATTGAAACACACATATCCAATGGTGTTGGTGATGTCTCTTTATATTTTACATGGTTACTTTTCAATACCCACATTAAATTATCTATTCTAAAAGCAATTTCAATAAAATTTATAATATCCTTATCATTTTTTGAATTAAATTCAATATAGCTATATTAATGAATTTGATTGCACAAATTTAATAATGCTTTTCTGTGAAAATTGGCTCAATAAATGTCTCAGTCGCTTTCTTTTTAACAAACAAGTATTATATATCTATACACTATGAACGTGAAAAAATCTCTATAAAAAAAAAAAAAAAAAGAACATTCGGCCAAAGGAAACAAACACAACCTTATATATCATTATGTGACCTGCCATTAAATCAAAATTGTCCATTCTTATTTCTCATCAAGCAAGAAAAGAGCTTTAACTCCATGAAACACATTTTTTTTTAAAGAAGGCACATAATTTCTTGGTTTAATGAAGATAATCTACACATTTTTCTAAAGAAGTCACATTTGGATTGTAGTATTTATTCTCATCTCATGTTGTACTGGTAGTCTGATCTAGTAATGGGCTGACATCCTGCAGCAAATTCTCTATTTAGCCATTCTTTTTGGTTCATTTCATTTTACTTTGTTTCTCACTTTCAATTCTTCTCACCCAACCCAGCCATTTATTTCTGATCTCTCTCTATCTCTCTTTCTTCCTCACCTATATTGTACATCCAAGAAACCTCAAGAAGCTATGTTCATTCCCACCAAACCAGCTCTCTCTGTTCTCTGTCACACACACCTGGCGATAATGCCATATGGATTCAAATCTGTCATTACTACCCGAAACTAAGACACCGTATGATCTGCCGGAGAATATGACCTAGCCATACCAGTTACCCTTACGTTATAAAAATATATCATTATGTAATGACTGCATATTAGACCAAAAATATCACATGCTACCTTTACACCAGCTTTCTGACACACATTTACTGCGTCTTTGACACCGGGATGACAGGGATCCTGCATGTAGTCAAAGGGACTCGTTAAAGCGAAGAGTCTAACAAGGTCAGAGTTTGCCATTCGATGAAAATAGAAAGCCCCAAGAATATGGTATTACTAAACATGCAGTCAAAAAGAACATCACATAAATCAGGTGCTGTTATATAAAAGTATATACAAATAAACTATTCAGCTACAGAATATAATTGATGAACCCTACTTCCAAATAAAACAGCAATTTATAGTTGTTATTACCAAAAAGTTAGATTCTTAATAAGTGTCTTTTAGCAAGCCAGAACAAGGGGAAGGAAAATGAGGTAAATGAATTTCATAATGCTCCATCATGCATGCATAGTGAGCTTTACCAACAATTGGGTTTGACTTTTGACTTCTGTACCAAAAGTGTAATGAACTGATTGAGATATATGCTAGTTTTAAAAAGGTTGTTTATCATTTTCATATTGCTCAACTGCAAATGTAAAGTATTCAAAGACTAACAATTGCAGCCTACTAATTTAAATTATTTTTCAAGATCAGGGGAAATGATTGAAAAACATTCTTACAGTCTTAATTTTTTCCTACCATGATTACAAAGAGCAACAGCATTAATTATACATCAGAAATGTTTGGGAATCTTCAACCTAACCACCATTCACAATCTTCTTATAATAAGTTCATCCAAAACGAGATAAATAAAACTGACAATTCATGCAACACAATCATATAGTCAAATACATGTTTATCTCTCTCTCTCTCTCTCAGAGTTAAAAATGATTTCATTCAAAAAAAAAAAAAAAAAAAAGCTCAATACACAAGACTTTCCCATAAACAGAAATTACAGTCAATTGCAAGCAAAGAACTCTAGGAAAGAACAGGAGTGATGTTGCCTAAGACTAGGGGTGTCCACGGGTCGGTCCGGGTCGGGTTTGTGCCCAACCTGAGACCGACCTGCCTGACTCGGGTGGAGAACGTTCTGACCCGACGCCGACCGGCGAGAGAGTCGGATCGGAGCGGTCGGTTTTTCGCCGGAAACACGGTCGGTTCGGTCGAAACCATCCACGGTGAAAAATCCGGCCAAACTAGTTGATTTCAGGCCAAAATGCGCTAGAGCCGGCGGAGATCTCACTGGATCTGGTGAGATCTCGCTAGATTCGGTGAGATTTCCACCAGATCTGGCTGAGATCTCCCTAGATTTGGTAACATCTCCCCAAATCCGACCCAAATCTCATAAAAATCTAAGGTATTCTGACCAAAAACTTACCGGGAAATTCTTATTTCGCCGGATTTCGTTAAAGCTCCGGTCGGGTCGGTTGAGGCGGGTTTTAGAGGAGAGAACCCGCCATCCGACCCGCAGGACTCGGTTTCTGGGCTTTGCAACCCGCCGCCGACCACCGGAGCTCACGGATCGGTCGCGGGTGGGTCGATTCCGCTCGGGTCTGGTCGGTTGGATCGGGTTCGGTTCTATCTGGACACCCCTACCTAAGACAACGATCCACTCAAACAAACATATTAGCAAGGATTGCTTGATAACATGAATTGGACACTCAAAACCATCAGAAGTACTACCATTACGCTCTCACCAAATAGCCACAAAATGCATAATGGGATAGCCTTCCAAGCTTTAAAACTATGATGACGTTGAAACATCCATTGCCAACAGCTTAAAGCTCCTTGGTGTGTTTCATTCTCGTTTGGACTGTAACTTGGAATAAGATTCTTATGGGCGACAATTTGGGACTTAGGAGTTTTGATTTTGTTGACTGATGCATTATGTGTCATATTTGTGGGGTAACTGTGGACTTATTACTTCATTGTGAGAAGGCTCATCGGTTGTGGAGTTTTGTTTTTAAACCTTTTGGGATTTTGTGGGTCCTACTAAAAACTGTTATGGATCTACTTTTTGGATGGTGGAATTGGTTGGAAAAGCACTCATCTGACATTTGGAATTTAGTTCTATTGTGCTTACTATGGTCTATGTAGTGATGGGAATATGTTCGAAACTCCCAGACTTGTGAGATGCAAAAATAGAGAAAAAATATACGCTAAAAAAAAATAATCATACACAAGATAGTATTTATGTGGTTTAGCAAATTGTTTATGTCTACGGAGATGCAGAGATTTCATTATTCTCAAGAAAAAATAAAGAGTGCGGTAGTACAGTTTTTCTCTCTAAAAAACGACATAAAAACCCTAATCTTCAAAACAATAGTTTTTATATCCTACACATAGGATTCATAATGGGCTACAAAAATGGGCCAAAAAATTTTCGGCTTAAGCTATAGCGCTCATGGACTAAGCCTCAGAATATCTCTCATTAAAAACTGTAATAACATTATTTTGGGTCAGGTCATAATCTAGATTAAATATAACTAGACTCCACAAAGCCCAACATGTAGAAGGAACGTAATCGGTAGAATTTTGAGGACTTGGATAGTTCTGTTGATCAGTTGCTTCCTTTCTTTAGTGGTTCTCTATTCGATTGGTCTCGGACTTAGGGACTCATATCTAGTGATTCTCTCCATTCTTTCCTTTGTTCTCTGCTCTTTTGTAATTAGTTTTATTCTTTGCTTTCTTTTCTTTTTGTTTTCATTTGTAATTTTTGGTTTGCTTTATGCCATTTTTGCATTAAGTAGCCTTTTGAATACACATCTTTCTTATTTATCCCCCCCCCCCCCCCAAAAAAAAAAAAAAAAGCTTAATAACTACCACTGTCTTTGGCATTACCCAACATACTCCAAAAATGGAAAATAAAAGCCACCATATATCTCTTGCCATCTTGCAATGAAGCAAAAGATGATCAACAAATTCCCTAAATATATATATATATATATATTTAATTTGATATTTAGGGAATTTAAATCCTAAATGTCTCCATTGGAAATACCAAGAAGTGCTAGTTGAGTTCCAATATTCTTAACATATTCCCCACCATTCTTACACATACAACACCGGCCTACAATCATATATTTTGGTTTTGAAGATTATCCACTGTAATATTTTATCCAACGCCAGTGCCCAAGTAAAGAATGAAAACCTTGTGAGGCACCTTAATACACCATATACTACTCCAAGGAAAATTAACCTCTGTAGAACCCCTCAACCACCATACAAAGAACAAACACAGAACCTTCCTGCTTTTGAAGGTTTCTACAACATTCAATTCTCCCCTTGTCCAGAAGGTAAGCTAGAATACAGCTGATCAAAGGGGTAACCACAACTCCCAATCATGAGGTGGTCAGCTAAACTGAAGATTCCAGCTGTTAACACTACTCAAGTAAGACAAGGTCATTTTCAGGTAAAGCCCATTGAGCTAAGTCCTCCTCATTTGTAGGAACTTTGTCTAATCCATATAATCGGTATGCAGTGGCAACACATCGCAAGCTTCTCATAGCCATCTCATTA
The DNA here is from genome assembly GCA_029955455.1 of Quercus agrifolia. Classification (NCBI taxonomy): domain Eukaryota; kingdom Viridiplantae; phylum Streptophyta; class Magnoliopsida; order Fagales; family Fagaceae; genus Quercus; species Quercus agrifolia. The sequence continues at coordinate 74,519,439 of JARQAD010000002.1, forward strand.
ATAGCTGCCTTGAAAAATTCCTACAAAAAAGAAATTGAAGGCAAAATACACCAAAATTTTACTTACAATTGTGCACACAATGTTAATCCATATTCACCTTCAACGAGAATGATATCTTTTACATCATGGTTCAACGCATTGGCTAATAGTAGTCATTTCATGCAACACATCATATTCAACGGTTTCACTCAGATTTATGGTCCAAGAGACACATGACGTAAAGGTAATGTCCCACATGAGCTATCTCAATGATCAGAAAATACTTTCTAGCATCCCATAGAGAACATTTGTACCGATTGTCACATACCTAATGCATGGGCATAATTAACCAATTCATACCAAAACCCTAAAGCATTTCTACCCAACAAGTTGTTAAAAGATTTATTTAGAATAGAAGTCAAAATTTTAATATTATTTCACATTACCATGACAATCTTCGGTACGTAGCAGTATCTTATATTATCTTATGACCTATACAGTTTATGAAAATCACACCTGCCTATTAAGTCCAAGCTGTGCCCAGATTATAGAGGCTTATCAATACTTCGACTCATACCAACATGAAAAACCAGGGTTCATGTACATATAACTTAAATTTACTTAAATTTATATCACTTAGAGTCCCCTTAATTTTTTTTCCTCTTAGAAGCTTTCTAAAGAAGTAATATTGTCAGCAACAAACCTCTGGTCCTTACCTTCTCTTCTTCAATGGACTTGTAAGCAACCATTTGAGTCAAGATACCCCGTACATGCAGATAGAACTATCTCAACTGCTCCCTTCCAATGTATATGAACTTCTGAGTCATTCTGCCATAAAACATAAGTAATGGAATCTCATTAGTAATAGGTGATTTATTCGAAAGGAGAGAGATGTTGAGCCTATATAAAGTGAAGGCAGTCTATGGCATGCTTACAAATAACAATAACCAAAAGTTCAAGAAGGTATCGAGACCTGAAGATTCAGCTTTTCTGGAGTATTCTTTGCATCTTTAATGTAACCACTTGTAATGATCATCTTAAACCCACTTAGATTTACCCAAATACAAATAAAGTGCATTTTGTCATAAAATATGTCAATCACATAAAAATATGAACCTAACAATCTCCATTTTTGGTAATTTGTGACAAAACTACAAGAGTACATTGAGTGTTCTAGAATACATTCTACTCATGTTTACTAAAAAAAATTAAAAAAATTAGTCTAGTCTAAAAGATTTGAACTTTGGAAGTTGCTGCATGAAGAAGGTTTGGAATTTTGACTTGGTTTTAACCTGTCTTTCTTGAAAGGCACTAAATAAGATGCATCAAGGTGCTATGTGGAAAAATAATGACAAGTTAAACAAATAAGCTCAAGAAAACTTTTATTCACAATGCTATCAAAATAAACAACAAGAATATCTCAATCATAGCATGTGAACCAAAGCACAAAGATACACATCTCAAAATATATCAATATCAAAGTGTATCTGAATATTCAGAAAGTGTGTAAAACACCTTGAACGTTTAGACCCCTAATTTACAAATTACTAATTCAATTTTGTTATCAAACAATGTATGTGCGGAATATGAACATAAGCTATAACAGAATTGATAAAACAATCTAAACCAAATAAAATCACAACCACAACATAAATTAAATGACAAAGATTAAGGGAAGAGAGATGCAAACACAAAGACAACACAGCGATGTGTTATTGAAGAGGAAATCGAAGTCCTCGGCGTAAAACATCTTTGCCGTTTTCCAAGCGGTTAATAATTCACTAGAGGATGAAGTTGGGATACATGAATAGTAGAAGACCCTCCAAACCTAATCTACCCAGTGTACCTAAGTCCTCCATGCTTTTTGCTCCAACGAGATTATGTCGAACCTTTGTCTTCTCTAGCTTACCGGATTCTGCTATAGCCCATAGCATCAACCAATGTTAATTAGTCATTTCCTAACTGCTTCCCAAGCACCAAATAAGCTCCTCACAGATATGGGTATGGTGAGAAAAGGTTTTGGCTAATGTATCTCTCAAGGATGTATCAATGGAGAGGTTGAGGGTAGAGAAATTTGGAGAATCAAAGGATGAAGATTGTGGATAAGTCAACCTTATTTTTCTCTAGGGTTTTTCTCTCAAAATTCTCTCTGGAAGCTCTCTACAATACGTGGGTATAAGGGGTATTTATACTGATGTGTGTTTGGAATGCGAAAGGTCAGTTTTTCTCATAACAGAGTGGTCTAGCGACTTGACCTCGCAACTGGACTGAGTTGCGAGTTCAAGTCGCGAGCTAACTGCCTAACAAGTTTGAAACTTTTGTCTTGTAATGCAACAACTGGCGTGAATTTTTAGCTCCCCTGCATACTTCACACGTGTGCCTCTTTTGGTGACTTGTCAGCCATGAGCCACTTGTGAAATCCAGTCGTGAGTCCCTGTAGAATGCACACTTCTGAGCTTTTCTTCACATTCTCACACACAATACCCTTACATGATTCCCACCTAAATACAGGGTTTCTAAATATTGAATTATAAGCAAATTTGGCACGGAATAAAGCCAACAAAATGGTTGATTAAATTCAACCTTACAGTATTGAACTAACTCTACCTCAAAGTTAGTTACATAAAAAATTTTATAACCCTTTAACATGAAGTTCTCTCCCTAAATCCATTACTCTTCATGATGAATGACATTCAAATCACAAATTTCTCCCCTTTTTGACACAATTGTCAAAGGGCATAGAAGGCCAAAAAACTTGACTAAACACAAATAGAAAACTGACACAGAGGAAACAAGGAGAACAAGACTATCAGGAACAAAGACTTTCAAGCTTAGCAAACTTACCCCCATTTCAGAGAGAGAGAGAGAGAGAGAGAGAGAGAGAGAGAGAGAGAGAGAGAGAGAGAGAGAGAGAGAGAGAGAGAGAGAGAGAGAGAGAGAGAGAGAGAGAGAGAGAGAGAGCCTGAAATGTGTATAAACCTAACATATTGAACATCATTAGGCTAGTCTTACCTCAGGATGGGTGGCTTTAGGGAAAATTTAGCTAAACTCAAGTTCAATGCTTAAAACTTGCCCATGCTTGGATTGCCCTCAGCTATCATTTATGGATGAACTTTGTGTTAATGTCTATCGAATTTACTGTTCCAACTAAGCCCCAAATGTCCGTTTGATAATAGATTATTTAGCTTTTTACTGAAAGTACTGTAAATAAAAGATAAATGTTGAATAAAATAAATAAGTGACACATGTGAGACCTGCAAATAGTAGGAAAAATTGATAATAACTTGGCTTATAAGTGCATCCCAAACGGGCACCAAGTTTCTCCAAAGCAATATCTATGTCTGTATAGTTCCTAGTTACCTTACCTATGAATTGGGACTTGAGGAAAATCATTTTGGATTTATTGCTTTTTGAAATCAAGTTATTTACTTAGGCTGGATATTGTGTACTTAGCCATCTTTTTCTTTTTTATTGGTATGCATTTCAAAAATAGGTTTCTGTCGGTGACTTACTGGGTTTTATCTTCCAGGGAACTTTGGAGATATTTATGATGTTGAGAATTTTGTAAAAAGCTTGGATGAGAGTGGCAAAAGAAATATTTCTGTTGTCAATGTTCTTAATTGGGTGATAGAAGACTACATTGTAGAACATGTTGAACCTGTTTATAAGCAAAAGGGCAACATATGGCTTGTTACATACCTCCCTTCAGTGAACATGAGAAAATCACTAAAAAAAAGTTCTATTTCTTCTGTTGCATGCTTGGTAATGTTTGGAAGTTTGCAGTTGCAACCAGAGATTCAAGAGGTTGTTGACTTAATGGTTGAGCATCCAAGAACTTTGAGCCGAAAGTCAGATTGCCAATTTATAGCTGTGGATTTGAGGGTTGATATGTTAGAGAAGAAGGGTTGCCATGAAAATGGTGATACTGGAAGAAAAATTTGTCATAGTGCACAAGATCTTGCTGAATTGTTTGAAGAAGACCGGGTTTGACAAGGATAGCCCAGTCTATTTGACTGAATCAAGGTGGCAAAGCAGCCTTGATGCTCTAAAGGATCTCTTCCCTAAAACGTATACAAAGGAGAGGGATCTCTTTTTTTCTTACCCAATCTTCTGCTTGTTTATTCACTTCAATTTTGTTTAACTGCTTACACCAATATCGTTAACATCATAATCCTTAATTTGACTTGAGGTCTGACATTTTTTCTTGTATGGAATATTGTAGGAAAGCATAATGCCTGCAGATAAAAGGCAATATTCTTGGATTCTGAAGGCTTTGAATATGAAAAGGTTATTGACTTCTATGTATGTTCCCAGAGTGATGTTTTGGTACCAGCCATCTCTTGCTTGTTCTATTCCAATGTGATCGGTAAGAGAATTGCTTCCGGCAGGATTCAAACACTTGGTCCAGCCAATATTAGAGGGTCTTCTGCTTCTGCCTTGGATTTCATCACTCCTTATGTGACTAAGAAGAATCACTTGGCTTATTCATGTTTTTGCTAGTCAACATGCTAAGAAACCTGAAGAAAGTGCAGGACAAATGCATTGAATCCTTCAAAGAAGGCATTGCTTTACCATTACCTTAATCAAAATTTTCAAGTAAGCAGAATGGACAGGTCGATTATGTTGTTTATATGAGATTTGGGTTCGACGTACCCTGATTTTTTTTTTCTTGTTAGGATCATTTCTTAAAATGTTTTCATTTATTTTTCTTTTTGATAGATAGGAAGTTTTCAAGCTGGCATAGTTGATATGTTGTTTGATATGATATGTTCACAAGACTTAACCCTATTTATGTTCTTTGTAAAATTGGTGTAACTTTCTTTGTATTTGTTTGAACGAAAGGATTGTTTGTAGTCATTGGAGATGCTATATTGGTGCATGTCTCTTGTCTTTAAGTAGTAGTTCTGTTTTTTAAGTAGTAGTTCTGTTATCAAAACATGGATAAAACATAAGTACATTTCCTTAGTATAATACATTTGGTTCAAACATATCACTACATTGAAGTTAATTATTCTTGGAAAATATAAAATAATTGTGCTTTATTACTTAATGCAAAAATGTGTTTGAATTAACTAGAGAATCTAAAATGTTGCACCAAGGAACTACACCTAAGTTTTACCAATATATTTGCTCATATGGACAATAATTTGTAAGAAATCTGGGGAAAATGGTTCACCAAAAGAATGCTACCAGTCTCTTAACTTTGACCTTTTGTTAGGGGGGGTCTTGTTCTCCATTGTTGAAACTCATCCGGATGCATAACAAGATGCTCCCTTTTTGCGCTAATTCTAGAAGGCGTTTTAGTTTAGAAAGCTTTTCAAAGAACATACAACCATGACAATCAAGCTTTAATCCTATTGAGCGAGTAAATTTATAGAAAAAAATAATCCAAGAAAAACACTTGTTTCATAATTAAAATAAAATTGGATTACGTGGTTAGTTTTTTTTGGTGATTGTGAGGTTGAGGAAAATTTATAAGTACTCCTGTAGTATAGTGAAATGTTGCTCCATTTTCTCATATTTATGTTAGAACCACCATGAATTTGATAAGTATACTTTATCATGAATATAACTATATAAGAGGAAGAAACACTATTCACCGTGCTCCAGGACTAGGAGTCATTCATCATGCATCGGAAGTACTTAAGAATTATTCGTTGGTTGGACTTTCAGCTTAATAACTTGACAGTTTTCAGGGGTGGCTCCACTTGTTAATCATGGTGGTCACATGACCACCTTGACTTGAAATTTTTTCTTTTTATATACCTTAAAAAAATTAAATTTTAAATTAATATGAGTTATTGACCACCCCAAAAATAATTCTTGACCATCCTAAAAACAAAACTTGAACTTCCTAAATAAAAATTATGAAAATTACATTTTACAACCCTAAACTATATCCCAAATTATACTTTGCATCCTAAACTATTCGAATGCACAGTTTACATCCTAAAACTTTTTATTTTAGGAGTCAAAACAAATAAAAAAATTTATATATAGTTTTTGTTTTTTGGCTAGGCCAAGGTGTTCATTTGAACCCCCTGGGCTGTTTGTAGAGCTGCCACTATGTTCAAGGCTCATGCTCTTGAGTCTTTGAACATTGTCCCTGACAATTCTTGGCACAAACAAGTTTCTTATCGTCATTTTTTGCATGAATAAAAAAAAAATGTTCTTCCAACCTCTCCTTTTTTTACGTTGTGTTTGTTTTTGTATAGTTTAGTATTCACATTCTAGCTATATAATAAATAAATATTCACATGCTATTGTATAGTATATTTGTATGCTTATTCACATGTTACTTATGTATAGATCTTACCTGTTTTAATTGTATATTTTATTGGAGTTAATATTCACATGCTAGCTATATGTAAATATTTACTCAAATGTATATGTGTGTGTGTGTATATTGTTTGCAAAAACCTTTTTAAAAAAAGTCAAATGCTAAATATTCTTTTTTTTCCCCATAAAAAGTTAACGTTTGGAATACATTAAAATGAGGTATTATCTTCAGATAGACGTTGTGGGGTGCTTAACACCTTTCCCACATGTAACCAAACTTTCGAATCCAAGATCTTTAGTTCAAAAACTTTTGGTTTACCTTAATTAACGAACCTTTGAAATTTGGATGAATTAATTAGGTAACTTAAAATAAATTAGACATCTAGGTGACCGATCACACCTAATACAAAACCAATAGTTGGTGGCGACTCCTAAAATAAAAATAAGAAAAAGGGACTCACACACACACACACAACCCACTCTAGATACATAAGCACACACAAGAGTCACGTTGCTAAGGACCCAATATGCAACAAAACCTGAAAAAAAAAAAATTTCAAATCTTTATGGGGGGTGTCCACAGGGACAGATGGGCCAAGGCCCCCTGGCTTTTCCAAAAATGTCCCTCCCCCTCTATTTTATTGTTAAAAATTTAAAAGTATTAATAAATTATAGGTAATAGCCCCTTTTCATTATATATATATATATATATATATATATATGTATATTCTTTAATTTTTTGTTATCTCCTTTATTTTCCTTTTAGCATTGACATTTTCTTTAATTTTAGGATCATTTAAAGCATAAGTTTATAAAAATATTAGTATTATTCTCATGTGATGCATGAATTAATGAAGATTCATATGTAAGCTATATTTTTTTAAAAATAATTGAAATAAATAGTAATAATAAATTATAAAATAAGTAAATAATTTTAATAAAAAAACAGTTTTAAGTTCTAATTGTTTAGAGTTTGGATTTTAACATAAATGGGTGTCCATTATTTTGCTTCTTTATAGTAAACTTCATTTGGTATAATATCCTACACGCAAATTCAGAAGTAAATAATAATAAGTAAGATGAATTCATTAGATTAAAACATAAGGGTTAGTTGCATCTTGGGAAAAAAATTGAAAAAAAAATACAACAACGTAGGGTGCATTATGTAGGATTAAATTATAAGAATAAATTCAATAAGGACATGGTGTAAACCAATAAGGACATGCCATATTAGCCTTTTACTTAAAAATCATTGTAAAATCAATACATCCAAATACATCTGATAACATCTCAAAAAATACCATGTTTCACGTTTTCAAACCAGATGTGAAAAAAAGTCCCTAAAATCTCATCTCCCTCCTCAACTCTTTCGTCTCTCACCACAAACCTTGCGGGACCTCCGTTTCCCTTCACATTACCTCGCCGAGCCTCTGTCCTCCATTACATCAACTTGCTAGGGTCGCTGCTGAAACCTTGATACAACGTTGTTTCGTAAATTCAAGTTTTGTTTACTAGGTGATTTGTTTTAACATAAAAAGTATTTGATGCAGTAACAAATGCATCAGCAACAATTAAGTGTCCAACAACATCAATATGAAGTTCCAATGAGTAATTGAATAGGCTTAATGATGTAATTCAATTAGTATCAGTTTGTGCCAAGAAATAAGAATTAGTCACAACTATGTAAAATAACAAATGCATTAGCTAAGTGTCTAGTACCATTAATCAATAAGTCAGTTTTGAAATGTACATTGAGTTTAGAGCTTTCTGCTTATTTCAAGAGTGAGACTCTTGTAGAGTTGTAATTTTTTATTGTTTTCTAAGCCACTTATTTTATGATTCCCTTTCTTATTTTATGTCTGTTTGGATTCTGCTTATTTTGCTGAAACTGAAAACTTTTTACTGAAACTGAAAACTTTTTACTGAAAGTACTGTAGATAAATGTAAAAGTTAGCTGAAATAGTATAGTGGGACCCATGAATAGTACCAAAAAGTGTAGTGCCAACTTATTTTTGGTACTATTCATGGGGCCTATTGCAATTTTTGGTACTATTCATGGGTCCTACTGTACTATTTCAACAAAAAATTTTCAGTTTCAACAAAATAAACAGATCTCAAACGAACCCTTTGTTCGTTTTGCATAGTTACTGCATTAGGATCAGACTTTTAAAAAATTTTAAAAATAAATTAAAATATTTATTTTGATTTTCACTAAGAGGTGTTGCTGACATTAATCCCCAGTGGGATTTTGCAAAGCAAAAGAAAAAGAACAATAACAATGAGAATAAGAGTGCGTTCTATATGGTTTATTGTGTTTCCATTTGTGTCTTTTGTGTTATTGAGCTTTATCCATTAATTGTTAGAGCAAGTGTTCTATAGTATATCAAGTAAATTATTTTTCTTTTTTCTTTGATAATTTTATTAAAAGCCTAAAAGTTTCTAATTAGATTTTGGTGTAATAAAACTAGTTTGTGAAATTGGGGAAGTTTATTATGTTTTAGATTTTGGTTTTGTAATTGAACAAATATTGAAATTAAATATTTACTTGAATTGCAAGTATGAATATGTGAACAATGAAGAACCTAAAATAATCTCTCATTGTGGTGATTTGGTACAAGACTTAGTGTATGTTGAGCCAGATATTGTAGAAGATCAAAACAATGTAGACTTACCTAAGAATGATTTGAATCAATCTTTTGCATCTATATGGCCTTTGGAACCATGTCTTGATATGGCATTCAACAACTCAAAAGATGCAAGCTCATGCATGTTACAATGCATATGCAAGGCAAAAGGGTTTCAACATTCAAACAAAATCATAAATGGTTATCCGAAGAAGATAAATCATTGGTTGGAGTTGAATATGTTTGTTGGAGGGAAGGGTTTCATCATAAAAGTTGTAAAAATAAAGAAAGAAAAGGTCCACAACCTGCAAAAACTAGAGTGGGATTCAAAGTGATGAGGGTTAAAATCTAGGGCCTTCCATGGTTTAGACGACCATACATAGTCTAGACAACCATACGACATTGATTACTCGGCAATAAATGATTTCGTAACCGATGAGCCACAAGGGTAAGAAAGAGCAATTATGAGCCAATTAAGTCTCCATTTAAGCTCAGACATACGTTTTCTCAAAACATCCAAGAGAGCTATAATGAGGCTCCCAACAACTACACTCATAATAAGGCTCCCAACAATTGTACTAAGGCTATAAATAAGCCATCAAGCACCAGGGGAAAGGCATGCACATTCAAACATATAGAATTACATTCTGATTCTCTGAGAGATATTGAGAACTCTACTAACTTAGTCATCAAATAACCATTGGCTAACACCATTCTGGTGCCTTTCTCTCTCATCTTTGCAGGGAACATAACCTCGTCAAACCCTTGACAAGGTCCTTGACTGACAACCATTTTTGGTTTCATCACAAAGTAATGATGAGTTTAAAGAAAAAGAAGAAACATGGATTGTAAGTAAGTTTGTGGACAATCATAATCATGAGTTTCTTACTCCTAAGAGTACAAGCGTGGTTTTAAAAACCAAACCGGATTGGCTAGTTCAACAGGGTACCAATCTGGTCCTATAAAACCACCCTAAACTGGTAAAAGCTGGGAACCAAGTGCAAAAATGGTTCATTGACTAGTTCGGTTTTTAAAACCATGAGTACAAGTATTTATGAAAAAAATCTCTTGTGGACTTTCTTCCCCACATTATATTTTAGAAAGATGGACAATCAAGGCCAAGAATCATATTATACACAGCATATCTGGTTATGTCATACAAGTGAAGCCACAACTTTCTTCCACTTTGGTGAGAAATAGTTTATTGCTTCATTTTTTGGAAGTTGCAGAGGTAGGGTCATAGTTAGTGAAGAAATATGAACATCTTGACCTAGCTCTACAAAAGGTTCATGTGGAGCTTCTAGTCATACGTGATGTTGATGATTTAGTAAGTTTGAATAATATTATATACTTAACAGTCAAGTATTATCAAATGTTCTAGGTGTTTTACAAGACCCTCTGTATGTTCCTTCTAAGGGAAGGTCCAAATCTTTAAGACCAAAGAATCCAAAAGAAAACCAACCAACAAAGAAAAGAAAATGAAGCATTTGTAAGGAAACGGACCATGTGAGAAGCACTTGTCCATCCACAAGTTCTGTACAGGTACAAGATGCATTTGATTATATAATTAATATATATATTTTTTTCAAATTGATAGTTATAATCAATATTTGTTCATTCCTTTTTTTTTTTTAATTATTCTTACTCCTTAGAGCATCAGTACCTAGTCTTCGATATGGTATATGTTGCTATATTTTAGCATCAAAGCACAAAAAATCTCATTACTCGGTCTTCCAATTCTAAAAAAATTTACAATCTTGCTACAACACTGTCTTACATATATGATGTTACTGTAGCAAACTTGTATAATTTTTTATTATATTTTATTCTCTTTCTCTCTCTCGCTACAACATCGTCTATATTTATTACTTTTCTCTCTATTTCTTTCATTTCTCTCCACCTTCCTTCTCTTCTCTCTCCCTTGTTCTTGTTCTGCTCTCTCCTCTTCTCAAACTCAAAACTTCCTTTTCTCAAAGCCGAAACCTCGTGTGGTAGGGGTAGCGGCAGAGGTAGGCGTAGCATAGGAGTTTTGTTGATCTGGCAGTGGAGGCGGAGTGGGTCTGGGTCGGTGGTTTTGGGGTGGTCTACTTCTCTTCTCCGTTGCTATCTCTCTCTAGTTGTCACATGGGTGGGTTTGCTGTCATGGGTCAGTTTTGGTCGTTGGTTGGTGGATTTTAGTATTGGGTTTGCTGCCATGGGTAATGGGTTTGTTGATCGGCGTGGTGGCATGGCGAGGTGGAGATCGGCGTGGAAGGTTTGTAGATTATTAAGATCGATGGTGGTGGGTTTCTAGAATTGGCGAGATTAGTGGTGGTGGCTTTCTGGGTTTTGGCATTGTGGTTGTCAGCAAGATTGGCAGTTTTTTTTTTCTCTCTCTCGGTGATTCTTGTGGTAGTCGTTTCTTGTGGTTATGGTTGTGGTTGGTGGTTTTTGGCAGGTTCTTTGTGTTTTTTTTTTTTTTTTTTTCTTTGTGGCGATTGTTTCTTGTGGTTGTGGTTGTTGGTGGTGGTTTTTGGCAGTTTGTGTTTTTTTTTTCCTCGGAGGTTCTTGTGGTGGTAGTTTCTTGTGTTTGTTGTTGTTGGTGGTGGATTTGGTGGTTTGTGAGTGGTGGGTTTGCTTGAATGTGAGTGGCAGTGGTGGTGGGTGGGTTTTTAAAATTTTTTATTTATTTTTATTTTTTTTATGGTGGTGGTGATATTTTAGACACAAAAATGAAGAGGAAAAGAGACTAAGAGAGAAAAGAGAGAATGATTGCAAAAAGAAAAAGAGAAGAGGAAGAGAGAGAAATAGGTGGTGAAACTAATGTTTTAATGAATAGATGACATAAATAAGAAATGAGATATTGGGTGTACTATAAAATGGTTTGGTATAATAGATAAAGTAACTTTTAAGATTGGTAGAATGAGATAATTTGTAGAAACTAGATGCTAATGCTCTTAGGAATCTTTGCCATCCATTTGGTATCCTCCATGCACGTTTAAAGTGGGGTTATGGTCTAAAGGTGTAGATCTTAGGTCCTGGCGTGAATATTAGGTATGCTCAATGAAGCGATCAATCTGACTCTTTTGACCAACCGACTCACTTTGATTGGCAATGTCACACAATGTTTTCAACTGCGGCTTTATCAGTTTTGTTATTAACATTTTTCTTTTTGGAATATTAGGTAAGAGACTATTTAATTTCCTTGTGCTTGATAGCAATCTTGAAAATGAGTTTGAAAGCATGAATCTTTACTCCTCTATTTCACATGATGTGAGATAGAGTTGTTTTAAAAAACTTTTTAACAAAAAAAAACGTGTTTGTCATAAATTTTCTTTTAACCAAAAGTAGTTTTTTTTTTTTTACCATTTTTTTTAAAAAGGAAATGCTAAAAATGAGTTTGAAAGCGTGAATCTTTACTCCTCTATTTCACATGATGCGAGATAGAGTTGTTTTAAAAAACTTTTTAACCCAAAAAAAAAAAAAGGTGTTTGGTGGTGGCTGGGTTTTTAAAATTTTTTATTTTTTTTTTATGGTGGTGGTGATATTTTAGACACAAAAATGAAGAGGAAAAGAGACTAAGAGAGAAAAGAGAGAATGATTGCAAAAAGAAAAAGAGAAGAGGAAGAGAGAGAAAGAGGTGGTGAAACTAATGTTTTAATGAATAGATGACATAAATAAGAAATGAGATATTTGGTGTACTGTAAAATGGTTTGGTATAATAGATAAAGTAACTTTTGAGATTGGTAGAATGAGATAATTTGTAGAAACTAGATGCTAATGCTCTTAGGAATCTTTGCCATCCATTTGGTATCCTCCATGCACGTTTAAAGTGGGGTTATGGTCTAAAGGTGTAGATCTTTCTTGTAAAAAGTGTAGATCTTAGGTCCTGGCGTGAATATTAGGTATGCTCAATGAAGCGATCAATTTGACTCTTTCGACCAATCGACTCACTTTGATTGGCAATGTCACACAATGTTTTCAACTGCGGCTTTATCAGTTTTGTTATTAACATTTTTCTTTTTGGAATATTAGGTAAGAGACTATTTAATTTCCTTGTGCTTGATAGCGATCTTGAAAATGAGTTTGAAAGCATGAATCTTTACTCCTCTATTTCACATGATGTGAGATAGAGTTGTTTTAAAAAACTTTTTAACCCAAAAAAAAAAAAAAAAAAGGTGTTTGTCATAAGTATTCTTTTAACCAAAAGTAGTTTTTTTTAACCCTCTTTTTAAAAAAAAGGGAAATGCTGAAATGAGTTTGAAAGCATGAATCTTTACTCCTCTTTTTCATGTGTTGTGAGATAGAGTTGTTTTAAAAAACTTTTTAACAAAAAAACGTGTTTGTCATAAGTTTTCTTTTAACCAAAAGTAGTTTTTTTTTTAACTCTCTTTTTTTTTAAAAGTGAAATACTAACGGATGCCCTTGGGACAATGATTAACAATCCATTTAAAGAAAGATTTTATTAAAAAAAAAACAATTATTGTTTAAACAGTTTTTTTCATTTTTCATAAAAGAGGTGTTAAAATTTTTCTAAAATAGATTCTTAACCATTCTTCTAAGAGAACTCGCTAGCAAAACCTATTTTAGAACTACCAAACACACAAAAAGGCAAAAGAAAATCCCACGGTTTCTTGGGCATGTGTTGGGCGTAAGAAAATCCCACTTGACATGGTCAAGTGAAATGTTTCTTCTTTGTGACACTTGGGTTCTTGGGCACGTGTTGGACATAAGAAAATCGCACTTGACAAACTTTGTCCAATGCCATTGAATATCATATTATGAGACAATCTCATTGGAAATCTTTTTCACAACACGTGGTATCACACATGTTTTTTAAGAGGCACCCTTTATTTTTCTCATGTATTCTCATTCATTGTTCTCACCCAGTCACTCTATTGTCACAAACTTGTTAGTAGAGCATTCCTCACCATATTAATATAATAAAAATGTTGACCCATTTTGGTGTTTGGGTTGTTAAAAATGGCTTTTTGAGAGTTTAGCAATTCCAATACTAATGCTCTTTTAGAGAGTACATTTGAGAAGTAAGCATCTGAAATTATACTATTTAGTAAGCATCTGCATCTGTTCTAATGCAGATGCTCTTAAAGTGTTATACTCTGCTAAATACCATGGTAAAGTGATGCAATTGAAAATGTGGTATTTCTGCAACGAAAATACACAAGAATGAAGCTCTACTAAATCTAATTCTGAGAGTCATCAATCATCATAGAGACGGGAAGTGGGTTTTAAGGGCAATTCATCTAGGATCACTTGTCCAAACTAAAAAGTATATATTTATTAAACTCTAACATGGCCGTCTTGGCTCACTGGTAGAGTGCGGGGCTTTTAACCACGTGGTCGTGGGTTCAATCGTTCAATCCCCACAGACGGTGTTCTCATTTATAATTGTCTCTTTTGGATGTAGTAATTTCTTTTTTTTTTTCGTTTTGGATTTTAAAAAAAAAAAATCAAATTTAAAATTAGTATTCTATAAATAATCAATTGGCTATTAAAAATAATAATATTTCTCGCATTTTTGTTTTGGATTTTAAAATTTGAAATTAGTATTCTATAAATAATCATTTGTGTATGTTTGGTAACTGTTTTTTCTCCTTATTTTTTGTTTCTAAAAACAATTTTTTATTTTTGAGATTAAAAAACTTGAATGGCAATCCAAAATGGATAGAAAATAAAAACTGTTTTCAAAACTCAATTTATGAAAGAAACTGAAAACATACAAAATGCTGTTTTTAGTTTCTAATTTTCAAAAATTAATGAAAACACGCATTTAATTTAATGAATCTATCTTATTTAATGAGTTAACATTAGAGTTCAAATTTTAGTAACAACATATTTTAATATTTTCTATTTTTTCTTCAAAAAACTATATATATATATATATATATATTTTTTTTTTTTTTTTTATTTCGACTAACCAAACATGTTTTTGATTTCAAAAATACAAAAAATAATTTTTTTTCTTTAAATTCCTAAAAACAAGTTTTTGAAAATAAAAAACAAAAATTGTTACAAAACATAACCTAATATTTCTTTTATTGCAAAGTAGCGACAATCCCTTCGTCCTTCCCACCGTTTTCATCCAAATGCCTATACATCAAACCATCAAAAAGAGTAGTCAAAAATATTCAATGGGCAAAATTCAACGGCTTAGTTCAGTGGGCAAAACTCAATACAAGACCTAGACAGCATCAATTTTTCGCATTGGTCTCTTTTTTTCTTTTTCTTTTTTTTGCAAAGTATTGAAGAACGTAGTTGTATACATAAGTTTTGAGGGTAACACCTCCTAGTATTTTTTTTTTTTAAAGTTAAACCATTGAAAGTTTTGAAAATTTAGTTAATAAACAGTGAATTTTTCATAAGATGAGCATGCCCATATTTTCACATTAAAAAAAAATAATACAATGAATCTCAAAATGCAACTTGATGATTCCAAAATCATTAGCAGTTAGGATCATCCAGATAATTCTGGTGTAACCTATAGGATGATAAGGAAATGTAACAAACAGGCCACTGGCGTGGTGCTAGTTGGCGAGCCTCTGATGGTAAAGTTAGAATGAGAGAGAAATGATGGAAATTTCTTGCTAATGAGAGTATTATTCTAATTGTGTCCCTTACCTTTGGTTGGGTGTGCCTTATATAGGCTTCTGCTCTCCTAGCCATTGGGACCACCATTAATGGTGGTTTAATTCCCTGTCTGGGTAATGCCTTTGACACTTAATGTGTAGATATGGAGACCTCTAAGACGTTATCCTCTTTAATTCGTCCAATCATAACTGCTCAGTCAATAAAGGCTTCATTTATGTCTTGTTCTTGGTCCATTGCCATGTCTGGACGAACAATGCCTCCTGGTTCATCACATCTCAACCATGTTATAAAACACATTCATTTTAATTATTGTTTCCTAATTGATATTCTAAGTAATTAAGTCCCTAACATAGTTCGAAAATAAATGATTTGCAGTCACATAAACTAGTGAAATGAAAGTTTGTTTTTTTTTTTTTTTTGGGGGCGGGTGGGGGGGATAAATAAGGTAGCTATAGCTAGAATTGGAAATCTATAACTTCTTGCTCCATGATTGTGTTTTATCATCAAATCAAGATATCAATTATTTTCTTTTTGGCATAGGCGATATTAAAACACATATCTCTTATTTGATGCCAAAATACTTTAGTAGCTGAGTTAACATAAATCAACCAATTTTTATGTAATTTGAACTAGAAGATCAGGCACCCCCCCCCCCCCCCCCCCCAAAAAAAAGACAGTTAATTTATAACATTCATTAAGTAAGCGTGATGAAAAATTAGATCACTTAGTAAAATAGTTATTTATTTACTTTTCTTATGTGGAAAAATAGATGTGCCAAAATTAGCAATTGAATTGACTAGAACCAACCAAACCAATGTATTTTGAACTAAATGATTAGGCACCCAAAATTTTTTATTTAAAAAAAAAAAAAAGTCAACTTGTAATATGCATTTTGAACTAAAAGATCATGCACCCTTTAATTTAAAGTTAACTTGTAATGCTCATTAATTAGAGTCTTTTGGTTAAATATTGCAAAATTCAAAATTAATTGGTGTTATACGTACTGTTTCAAGTTATTTAGCAAACTGAGGAAAGAGAAGGAATTGCGGCAATGCTATTGCCGAAATTCAACAAAAGTTGGAGAGAGAAAGATAAAAAGTAGTAGAGAGAAATTTTTGATTTTCGGCAATGGTATTGCTGCAATTCCTTCTGCCCATTCTGCTGCCCGATGGGAAAAAAAAAAAAATTGGCAATTGTGGCAATGCCATTGCCGAAAATATATATATATAAAAAAAAAAAAAAAAAAAGATGTTACGAAATCTATGAAAGAGTAAAAAAAAGTTGTCACGTCCACAATATTTTTACAACATTTTTACAATAAATCACAGGTAATTAGTAATTATTAGTTAAAATTTGAATTTAACACGACATTACTTTTTTAATCCAACAATAACAACCTGCCCCTTAAAATTTGTTGTAAAAATGGGGTGCACATATCATTTCTAAAAAAAAAAAAAAAAAAAAAGTTGAAATGTGGCAATGGCATTGCCGAAATAGGAGGCAACAAATTTTAAGCGGCAGGTTGTTATTGTTGGATTAAAAAAGTAATGTCAGTGTTAAATTCAAATTTTAACTAATAATTACTAATTACCTGTGATTTATTGTGAAAATGTTGTAAAAATATTGTGGACGTGACAACTTTTTTTTACTCTTTCATAGATTTAGTAACATCTTTTTTTTTTTTTTTTTTTGATTTTCGGAAATGGCATTGCCACAATTGCCAAATTTTTTTTTCCCACCGGGCAGCAGAATGGGTAGAAGGAATTGCGGCAATACCATTGCCGAAAATAAAAAATTTCTCTCTCCTACTTTTTATCTTTCTCTCTCCAACTTTTGTTGAATTTCGGCAATGGTATTGCCGCAATTCCTTCTCTTTTCTCAGATTGCTAAATAACTTGAAACAGTACCTATAACACCAATTAACTTTAAATTTTGCAATATTTAACCAAAATACTCCATTAATTAGGTAAAGATGCAATAAAAGATTAAACTACTCAGGAGTCAAGTATCATCAAAGCAATTATTTATATACTTTACTTAAAGTGAAAAAAGATTGATAGGATATGACAAAATTAGATGTAAAGTTCCGCCAAGAAGTGGTCGCCATGCACATGCAAACGCATGCAAGGTTTTTGTTCAAAAATCTCTTCCAACTGTATAAAGCCAATTGCTCAGCCCAACAGCCCTTCTTTAATTTTAGCTTAAGAATGCACACAATCAACCGCCACATGCAAAATAAAGTTGGGTAGGCCTAGGCTATTTAATATCACCTCACCTATTAGAGAAAATCAGCGGCGAAACCATGATTTTAGTTTAGAAGAGGCAAAATTAAAAGTAAAATTAATATAAAAACTATTAATCAATTATAATAACAACTTAAAAAAAAAATTGTAAGCAAATAAGAATATATTTCATATCATTAAAATAACTATACAAAAATAACCAATTCATAACTACTAAAATTTAAAACAAAAAATTTACAAACTAATGTGGTAAAAAATGTGATTAGTGTTAATTAAACAATATAATGAATAAATGTTTGAAATTATTTTTTGTGATTAGTGACATGCCAATTTGTAAGACGTAAGTAGTAAAATTTGTAGTATCACTCAAAAATAAAATACTCTGAAAAGTATCATTAATAGTGAAAATTGTGAAAATAATGGTAGAAGAGAAAAAAAAGATAAAAATAGTGAAAAATGTGAAAAACTGGGACAGGACAAAAGCTACTTATAACAAAGTGAAATGGGTGAAAAAGTGATGTGGTTTGGTGTTTGAGATGAACTTTTTTTTTTTACCTTTCTTTTTCCTATTTGAGATGAACTTCACAAGAAATATGCAATTCCTTTGAAATATAAGCATAAGCATATTTATCTAAAGCATTGTAATAAAAGCACAACTTATAAAAACATGAGCTGCTAGACCCTCACGGGACATTACAATTAAATTTTAGGAGTCAAGTGGGTAGGCCCTCTGACCCTCGCCCCCCTCTAGCTCCGCCCATGAGAGAAATGTCCTCAAAATGTGTGGGCCAATAAGTGATTTTCAATTTTTTCTCCCTCCACTTCTAAAAAAAAAAAGAGTAATGTTAGAGGTATTGCAAATTTTACCATATAGAGCTTACAAAATGATGTATCACCAATCACCAAAACACATTTCAAACATTAATTCATTTATTAAGTAGTTGAACTAATAAATGCATCCCTTCTAGAAGTCAGGGTTTGTTGCACGTATTAGCTCTAGAATTACTACAGTTATTCGAGTAGTAAGTACCATCAAATAGACTATAACTAATTTAATGAGCCTTTCACAGTCTAAATTAGTTCATGCTTACACATGCATGGCTTAATCTTTGAGAGAAGCATATGACTACTGGCAGGATTAACTAGGTAGCATTCCTCGTCAATGTTGGCACCGGTTGGAGGCCCTGGCTCTCCTAAGGGCCAGGAAAAGCGTGGACGAGCACAGCGATCGTGTGGGGCAAAGCGATGACGCTCACTTGGTACATTGGCAAAGGGGGCCGGAGGCCTTAAACCCATATGATGTTCTGCATCCGAGGCCATGAACACGCCCACGTGGTCCACATCGACAATGCAAAGGCCGCGAGGCACGCATGGGACACGAGGACAACTTCGAGGTCCTGCTAACGCCTCGTGAGGAGCGTCGACTAGGAATGAATCAACTAGAATTGTGTTTGAGTGACGCTTGGAACAACGTTGATTGGGAGCACGCCGTATAGTTTGATGCGCAAGCACGGAGCCTGCAAAGCCATGCAACCCTGCCACCACTCACATGCTATCACGTACACTAGACCGCAACACCACCAAACGTACCCTACAACGACACACTGCAAGGCCTGCCGTGTATGAGGAAGCATCGAGTGGTGCCAAGTTTGCACCACTGGGTGTGAAGGACAACACTACTAAACCATGTGCCTATAAGGATGGGTCGTCATCACGCAGAGGCCCAATGGTCGCCATGGGACTTGCTTTGCATAGTAATGGGTGAAACAAACACCGTTCGCTTTGTAAAAGCGTGCCTAAGCTATACCAAGCTTGCATGGCTCACCAACCACACATAGGAACTACAAGGGACATCGAGGGACACTGTTGTCGTCGTCGTCATTGTTGTTGTTGCCGCCGCCACTTCTGCTACCATGCAACCGGGTAGTAAGAAAGACACACACAAGCTCGATAGTCGCATGGAACTTGCTTCGCGCAACAATGGGTGAAACTAACACCGTCCGCGTTGCGATAGTGTGCCCAAGCTAAACCAAGAATGCATGCATCCCCCTACCACACGAATATTGAGACCATCGACTCCCCACCACTAGGCACAAGTGGGAGTGGCCGCGAGGAAAAGTGGCCCCAGAGAGAGCTTTCACAATGCGTTTGATCATCACCTTAGGCTTCCTCTGCGTGGCAATGGGTGAAACTAACACTGTTTGCCTTGCAAGAGCGTGATGCAACTATACCACATACACATGAAATGCCAACCTGGGTCCACCCTGGCAATGCATTTAGCGCCCACCTCAAGCCATGGAGCACGTGGGGTTGGGTGCTTGTGGGCTCGTCATGAGCATGCCTACCCGTGGCCAAGCTTAAGAGGGGCCGCCCCTATGCATCACCAAATACCTCCTCCCCCCTAAAGAGCACTTAGGAAAAAATAAGCTCTGGCACGAGAAAACATTGATTTGTTGAGGAGGAATAATGGGCCTTTTTTGGAGCAATTCTTGGAGTCTTGCCCTGATGTTTTCCACACAAGCTAAGAAAAATCCAACCTTCAACCTGTCAAAATTTGGAGGCCGAATTCAACGTATTTAATTTTTTATGATTTTTGAAAGCCGGAGAATTGGAAAAATCACAAAAAATTCAAAAACGCTCGGAATGCCTAATCGCTTGTTGGAATCCTCCTCTAAAACCATGGAATGAATTTAGGGACACAAAAATGGAAAAAGGCACAAGCCAATTTTGCTAGAGTGCGGGACGGCATGGCGTGCTAGGGCATGCAACAGCCAAGGCCAAGGTAACCCCCCATGGGCAAGGCATGTAGCAGCCAAGGCCAAGGCAGCCCTCCATGGGCATGCTGCCAAGGCTAGGGCACACAGCCAAAGCCAAGGCAGGCTCTTATAGGCATGTTGCCAAGGCTAGGGCATGCAGCAGCCAAGACCAAGGTAGCACCCATGGGTAGGCAGCTAAGGCCAAGACATGCTCGTGTGCATGCTGCCAAGGCCAAGGCCATGGCAACCCCTATGGGCAAGCAATCAAGGTCAAGGCATGTAGCTAAGGCCACGACATGCTTGTGTGGCCACGCTAGCGCTCCCCTGGGCGCAGGTAGCAAGGCCTCTGGGGGCATGTAGCCAAGGCCCTAGTGTGCACGCTGCCTGAGGGGTAATGGTAGCATGGTGAGGTCGTGGCATGCCTCGTGGGTGGGATGCCAAGGCGGTGGCATGCCCTTGGGACCCCTAGAAGGCCATGGCAGCACTTGGGGGGCCTGCTATTGCCAAGCCTAGATAGCCTTTTCAGACACCACCTACTCTTCCCCCCTTAAAGAGCAATTAGGAAAAAATCCGCTCTGGCACCAGGAAACATTGATTTGTTGAGGAGGAGTAATGGGTCTTTTTTGGAGCAATTCTTGGAGTCTTGCCCTGATTTTTTGCACACATGCTAAGAAAAATCCAACCTTCTACCTGCCAAAATTTAGAGGCCAGATTCAACAATAAAATACTCTGAAAAGTATCATTATTACTGAAAATTGTGAAAATAGTGGTAGAAGAGAAAAAAAAAAGAAGAAGATAAAAATAGTGAAAAAGGTGAAAAACTTGGGTAAAACAAAAGCTACTTATAACTTACTTATAACAAAGTGAAGTGGGTGAAAAAGTGATGTGGTTTGATGTTTGAGATGAACTTGTTTTTTACCTTTCTTTTTCCCGTTTGAGATGAACTTCACATGAAATATGCAATTCCTTTGAAATATAAGCATAAGCATATTTATCTAAAGCATTGTCATAAAAGCACAACTTATAAAAACATGAGCTATTAGACCCTCATGTCATTACAATTAAATTTTACGAGGAGTCAAGTGGGTAGGTCCCCCGACCCTCGCCCCCCTTTGGCTTTGCCCATGAGAGAAATGCCCCCAAAATGTGGAGGCCAATAAGTGATTTTCAATTTTTTCTCCCTCCACTTCTTAAAAAAAAAGAGTAATGTCAGAGATATTGCAAATTTTACCATATAGAACTTATAAAATGATGTGTCACCAATCACAAAAACACATTTCAAACATTAATTCATTTATTAAATAGTTGAACTAATCACATATGAGATTAAATTAATAAGAATGTGGTGTAAAAATCAAGTTTTAGCCTTCTAATCCCAACATGCCACGTCATCATATTACATATTAAAAAATAGACACAACTATACTCAATCAATTCTAATACCCATTTGAAAATCTAACTTAACTGTGAGTTTATTAAGATGTTATTATGTGTGATTATGTATTGAGTTTTAAGTAAAAAATTAAGAGTAATTCTTAAGTAATCCCGGAGTACAGAAAATTGTGCTCTCTCCTCTCACATTCATGGTTAGGTCTACTCATTAAATTCATGGTGGAGTCCACTTTGAATGTGAGAGGAGGGAGTACCATTTCTCCGTGCTCCAAGATCATCTAAGAATTTTTCAAAAACTAATGTGGCAGTTTTTTATTGGATAGTGTAAAATATGGGTTTTACACCCAATCTTTACCAAATTTGAATTCATCACATATATTGTCACATCAATTTATAAGTCTTATGTAATAAATAAATTTAGCATTTTCCTTTAAAAAGACCCCAAAAAAATTAATTGATACTAGAATTACTACAAATTTTATTACATGAGTCTTACAAATTATTGCATTGCCAATAATAGGAAGTATTACAAATATTCAATTATCTTGTTGAAGGGCACTAATCACATTCTTTTCCATGTCATTTTTTATGCTTTTTGGGGAAACATGATTTACATATGTGCCAATTAGATACCTCTCCCACTCTGGAGAAATTATAAGATCCACATGGTGGACAAGTGATATGGTTTACCATTCCACTAAAAAACTTTCACTTGTTTAAAATTGTTAGTTAGAAAACTTTTTTAAACAGAAATTAATTATTGACTCAGCAATTTAAAACAAGTAGATGTTTTTTAATGGAATGATGAACAAATAACGTGGTTCACTAGTGGACTCTATAATTTCTCTTCACTCTGCTGTTAAAATTTACAGTCAACTCACGTGGCACAAATGTGAAAAAAAAAAAAAAAAAAAAAAAAAAACTGATTGAGAGGGAGAGAGAGAGAAACCGACCAAAGAAAGAAAGAGGAACAAGGTTTTGGAGTCGACCACCGCCGTTTATGGATTCAATTTTTTCGTTTTTCTGCACAAAAACTGCCTTGTGTGAATTCGTCGTCCCTCTCTGCAGATCTTACTTTATTATTATTATTTTTTTGTGTTCTCACCAATCTTCTTTCATATTCTCAACAATGAATATGGTAGAATTGTTAAAGAAGATAAAGGAGAGGGATGTTTGCGTTGGGGTTATCGGAGTTGGTGGGGGCCATCAAGGCTTTTGGTTGATGGGTATGGCGGTATCTTGATTCTTGTGGTGGTGTAAAATTTTGGGTCAGTGACTAGCTTGCAAATTAGCAACTGCAAAAGCTGTACTTGTCCATTCAAATGGATCTACTCTAATTCCCTTAAGATTTATGTCTATTATACAACACCAATTAAGGAGATGAAGTTTTGGCTATGGAGGTGGTGGTCTTCTTCTTTTGGTTTTGTCAAATAAATGTCCAAAATAATTGTCTCATTAAAATATGTTTAGAATAACGTTAACAATGTAATTTGGAATGTTCTTGGTAAATCTCTTTGGGATTTATTTTCCTGCCCTTTTTTTGGGTTACTTTCACATCTTTAGAAGTACTTACAGTTTGGTGGAGAGTTGTCAGAGTAGTTGGGGGTTGTATGTTATAATCCTCTCTCTATTTCGATTCGTCCCCCCCCCCCCCCCCCCCACCCCCGCCTCCCTCTTTTTTTTTCCTGTGAATTTTCTATTAAGTATTTAACTGGAAAGTGATAGAAATATCTATTTGGTGAGCATTTGGATAGGAATTATCCTGTGTATGGCATTTTGGGTTTTGCTGCTTTTTATTTTTTATTTTTTTACGCGTTTCAGCTTTTAGGAGACAAATTTCATTATTTATGCATTGTTCATTCACTTTTCATTTAATGTTCATGTACTATTTACGGGACTCACAGTCACTTTATTAAAAAAAAATATATTAAAAATGGGGCTCACGGTATTATTTATACATTTAAAAATTATTTTGCTACAATGTTTTCAGTTTTTAGCAAAATAAACTGTATTCAAACGGACAAATAAACTGTATTCAAACGGACCCTTGGCAATGTGTAAAGTTCAAGGGCTAAATTGGCAAAATAAAAAATTTAGGGAATGTACTGACCACAACATTAATGTTCAAGAGATGTGAAGGCACTTTTCTCAACTTTTTTTAATAAAATTTATAGTAGCTTTAACATTCCACCACCCCCCCCCCCCTCCAAAAAAAACCATAAAATAATAAAGATAAACCAAATCACTATTAAGTAAATGGAAAATGTTAAAATTATTACAAGTTTTACTACATAACACTTACAACTTATTTGGCAAAAATAAACTAGTACTACTTAAACAACATAATAAATTAATGTTTAAATCAATTTATTCTAATTTGTGACACATCAAATTGTAAAGTCTATATAATGAAGTTTGTAATATCTCTAGTATCAATTAAATGCTTTAGTTGGTATAAAAATGTAAGACTAATTAATTTTAAATAAATAGAAAATTATAGTACAAAACATTAACTAAATGGATAAAAAAATTAATTCCATTTTAAGTGATATTGAAATACACAAATGCCCATTTAAGATTTTTGCCTAAAACCTCAAATTATATTGGGCCGGCCCTATTTTAAGAAAAACTATTTTATTCTCCTTTTACCTTTTTTTTCATAAGGAAATTATATGGAATAGATTTTTTGTTTTGAGTAGTATAAATATATAGAAACCAAATCTCTTCTTAAGAATAATTAGAAGTTTTGAAAGAAAATCTTTGAGTAGATTCTCAAAAATCTGACAATGTCCCTGTGGGGGGCCAGGACTTGAGCTTCTGTGTTGGGCTTAAAGCCCCGTTTACTAACAAGAGTACGTCCAAGGAGGAGAAAACGTTTGGGAAAGCCACATAGTAGGTGGATGAATAGAGAAATGTTCAAAGGCACTAGTTTGAGAGAGTCATCCTCCTCGGACCTGACGAATGTCAGTAAAGTGAACTTCGTCTTGGCTTGGGTAACCTTTCAGGAAGTTCTAGCAATGAAGATAGACTTCAGATGCATAAGAAAGAGATAAGAACATGGAAATATCTAAGGGAAAACCTACTACCACCGCATTAAATGCACTACAGCAACTTTCTTGGCCGCATTAATGTGGAGAAGACCTCTGAACAGTACTTTTAACTACTACCGCCCACAGAAAACCAGAAAAGCTGCTCAACAGGACAGATACTTGAGTACAAGGTTGGATGATAAACAAGTGGACGATGGAAATGGATCAGAGGGGACTATATAATGAGGGAAAACCTCCATAAGGGGGGATCGGAAAATATTAAGGAGAGAGACTGAACAAGATTTACTGTAGCACGGGGAAGAACAAACCATCTGAAATAGCCAATCCATCCAAAAACTTACTCCTCGGACTTGAATTCATCCTCTGATTATGTGTCTATTCCTCCTTGGACAGATTTAAAATCCCGATTAACTGTTAGAAAACCCATTACCAGCCCAGTTCTTTCACCCACTCTCTTACAAATTTATTGTATTGGGCTTATTGGGCCCATATCCTATTCCTTTTGGGTTTGGGCTACAATTTGTGACCTTACAGTCCCATTCAACTAGATGTGCAGCTTGCAAATCTTTGAGAAGGAGATGCCCTAAAGATTGTGTTCTTTCACCATATTTTCCTCCAACCAATCCACAAAGATTTGCTTGTGTTCACAAAATCTTTGGTGCCAGCAACATTACCAAAATGCTAGAGGTACGACCAAATATATATTTATACATGTTACGAGCTAGTAACATATTTTTCATTTAATGATTAGTTAATATAAAGGTATAATATAGATATTATTTCATATGCATATATAGAGGAGGGATTAATATTTCAGCTTGTATGTCGTTCACTGAAAAGCTTTCTATCTTATTGAGATAATCACATAGATGGTGTTAATGATCTCTTTAAGATGTTTCTTAATGGATTCTTTCTCTAATTCATCTTTGATTGGTAAATATAGTGAAAGAAGATAACAAATGACACTGATTTAGTTTTATTTATTTAATTAATTACGTACTCTAGGTTTTCTTTTAATCATTGGTTTTTTTACTTTTATTTCAGTATATTAGTAGGTAAACAAATTTTACCCATTGTCTAAAGACAAAGTACATTACAGAATCGACATTCATGACTATGAGCAAAAACCTTACTATAATAATAATGCAAAGATGATATGTTTTTTTACTATTATCAACTAATGTTAGTGTTGTTCTTCAATTCTTGCTTTGTGCTAGGAAATAAAACAACCATTTCTATAATCAAGATGAATTTTAACATGTTTTACTTTCTTCTTTTTTTCCTATCATTGTATGCTTTGAGTTCGTCATTTTTTATTAATATCAAATTTGTTTAGTACCTTTTGCTCCTAAATTTTCTTGAAACAACGTTTTAGTAGGTGAATATTACTATCTAAGTGGACGTTTGACAAAAATTATTTTTGCCAACATATTTTATTATTCAGCTTATTTTTGGTACCATTCATAGGTTCCATTGCACTTTTGCCATTTAACTTTCTAGCACCACAAACTACAAAATTGGGGCTGCGTTGGTAGAGCTAAAGCAATAACTTTTTGCTTCTCATCTACAGTGCATAGCTATCTTTGGTTGTGTCCTGTGACTCAAAACTATACCAAAATATTAATATTTTATTTCTTACTCCAAGTAAATAATATTTACTCTCTTCAAGTATTCTCCCTTTCTTTTCTTTTTTCTCTCCCTCTCTTCCTATATGGAGGAATAGATGGCGTTGATTGTTTCGGTGAGGATCTTTATGCCAAAATGGTGAGACTAGTAGTCTTCCATGGTAGAGCTTGAGGAATATTGGTGTGTTGGTTGTGATTGGGTTTTGTGTGTGTGTGTGTGTTCATGTGGGTTTGGTGGCTGTGGTGGTGGTGGTTGATTTTGGCTGTAGTAGTGGTAGTGGTTGATTTTGGTAGTGGTTTCTTGGATTTTGGTTATTGTAGTGGATTTATTATTTTATTGTGGTGTATATATTATTTTATTATGTTGTTCATTTTATTTATTGTGTTAAATGCTAAATTAAAATCACTGATGTTGGGTGTTTTGTAAAGTGAGGTGGAAAAATAGAGAAAGTAGTTTTTTTTGTGCCAAATTGCTAAAATATTAGCACCGCCAATGCTGATGCTTTAATGAAGTTGACTAGATCAAAAATATTTAAATTCATATCAATTTCCATTTTTAACCAAATCTGCATTATTATTTTAGAATTAAGTTATTTTAGCATCTATTCTAAGGGTCATTCTACTGTATCCCTTATTTCTTTTAGGGGGTATGGTACCCACCCAAATCTATACCATTAATGAACACCTTTGCCAAATAAACTCAGTATCGTAATAAATTTGTTAGTTGGCCATATTTGGAAGTATATGTAAAAATAACATCTCGAGTTTTAAAAACTCGAGTTTGTTGTTTTTACATATATCTTACGTGGACAAAAATTCCACGTGGAGCCACAGAAATCGAGTCTTATAGACTTGATTTCTGGCCACCATTTAAAATCAAATGAAACGCACTCAAACGGCACATTTGAAAGCAACAGAGCTCTTTCAAACTCAGTCCTCTCTCATTCACTCTCAAACTCACTCACCCACTCACTGACTCTCACTCCCAAACTCACTCACTCCCTCATAGCCCGCCGTTCGTGCTCGCCGTTCGTACCCGCCGTTCGTAGCCCGCCGTCGTTTGTAGCGCCGTTCGTACTCTCCTTTCAGGTTCTGGGTTCTCTTTTTCTTTTTTTTCTTTATGCTATTTTTTGATTTGTGTCGTGGGTTATTGTAAATTTGAGTTCTTTTTTGTTTTGGGTTCTTCAAATTTTGGGTTTTTGCAGCTTAGTTTAGTGGGTGAATTGAACTTAGTGTTGTGTGTTTTTGTTTGGGTTTTGGGAATTAATGGCGTAATTGTGTTTGTGGTTGTGGGTTGCTTTCTGGGTTGTTAAATCAGTGGGTGGGTTGTTTCAAACTTAAATCAGTGGGTGTGTTTGTAGTTTTGAATGTAGTTTTGTAAGGAAAGGAATGGGTGAATGTTTCAAACGTTGATGCTTGTTTATGTTCTAAATGGAATCTAGCTTCCGTTGATATTAATTAGATATGTTTTTTTTTTTTTTTTTTTTTTTGTGTCATCATAAACTGAAGGATATTGTGGTTATTTCTTATCTTTTTCTTTGCAATGCCACCGTGGTTCTTTTTTTTTTTTTTATATATATATAAATATTTTGTCCCCTAACGCGTTTGAAGCTTGTTTGTAAATGTTAACTGAAATAATTCAAATCTATGGTTTAAAGACAGTATTGTTAAGGGAACCAAAAAAGAAGTGGTTGGAAATTTTGAGGTCAGTAGACTGTGGCTTTATAAATAAATAGAATATATCTGTTAAAATTATCCATACTCACAAGTCACAACAATCATTTCATTTTAGATATAATTGCAGGAAAAGAAAAAAAGGAAAAAAATAGTTATACAAGAAAAAAGTTGTTGCCACTGATTTGATGTCATATAGAATGTTGTGCACACTTGATTTTTTGTCAATTTTTTTTAATAGCATTTAGATGATTAGATGTACTTCCAAAAGAGAGAAAAAAAACATACAAGAAAAAGGTGTTGCCTCAAATAACTAAATAAGATGATGTTCACACATTCAAGCTCTTCGAACAACAGTTGAATTGAACGGTCCAACAAACTGCTCGTAGGTTCTCAAACAGTTCATGCCATCAATTTCTAGATGCTGATATTTTCAGTTTATCCTTTGGTATTGTTTAGATACAAGGAATTGTGACATTATTAAGATTGAGCCCCTTTAATTTTGTTAATGTTTTTTTGATCTGCACTGCTACCAAATGGATACAGCACCACTTAGAAATGAGGTGTTATTTTGGTTGTACGAGATCATTGAGAATTCTAATGGTTTCTCTTTTATTAGGTAGTTGGTTTTATCTTGTATCCTTTGTTTATAGTCACAACTCACTTGGACTATCATTCTCTTTTCTTGACTAGTTCTACTTATAATGTAGATACTATTCAAGCTAGCGTTCTGAGGAATAACTCAAAAAAGTCTCTAAAATCTATTGCAACAATTGCAGAATATATTCCATGTGGTAGTTTGAGTAATTTTAGTGCATTTGAATAATTTTCATAACTCAGCTTTGTAGTGAAGTTATTTTTTAAACTCATATTTTTGAACTGTGTGGTTTCAGCTTTGGAAGAAGCCTGACTTTTAGTTGAGAGTTTTAAGCTAGAGGTTCACTGTTATACGGCCAAGGATATTCCAGTGATGTATGCAGTTTCCAAGTTAATCGTACATAATCTTATCCAACCTCTTAACAGACATCCTCGGGTAAAACAATCCTTCATATATTGACATGACTCAGGTGTAGGCTTGAATTGGAGATGTGAAAGTGCCCTGTGCATATTCATGGAATTGCTTAAGAAAAAGGACCAGCCCTGTACTGTAAAATAACACTACATTGCTTAATAGAACTAGCTCTAAACTATAAAATAAGCAAGTAATGCTTCTAAAAATTTGAAAAGTCCCGGGATTATTGATAGAAACACTTTCCATATTTTGTCATAAGGTAAGCTAACCTTACCCCTTAGAATAGGAATGTAGAAGGCCTACAAATTTTCTATTAAGGGCCATCCTCTTGCATGGTCAGTTGGTCACATTTTGCTGATGCTCTTGAAGCTTGAATGTGATGTAACTCTTTCTTTTCACTTCAAATTTATGATTCCAACAAGTGTAAACTTTTATTTACGTACATGTTCTTATCTAGTTTGTATGCATTTGTAATGTTTAACTGTCATTTTAATCTTGTTTATATACATATAATTTTGAAGGTGATGAAATGAAAATATATGTACTCTTATCAGACATTGGCACAGGAAAATTGGGGTTTTCATAACCTTTTTCATTGTTTATACTCTTTGCAGTATGGAGCCTCGGATGGATGAGGAGCCGCAGATCTTGGACCCTGGTCCGGTTGTCCAGTCATTGTTGACACGACAACGATATCATCGATTAGAGATCATTTGGAATGGCGAGGTGAAATATCTAATTCTAACAACCACTATAATTTTTACATTGTCTTTCACTTTTAGTTAGCAACTTCTTTCAAAGTTGTAGTTGTACTTCTAACAACCGCTATAATTTGTATCGATTTTGTAGGACCCGGGCCCACTTACATACCGTGGTCGCACTAAGGAGTTGGCAAATATTGAGATGAGAGATAATCAGGTGATTGACATTATCAGGTCGCTAAGGTTGGAAGGATTGTTTAGGGCCCCTTCGAGAGAGATAAATCATTACCTAATATCGGCCCTAGTTGAGCGATGGCGGCCAGAGACTCATACGTTCCATCTTCCACATGGTGAGATGTCAATCACCCTATAAGATGTGGAGGTCATTTATGGACTTCCTACAGAGGGTGAGGTCTTGGTTGGGCCAACTGCTGTGGTGAATGGGAATTGGAGTCAACTGTGCATGGAGTTGCTTGGTTTCACTCCGGCAAATGACAACAAAAATTTGGTGGGGCAAAGAATTCTCATCAGCCGCCTTGTTGATGCCGTTGCACAGCCATTGCTTGATGACGCAACGGAGATTCAGATACACCAGTATGCCCGGTGCTATATTTTAGCACTACTAGGGGATAAGCTTTTCATGGACAAGTCAGGAGATAGGGTGCATTTGATGTTCTTGGAGTTCCTGCGGAACCTTCGTGATCCGCCATAGTATAGTTGGGGTAGTGGTTGCTTGGCCTGGTTGTATAGAGAGTTGTGTCAGGCAAGCGAGAAAGGGGCATCGCAGATTGGTGGGGCGTGCACCTTGGTCCAGTATTGGGCATGGGCAAGGTTGCCATTCTTGTGCCCGAGGATAGAGCCCCCACCTGGATGTGATTATGGCCCATGACCATATGCACCACTTGCATCTAAGTAAGTCTTTTCCTCATATTTAGTGTGTTATATAATGTGCTCTTCTTAGTAAGTAAATGGTATTATCATATCTTATGCTGTACTTGATCCGTTAACTGTAGGTGGGTGCGGGTACCAAGCCCAAAGAGTAGGCCATCCAGCATGGCCTTGATCCACTATCGCGAGCAATTAGTTACAATGCGGCCGGAGTAGGTAATAATATTCAAAAATTCAGTTTGGTTATGTTAATTATCCTTAAGAATATGATTACTTCATCCTTTAACATGTCTTTTGTTTTAATTTTTGTTTTTCCCATTATCTATGTATTCTCCCTTGTTTCACATTTTAAGATGCTATGATAATTGGAACTTGTTTCTATTGTAGATTGTGTGGTAGCCATACGAGGCAGAGTTTACCCACCTTCTTGAGTTCTGCATTACAGGGAGGGATACGTGGATAGCAAGGGTGCCGCTTGTGTGTTTTTGCATAGTAGAGAGACACCACTCGGACCGTGTCCTTCGACAGTTTGGGTTGGCACAGCAGCCGCCTAATGATGTTGTTTACGATGATAGATTGCACGGAATAGACTTACGTGGGAAGGTGGAAAAGAATTGGAGGGACGAGCATAGACTGTCTATCCTTGAGTGGGATATGAGACAACAACAAATTTGTCATGCACCTCCTCAGATTGGTGAGATGCCTCGCGATCATGCCTACTACCGCTAGTACCGTCCGGTCACTTGAAAGTATGTCGACCACAACATCGCTAAATTAGATATAATGGTAATGTGTTCTGAAAATTATTTTATTGGTTGCTTTGTTTGTTTTTCTTGAGTACATGCATGGTATGAACGTAGAATCAATTGATTTACTTTTTCAGCAAATCTGGTTTGATTTGACTAACATCCATTTAAAGACTTTCTGTTACATATAGTATTCTAATAAAACTGTTAGTTCTTAGTTGAGTATTTGACTAGATTAATAAGTACTATATTGTCCATTCATTTATTGATACATAAGCCTCTCAAATCTGATTGTATTGTTTCTTTCTCCGTTTCAGATTCAAAGCCATTTAGCGCTGTTGGAGATGCTTCCTGAAGGCAGCCGAGCTCACAACCATGTCCAGCGCGTCCTAAATCATGTGGCTGGGCTTGGTGGTGGTCCTGTAGCCAATGGCCAGCCAAATAATGGCCATCACATTGAATCAGCAGCTACTGCAACCCGAAGCAGAAGCGCAGCACCCGTAAGTACACCAACCCCTGCTTTGCATGATACTGCAAGTCCAAGAACAAGCGCTGGTAGGGGCCGTGGTCGGCCTGCTACAGCAAGCCCAAGCATAGTTGCACCTAGGGGCCATGGTCGGTCTAGTACAGCAAGCCCAAGCATAAGTGCACCTAGGGGCCGTGGTCGGCCTACTACATCAAGCCCAAGCACAAATCCAGCTACAGGCCATGGTTCGCGTGCAACAACCCCTCAGGTTGTAAGTACTCCTTCTTTACCTGCACCCATCTTGCACGCATCTCCTCAGCCCGAGGTCCATCCACCCATCCCAGATGCATCTCCACCCATGGTAGATGCATCTCCTGAGCCTGAGGTCCCTTCACCCATCCCATCTTCGTAACCCAGTGTTGCAATCGGTATTAATTTGCATTTGACCCCTTCTATACACCCCGAGACACCCTCATACCCACCCACCTGCTCCAGTGCACCCACTATGCTCATAGACCCACCTACCTCATCCTTATCTGACCCTCTAGAACCTCCGGTTACTTGTGACACTGTACAGCCAGCTGCTGATGTACCAGACGAGCATACCCCTCCTCAGCCCTCACCCCCACAAGGTAGACCGCAACGTGCTAGAAGAGCACCCACTTGTGGGACAGGTGGACACAAAATAGGACGTGCAGGCAGCTCTATGGTATGATAACATTAATTACAATGTAGTTTTGGAATTTTGTACTTCACTTTATTCTTTGCTAGTGAAACCCAATATTGATTGTATGCTTCTAATGTCTTTGCCGCCTAAGGATGATGCCCCGTAGCCTCCTCCCCGGCCAAACATTACACAAGGGCTAAAAAACGCAAAATTGGTGAACCTTGAGTATGTGCTAAAGTCATGGAATTGGTACCAGAAAATCTGCCCTATATGTGTCACCTGTCAACTTGTTTAAAGGTGTAAATGATTTTGATTTATAAAAAAAAAAAAAGCCTAAATGTTTTCTGCCTATAAGGTACTGCTCATTGGCTAGGACCTTAAAGATTTTGTGATGCTTTGTTTGCTTAGAATGGAGCAAGAGACACTGCCAAAACATAAAGTTGGGACTGCATTTTTTTGTCGTTGCCTGGTTTAGAGATTTATATATTCATCTTTTTCTAAACCAAAATATTTGCCATGTTGCTCAAAATTACCTATTTTGAAAAGGAAGAAAGGATACAAGCTCTGGGAATATGTATATATATATCTTCTTTTTTCTCTTTTTTGAAATTGTAGAACTTTTGAATGCTCCTAGAACCTGCATTCTTAGTGTCATTATTAAAATTGGGAAATTTATTTATTTGACTTCCTTGTCTCTGACTTTTTCATTATTTTATTTCAAGGCAACAACCAGCCTTGCTTTTGTTATGAGAATGAAACTAAGGAGCGTGTTTATTATTTATTTATTTGTTTATGAAGTTGAATATGGTTGTCTTTACTTTTCTTGCTAGTGGTGTGAGGTCCTTTGGAGTTTCTCTGCTGGTTGCTGGGTTTGATAACTGTGGACCACAATTATACCTGGTATTTGTTTTTCTGATATGCTTTAAATTATAGTTACTAACTAGCTCCAGTTAAGGACTGGACTTTCTAATGGGAAATACCTCTGAACATTTTGGCATACAAAGAACTTCTTTTACACTATAAATATGAAATTCTTTTGGCATTGCCTTGTCTCAATTGCAATATGATTTAGTCTTTATAATATTTGATTGATGCTGTTAGTGACTTAATATTGGGAAAAATTTACAGCAGCCTTAATAAAAATATCACTATAGGATCTATTAGTCTGTGGATTGTGACAGATTTTATTCTGCAATGAATTAACAAAGCAGCAAGTTGGAGGGGAATGCGTTACTTCCTTGGAGGGGATTTCATTTCTTTTGCATCTTTGTGACAGATCTTATGTTTGCATGTGGTGAATGAATTTTGAATATTCTTTAGAATACAACTATTTCTCAGTTAATTGTTTAATATGAGACATTTTATTCTTTTTTACTTAAATCTTTATAGGTGGTTGTGGAAAAGAAGATAATGCGTGAAAGAAAATTAACCAGGCATAGATGAAAATTAACCAGGTCTGGTATTTAAAAAGCATTGGCTTGTAATGCAATTTGTCTACAGTTTGAAGTTTCTATATTATATCCTTTTTTTTTTTTTTTTTTTTTTTTGCAGAGATGAATGTCTAATGAATTGGGATTGTGTGTTATGGACTGCCATATCTGATGTTGAGGTAAGTCTCTAACAGGCAGTCTTTATTAAGAGGCTTTTTAAGATTTGTTTATTAAAAAAAGGTCTTTCATGGTTTCTGAATTTATTGAAGTTGCTTGATCTTGTACATAGAACATACTGAAATCAAAGGAAGGACTTTACTAAACGTTCCACGATATGAGAAACATGTGGAATTTGGTGTTTTGACTTCATTTGCTTACCGTTTGGAAGGAGAGCTTGGTGAGATTGTTGTGGCTACTACTAGGGTGGAAACTATGCTTGGAGATACTGCTATAGCTATACATCTTGATGATCCAAGGCACAATCATCTTCATGGAAAATATGCCATTCATCCCTTCAATGGAAGAAAGCTTCCTATAGTTTGTGATGCTTGTTGATCCGAAGTTTGGGTCAGGTGCTGTTAATAATAATTATGCTTGTAACACTATTTAATATACTGTGAAGCTGAGCAAAGTATGAATTTAGCTTTTTTTTTTTGATAAGTAGCAAAGTAATCTTGAGTATGGTTGAACTTGTTTGAATTTTACTAAACAAAAATTGTTATATGGCAGTAAAAACAAATTCATTTGTAAAATGATTTTATCAGCATCTTTGGTAATGTGGATTAAGGTCTGAATATGTGTATGAGTGGCTATGTACTGAACCCTTAGTTAAAAATGGTGAGTAATATTCTGATTTGAGAGTTTCATTGTACTTCTCCCTGACTACCCCCCCCCCCCCCCCAGGTGTACTTACTTTCTATTGTTTTTCAAGAAAATTTCTTGTTACTTATCCTCAAAAAAAAAAAAAAAAAAAAAAAAAATGATAGTAATATGAGATGGCAGTAGCATTCTAGATGAGAATTTTCTCCCAAGACATATAAGAAGTCATTTATCTTGATGAATCATAGAACTTCATTTTCCCATGAAATTTTCTGGTGTGCTTCCTTGTTACTAGTGCATTCAGTGCACGTTAAAAATCCTTTGTTTTTCATCTCTCTAGAAAGTTTTCAAGTAAAATCCTTTTCTTGCGATTAACACGAATGGCCTCACTTTGCAGCTGAGATAGCTTCGCATGAGATTTGAAGAGAATGGGGACCAATCTCAAAGATCAAGAAGAACGCCTAGAGAACTTGGCATGAGGTATATGCTTATGTTAAAGATTTTCAAGATTCCACTTATCAAAAAAAAAGAAAAAAGATTTTCAAGATTCCATTAGATGTTGATGGTTAAAGCGCTGATGGCAGATGCCAGTTTTGTCTTTCACTGCCACTATTTTGTTTCTTTGACCTGCTTGGATTTAGTTTTGGATTTATTTTGGGTTCTTTCGGGATGGCTCAGTCAGGAAATTTGTAGCATGCTTGTAAATACAAGCCTCTACTTCCAATAAACCATTATACTAACCATTAAATTTGTATCTTTTATTATTATTATTATTTATGGGTGGATAGGGTAGGGGATTCGTTGTCCTGTCAAGTTTTGGTGGGGAATTTACTAACCATATTGAAGTGCTTGGTTTCAGATGCCAGTAACAATTACTGAAGTGCTTTTGTTATAGATTTTGTTTTATGAATCTTTAAACATATATAATTGTTACTGATTTTGTTCACTTTTGCACTGTGTCTTGGATATGATTTCAGGACTGGATTTGTTGGTAGAGCAAGTACGTGATGGGCTTGATAAAGTTGTGATGACAATGAAGAAGGGAATTTACTAGTTTCAGAACCTGTAAGATTGTAAGTTTTTGATACTGAAAGGGTGGTTGCATAGTGACTTATGACTGTTAGAAAAACATGAAAACAAATTTGAATATTTTCGCACACAAGTTTCACTTTGAAGTAGAAACATCTGTTTGTAAATTACCGTTATCAAGTGACAATCATAGAATTATATGTGTCACAGCAGCAATATGCCTGTGTGATTATGGCATGCATTTATTCGTTGTGTTCATCTAATTACATGCATTTTAGTTTCATTAGCGGGGTTATTGCTGTTGTATGTACAGTAAACTATGAAAATAAGAGTTAAGAGAGAAGTAGAACGAAGAGAAAATTAACTTGCTAATATAAAAAATAACTAGAACTCTTACCAGACACACACACGTATACCACTTATAAGACCAAGGTAGTGATGTTTGTTGTTGTGATTGGAATAGTTTTAGGGGTGGAGGTGGTGGTGGTGGTGGTGCAAAGTTGGAGGGAGGTAGTTGGTGGTTGCAGCAATACTCAAATTTGCTGCGTGGAGGTGGTGGTGGTGTGGCAATGCAGAATACGGCTAAGTGGTGGTGGTGGCAGTGTGCACAGCAGAGAGATAGAGGTGGTGGTAGCATGGGGGAGGTGGGGGGCAGGGAGGGTGGTGGGCGGGTGGCACAGAGGAGTGGGGAGCAGGGGTCTAGACTTGCAGCAGTTAATTGGTTCTCACTTTCACAAAGTGTAACCCAATTGTCACTGATCTGTAAAAAATACTTATAAGCTTAGCATCTTAAACTAACAATACTTATAAACCAAGCTTAGGGAGAGCAAGGGAATACAAATAATGCATGGCCACTGAAGTGCTTGATTGAAGCACCGTAACTTTCAAGCAAAGTATATGGTTTGCACTTGGGAACCAAAAATAAAAATTTCCAATTATGTGGTATAGGGCTTCCTGTCTGTTTTAGGAGTTTGTTCTATTTGCAGCGGACATAAGTGATTTATGAGAGTCTTGTATGGATATGGAAGGCTAGAATTGAAGCCTTGATTTCCATCATCTCATCCAAACAACTGGGCCTACTATTGATCTTTTTTTCAAGCACCACAAGGCAGATGTAATTATAATTATAAGGATATGAAAATTAGAGGTATAAATTAGGAGAACAATAGTTGAACAGTGAGGTCTTACTAGGTCCTAGACTAGTTGCATTTGAAAACTTATCGATGAACTCTTCAGTTGACATAAGTATTTCCTGATATAACGTGGATTAAGTTTTGGAAGTTATAATAATGATTTACACACATTGTGTGGGCCAATCTTGCCCTGTGGTCAAATTGTGTGTGAGGAAGCCAGGCCCAATATTATCCCCATTCATACAAATGGAGCAAGGAAGGGCCCGGCCCAATATCCCGTGTGAGGGCAAACGAATATCCGAGGACATCCAGCCGAGGAATGGACAAAATTACCATCTGAGGAGAGATGGAGCATGCTTGTAAGGAGTTGGGCCGTGTCCGAGGACGATGTTCACCTCGGTACTTTTGTCCGAGGTATCTGGTGAACTCGTTAATCACTCAGAACAACGCCTGGGACAAATCTTATCACAGAGCAAAGGGGGAAATATCAAACAAAAAGTAATGGTAGGAAATGACAAATATCTAAAGGTGCTGTCACCTCCGCATTAAATGTCTCCCAGCTAACCTTCTGGCCGCATTAATGTGGAGGTGATACCTGAACAGTGAAGGAACAGCTTTCCAGCTAAGAATGGAAGATTCAAGAGAGGGCAAGGGGGATGACGAAAAAGGACGTTGAATGCCAGGTCCACACGTGGATGATAAAAAAGGCAAAAAAGCCATGGTATATAAGGCGCCAAAGAAAAAGGAGAAAAGAAAAAAAGGAAGAGGGGGAGAAAAAAGGAAAATCAGAACTCTAGGGCATGTCCGAAGAGACCTATTGCTACATTCCTTGCTCGTATCTTTAATCTTTTTACACTAAAATCCAATATCTTGGCCCAAGATCAGACTAGTTTCCTTTCCTGCGCTCTATAAATTCATTGTTTGGGCTACGTGGGCCTGGATCCATTCCCGTTTCGGATTCAAGTCAAATCTGGTCCCCACAATTGGCGCCGTCTGTGGGAAGTTGCTTGATCTGATCAGAAAGAGATTTGGGTTTAGTGCGTAAAATGGAAGAATCAGGTTCGCATCAACTAACGGTAGGGCCACATCAGGGTGATGACAATCCGCACCAGGCGGCATCAGGAGGATCGCAGCATAACTACTCGGGGGCCCACCCTCACCAGAGAGGAGCTCATGAGCAAAGTGGGCAAACCATGCACACTAATAGAAGTCAATCGCGTGGGAAAAGTCACGTATCCCATGCAGAGAATGAGAGGGACATGTAACACGAGATAGATGAATTGAAGAAGAAGTTATGTCGCGCGCAGCGGAGACGGGCACCATTCGAACCGGAGTCTTCATCTGAGGATACAGAGGATGATACATATAGGAAAAGATCTAAAACTCCACCCAGTGAAACCTTTTCCGGTGATGAGGACTATAATGATTATAGACGGAAAAGTAGAAGTACTTTGCAGAAAGGTCTAGGGAACAAAGCCATGAATGAGGCCTTGAGTCAAGTGGCCAAGTCGCCCTTCACACGACAGATTGAGGGCGCCAGCCTTCCTCGGCGATTTAACCAACCAACCTTCTCTCTTTATAATGGCCGAACAAATCCTGTGGAACATGTAAGCCATTTTAATCAAAAAATGGCCGTCCACTCGAAGGATGAGGCTCTAATGTGTAAGATCTTTCCGTCCAGCTTGGGTCCAATGGCAATGAGATGGTTTAATGGCCTTAAGGCAAACTCTATTGATTCTTTCAAAAAGCTTACCCAGTCCTTTGGTGCGCGCTTCATCACATGCAGTAGGGTACCTTTGCCGTTAGGATCTTTGCTGTCAATGTCCATGCGTGAGGGAGAGTCTTTAAAAGCTTACTCGGACAGATATTGGGAGATGTTTAACGAGATAGATGGGGACTATGATGATGTGGCCATTAGTACATTTAAGGCAGGGTTACCGGCGGAGCATGATCTGAGAAAATCACTCACCGGCAAACCTGTCACCAGTGTACGTCTGCTGATGGATAGGATTGATAAGTATAGAAGAATTGAGGAAGATCAATTGCAAGGCAGGGGAAAAGTGAAGGTGATTCCTCAGGATAGGAAGGATTCCAGGTCGGATCGGATACAGAACAATCGTCCTCGGAGAGACTTTTTAGGACAATCTGCATCTGCCAATGCTCAGGCCGTCAATGTTGTGTTTCGAGAGCCAGTGTAGAAAGTTTTGGAAAAAGTAAAGAATGAACCATTTTTTAAGTGGCCGAATAAAATGGCAGGAGATCCAAGCAATCGCAACCAAAACCTGTATTGCCAATATCATCAAGATCACGGTCATGCTATTGAGGATTGTCGGAACTTATGGGATCATTTGGAATAACTGGTCCGAGAAGGGAGGTTGAAGCATCTATTGCATCATTCCAGTGGCCGAGGAGGCCAGACAGGTACTGCGTTTCAGGGAGGTCCTGCATCCAAGCCTCCTCTGGGGACCATCAATGTTATATTCGCCGCTCCAAGGAGGACTGGATCCTGCCCAACCAGAATAATGTCAGTATCACATTACACCGACGATGAGTCTAATTCAACGCCGAAGAGAGCCAAGATGAACGTCCCTCTAGTGCTAAGTTTTTCAGAAGCGGACAAACAAGGAACCATACAGCCACACGACGATGCTCTGGTGGTTACCCTTAGAATTGGCGGATACGATGTGAAGAGAGTCATGGTTGACCAGGGAAGTGCAGCGGAGATTATGTATCCTGATCTCTTTAAGGGTCTGGGTTTAAAGCCCGAGGATTTGTCTGCCTACAGCTCGCCTTTGGTGAGTTTTGAGGGTAAGATGGTGGTCCCTAGGGGCCAGATCAGACTGCCTGTGCAAGCTGGATGGGATGTGGTTGAGGTAGATTTCATCGTGGTAGATGCCTTCTCTCCGTACACGGCCATTATGGGTAGGCCGTGGTTGCACTCTTTAGGCGCCGTTTCCTCCACCCTTCATCAGAAAGTGAAATACCCCTCTGACGGTCAAGTGATGGAGATAGTGGGAAGCCAGTCTATGGCTAGGCAATGCCTAATTGCAGCAATTCAGCACAAACCAGAGGCTGGCGCCTCAGCCAGTAAAGAGAATGTCTTATAGTAGTCGGGGGCCTCATCATCGTTGCATGGAGGGCCAGATGACGAGATGAGTTGTGAGGGCTTGGAGAAGGTGATTATAGGGGATGACCGTGAAAGATTCTTCCAGGTAGGGGCTCGGTTGCCCCCACAGGAGAGGGAAGAGTTGGTTGAGCTGTTAAGGGGAAACGTGGACGTTTTTGCATGGGACGCCTATGAAGCCCCTGGTCTGAATCCGGAATTCATTTGTCATCGATTAAATGTAGATCCTTCAGTGACTCCAAAAAAGCAGCCTCTTCGGCGACCCTCGAGTGAACACGTGGAGGCAATAAAGTCTGAGGTGGTTAAACTCAAACAGGCAGGGGCTATTAAGGAGATTTTCTACCCCCAGTGGTTGGCTAATACGGTAGTGGTGAAGAAGAAGACAGGGAAATGGCGCGTCTGCGTAGACTTCACAGACCTTAACAAGGCCTGCCCCAAGGATCCTTTCCCTATGCCGAGGATAGATCAGTTGGTAGATGCGACAGTAGGCCATCCTCGGATGAGTTTCCTGGACGCCTTCCAAGGTTATCATCAGATACCATTGGCCGTTGAGAACCAAGAAAAAACGGCTTTTGTTACTCCTGTGGGGAAGTATCACTACAAAGTAATGCCTTTTGGCCTGAAAAATGCAGGATCGACTTACCAACGGATGATGACAAAGATGTTTGAATTGCAGTTGGGAAAAACCATTCAGGTCTACATTGATGATATGGTGGTGAAGAGCAGGTTAGCATCTGAACACCTAGCAGATCTTACCAATGTTTTTGAAATTCTGAGGCGGCATAGTTTGCGTCTGAATGCCTCTAAGTGCTCCTTTGGAGTGGGGTCAGGGAAGTTCCTAGGATACATGGTGACTCATAGGGGGATTGAGGTAAACCCAGATCAGATTAGAGCAATCAATAGCTTGCAACCACCTCGGAATCCAAAGGAGGTCCAGAAGCTTACTGGGATGATGGCCGCGTTAAATCGGTTCATATCCAGATCAGCCGAGAGGTGTAGACCCTTCTTTCTGTTGTTGCATAAATGGAAAGAGTTTCAATGGTCCGAGGAGTGTGTCAGGGCTTTCCAAGAACTTAAACATTACCTATCCCATCCGCCTATAATGTCCAGCCCAGTAATGGACGAGGTCCTTTTTTCTTATCTTGCTGTTGCCTCACACGCCATAAGCCTTGTACTCATATGAGTGGATGATGGTGTACAACGACCAGTCTATTATGTAAGCAAGTCGCTTAATGAAGCCGAGGTGCGCTACCTACCACTGGAAAAGGCGATATTAGCTGTGGTGCATGCCACGAGGAAACTCCCCCATTACTTTCAAGCGCATACTGTGGTTGTCCTAACTCAACTTCCCCTCAAGTCAGTGCTCAGAAGCGCCGATTACACAGGGAGGGTAGCAAAATGGGGTACGATTCTAGGGGCTTTTGATATAAAATACATGCCCCGCACCTCGATCAAGGGACAAGTGCTCGCCGATTTGGTGGCTGAGTTTGCTGAATCTCCAGAAGAGGTGGAAAGGGGAGACGATCTGGTGGAGGGAAGATTGGTAGGCATGGCCTCTGTTCAGGGACTACAATACTGGGAATTGTACGTTGATAGAGCAGCTAATCAGCGGGGGTCAGGAGTGGGGCTAGTACTGGTGTCCCCCGAAAAGATTACCATAGAAAAATCCTTTAGACTGAATTTCTCTGCAACGAATAACGAGGCCGAGTATGAAGCTTTACTGCAGGGGATGCAAATGGTGCGAAAATTGGGGGGAAAGGCAGTAAGAGCTTTTTCGGACTCAAGATTGGTTGTGGGACAAGTAAGAGGTGATCTAGAGGCGCGAGATTCAAGGATGCTAGAATATTTGCAATTGGTTAGGAATATACAGGAAAGATTTAAAGCTTTTGACTTGTCTCATGTGCCCAGAAGTGGGAACACCCATGCAGATTCGCTGGCCACTCTTGCCACGTCCTCGGCTCAGGATCTACCACGGGTAATCCTGGTGGAAGACCTGTATGTGCGAGCTCTGGCGCATCAAGATGCACCACGGATACACCAGGTTGCACTGGGTCCCAGTTGGATGGATGCCATATCACTGTTCCTAGAAAAAGATGTACTACCTGTGGAAAAATCCGAGGCTGACAAAATACGAAGGAAAGCTCCTCGGTTTTGGTTGTCCGAGGACAAAAAATTGTACAAACGTTCATTCTCTGGGCCT
Organism: Quercus agrifolia; assembly: GCA_029955455.1. Classification (NCBI taxonomy): domain Eukaryota; kingdom Viridiplantae; phylum Streptophyta; class Magnoliopsida; order Fagales; family Fagaceae; genus Quercus; species Quercus agrifolia. Next base: position 74,561,864 of record JARQAD010000002.1, read on the forward strand.
TATTTATTATGTGTGCACCCAAAGGCATCGGAGATACTTTTGGAGGAATTGCATGAAGGGGTTTGTGGAAGTCATACAGGGGGAAGATCATTGTCCCACAGGGCTCTTACCAAGGATATTGGTGGCCGAACATGCAGAAGGAGGCGCAGGAATATGTCAAGAAATGTGATCAGTGCCAAAGATTTGCACCGAATATCCACCTGCCTGGAGGAACGCTCAATCCGCTTTCCAACCCATGGCCTTTTGCTCAATGGGGCCTAGACATCGTGGGTCCTTTTCCCAAAGCTGCGGGGAACAAAAAATACCTCCTGGTATGCACAGATTATTTTACCAAATGGGTTGAAGCTGAGCCTTTAGCCAATATCAGGGATGTGGATGTCAAAAGATTCATCTGGAAGAGTATAATTACGCGGTTCGGTGTTCCCAACGTCCTCATCTCGGATAACGGTCTTCAATTTGACAGTAAAGCTTTCAGGAAATACTGTTCTGATCTGGGAATAAAGAACAGGTATTCCACTCCAACCTACCCGCAAGGAAACAGGCAGCCTGAAGCCGTAAATAAGGTCATTGTGAATGGGTTGAAGAAGAGGTTGGATGACGCCAAGGGAAGGTGGGTGGAGGAGCTACCCCACGTGCTGTGGACCTACAGGACAACGCCTTGAAGGTCTACCGGGGAGACCCCCTTTTCAATGACGTATGGGGCTGAAGCCGTAATACCACTAGAGAATGGTTTCCCTACAATGAAATCTGGTGAATTTACTCCGGATGGAAACGAAGAATTGCTAAAAAGGAACCTGGATCTAATCGAAGAACGGCGAGAAAACGCTAGGGTGCAGTTAGCCTACTATCAACATAAGCTAAAGCAAGGTTACGATCTTAGCGTGAAATTGAGACCATTGGCCCCAGGAGATTTGGTTTTGAGGAAAGTAGTGGGAAACGCTAAAAACCCTGCTTGGGGGAAGTTGGGGCCCAATTGGGAGGGACCGTATCGCATCATGACGGTAGCAGGAATAGGAGCTTACTACTTAGAAGATTTAGACGAGAGAGCTGTACTTCACCCTTGGAATGTAAATAATCTGAAAAGGTACTACTATTAATAATAAAAGTTATCTTGTTTTCCTCTTGCTTATTAATATACTATGGCATCTATTGAAATATTAAACAGAAACTAAGTCATGTCAGGTCCTCGGACCACATACTTAGTGAAAATTAATATACTATGACATCTATTGAAATATTAAACAGAAACTAAGTCATGTCAGGTCCTCGGACCACATACTTAGTGAAAATTAATATACTATGGCATCTGTTGAAGACTTGGTGGAAATAAATATAGCAGAACATCTCTTAAAATGATAAACAGCAAGTCATCCTTGTTTTGTCCTCAGACCATGAATTTGGAGAATATAACTGTCCGTGCGGCGTTAAGGAATATATTCAATGGAATAGATGTTGTGATAAAATCTTTAGAACATGATTTTGAATATAAGTCATTATTTTCTGGATAAAGTCTTGACCTGTTTTATAAGCCATGATTGACTTCATGGATGTCAAATAAGTGTGAATATAATTCAGCATGTTCACATTCTACTTATTATTTAGGTGTTGTGATATTATCTGGAAATTGTGGAACTTATTAGGGAACTAAGTAAAAGGGAGATACATTTTTGAAAGATCAACATTATGTTCTATTAATTCCTCTTGTTCCTCACTAATGTATGCTGGTTCCTTGATAATGAATCATGTTGTGAAAGTAAACAAAGAACTGAGCAAAGTAAATATGATACAAGTAAGTAAAATAATGATGCCGACAAATATTACTTGAAATAGAGAAAAGTTACTCATACATTATCGAAATTGGTCTTTAAGCACAGAAGATGAAATTACAACTGTTATCACTATAAAAAAAAAAAAAGGGGAAAGCAACGTAAAATAAATAAACAAAATATGCATATAAAACTAAGGCTTCAATTTGATCTGGAGCATGGGTTTGGAAGCCTGGTCAGCTGCCTCAGGGTTAGTCTCCTTCTCCTTGTCCTTAAGAGACTCCTGTGCAGGTAAAGTGACTAAGGCTAACTGCTTCTCAAAATCTTGAGAAGCTGTCCCAGGTTGAGGGGCTTCAGTCACTTCACCTGAAAGGGGCCCCTTTTGGATCTCTTTCTCTTTACCCTGGTCTGGCTGGGCAGCAGAGGGAAGGGGCTGAGAGGGAGCCTCGGCAGTTGGTTGAGGCACGAGAGGGGCCGGCTCGGTCTGCTTAGGAAGTTGCAGGGTCGAGGGGAAGATTATGCTTTCTGGCCTCCTCAGCTCTGACGAGGCTTCAACCCCAGCCTGGTTGAGAGCCTCTTCCTAGGTTTGGGCACAGTAAGCGTGGCAGACAGCAGGGACCTCAGCTCGGAGAGTGTCCTCAGTCTCCGCCACGCCAACATCATACCCATGCTGCTCGGCCTCGTCTCGTTCCTTCTCGGCCTTTAACTTATCCTCCTCGGCTTGCATTTTTGCTCTATCAGCCAAGGCTTTAAGCTTGTTGGCCTCTTCCAATTGCTGCCTTAGAGTTACAATTTGCTCCTTGGCCGTGACCAACTGCCCTTTAACCTCAAGGACCAGCTTCCTCTGGCTTTCAGCCTGGGTCTCAGCCCCCTTCAAGGCAGCCTCAGCACTTTTCCTCTGCTGCTCCTCAACCTTCAGCTTCTCCTTAAGGTCCTTATTGCTGTTTTCAGCAATATTCAGCGTCTGCACAGCAGAAACCCTTCTGGTCCTCTCATCATCTAACTGCTGGGCGACGGAGTGATATATCTCCTCCATCCTGAATATGCCTTGAACCGCCTGTTAAAAAAAAAAAAAAAAAAAAAAAAAACAACACAACAACAACGGAACAGACGTAAAAGAAAATGTGTAAGAATAACAATGTGTGCATATACAAGCAACGGGAAATAACCATCATGCCCAATGAAAAGAGAAGAACAAAAGTTGAAGAGCAACAACACATACCATGCCTAGAGACCGCTTGGCCTGGAGAACTACCTCATTCCTCCTTAAACCCCGCAGCTCTATCATATCTCTGGGCAACAGGAGTGTTTCTTCCAATGCCGAGGCCACATGGCAGCCAACACCCCCGTTGTAATCTCTGATCGAGGCATCATCGGTCAGAGGTTCACCCCCTAGCATGGGAGCTGGAAGCCAAGCCTGGGGTTCAGACTGTTGAACCTCTCCAGGCTCTGGACCTCGACTGGGAGCATGGCCGATCTTCAGCTGCTTCGTCGGCCTATGGGACTCCTCTTCACTGGAGGAGCGAGTCCTCCCAGTCTCTACTATCTCCTTGCCTTTGGGCTCCCTTCTCCTCTTCGGATCAGGTTGTTCAGCCCTAGGTGGAGGGGCTGGCCGAGGGGCACGAGGAGGGGATTTGGGAGGAGGGGGAGGAAGCTTGGGTTGGGTAGATCTTCCAACCTCCCCCCTCCCAGGTTGGCTCTCCAAGAGCTCCTGGAGGCTACGCTGGGGCTTCCTCTGAATGCCCATGTCTTCAGGAGTGTTGGGTGATGGAGTAGGTAAGTCAAAGATTTCGTAATCGTCGGTGGCCGAAGAGGGGTCCACAAAACTTCCCTCTTCTCGTTCAGCTTCTTCTTCCTCCTCTACTGGAGAGGTGTGGGGAGAAGATGGAGCAACTTCGGCGAGACGGGCAACTAGCAGCTCCTCGGCGCGCTGGGGGTATTCTGGAAGGGGGACACCTTGGGGAACTACGAATCCTTCGTAAGCAACGCTGATTCGGTGAAGCCGAGGATCCTTAGCCTTTATCACGCACGATGGGGCTTGAAATGCGCGTGAGATGGGGTTATAGCCGAGAATGAGGTGAGCTGCCCTCAATTGACCGTCCGACGGGTTGACGTAGACTTCGGCTCGGAGAACTTTATCCAAGCTGGCCTTGTTAACTAAGCGCAATGATGGCGAAGTCGCACGTGGATCTGCATTGTCAATAGAGACGATAAAGTGTCGCTTTAGTTTAAGCCGACGACAATGGGAAAACTAGAATCTGAACAGTTAAACGTAAAGATTAAATAAGTTGGACCCCCACCTGGCTCACCCTCTTTAACTGGGCATGGTAAGCCATCATGCCACTGCCCAGAGAAGATTAGGAAATCTTCTTTTAATCCCTTATTGGATTGGGGGAGACACTGAATCAGTCTGACCTCTGCCTGCCTGGATTTCAGGTAGTACCCTTGATTTTTTAGGTGCTGAAGGTTATAAACCCAGTTTATATCATGGTGGGTCAGATTTAGATTCATTCTTTCGTTTAGGACCTCTATACTTCCTAATACCCTAAACATATTCGGTGCACATTGGGTGGGGGATAGCCTAAAATACCTAAGATAGTTCCTAGTAAGGGTGCCCATGGGAATGGTCATCCCCCCTTCTATGAAAGCGATCATAGGAATGACAACCTCATTCGTTTTTCTTTCGTCGTACCATTCGCCCTGTGCCGCGTATCTAACGCCCACATGAGGAGGGATGTTATACTTAGTCCTAAAATTTCTCATTCCCTCCTCGGTATCTACTAACTCCTTAAATCTACCCATTTTTTAGGAGGCCTTAGAGGAGAGATTCTACAATAAAAGGAATAAAAGTTATAGAAAGTTTAGGAGGACTTACAGGTGTGAGAAATGGTCCTCGGACAGAATTTATGTATTTGTAGACGCACAAAGGAACAAGAGAAAGAGGTAAAGTATCAGGTTCTAGAATAACGCAATCGTTCAAAAGTGACAAGAAATTGATTTGAAAGACTACTTATAGTTGCGCAAAAATTAAAAGCGGGAGTTCACTCGCCCAAATTCCCAAAAGTTCCAACCACCGTTGGATTGCCATCTCACCGTTGAACGTGGGAGACAGAGAGGTTGCCAATATTAAATGAAGGCGCTCCCTGGACACTGAAGAGTCAGGAACGAGTCGCAAGAAGAAAAACACGTGCAGCTATGATTTGACTCAACAGAATCAGATCATAAGGGAGATCCGAAGAGAGAATCAAAATCCTTCTTTTCTCCCAAGGAGCCGAAAAGCAAGATTTTGAGGGGCTATTGTGTGGGCCAATCTTGCCCTGTGGTCAAACTGTGTGTGAGGAAGCCAGGCCCAATATTATTCCCATTCATATAAATGGAGCAAGGAAGGGCCCGGCCCAATATCCCGTGTGAGGGCAAACGAATATCCGAGGACATCCAGCCGAGGAATGGACAAAATTACCATCAGAGGAGAGATGGAGCATGCTTGTAAGGAGTTGGGCCGTGTCCGAGGACGATGTTCACCTCGGTACTTTTGTCCGAGGTATCTGGTGAACTCGTTAATCACTCAGAACAACGCCTGGGACAAATCTTATCACAGAGCAAAGGGGGAAATATCAAACAAAAAGTAATGGTAGGAAATGACAAATATCTAAAGGTGCTGTCACCTCCGCATTAAATGTCTCCCAGCTAACCTTCTGGCCGCATTAATGTGGAGGTGATACCTGAACAGTGAAGGAACAGCTTTCCAGCTAAGAATGGAAGATTCAAGAGAGGGCAAGGGGGATGACGAAAAAGGACGTTGAATGCCAGGTCCACACGTGGATGATAAAAAAGGCAAAAAAGCCATGGTATATAAGGCGCCAAAGAAAAAGGAGAAAAGAAAAAAAGGAAGAGGGGGAGAAAAAAGGAAAATCAGAACTCTAGGGCATGTCCGAAGAGACCTATTGCTACATTCCTTGCTCGTATCTTTAATCTTTTTACACTAAAATCCAATATCTTGGCCCAAGATCAGACTAGTTTCCTTTCCTGCGCTCTATAAATTCATTGTTTGGGCTACGTGGGCCTGGATCCATTCCCGTTTCGGATTCAAGTCAAATCTGGTCCCCACACACATAATTTATTTATTATTATTATTTTTGGAAGTTTGATGGTTGGATGTAATTATGTAAATATGTGTAAATTTACAAATATATAGGCAAACATTGTAACTTGGCTTCCTTTTGAGGAAGAATTTTACAACTGATACTTGTGCATCTCCAGGAATATAATACTATGGTGAACCTTGCTGTTTCACTGGAAAATGAAGGAATCAGTGCCTTTCATTTTGACTTTGCTGGAAATGGGTAAGCTGGTAGAATTACTGGTTGTAACTGTTTGTACTCTTAAAAGATTATTATAAAGAAGTGGGGTGTTTGGACCACCATTACAGTCAAAGTGGATCTGCAACTTTTGTTATGCTGCCTTTGGTACAATACTTACATTGTGGTTTGCCTTTTGGGGTCTCATTGTAACACAATATTAGGGGCTCTTCTATTCCTATGCACTAAGTTCATATAACTTGGTGTTTCTACTTTTAGAGATCCTGTTAACTGTGGTCTGATATAAATTTCAATTATTTATGGGTTTTTTTTTTTTTGTGTGTAATTCAACTTGCTGAAATAATTCTGAAGATGTCTTTTAATGTTGTTTGACTAGTCAAGTCAATTATCAAACTTGATTAATCCTATCAGCTTAAAATATATTATATATATATATATATATATATATATTTAAATTAACGAGCTTGCAGCCCATACCTTGTACATGGATTTTTTCAGTTATGTCAAATTATATACTTGATACTTCTATACATCTCATTTTAAGTATATATCTTTGTAAATAGTAATATAACTTCAACTCAACCAAAATTCACCACCTGACCTCTGATCTAGGTGGTGCGTCTGGCTCTCCCCCAAGAGGGAGAGTCTGGGTTCGAGTCCCCACAGGTGCATGTCCTGCCTTTACTTGGCTCCCCCCACCCCCCCCCCCCCCCCCAAAAAAAAAAAAAAAAAAAAACTCAACCAAAATCTGTTGATTAATGTCTTCAATTCCAGATCAAATACAAAATATAGAAAAAGTTTTAAATAAATTACAATGGGTATGAGTAACAATTGCTGGCCATATATACGAACAATGTAATAAATTAATTTAATGAGGGTGATGGGGAATGTTCTTGGCAGCCCCCTTTTGAAGATATAAGAGGCGAGGAAAGGCTGGTCCTAGTGCTAAGTGGTAATTTGGGAATTTTCAGATGATGGAGAGTGTGGGACCTTGCTTAGCTAGATTGAGTTGAATCAAGTCTTATTTTGTTGTTTACCTAGGCTAGATTGCTTCTGGCTCAATTTATTTATTTATTTTTTAAGTTTTACCAAATTAAGAATATTCTGGTAATGTCCAGATTTTTTGCAAATGGGCTAAAATGGGTTATATTTGAGGTCCATGAGTCTTGTTTTAAGTTTTAGAATCCCTTTCAGTTTGGTTTTAGTCTTTGTTGTTATTAGCTAATTAGGTTATTATTATTTTATTTATTTTCCTAGAATAAAGTTTATTTTTATAATTCAGTAATTGGGACTTGACCTAAGCCAATTAGGTTTAGGGTTTAGTCCAAGTATTAAGCATGCTATCATACTCCTATGGAGACAAGTTTCTTACAAATAAAATTTCAGTTGAATTCTCTTGGAAATCCACAGCAGTCTCATTTTAAGCATGTGCCTGCATGATTTATATAAACTAATCTTGTTTCTGCTTTGTCTGTGGATCCTAGTTGCAAATATAATCTTATTGTGAAACTGTATTAATACTTATGGTTATTACTATAACAAAATGAGTCCATCCCTAGCACCTTTAGCTTAAAATCAGAAAATGTTAAACTAGTTTTTCTTTCTAAATCCTACTTAACATCTTTCTGTCTTTGAGAATGTCGCTTAATCCTCACTCATCTGAGATGGATTTTTGCTGGGTACGATGCCAATGGCTAAGAAATGGTGGCTCTTGAGAAGTAAACAATTGCATCCACTCCTTAAGAGTGTTTTTAGTGGCATGATGAGTGGATATTTTGCACCAATACACAGGCATACTTGCTGGCCCTGCCAACATTTTTGTGCAGTTTACTGAAATAGGAACTGCAGACTGGCCCTTGTTCTTGATGATGAAAAGATAATAAATTTGTATGAGATAGATATTAGGGAGATAAAACTGGAGTTTCCTATCCATAGTCTATCAATCTCCTTGATTCTGTTCCCCTCTTCCCCCTTCTGTACTTTTTTCTGATACCAAATGGCATTATTACCTCAAATTTCTTTCAGTTTCTGTTTACTCTTTTTTTTCCCTCTAGTTTTGTGATGCCAAATGGTAGTAATGCCCTCAGTTGGGGGAAAAGTATTATGAGAGATGAAACGGGAGTGCAGGAGCACTGCGGTACATTAGCAGGACCTTTTTATCAAATCATGCCTGCATAAATGGGCATCTGGAAATTGATGCTGAATGCCTCCCATTTTGTCTTCAGATTTTTTGTGCATAATCACTATTATTCCTTGTCTACAGTGATCATGATGAAAGCATTGCTGAAATGTTCTTTTATTTCCAGAGTTATCAGGTTCAGGTCACTGCTATTTCTGAATGTGTATACCCTCGAAGTCCAGCTATGGGTCTTGGTTTAACTTCAGCATTATCTCTTATGATTGCTCAAATAATTATAAATGTTTCAACTGGGTGTATTTGTTGCAAAAGAAATCCTCATCCTTCAAACTCTAATTGGACTGTAGCGCTGATCTGCTTTGTTGTTTCCTGGTATGTTTCATTCACTACTTGCTGATAAAACTTTCATTCCTGTTTGATTAATTTTTTCCTTATCCTTTGAAAACTTATTGTTAATAAGGACTATTAGTGTCTGAATTATGATGGTAATGATCTATAAAGCATCAATACTGACATGAGACACAGATGCAATCTGTATAGGGATATGGTATAATATGATAATTCTTGAAATACTAGGATACTAGTTAAGCTAGGATACATTAATTAATTGGTCAATAAATATACACTTGTGGGTCTAGAAGATTAATAACAAGTCTCAAATAAGTTTAAAAAATGGTTAGAGTCATGCTTAAGTGATTAAATTTATGCTTTCCTATTAGCTTAAGCTTTTGAATAAGTGGTAGTTCATCACATATATAATCTAATATTCAAGCAACAATAGAGAGAAATGAAGCACATATTTCGTTTGAGTTTGACATCCTCTATTTTCCAATGGTTTATCCGCTAAAATGTGAGAAAAAGTGGCTTTAAGCAAATAAGTTAGTTTATTTTTGAAAAAGCTAGTTTATTTGCTAAAAGGTGAGACAAAAGAGGATTTAAGAAATAAAATTGCTTAGAAAAGAGGATACCAACCGCACTCTTAAGAGTATAAAGTAACTATAATCCATGTTTTAGTTTTCTTAAATTTGGTAAAAAATACACAATTCATAAATATGTCCAACATAAAGTCAAATCATATATTAATTGAGTCATACTTCTTGCTTATAATGTTTCTTTTTCGTATTGCTGTCTTCTAAAATATGAATGGTTGCTTAGAATTCTCACTTTTTGAATCAACACGTGTGCTACATTTTTTTTCCTGCTAAATGTAAGACTTTTCTTATAGTCATGTGTGTTCTGTTTTTCCTCAACTGGGTTTAGTAACCCTTCAACTCCCATGTGCCCCTTTTGTGACCAACCTGTTAAGAGTACAAAGAAATGTGGCTTGTTTATTATTTTTCGAGTGCCAAAACCCGGACTTGAAGGAGTGCACCCCAGTCCTTATACACGTGTGAGGACCCTTGTACACGGTGACCATCCATAGTTTGTGGAGATTGGGTTTCATGACTGCGCAGACATACCACTTGCATGACTCATCCACGCATTTCGCACAAAGTTTTGTCGTGGTCGACCTACTAATCATAAAATGTTTGTTTTCCTTGAGGGCACAAATTGTTAATACACGCTGCACCTCCATTTTATTGGCAAAAGTCAAGCCTTTGCACAAATTCATCCCCTCTCTCCAAGTAGACACAAATGGTGTCTCAATATGTGAAGGATCAACCATATTTTCCCAAGTATTTGCAGAAAATGACAATGCAGGAGGTGTGTAGGCAGGGATTGTGTCTACAATGTTTTGGACAATAAGAACATTGTTTGCTTCAAGTTCACTACCGTCAAATGTCTCATCGTCCTTAATGTCCCTCTCAAAGTCCCTAAAGTCCTCTTGTTCAACTCTATCTTCAATCTCATCTCTATCGACAAGATCTTCACCGTTAATGGCAATACTCTCATCAACATAATCGTCATCATCATCATCGTCGTCATCATTGTCGTCCTCATCATCACCCTCATCCTCATTATCATCATCATCATCATCATCATCATCATTGGCATGAACATCATCACGCTCTACATGTGTAAAATACTCATATTGAGCATCCGGAACTGTAACTTGTAAACTTGTTTGTGTTTGTTGGATTTCCTTGATACCAACTTCTACACGCGGCTCCAATTGTATGTACAACTCAATGTTAATTACTTCCGGTATTCTCTCCAACTTGTCAAACATTGTCTTCACATGTTTGTCTGTTTCTATCGCCATATGCTTGTAATTAATCTGGTGCTTTAGAATTTCATTTGGCATACGATAAGTTATTTGTATGTTGTGCACAACAGGATTCTCACACAACTCTTCCATAACCATCATCTTCAATTCGTCAAGGGTCTTGAACCTACGATCAATTTGGGTAAAATAGCTCTTTATACCCGGCCCTTCAAATGGAAATCCCTTGTTCGCATTGGCATTCTTCAACGGACCACCGTGGTATAGGATTATATCAATTTCAGGCATTGTGAACTTGTTAAAGTCAAGTCACTATGTTAGTTAACAAAACATTTTGAAGTTCCCTAATCTAAAAGAAACATGAAGCAAGTCTTTAACTTTCTAATAAAAAGACATGACAACCTTATCTTATCTTATGTTCTTCAAATTGGTGTTATAAGATCAATCAAGACAATTATTTTACAAATTTCTTAGCATACTAGGAAATAGAATATCAATTCACTTTGACTGTAATGGTGGTCCAAACACCCCACTTCGTACAATAATGGTACAAGAACATTGTTATTAAGTATTGGGACATAAACTTTCATTAAAAAGCACAAACGCAAGGCTTTTATAACAATTGAATACCAAAGTTGTACTAGTACTGCAGAACTTGTATGAGGATATTTAGTATATATGGGGCTATAGTTAGCGATAACATATGATCAAAGCCAAGCCATTCTCATTAATGCAAGCCAAGCCATTTTCATTAATCCGGGTTAAGCCAGTAACAAATTCTGACCAAATCCCAAACATGTTGCACCCAAGCACATTTTAGTAAATGAGAACAACCAATTTTTTTCATAAAACTTAATTCTAATGAAACAAAGCTATAAATCATTGAATATCAGTGAGATGCATGAACAAGAATGAGAATTTTTGTTATCCACAAAATGCTCTAGGTGTAATGCTGAAAGATATAAGAAATTGCCTTTTACCTACATGATAATCTAGCTGAAACATCCACATATTGTATTATACATCATAATAATGTCATAAACATCATAAATTTAATATATAAAACTGATACATTTTGAGGTAATTCCAATATTATATCCAAGAAGTTGCTGTAGAATAGAAGCTTCAATAAACCAATACAAACTATATATGTTCCATAACTTTCTCAGGACATGCTTTTGAGCATTACATCAAACACAAAGTACCAAACTAAGATTAAAAGATCCAAAGAAACACATTTCTCACTCATCTTAAAACAATAATACAAACAAAAAAGATAAGAAATTTGATACAAACACCATTATAGAAAAAAAGCATAAAATAAGGATCACCCAAAAAAAGAATATCACAAAATTAACAATACCCAAAAAACACAAAACACACAACATCAAAATGAGAATTGCACATACATAATAATTGCAAAACAAACAAAACCCAGAAAAGATAAAAGATAAAAAAGACAAACCAATGTGTGATATTGTGAGGTGGAATCACAGAGCAAGATGTTTCTTTTGAGTGGCAATGAGTAACGGTGAATTTATGAGCAAAAGAATAAAAACCCAGGTAGAAGAAGAAGAAGAACAAGGTCGGTGGTTTCTTCAATATAATATTGGTTCGAAGTCTGTTTTTGGGTGAGAGGTTAGTAAGGACTAAGTGTGTTCTAAATTTTGTGCCACGCGTGTTTATAGTGGTCTCAGTGAAACTCGAGTCTATAAGACTCGAGTTCTGTTGATATTATACGTTTGAAAACTTGGTGTATTTTTAGTTGAATCTCGAGTGTTAAAGACTCAGGTTTCTCTAAGAGGATCTCGAGTCTTTAACACTCGAGATCCACGTAGGCCAAAAGAAGCCAACTCAGCAGCAGCGCGCTCTCGTAAAGCGAGTTTTACAAACTTGCTTTTTAATAGCATCTAGAGTTTCTTAAACTCGAGATGCTATTTATCTTAATTATTTCCAAGACTGCCTAACTTACTATATAAAATCCCTATTAACAGTTACTCTGCAAATTCCCCCTACCATTAATTGGTGTTATTTTAATCGTGACCGTTGATTTAAGTTTAGTGCGAAACCTGTTACCGGGAGACTAGGTTACTGTATAAAAGCCACAAAAAAAAAATGAAAAACAGATCCTCAACTTTAGATCCTCTCTTTCTCTCTCGTGTGCTCCCTCTTTTTCCTTCTCTTAAAAAACGTCAAATAGCTTCTTCTCCCATGTCCGTCAACTTCACTTCATCCCATCAGAGTCCTCATTTACTCACTGCTGAGGGTTTTTTAAGGGATCAACTCGTTTTGATTTTGTTTAAGGTAAGAATCAAACAAAACCTTAATTTCTCTGTCATTGTTTTGTGCCCCTTTTTCTTTTTTGATTTTTGAGAAAATTTTGGAATTTTGCTCTTAAATTTCATTTCACTGTAACGTTGGCAAATTTCTGTGTTGGTGAGGTTCCAATTTTGTTCTTTCATATAAGTGGCATAGAAAGTGCTTGTTGAAATGCTTTTTAGGGATTCAGTTTTTCCAAAACTTGTGGCTTTGTGTTCTGCTCATCAGGGGGTGTGGGTTCTTGTTAGTGTGGAATTGAAATTTTATTTGTATTTATTTTATTGGTTAGCAGAGGAAAAAGGAAACAACTATGTATTTAAGGGGGAAGGGTTTTTATAAAGAAATAATTTTTTTCTTTTATGTCCTAGGGAGGACACGGGTATAGAGTTGCTATTTCTTTGTTTCTATTTCATTTCTTTTCTACGCGGTGTACAACTAAGTTGTAATTCTGTAGCTGTTGCAGCATCTTGGAATCAAATTTTGAATTTTGTTTTGAGTGTTTTCTAGTTTTAGAGTTTTAGAGTTTGAGAGCTGTTGTGTTGCATTTAGGCTAGTACAGAATTGGGTTTTTTGTACTTTTGCTTGCTATTTGCATCTTAGGTTGTTTCTGGTGTCTGTGCTAATAAAATTTTCTGATTTATCAAAAAAATAAAAAATAAATAAATAAAAGAAACAGTAGATCAAAATAACGAAATTTTTAGAAACATCTTGTTATTTTATATTGACATGTTGAATCAGAAAATAGCATTTTTGGATGGCCAACTAGAATGAAACGGACTACTACTTTTTATGCTAGTGCTTACTCAATGGCAAGGTTTTTATTTTTTTGTTTTTATTTTTATTTTTTTATGACTGTCTCACTAGGTAAATTTAGTTGCTCATGTCATAGACCTGCTCATGTCCAATTTCAAGGCACATATTACATCTCTCCCTTTTCTTTTCTTTTTTCTTGATAAAAGAAAAAACCTCACTGCCATATAGCACTTTGAAGTGATGTGATTATCAACTTGAGACCAGGCTCAGGTCGATTCACCGGGACTTTTGCAGCAACTTGTTCCTAGTCACTCCAATGCATTGCCCATATGCCTGCTTGAGTCTTGATATTCTGTTATTTGGGTAAATATTAGTGCAAACTGGTTATTGCATACAACTATGCACACACTTCTTGGACTGAAATCATGACAGTTATGTGCTACAATTGGTATGTGTCAGTATGAAATAAACATTGCCCATATTATTTACTCTTCTTTTCTTCACCAGCCTATGGAAGTACTTGTTTTATAGGGTTTTGACTTAAATTAGCACAATCCTATTTACCAAGCAAATTGCACGATTTTTACATTCCATCCATTGATGAGATCGGCTGAATCAACCCTTACAATTGGAACTGTTGCTATTTCAATCAATTTGACCATTTCACATGCCACTGAACTGAGTTCATCTATCCTCCATATCCTGAAATGAGTCTCTCATAATAAGCTACAAAGATTGAATTGCATTAATTTCTGAAACCTCCCAAGGCAAGCAAATAGGCAAAATAGCCTACAACCCCACCAACAGATTCCCTCACGCCTTAAACCATTGCATTTCTGATTCTTCTTTACTCACTAGATCCTAGGACTCTTTCTCTCCCAATTTAGACCAATAGACTGAGAGGAGGTCAAAGGCTAAAGCTAAAGCTATAGCTAGGTAGCTCTATACTATACTTCTTTGGATTTCTATTATGGTGCCTGCTTTGCTTGCTTTACCTCTAATCATAACATTGTCCCTCCTACCCATGTGTGTTGTTGCAGTGAAAATTTGCATAACATGTAAATATATGAGTTCCAAGGTCAGGCTGCTACTAGCTTGGTCTTTGAGAGACTTGATTAAAAAGGTGGACAAAAAGACACCCATATTTCTACTCATAACTGAGATTTTAAGAAAGCTTTTGCAGGCCATATTGGCCTTTTCTTTAATTTAAAAGGCAAACACACTTTCTTAAGTGTTACTCTAATTCAAGGGAATATTTGAATCGCTTTATTAATTAACTTCCTCCTTTATTTTTTTCTTCTTCTTTAGCCCTTATGTTCCTCCTTTGTTTAATTTGATTGAATGTTCCTATTGCTATCTGGAATTTGAATTTTTTTTTGTTGTTAACTCCCCCCCCCCCCCCCCCCGGTCCTCATTGTTCGACAAATAATAGACACCATCTTGGAAATTTGGGTTGGTGGGGTTGCAATCTCTCTTTTCTCACACACATTTTGGCATGAAATGAGGGTGAAGAAAATGTAAGATATTTGAAACTTTTTTTTAAGGGTGATGGTATGTTTCAACCATGCATGGCGTTTAGGCCAAACTCACTTGTCTGCTTGTGGAGACAAGAAAGACACTCTTCACAAACTCCAGTTTCTCTCTCTCTTTCTTTCTCTGTCATTACTATTATGCCCTGTGTTTCTATGTGTGAGACTTCTCTGCTCACACATGCAAGTAGGCTTGCCTCCTAGTAATTCCCAATATATTTTCTCAGCAATGAGTGAAATTGAAGAAGCTTTTCACTTTTTGACAGGTTGAACCAATAATGCCAGACCAAAAAATAAATCCACAAGGCCACAGACTACAAGTGTTAGTGGTACATAGGTTCACCAATTACCATACCTAAAACCCTATGGGTTAAAGGGGACATAAACTTCCCCTGAATTGTCCTCTATTGCAAATCTGGAGGGAGGATTTAGAATCTAAATATTTTAGGTTAAGCAAGTCTAAAATAGAGTACTTGGAGTTTGAGTTTAGTAAAAGGAGATTTAAAGATGGAGTGGTATAACTTGTAGGGCAAGAAATAATTTAGAGTGAAAAAACATTTCTAGGATCTTTCAACTGTGAAATTTATTTACTTTTTAATGTATGTTATTACTTACCTTGTTTTTATTTCATGCTATATTGCGATAGGAGTGTGGGGAGAGTGAAGAACATTGAAGAGCAAGATGCTCTCCAAGTTAGCCCTCCAAAAAGAACACTTGGATCATTTTTAATTTATTAGTAAGATTCATGAAATTCATTATATATTCACTTGTTTTATAGTTTTCACATAATTTGCTTTAACTGCTTCTTTATCAACAATGTCTAATTTTTGTAGGAGAATTGGTCGGAACATTTGCAATACAAGTTGACATCAAATCTAGTGCTTTCAAAAGAAAATGAACAATGTTCCAAAATAATAGAAAATGCTAGAAATATTCTACTACATGATAATTTTCGGTCACTCAAATGACAGTGATTTGTATAAATTGATGACTGATTTTTTTGGAAAATGCTGCAATTTAGTGAATTTTCTCTTTTATTGAAAGGGAGATTGAATTTGTATCATTCATGAATCATGATTACAAATGTATGTGTTGTATGCACACATGCAATGTAGTTGACAATTAGATTTGTGATGTTGCCCGTGTGAGGTTGGCTAGGAGTGCTCATGTTTACTGAAAACAATTGAATGTAATTGTTAACTATTGATAAATTTGCATTTTGGCAGACTTTGAAATCCAAAATTATTTTGAAATGTAGTTATAGCTTGTTGCTATTTATGTGTGTTTTCGCTTTTGCTTGGTTGCTTCAATTTGTTATTTCCTAACAAGAATATCATTAGCTATTTTAATTAGAATGCATAATTTATTTGCTTTTAAATTTTACACTCTTTCCCTTCATATTTGGGATATCAAGTTCTTCAAGAACATGCTTTAAGGCCTAAATTTGTTTTAGGTTTCAATTTCAAATTCTTCAAGAAAACACACCGAGGCCTAAATTGCTTTAGGTTTCAATTTTTTTTTCTTCTTTATAGTTCACAGTTACATCATTGTATGGTCTAAATATATAATTTCTTTGGAATCATTTAAAGGAGCAAATGTTTCCTAACAAATAACGTTTGCTTTGAGTCACCTTTTTTTTCATTTAGAAAATTTAACACCATAAAGACACCAAAAAAGTTGAGATGTGTTTGATTAAATACTCATGAGATGTCAATAGTCACCAAGTGACCAAAATATCTTTACAATCACTAAAAAAAATCCAACATATCACTCTAACATGGCCAAATTGAGTGGTTTTGATGCTATTATGGTCATTTTTAAAATATTTAGTATTGTAATCATTCTATGTATTTTTAGCGCTACTTTGTTCATTTTCAATGATTTTTTTTATTAATTTTGAAAGTTTAAAAATGTATTTTAGTCATTTTATATATTTTTAGGACTATTTTTTGAAATCCTTAATTTTCAGGTATTTTTGTTAATTTCCAAGTTTATAACTATTTTGGGAAAATTCATTGTTAACATTTTTATTATTACCAAGATTGTTATGAATCAATAAAAGTATATGTGAAGTTGGTACTGCCTAATGTGACTAAAAAATAATAGAATTATTGTTTTTTTTTAAAAAAAATAATAGAACTATTGAATATAACAAAAGCATGATCATATGTGATTTGGTACGACCCAATGCGACATTAGAACTATCAAATGTGAGAAAAGAATAACGGTACCACCAAATGTAACAAAAGTATAATCAGATGTGATGTTGGTATTGCCTAATGTAATGATGAAACTGTCAAATGTGAGAAAAAAAGTAAAGGTACCATCGAATATGACAAAAATACGGTCATTTTTAAGGTTCTAAGCGTATTTAAGTAATTTTTTAGTTTACGAGGTCATTTTAGTCATTTTTTAGGTTTCAGTGTCATTAAGTTATTTTTTAGGTTCTAAGGGTCTTCTAGTAATTTTAAAGGGTTTCAAAAGTATTTTGGTCATTTTCAAGTGGTATTGGGTATTTTTGGTCATTGTTTTAGGTTTTTCGGTTATTTTGATAAATTTTTTTATGTTTTAGAGTAATTTTGGACATTTTTTTAGGTTTTAGGGTCATTCGGTCATTTTTTTAGGTTCTAAAGGTTTGATCATTTTTTAGGTTCTAAGGGTATTTCGGTAATTGTTGAAATTTTTGGGTGTATTTTTGCCATTCTTAAGTTTAATGAGGTATTTTGGTCATTTTATAGGTTTCAAGAGTATTTCAAATTTTTTTAAGGTTTTAGGGTCATTTTGGTAATTTTTTAGGTTTAAGGTGCATTACGGTCATTTTTTAGGTTCTAAGGGCATTATTATCACTTTTTAAGTTACAAGATCATTTCAATCATTTTTGAGAGTTTCGGGATTACTTTTGGTAATTTTTTAATTGTTAGAATGCGTTTTGGTAATTTTTGTATATTTATGGGTATTTCAGAATTTTAGAGACTTTAGGAGTATTTTTGTTTTATATATTCTTTGAATATTAGGTAATTTGGTGGGGTTGGTTTGGGTTGGCTACACCCATATGTAATGTTGATATAGTTTAATGTGACAATGGAACTGTCAAATGTGACAAAAGAACTGTCATATTATGTAGTTTCAACATCACATGTGAGGATGAAACTGTCAAATGTGATAAAAAAGTAAGGGAACCACCAAATGTGACAAAAGAACTATTATATGTGATGTTGGAACTGCATAATATGAGGATAGAATCGTCAAATGTGAGAAAAAAGTAAGGGAACCACTGAATGTGACAAAAGAACTGTCACATATGATGTTGGAACTATACAATGTATGAATTAAACCGTCAAATATGATTAAAAAGTAAGGGAACTACCAAATGTGACAAAGAACTGTCACATGTGAGGATGAAATCGTTAAATATGAGAAAAAAGTAAGGGAACCACTAAATGTGACAAAAGAACTGTCACATGTGAGGTTGGAACTGCACAATGTGAGAATGAAACCGTCAAATATGAGGAAAAAGTAAAGGAACCACTAAATGTGAGAAAAGAACTGTTATACGTGATGTTGGAACTGCAAAATGCGAGGATGGAATTGTCAAGTGTAAGAAAAAAGTAAAGGAACCACCCAATGTGACGAAAGAACTGTCACATGTGATGTTGAAACTGCATAATGTGAGGATGAAATCGGCAAGTGTGAGAAAAAAGTAAGGGAACCACTCAATGTGACAAAAGAACTGTCACATGTGATGTTGGAACCGCACAATGTGAGGATAGAACCGTCAAATGTGAGGAAAAAAAGTAAGGGAACCACCAAATGTGAGAAAAAAAACTGTCATATGTGATGTTGGAATTGCACAATGTGAGGATGAAACCGTCAAATGTGAGAAAAAAGTAAGGGAACCACTAAATATGAGAAAAGAACTGTCACGTATAATGTTGGAACTACACAATATGAGGATGGAACCGTCAAGTGTGAGAAAAAAAAAGGGAACCACCCAATGTGACAAAGGAACTATCATATGTGATGTTGGAACCACACAATGTGAGGATAAAATCGTCAAATATAAAAAAAAAAAAGAGTAAGGGAATTACCAAATGTGAGAAAAAAATTGTCACATGTGATGTTGGAGTTGCACAATGTGAGGATGGAAACGTCAAATGTGAGAAAAAAGTAAGAGAACCACCAAATGTGAGAAAAGAATTGTCACATGTGATGTTGGAGTTGCACAATATGAGGATGAAACCGTCAAATGTGAGAAAAAAGTAAGCGAACCACCAAATGTGAGAAAAGAACTGTCACATGTGATGTTGGAATTACAAAATGTGAAGATGGAACCATCAAGTGTGAGAAAAAAAATAAGGGAACCACCCAATGTGACAAAAGAACTGTCACATGTGAAGTTGGAACTGCACAATGTGAAGATGGAACCGTCAAATGTGAAAAAAAAAAGAAGTAAGGCAACCACCAAATGTGACAAAAGAACTATCGCATGTGATATTGGAACTGCACAATGTGAGGATGAAATCGTCAAATGTGAGCAAAAATTAAGGGAACCACCAAATGTGAGAAAAGAACTGTCACATGTGATATTGAAACTGCATAATGTGAGGATGGAATCGTCAAGTGTGAGAAAAAAGTAAGGGAACCACCCAATGTGACAAAAGAACTGTCATATGTGATGTTGGAACTACAAAATGTGAGAATGGAACCATCAAATATGAGAAAAAAGTAAGGGAACCACCAAATATGAGAAAATAACTGTCACATGTGATGTTGGAACTGCATAATGTGAGGATGGAACCGTCAAATGTGAGAAAAAAGTAACCTGGTATAGCAGGTTACCTACTAGTGGGTACCGTACCTCCCCTTTTTTTGAAGGGGTACCGTAGAATTACTCCTATTCTAATATTTGATTCTACTCCTAGTCCTAATGGAATTTTATTTTATTACTCTTGTAGCCATTTGATATTTTCCATATATATACTTTTTTTTTATTTTTTTTTTTATATACAAGATAGAAATTCCACTCCAACCTAATCTAAGTGTATATATGTATGAAACTTCCTCTTGGAGACTTAAACTTCAGCCTTTGTCCCCCACACTCCACAAGCACTTATACTTTTGGAGTGATTATCATCGCGCCAATGGTGCGTGGTGGTTTTCATATATAGACTCTTTTTCAACTTTTAACGTATAGTTTTATTACCTGTCACAACTATTGGAAAAACATGGTTTGTATCTCATACAAAACATACGTAGTGGAAAATTAATAGATCTACTTCATTCGCAATTGATAACATGTACTATGTAAATTTCAGAATTTAAGAACAAGAGAGCATACCTTAGTGCGGAGAAATTCAAAATCAAATATTAGAAGTACTTGGAACACTTTTAATCTTCACTCCAATTCCACTAACGCCTAAGAAGTGTAGTCTCTCAATCAGTCCAAGGAAGAATAAGAGAGTGGATTACACTCACACACTATTCTATTTCATAATAGTGTCTTTTAAAATTCTGTATGTTTCTCCCTTATATCTAATTGGGTTAGCCTTTTGAGCCATTCCAATTGGGTTTTAGTATGTGGCTTGGTGTAGGACCAAAATGGAACA
Organism: Quercus agrifolia; assembly: GCA_029955455.1. NCBI lineage: Eukaryota > Viridiplantae > Streptophyta > Magnoliopsida > Fagales > Fagaceae > Quercus > Quercus agrifolia. The sequence goes on from JARQAD010000002.1 coordinate 74,582,457, forward strand.
AATAAGACTCTAGCTCCAATGGGCCTTGGGCTTTTCTGTCAACTCTTGATAAGTCCAAAATTACCATTAATTATAGTTAATACTACTATATAAATATAATTGCACTCTAGGCCTTATTAATAAATTATATCCTAAGACTTTATTGTACACTCAACCCCTTCATAAAATATTTGTAGTAATATAAAGTCATGAATGTTGACTGCTACTTTGAAGATTACTACATCTTAATCCTTGAGTACCCAGTTTAATCATTTAAGTTATTCATTATATATTTATGAAATTCAATTTCATAAATATATACTTCAGTAATTCCTTACTAAAGTGGTTAGGCCTAACACTCTGAATAACCAAACTCATTAAACTTATCTTAAGGGAATATTTTATATCTTTGTTAAGAGGTTATGAATTCTATCTTGAGAATATATGTTCCCTCAACACTAAATATGGCTGCCCAACATACTAAGGTTTCAATTGTGACTTTAGATCTCACTCCTGATATATCAAAGCAACCTGCATCTCATGATCAGGTCCATTATTCTCTTAGGATTAAGAGTTCATGCAAATAGAATTCGTGAGATTTATTATTCATTTGACGGTTATTAGAAGAATAATAAATCTCACAGCGGTTCAGTTCAATATGTCTTAACTCTTAAAACATATCAATATACCAACTAGAAGTTCACTTCCATGATCAAGACAAATCATCTTAGTTGATATGTTATAGTCTTCGCATGAAATGCCTAATTTCATTACTGACTACGAACTAAAATTCTAAGTTTACAAAGAACTTGTGGTTTATATCTTCTAGGACTAAATCACATACTATGTATCTCATGGACTTTATGATAATGTCCAAATATTCATATTATTATTATTTTAGATAATAATAAAACAAATTTATTAATTACAACATAATGTCATACACATAGTATCATACAATAGGATTTAAGGGCACACATCTTAACAACAACAAAGTACAAAAGCACCATCATTTGAAATAGATCCTTTGTCAAATTAAATTGCCCAAGTAATTATAAGTAATGATTTTCATTTGACAAAAAAGAATCTCGTAATTATTTTACTTTGAAATTGATTAGTAGTACATTTTTTACTAAGCTACTTATATTTATAGACAAAACTTAGGTATAGTATCTTAGGTGCTATTTCTTCCCGTCTTAAAATTCAGCAATGTGGCTACTTAATTAAAAAATAGACTTCCATTCCATGAGAAAAAATTCATATGGCTGAATTTTAAGAGAGGAACCTACGAAACAGCCACCTAAGTACTGTACTTAAGTTTTTTTCTATATTTATTACTTCAAAATTTAGTCCCTTATAGCTGTTCATCTCTCTAGTTTATTTTCCAAAAAAATAAAAAAAATAAAATAAAAAACCAAGAAAGCTAGTTTCAATTTTTTTTTTCTTCATCATTTGGCATTGCAGCAACTTCCAGTGCATTTGCAAGCTATGGTGGCGGATTGCATGTCTTTCGAAGCAAGTTCACGTGTGGAAGACCCAGTCTATGGAAGTGTTCGAATAATCTCTCGACTCCAAGAACAAATAATTGAGGCTCAGTCTGAGCTAGTGAAGACAAAGGGTGAAATAGCCTTTCATAATGCACAACAACAACAAATGCAGCAGCTGCAAATGATTCATGCTATTGCCCAAGAAGGTGAAGATCAGCACTCATGGCTCAGTTCAAGTCAACAAGATCCTTTACCCAACAGAAATCAGCAGCCACTTGAGGACTACAACTATTCCAATACTTTTTTTGGCTTTGAATTTTGAGCAAATTATAAGTTAAGTTTATCAATGAGTGATGTTAAGGATATTATAGATAATTTAGATATTTGTGTATTATGTCATTTTGGTGGTACTAATTAATCACTTCAATCTCTCTTTTAGATTATTTGTTTTCTTCTTATCTTTTGAGGCATTTGAAAATACTTAACTAGTTGCATTCAATTACCAACTGTCTTATAGCATATTAGCAAAGCCAAAAAAGAGGAATTTTACATCAATCTACATGTCTTGTAGGATAATGACAATAATTATGAAGTGCAAAAAACTAGTAATACAAAAAAGAAAAAGTTCAAGTGAACTTTTTTATATTTTCTATGAGAAAGTTTCTAGAAAGATCCCAAAGTCAATACCCTGTTAATAGAATAAGAAGATTATTTTATGTTCCCCTAGCTAGAGCAAAGTGGTCCCCTTCCATTTATTGTAAGTAACAAGTAACAACAACAACAACAACAACAACAACAACAGATTCGGCTCCCTTTCCCTTTTTGCAAAAATTATTTTATGAGTTTATTTCCATAAAAGTATTGATGATGCCAAAAAATCATCAGTTGAATTCCTTGTCGATACAGATGGATGAAGGCCTTGTTTTTGTTAGGTTCTAAAGATTTAGATTAAATGTTTAGAATCATGGTTGTAACATGTTGGCAAACCGAGAACAAAACAAGTCTAGTCTAAGTGTTTAGAGTGTGCTTAAATAAGTGTGTTTCAAGATTTCAAGGTCCAGCTGATTGTAGAAAAGAGAATTCAAGTCTTGCCTTTCTCGACCGAACGAGAAATAGACCCGACCAATCGAAAATTGCAGATAGGGTTTTTTGCAAAAGGATATTTCAGTCCAATCACAAAAAAAATGTTTAGGGTTTCACTTAAACTTCTCCACATATAAAAAGAAAACCCTAGCTACGTTTAGGAGACTTTTGGAAGAATTGTATGTTACTCTTTGTAAGATTTGAGAGGTTCTGTACCTTCTAACTGCTCAAGATTCTATTGGAGCTAAAATTACAATCAAGGATTGGTAGAACTAGTTGCTGTATTCAAGATCAACTACTGATGGTGATCTGAAACCTTTGAGTTGAGTCTCAAAGTTACAAGCAAAGGTAAGCTTGTGTTGCTGTAAATCCAAGAAGAGAAAGAGTTTGTGGATTCGAAACTTGCACGTGGTCGTGTCAGTATGTTACTACATGAGGTAGTATTAGATTTAGGGTTAAATCTTTTGTAAAACCTTCAATTTTTCTTATAGTGGATTTGGTTTACCTTAAGGATAGTTAGGTCAAATCATTTCTAGGTTTTTACCTTAAAATCTTAGTTTCATTGGTTTTCTTGGGTAATCATATCGTGGTATTATTCACTTTTCTGCAATTTTGCATGATATGATTTATTTATTTTAACCTAGATCTGAAAATTAATCTAAGTAATCACTTGGATAATATTTTAGCTTAAACAATCTGGTTTAAGGGTTCTAAACATATACTTTCAGTTGGTATCAGAGCAGGTTAGCTCTTGTTTTTAGGTTTTTATACCTAGAGTTAATCCTTGATCACTTCTATCATGGATAATTTTAAGTATCTAGCTGCTCATATTTGTGATGATTTGAATAAAAAGGACACTATTGTTTCTATTGATCTTGTTGATGCCTGTGAAACTCTTCGTAAGGAATTATTTAAATCTATGAAAATTGCTAAGAAATTCAAGGAAGAGTTAAAATTGTCTAATCTTGAAAATGAGGAATTGATTGTGAGATTAGATGAATCTAATAAAAAGAATGAATTTTTCAGAAATCAAGTTTCCTCTCAAGATGAAAAGTTTGGAACAAAAGTTAGCTGAGTCTGAAGCTAAACTTGAAAATTTGTCTAATACCAAACTTGCTATTGATGATAGATTTATTTCTGTTTCTCCTAAGCCTAAAACTGACAATGTTTATATTCCTTCTTTCAGGAGGAATCATAAAGAAAATGCTTATTTTGCTAAGTTAGACAAAGGTAAAGGTTTTGATGTAGACGTTGAAGTTTCTAAACTTGTGTCTTAACCAGCTGCTAGAGTACAAAATAAATCAGTTTTTGTGCATACCTGTCATCTTTTTGGTGTTGTTGGTCATATTAGACCAAATTGTTCTTTGCTGAGGCAAAAACCAAAATATGAGATTAGATTTGTTGTTAGGAATACTGATGTTCCTAAATTTGTTCCTATTTGTCACTTTTGTGGTGTGTCTAGTCATATTCATCCTAATTGTCATAAATTGAAATTTAATTATTCTGTGTTTCAATCTAGGATATGTGATGATATTTCTCCTGTCATAAGTCCAAATAAATTGTTTCATATGCTTTTGAAAAATTTAAGCTTGTTGGCTTATGAAAGGAAGTTGCAGGATTCCAGCCTCTCTTAGAAGAATTGTGTAATCCCTCAAATACACTCTGCTTCTCATGGTTTTTCACCTACAAAGCCAAAGAGCTGTGCTATATGGGTGAGAAAATATTTGCTAAGGTGAATGTTATTTACTTGTCCTTGATATAATTCTTTCAATTATTATGGACACGTGTTTATTTCTGTTTTAGGTTGTTTTTTTCTTTAAAAAAAAAATAATCCAAAAACATTGAAAAATTTCAAAAAGAAAAATATATTCTATTTCTTTTGTGTCTATTTTTCTTGAGGATTACATGAACTATGATATCTCTTTCTTGATTTAGTACATGCTTGATATTGTGGGGAAACTTGAATAGTGTGTGTTGCATAACTAAAAACATGATTACTTTGAGATAAATATAATTTTGTGTGAGTATGTACTAGATTTTACATGTACTAATGAGTTAATTAAGAAATTGATATTTCTTGTTTGTGTACCCTCTATAGCTTAGTTGAGCACTATTCATGCATTGTTTTTGCATTTTTTTTTTCCATTTAGCGTAATGTGTGATTTTTATTTTTGGTCATAAAAATTTTTAAAAATCCAAAAAAAAAAAAAAAGATTTTTATTTTTTTTGTGTTATGCATTTTCAAGTTGCGTAATTCAGGTTGGCCTATGAAATTTACATTTCATGATTGTGTACCTTGTTTAACTTTGATGAGCTTTATTTTTTTGCACTTTGCTAGTTTGTGCTATGTAGTACTTATATTGTGTGAGTTGTTTAGGGTTTTTAAACACATGCTCTTGATTTTGAAGTCACATTCTTTTGATTGTAAGGACTAAAAAATCCTAAGAGAAAGGCATAAATAACCATCTCACCATTGTTACTCGCCAATCATGAACACCTGTGTGAAAATCATAAAAGCCGTGCTTGGTAAGGTGTAGCACTTGCACAACAAAATTTTAAGGTGTTATTGTACATTAGTTAAAAGAAGCAAAAAAGAAAAAAAAAAGAAAAGAAAAATATGCTTCAAAAGAAAAAGAAAAGTCAAAATCAATAATTAAAAAAAAAAATTGCTTGGTTGCAAGCGTGTTTTCTAAGAGATGTTAGAGTTCTATGATGTAACTCTTTAGGTGATAGTCACTTTCAAACTTATGTGATGAATAATGTAGATAGTGTGTTTATTATCTATTTACATATCACCTTGTGAGTATTTCATTCACTTGCTAGTTGCACACACCACAAGCAAAACTTTGTTAAATTTGGTACATATAATTGTGTTTTGATGTTTTTGTGGCCTACCAAAGTTAAATTTCTTGAAGTGTTTTATGCATCTCTGGGTGTGAGGTAAGAAAAGAGTGAGGAATTTGATAAAGTTGAATTATTTTTTAAAAAATTTGATTTTGAAAATCATTTGAAGTCATGAGCATGCATGTCATATCATAAAAACAGTTTTTGAAATGATTCTGTAGAAAAAGTATTCTAGATTTTTCAAAATTTATGTTTCTTTGAAACTCGACCAATCGAGCCTATTCTTCGATCAATCAAAATGTGAAGGAGAAAAACTAGATTTTCTTTTAAAAGTCTCGAGTTGTGCCGATTCCTCTGGACCGATCGAGCCTAATTTCATGTTGTTTTCTATTCCTGTTCGATTCCTCTCGACCAATCGAATTTCAAAATTCTGAAAAAAATAGGAATCAGATCTGACTGTTTCAAAAGTTCTTTTTTGTCTATCTCTTCGATTCCTCATCCAAATTTTTTTTGTCTTTTTTGTGGTCAAAGCTTCCAAGGTTTTCTTCATCTATATTGGGTAAGACCTTTATACCCTTTCTTTTCATCATATCACATGTTTTCATGCATTTTTTATTGATTTTTTAGGGATTTTTGCATATTAGAAAATTTGGGGTTTTTGATGAAAATTGAGTTTTTGTTCATGCATCATTTAAACATGATTCACATACTTTAATTTCAAAATTTTTATGTTTTATTGGAAATTAAGTTCTTGAAAATTTAGGGGTTTTGTGAAATTGACTTATGAAATTGATAAATTGAGTTATTATAATTAGTATATTACTTGTTATGGTATTCAATTTGTCAATATAAGGATTTATTTGAGAATTGCTTGGTTTTGAAATTGGGAATTTTCTATAATTCTTGAAATTACCATATTAATTTTGCAAATTGTTATGATTGTGGATTGTGTAAGAACATTAGATCATGCATCATGCAAGAATCAATGTTATCTTGTCTCTAATCCTTCCTATGCAGTCTGTCATTGGTTTTTGTTTTGTTTTGTGTTTTTTACTCTTAGACATGACTTCTAAACCTAGTGGGAAATTTAAGACTAGAGCCAAAAGGACCCTTGGTTCTTCCTCTTCATCTGATTCTGCTAGGTTTTGACTGAAAAATGTGAGGAAACCTATGAGACCTTAAACAAGTATAGGTCAATTTGAGATGAAAGGGAGACAGTTTTGAGTGAGTTAGATCCGTCTATCCATAGGACATTTATGGTTAGGAACTGGGTTTCTTTGTGTGAGGTGTCTGAACCTCCTCATACTACCTTGATTAAAGAGTTTTACTCTAATCTCTTTGTCTATTTTGCGGTTACCGATGGTCATTACTTAACTACTTGGATTCATGGTTAGGAGTTTACTATAAGTAAACAAGTTGTTTCTGAGGCTTTAGGAGTACCCTTAGTTCATAAACCAGTTTATCCTTACACAGAGTTTCCTTCTGTAGATGATATGATGTCCCTTCTTTGTGGCCGTCCTATTTTTTAGGGACCAGAACTAAGAATCAACTCTTGTGAGTTTACTGAGCTTAACTCATTATTCTAATGGATCACTTGTCATAACATCTATCCTATCTCTCATGTTCATACAGTACCCAAAGAGCATTGTGCTTTTCTTTATGCTCTTATTACTGATGATTCTATGTGTTTCCCTTCTATGTTTATTCAATCTATTGTTGATATCTATAGGAGTAAGAGTAAAGGTCAAAAGCTTTTCTTCCCCTTGTTCATTTTAGGATTTTGAGATATTTAGAGATGTCTGAGTTTCCTTCCCTAGAGTTAGTACATATTATGGTCCCTATAGGAACTACTTATCTTAGACAAAGACAAGCACAGATGAAGAGTGCTGAGCGAAGCATTAGGACTTCTAAGAGACCTAGAGGAGATGCTTCCACTACCTCTGGTGCCATGCCTGCTGCTGAGGAGACCTATGTGGATCTTGCTAGTCATTCTGAGGATGTTGATCCTTTAGGAGCTCCACCATTGTCACTCCGAGCCATGATGTAATCTATCATGACGACTCAGGCTGCTTAGGGATAGTTGCTTGATGAGCTCTTGACCAAGGTTGCATCATTGTGAGTTGACTTCTCAGATTATAGGAGTTCTTTTCCACCACCTCCACCCTTTGAGGACTGACGTTGCCTTTGGCAATACGTAACAAATAGGGCGAGTAGATTTATGTAGATAGGGGGAGTTTATGTATTTTAGCTAGGGGGATTACTTTTACTTTGTTTTATTATATTTTGTTTTATTCAGTTTTGATGTATTTACATTTCCATTTTTAGTTATTTGCTTTCTTTCACTTAAACATTGATGCTATGAGATTATGATAGTTGACGATTTTGAGGTTATTCATTTTGATGCGTTCACTATCTACTTGTGTGTTTTTGTGATTTCAAATTTTAAATTCTGTTTAGAATGTTTAATTGTATTTTTCACACATGCGTTTATAAGTTGTTTTTAGTGTTTCAAGAATTTACAGGTTAAATCTTTCAACAGCTACTGATTATACTAGCAACTAATAGTTAGTGGTTGTGTAAGATAAATAATTGTACAATAACTTGTATTTGAGCTGGTTTTTATTTAAGCATTACATTGGTATGTGTATTTTGTCACAGATTGCCAAAGAGGGCGATTGTTAGGCTCTAAAGATTTAGATTAAATGTTTAGAATCATAGTTGTAATGTGTTGGCAAACCAAGAGCAAAACAAGTCTAGTCTAAGTGTTTAGAGTGTGCTTAAATAAGTGTGTTTCAAGATTTCAATTTGAACTGGTTTTTATTTAAGCATTACATTCTTATGTGTATTTTGTCACGGATTGCCAAAGGGGGAGATTGTTAGGTTCTAAAGATTTAGATTAAATGTTTAGAATCATAGTTGTAATGTGATGGCAAACCGAGAGCAAAACAAGTCTAGTCTAAGTATTTAGAAGTTTGTTTCAAAATTTCAAAGTCCAGTTGATTGTAGAAAAGAGAATTCAAGTCTTGCTTTTCTCGACCGATCGAGAAATAGACCCAACTGATCGAAAATCGCAGATAGGGTTTTATATAGAAGGTTATTTCAGTCCAATCACAACAAAAATGTTTAGGGTTTCACTTAAACTTCTCCACGTATTAAAAGAAAACCCTAGCTACATTTTGGAGACTTTTGGAAGACTTTTGTGTTACTCTTTGTGAGATTTGAGAGGTTCTGTACCTTCTAACTACACAAGATTCTACTGGAGCTAAAATTACAATCAAGGATTGGTAGAACCAATTGCTACATTCAAGATTAACTACTGATGGTGATCTGAAACCTTTGAGTGGAATCTCAAAGTCACAAGCAAAGGTGTGCTTATGTTGCTGTAAATTCAAGAAGAGAAGGAGTTCGTGAATTCGAAACTTGCATATGATTGTGTCAGTAAGTTACTACATGAGGTAGCATTAGATTTAGGGTTAAATCTTTTGTAAAAACTTTGATTCTTTTATAGTGGATTTGGTTTACCGTGAGGATAGTTAGGTCAAATCCTTTCTAGGTTTTTACCTTAAAATCTTAGTTTCATTAGTTTTCTTGGGTAATCATATCGTGCTATTATTCACTTTTCTGCAATTTTGCATGATATGATTTATTTATTTTAACCTAGATCTGAAAATTAATCTAAGTAATCACTTGGATAATATTTTAGGTTAAAAATCTAGTTTAAGGGGTCTAAACAAACTTTTAGCTTCATCCAGAGACAAACCTTTTAGTGCTATTCTTCTCTAGCTTTATAGCTTTTTGTGCTGAAAATCGTTAGTTGAACTCCTTGTCAATACAAATGGAAGAATGCGTTGGATTCGTCTAGAGACTAACTTGGAATAAGATATGAAATAGAGAAATCTGGATACATTGGTGTAGTGTTTGCTAAACGTCCTCTGATGATTAAGTTAGAATGGGATTCAATTGAAGTATATTGCAAAAAAATTCAACTTGGGAATATTTTTTGGAATGACAGTTGTGTACCTCATTGACTTTGGTTTTTGTGGGTTTTTATAGCCATTGTCTTCATTGTCTGAATGAATATTTGGATTCATGAGATATGGAGCTGTTGGCATTAATATTTGACAAGCTTTTATTGTTTACCAATGGCTATTTATCCGTTGGTGCCCATACGTTATTCCCTAGCTATCTTGGGCATTGAATGTCTTTTATGGCTTCATCTGTCATTGATGTCCATACGTTACGTCTTGCATTGAATAGCATTTAATTCATCCGTCGAGAGATGGACGATCTTGATAAACACTTATCAATAATGAACGCGGAGGCATTATATATGGGGATCTGGCGCGTTAACAGTTACTCGTGTCATTTATGGGGAACTCATTTAATGTGTACTATAGTCATTCATCACATGGAAGATGCTGGCTTGATGGATGAAGCTGGCTAAATTTCTCATCTTTTGCCTTATGATGGACGATGGTGATTTTTCTCCTCTTCAAGTACTATAATACTATAACAAATAATTAGATACATTTTTAGAATAAAACTTCCTTTTAAAATTAGAAATCACTCTACAAATAGTATTAATAATTTTTCTTTTTCTAAATTAGATAATATATTTACTTTCCTTTTTATCAATTGTATTTACAGTTTATTGTCTTCATAATTCTTTCCTTTGGACTCCCTATCAAGCGAATTTTGAAGGAGCAATTTTCTCAAACTGAGGTTCAAAAGGTATTGGCAACAATGCTATTGCAGTGCTAAGTTGCCTAGTGTATCATTGACATTCATTGAACTTATAAACCAATGAATTTCCCATGAATATATTATGTAAGCTAAAAAAAAAAAAATTTACATCATTATTTTTTATATTTAGAATCTTTTAAAGAATTCTTCTTATATTTTATTCTCATTTTTAGATTTTTTTTATAGGTAAAAAAAATTTAAATATGACTATATTTATATTAAATTACATATCATGTGCACGGTGATTTCCAAGAAAAATGTGTACATTGATTAGTAAGTCATGTGAATATTATATAAAACACTTTTTCAACAATTTGTTGACAACAAATTAGTCCAAGACTGTGATTAAATAAAATCTAAATCACAGAGATATGTTATCAAAACAATGGAAAGAAAGGAATTAAATTTAGTCTTTATTACATTTTGTACAATAGTAATGAGTAATGACACTCAATCTCTTTGGATGCTGCGTGTTCACAATCAATTTTACTTTTTTTTCACCCTTGTGCAAAAAAATTTATCTATATAATCATATAAGAATCTATTTTTCTAATTATTGGCAAAAATAATATTTTGGTCTCTAAATTTTTTGTTCCTACCATTAACTCATCCAAAAAATTAGAAATAAAAATTACAAATTAGAAATAAATAAATAAATAATTCCTCATTTAAAAAAAAAAAATGATTGTCTGGGTTTTTGTTTGTTTGGTTTTTTCACTTTCTTGCTAACTAATCACACAATACATCCAAAACAAATTAATCTCCAATTCATTTTCTTTTCTTTTTGTGAACTTTCTTGGTAACCAAACACAACATACCCTTCTTATACAGACAACAAATAACCAAAAAAGAGTGCAACCAGGGACAGACCCAGGTGGGGGCCCAAGGGAGCCCCCCCCCCCCCCCCCCCCCGAGGGTCCTTTTCTTTTTAGTTATAATATATTTCACTTTTGTAGTTGGTCTCCTTACAAAACCTTATGCCTTCTTCTCCCTAATCAGCCTAGCTAACTTAAACTAAATAGCAACTATTCAACTCAAAAGCTTAACAAAAACAATATAAACATTTACAATGGTAATAGTATTTTAGCCACCAAAAAAAAAAAAAAAATTAACACCAAAGAACAAAAAAATCATGTGTTATTGCAGAGTTAAAGCTAAATTTTTTGTAACTATGATATTGTAAGGACCAGATTTGAGCCCTTAACCTAAAAGATGGATGGACCTAGGCACAAAAAGCCCAAAACAATGAATTTGTAGAGAGGTTGGAAAATTGGGTTAAAATGGATTGGACAACAAATAAAGTGGGCTCAATGGACAAGAACAAGAAAATAGATTGAATTAAACTAAAGAAAATCGTCCTCAGCACAATCCGAGGAGATCAGTTTTTATATATTTCTCACAAGTTTGATTACAATGTTGGTTCCTGATTGCTACAGTGTTTCTTTCTTGATTTCTTGATCCCCCTCTCTCATTGCTTCCTTCTTCTTTTATACTCTTTTCCCTTTTCATCTCTACCTTCCACGTGTAGATCAGATGGTTGGTACTTGATACTTGTCCCATCAGCACCTTTCTAAAGTTTTTAGGTAGTAGCTGTAGGGCTCAAAACCACTGTTCATGTATCACCTCCACATTAATGTGGTTAGAGAGTTAGCTGCAGAGCATTTAATGTGGTGGCAGCAGCTTTCTCCTTAGATATTTTAGGACTCCTCTTTGTCCTTTGTTTCTGCAATGCTTATCCATGTCAACAAAACTTCCTGAAACATTCCCCTGGATGGCATACCACCTCTATGGACGTTGACTTTGGTTAGTCGAGGTGGCATTCATCCTCGATTCAACCTCCTGGGTCGTTATGATCCAAATTGACTTCTTTATTTACTAACATAGGCTCCCTTAACAATGTTTATCCCTCCTCATATGCCCTCTAGTCCTTGGCTTGGGCCTTAGGCTCACTATATACATAGATAATGAGCTCTTGGGCCCAATACCCCTACAATAGCCCCTCGAGATTCTTCTTTCTGGCTCCTCAGGAAGAAAGGAGGATTTCAATGTCATCGTAGTTACCCTGTGCTCTTTGCATCCCACCTTTGCCTATGAAGACACCTTTTTAGCTGCCTAAGGTACGCTCTTGGTGCTTTGGCATTTGAGACGCACCTTTATTAAATTTTTACGGCTCTTTGTCCCCCACGTTCTAAGGCGTGATGCAAATCCAATGGCTGATGTTTTTGTTGGGTATCGAGCGAGAATTTTCCCGCTTCTAGCTCCCTCCTTGATATAAATACCTCTCAAAGCAATCACTCATCTCACCTTAACATTCATTCCGTTTTAGCGCACATACTTTGAACCTGAAAATTTTGCCAACTCATCCATGCCCTTACAAATACCAAAAGCCTATCCGAGGACACTTTTATTCTTTCTGTAAGTCTTCTTGAACTTCTACTCTTTATTTTTCTATACACTCTTCTTTTCTTTGCGTTCTTTTCTCCTTGGCTCCATTTTTTTTTCTCAATCTTCTTAGTTCTTCCCCACATTTCCAAAAATGGGTAGATTCAAGAGTTTGGTAGATTCCTAGGAGGGAATAGAGAACTTTAGGGCTTAGTATAGGATCCCTCTTGCAGTAGATATTAGGTACTGCAAGAGGGGCAATGGCACGAAGATAGGCAAGAGGGAGAAGTAGTAATCCCGATAATTGCCTTCATAGAAGGAGGGATGAGAATCCCTATGGGTATTGTTACTAGAGACTACCTTAGGGCCTATATGTTTAGGATATTAGGTTGTGTAGATGCCCTTGATGAGAGAATGGGTTTAAACCATACCCACCATGACATTAACTGGATATACAACCTTCACCACCTAATTGGGCAGGGGTACTATCTAAAATCTAGGTATCCCGAAGTTAGGCTTATCCAATGCCTTCCTGAATCTAACAAAGGCCTAAAAAGGACTTTTTGATCCTATCAGGGGAGTGGCATGATGGCCTTCACTGTCCAACTAGGGTGGGTAAACCAGGTGGGATTCTAAATTTAGGATGGTTATTTTAAAGTTACCCCTTATATGTTCTTCTTCTTTTCTCTTTTTTTGTACTTGTACCTGAAATTTTCTTTAATTTGCATTGTTCTGTATTGATGATGTTTTTTGTCTTTCCCAATGGTTTTGCAGACAAAAACGCTACCATCCCCAACTTCAGCCTTGTGAACCAGGCAAGCTTGGATAAGATCTTGAAGGCCGAGGTGTTCGTCCACACAAACAGACAACTAAGGGCTGCTTATCTGATCTTGGATTATATTCTGATTTCCAAGGCCTTCCAAGTGCTAAAGTGCGTAATCAAGGTAAGGGACCTACGTCTACAAAGGATTAGTGTAGCCACTCTAGGGTTCCTTATAGCTAGTCCAATCCCAGATGGCACACTTACCACTGGTCCAATACCAGAAGGCATCCCAAAGGTTGCCTAGCCACCACATCATACAGCCGAGGAGTGAACTTCTTCTCATCTTGCCTTTATAGAGGAGGAAGAAGAAAAAGTAGTAGAAGTGTTCGATTCCAAGGACGAATTTGACATCTTCGACCAAATTTTGTCCCCAGAGACTTCTCCCGGTGACCTCGGCTCTCCTTTCCTAGCCTAATCTAGCCCTCACCAAGTAGCTGCTAATACAGCTAGTGATATGGGCATCCAACGTAGACAGAGGTCAATCCTACAAGAACTGCTGGAATCCCAGCCGGGGAGGGTCACTCTCAAGAAGCTGACCCAAACAAAGCTCCCCCCTCTTCCACCTGCCCAACCCTTCGAGCCGACCCTACCGACCATAAGAGGAAGCAGGAGGAGAAAGGGAAGGAGGTTGCAGAGATAGGGAAAAGCCTCCTCACCCCCCCCCCCCCTCCATGAGGTTCACCCCCCCCCCCTCCATGAGGTTGAGCGCTAGAGGGGGGCTAAGCAGCAAAGAGGCCTACAGACGAGGTCAGCCATAAGGCAGAGCGGAGGGGTGACCACAGAGCTGCAACCCCAGCTTAGGCCCCACACATGGAATTGGATGGGGCTCCCTTACTTAGTGATGCCTCTATCTGAGATTTCTAGCAGGGCATAGCTAGGTATGCGGCAGATGATGTGGAACAATCTCTGCTACTGCCCAAGGATATGGCTAACCTCAGGTCTATGAGGCAGCATGAAGTCTTCCTCGGACTGAAGAGGGACTTGGCCATGGTAAGTACATTTTTTAAGTTAAGTTTTAAATTTATTTATTTTAACTGTAATCCTTTTTTTCTATAGGCCATTAAAACCACCTTTAAAGTCGAAGAGATGGTGAACTATTCCCATTGAAAAATGAAGGAGGAAGAGGGGAGGAGGATAGCAGCCGTGGATGCCTTCCAACAAAAATGACAAACCTAAGCAGGCTTACCATGCATCTTGTCCTTAGAAAGGGTAGACTCTTTAAGTTTAGACTCTTTCAGATCAACCCTAATCTTCCTAGATGGTGAAACTTCTATGGGTTTGACAACCTCACTCACAGGGGGTTTAAACGTTTCACTCACAACCTCATTTACAAAAGGTTCAGAAGATGATGAAGGAATAAAGTTTGTGGAATGGGGAGCAGACACAGAGATGCTTTCAACAAAACCTAATCCAGATTTGTCAAAAAGAGACTTTTGAACACTCAGCATTTGATCAAGTTTAGAACTAGCAGATCTAGCAACAGACAAATCAAGTTCCAAAGATTTAACTTTATCAAGCAAAAGCATATTCTTAGTTTTCACATTGTTCAAAAGTTCATTAGCATCAAACAGTTTAACAAGCAGATTCTTCTTATCAAGCTCAAGAGATTCAATTTTCTTCAGGCCAAGTTCAACATTCATAGCATCCTTTGCAGCAACTTTGCAAAGTTTATTGTAAGCCTCTTGAAGATCTGTGTCCTCAGACAGTTCCCCATCAGAAGGGTTCTCTTCAGCATATATGCTTTCATTTACTACAACAGTAGCAATGAAAACAATGAAGTTTCCATCCTCATCACATTCTGACTCATCATCAGAAACTTCACCATCACTAAGGGTTACAGCCATAGCCTTATCCTTAGACTTCAAGTAAGTAGGACACTCAGATTTCATGTGACCATACCCTTGACATCCAAAACACTGAGAACCCATAGAATTATTAGAAGATTGACCTACTTTTTCTCTAGGTTTGTTGTTATTGTTTACCTTAGTGGGATCATTCTTCCTAAAATTTCTAGGTTCAGCAGTGTTCGCGCCTCTTGCCTTTCTATTATTATTCCTGAGAAAATTTCTAAAGTTCTTGGCAAGGTAAGCAATCTCTATAGCAGAGATCTCATCATCAAATCTACCAACCTCAACATCATCAACTGACTTAAGAGCCATTGATTTGGATTTGCTAATCTTGGGTAAGTCCAACTCATAAGATTGAAGTAATCCTACAAGTTCGTCAACAAGGATGGAGTCTACATTCTTGCTTTCAGTTATGGCAGTCACCTTGGGTCTAAAATTCTCAGTTAAGGATCTAAGAATCTTCCTAATAATTTTAGGTTGATCATAGATTTCACCCAAGTTATAAGCAGAATTAACAATATCATTAAGTTTAGCATAGAATTCATCAAAAGATTCATCATCAGACATTCTAATGCTTTCAAATTTAGAAGTCAATTGCTGCAATTTGTTGATTTTAACAGCATTTGTGCCTTCATGCATAGTCTGGAGGATATTCCAAGCAGTATGAGCAACCTCAACATTAGAGATTCTCTTAAATTCCTCCTTTGAAATAGCGTTAAAGATAGCATTCATAGCCTTGCTATTAAACACAACTGCTTCTTTTTGAGAAGTTTGCCACTCATTAACAGGAGTAGTGGGCTTCTCCCATCCGTATTCAATGGAGTTCCAGACTCTCTCATCGATTGATTTCAGGAATGCTTTCATCCTTACTTTCCAATATGTATAATTATTCCCATCAAAGTGAGGAGGAATAACTAGAGAGTGTCCATGTTCCATGACAACAGGGTCAAGGATCAGCTCAATGATCAAAGGATCAACAACAAGAGAGCTACCCGCTCTGATACCACTTAATAGTTTTTAGATCCCTTAAAACCACAATTGGATTAACCTAGGTAATTAGCCAAGTTGTTACTTAGTCAAATTAAATAGATCTAGGTTATCATAAACAAACAATCTTATCATGTAAAGCAACGGAAATATAAAAGACACAAGATATGATCACCTAGGAAACCAAACCAGTAAAAACCTGGGGAGGATTTAACCTAGCTATCCTCAAGGTAAACTTGAATCCACTATCTTGAAAGAATCGAAGTTCATATAATAAGACTTACAAGCCCCCACGCTCGACTTCTTATTGCTACCCACCAGTAGAACATACTGACATGACCATGTGCAAGCTCCAAATCCACGAACTCCTTTTTTCTTTGGATTCACCACCAGATACAAGCACATCGCCTGTGTTTCTTTAAGCTTCAATGGCAACAACTGGATTGATCATCAAGGTGTAGAAAACTTCTTCTCCTTGAAAACCCTAAGTTTATGTGAAGGAAAGCTCCTCAAAGATCTCACACGAGATTCACACAAACCGCAATATGAGCAGCACTAAAACATGGCTAGGGTTAGCCTTTTATACCTAGGGAAAATTACAAACCTAAAACGTTTTAAATAACATAGGGCTGAGTTAGAAATCTGCAGAAAAAAAAAAACGTCAGACCCGATTTTCGATTGATCGAACCTAAGCTTCGATCGATCGAAAAAGGCTGAAACTGTTTTTTTAATCCTACAATAATTTAATCAAACTTTACAACAATAAACCAACTTTGAGCAAGTTTAAAACAACCTAAATACATTGTTTTGATCATGGTTTGCCAACAATACAAATTAGAGTTCTAAATATATAAAAACCTAAGTTTTTAGAATCTAACAGAAATTCCTAATACAAGATTACTAAGGGATTATATATACATATATATATATATATATATATAGGTTACATTCACCATTTAATTATAATTTTTAATTTTGATTTTTATCTTTTACTTGGAATTGTTTTAGTGTTCAAAGAAAATAAATAATTTTGATTGACAAAACAATGACATCATGAAAGCAAGATTTTAAAATAATTATTTTTGACAATTGATGAGTAGTGCATGAATGGTTGTTTGTAACTTGCAAACCATCTATAACAATGGCGAATAAAAGTGCAAACAAGCGTAAGTACATTAATTCCAGACAACATTCAATGATTGAGTGATAAATGAGCACGGAATCGTTATCTCCGTCCAAAAATGTTCAATTAAAGGTTGGTTACAGATAACAAACATGGAGATTAAATGGCCATCATTAAGCATTAAATCTTCCAGCAACAGTGTAACGTTAGACTAAGCATTAACTTAGTATAAGGCTATATAAAGCCAAGAAAGACAGGTAAAAGGGACAAGATTTACACATTATAGAATTGAGATTCCTAAATAGTAGAAGCTAACTTGAGCATCGGAGGGTCCTTGGCAGGCCCTAAACTAGTGCCTTTATCTATTTGGTGCTTTCTCTTACGCAGGATATCAGGTTGTCCATTGTACTTACGAGGAACATATTGACGAGGTGAAATCGTACTTCATCATTTTGGCGCCATCTGTGGGGAACCGATTAGGTGCCACATGCAAAATAAAGTTGCATGGGCCTAGGCTATGATCTAAGGCCCCCTTACTATGATAAAATTTATCGTGTGTCTCTTGCAAGTATTCACTCCCCTACATGAGGTAGGTCTCATAAAAGTGGGATTGGCCTCCATGTGAAGGGTTTATATATATATATATATATATATATATATATATATATATATATACATCATTCTATGTGATCTGTTCAAGCTAATTTTTCATTTCCCAGTTACCCGCTTTTTCTTGTTTTTGTGTTTAGCTCAAAATTTTGTTACATATGTGTACTGTTGAGACAAGTAGGACCAAATCAGTGCTATTATATGACCCAATAAGACCCGGTGTCCTAAGCTAAGTGGCCGTTTAGTCGGAGTGAGGCGTTTAGGCTTAAAAGTTAAGACTGTGGCAACAAGAGGTTGTACCAAAAGGGGGGGGGGGGTAAGTCACAGACAAGAGGAGAGGCCGACTGAGGCCATATGATTGCAGAAATGTAAAGGGTTACAATGCTGAAGACCGGCTAAGGTGTTACAAATGTAAACTAGGGTTGCCATCTGATTACAATACTCTGGGTTGTAAAGAGAAACTGGCTTAGAACTGGACCTTGTACTGAAGGGAGGTTACTGATATTGGACCTATCCAATTGGACCTGCTTTAAAATGGAGTTGGAGTTGCCTTAAATAGACTGGAGGGAGCCTTGGATCCTTTCTGAGGATTGCTGAAAATCTGGAAGGTAAAATGCTTTTATTGGAGTGAAAACCTTTTCCATTGAAAGCAAATAGTACTTCTAGATTATTGTGTTAGGCACTGTAGATGAACAGTGACTGGTACTGTTCATGATTAGTGACTTGTCCCCATGCTTTTTTGAAACACTGTTCATCAACAATAATTGGTTTTATGGATGAATAGTAAACTATCTGGAATCTTGCTGAGAGCTGGTACTGTTCATGTACAGTGACTGGTGCTGTAGATGAATAGTAACTAGTGCTAATTCAGGATAATTTAATCACTATCTAAATTGTAACCATCGTACGGATCCTAGGAGTCCTGGAATAATGGGTCGTTTGGACAGTGATTGATGGAGGCTTCTGAAGAGGCAGGAGAACCTTTTTCTTTTGACTCTAACTGTTCTGACTAGAGAAGCAATTGCTCGGTAAGGTCTTTAAGTTCTTTGCTAGATTTTCCAGCGATCTGGACGGAGTCTAGGCTAGATTGAGACCTTGTATTATGAGTAATGGCTCTCTGAACAGGAGGATGGAAGTCCTTGTGAACTTGATTGACGATTTGATCAATCCTAAGGCTATTGCACCATTTTACTAAGAATTCTCAATCCAATAGATTGTTATTAATTGTATAGTTCCACATGCTAATCTAGTGGGTCTTGTATATGACCGTCATATGCAGAATTGTTGGAAATTGGGAACCATGATCGAAAGCTTGGTCTCTGGAGCTAAAATACCTGAGGGCATCCTATAGGGGTTCTAGAAAGATCTGAGGTATTGAACCAAACATTTCCCACCACAATTGTAATCAGATGGCAACCCCACAATTGATGAGAAGTGTTTTCCAAATGTTTCAATCTTTGACCAAGGAAATTGTGATCAACTCTAAGGATGGTTAGTTCTTACTTAAGGGTTCTGACCTCAGACTTGGTTTCCTTGATTTATTTTTGAAGTTCGTTGACTGTAACTTCCTTCTTTGACTTGGTAACCTATTGTAGATTTTTTCCAAATCAACTTTGGGTTCCTAAGTCCTTGGTTCGGGTTTACTGGTTTCCCTAACTAAGGTTTTAAGGAATTCACTAAGCCTTTGAGCTTTGATGATTGGGTTTCTGATCTATTCTATGAGATCTAAGATAAGCTCTTCATGCTTACTGAGAACATTGATAGTTTTGTTCCTACAACAACTATCTTTACATGCCATACCAGCATCTAGGCCATTAGAGGAACTAGAGGAGGCTCTAGAGGGTTCAAAAGATGACTGGTATATCTGATGGATCTCATGGTCACTAGAACTACTAGAAGACTCACTGTCTGAGTGGTTAAGTTCTAGGAGTTTGAAGATCTCATCTTTGCTGGTTTGGTCACTAAAAAGGGTGTTAATAAGGGATTTAGCCTTAGCTTTACACTCTTTCCTGAAATGACGTCTCTTACCACAATTGAAGCATTTTCCAGATGCTTTGGATATGGGTCTGCTTATAGATTTGGATTTTCCTTTCTTATAGAAATCATCAGTTTTAAACTTCTGTTTTCTATAATACTTGGTTGTTGTCCGTTTTCTATGGAATTTCTTAGAGGAACCTTTCTCTCTGAATTTGGATTTCCTTTTGGGGATGACAGAGGGTAAGCCATACTATGTACAGAAGTTTCCTACTTCGTACTTGGCTTTGCTCTTATTGGCTTGGCTTTGGATTTTGAGATCTATGCACATTTTCATTCCTTCACTTCGGATTGCGCTAGAGATATCTCCATAGGTTAGGTTATCATAATCTATGACACCTAAGGGGGCGCTAAGGGTTTCTTTAACCTTCTCACCAAATAATCTGGGTAAGCCATTAATGAACTTCTCCTTCGAAAACGAAGAGTTACAATTGCTTCTATCCATGACTCTGGTCGTAAATACACCTTCATACCACCTTACTCATCAAGGGTTTTACATCTAAGGTTACTCAACTGGTCATAAATCCTAGATGTGATATTGTTGGGTTTTCCTACGAAGTGTTTCATGATCATATAGATCAGGGTGTTGACTCCATCAGGGATACCTCTTCCTATGCGTTCGTCAAAGATGGAGGTTCCTTCCTCATCTTTTTGGATTGCATTTTTTATGTCTTCCTTATACTCTTCTGTTAGGCTGTTGTTCCACCATTGCAAAAGTTTTCCTATGAATCCTAGGGCCATGAGCTCTATGACTTCTGTATGGAAATGTCCTTCATTTAGGTAATTGTTTCTACCATGGTCATATGCTGGATCTTACTTAGGATTTCCTGTTCTGACAAACCATCTATGTTCCATTCATAGAGTTTACCAAAAGACACTGAGAATTGGCTGTTATTCATTTCCTCAAACTGGAGGTCAGGGGGTGTTGGTCTGGGATACCAGTTCTTGGTTAAGCTAGTCGGGGTTGGTTGGTGAAGCCATTTCACCTCTAAACCTTGGAACTGGTTTTCTAGTTGTTCTATCTCTTTTTCATTATCTGAAGAGGTTCTACTTGAACTACTAGAGGCTGTGTGGACGTCTAAAACGGCTAATTTGCTAGATGAAGTGATGTCTGTTGAAGGGGTGATTGGTTCCTTCTTCACAAGTTCTTCTAGCTTTTGTGCAACAATTTCTAAGGTTGTTTTGTCCTTAGACTTAAGACTGGTCTGCCTAGTGGTAGGGAGCTTGACTAAAGGCTTTTCTATGGTTTGGACAGGCTTGCTGGGGTTTCTTGGCTGGAGGATGACCTTGTTCTCAACCTGTTCTTCCATCCTATCAAGCTGTTTACCTATGACATATAGACACTGGTTGGTGTAGTTATTTTGGGCTATGATCTTTCCGATTATGGTTTCCTCACTGTTAGGAATCTGGAAGGGTGAAGCAACTACATCAGCTTTCTTATGTTTGAAGGTTATCTTTTTGAAAGGTGGGTGGCTGGACCGAACGACTTCCTTGGTTTCTTCCTTCATCCAATTGATTTTGGTGACGACACAAGACTTTTTGTGCCATTCAAAATGGTTCTCAAAGTATTCAAAGAAAGGGACATTGCTGGATATCTCTTTCATGAATTCTTTCCATTTTTCCAAAACTTATTTCTTTTGTTCCCTAGTATGGATGGTTCTATAGGCTTCTCTTTTGACTCTATTTCTTTCAGAATCAAATTCTTTACCTAAGGCAACTAGGTCAGGGGTGAATTCTTTCTTGATGACCATGAGACCTTTATAAGGGTTAACTAGTGATTCAGATTCTTTCATATCTGTGTGGGATGGAGATGGGGTTTTGTGACTATTGTCGTCTTCCTGATCAACAACTGAGTCCTGTTTGGCTGTGTAGCAAGGGGTACTAACCTGGGATTTGGTCTTGACACCTTGGAGTTCTAGATCTAGATTTCTTCTAGACTTTGGGAAAGGTGCAAGGGGTCTGGATGAGCTACATTAGGATGTAGGTCTATCTTTCAAAAAGATAGTGGACTACCATTGGGGTTGGTGTAGATCGATAGGGGATCTAAACCTGGATTCATCATAGTCTAAAAGTGTTCTAAACCTAGACTGGTTAAAACTTAGTCTAACCATTCCATCGGCAAGCTGTTAGACAAAATCTAAGTCTGGGTTCTGGGATGGGTTTTGGATCTAGAGAGGGAAATTCTCATTCTTTTGAGTCCAATCTTCTAGGAAAGTGACATCTGACCATTTCAGGGTTCTGGGTACCTGAATCTTGGATTTGATGCCCTTGGTTTGGATGAGAGTGGTTTCTCCTATCTTTCTTTTGTCAAGTGCTTGAACATTTAAGTTCATCCTGATGTATTTCTAGTACACTCTGTGTATCAAGGCTATCTGCTAAACTCCTTGTAACATGAGGGTTCCATGGGTCTTAATATTGAGAGTGAGGGCTTTCATGATATACGGGTCATGAAGTCCGATTGTGAAGTTAGGGAAACAGTCAAAATGAACTGGTCCACAACTGAGAATGGATTCAATGGTTCCTAAGAGGCTATCATTTGAACCTGATTTGACGGGTATCTCTAAGGGCCATTAGGATTGAACAATTCAACCCTTCTCAGATCAAAGGTTTAACTCCGACCTAGACTAAACCTATGTGAAGGTAATTGTGTCCTTCTTTTCTGTGCACTAACAAGGAAGAAGAGGGTCTCAAGTAGCATGTTCCATACTCCTTGTTGATACTGTAAACTTGCTTTATGGTTCTAACATGGTAATCTGTCTTGAAAGCCTTTTTCAAGGACCAAGAAGAAGCTTTATAGATTTGATTAGTGGGGATTTTAGGGATATTCCAATCTCCTAACTTTAGATCTACATCTGATAACTGGTAAGACTCAAAATTGAGAATTCCATCTTCTTGAGGAATCTCTGGGAGGGATGATCTATAACTAGTGGAAGATCTCAAACTGGTAGAGGAGCTACTTCTAAACAACCTATTCATAATTCTGTATCAAAAGCTTAAGATAACACAATCACAACCTAATCACCTTTATCCTCAAGCAACTGGATCTAACCCTAGATCTGAAACAGGGTATACACATAGAGACGATCGCCTTATCCTGTGCAAACTACAACCTCTTGCTACCACAGTCCTAACTTTTAAGCCTAAACGCCTCACTCCAGCTAAACGGCCACTTGGCTTAGGACACCGGATCTTACCGAGTCATACAATAACACTGATTTGGTCTTACTTGTCTCAATAGTACACATCTGCAACAAACTTTTAGGCTAAACATAGAAACAAGAAAAAGCGGGTAACTAGGAAATGAAATATTAGCTTGAACAGATCACACAAAATGATGAACAAAATGAATAAAAGGAAGCTTTGCCTACCATCTGTAGAGATAATGAAAGATAATGAAATAATAATAGACGAAGAAATAGATGAATGGGAATGGAAATGGAAGAGTTATCATAAAATAGATGTAGAACAAAATATGGGGAATGAGAGATTTATCCATGAAAATAATCAAATTAATGATAGTGCTTAAAATAATTGATAACTATGGCGATAACTACCAGCCAACTTGATTGAAAATTAAATGTAACTTACAACAACTATTATTGGCCAACTTGGCTCTGATACCATATCTAACTGGTACTACCTGGTGTTGGAGGAGACTATTTAGGGAGTCTTGGGGTTTGGGGTTGCTGAACCTTTTTCCCCAATATTGTGGTTTGGACTCTGCAAAAATTCACGAGTGAGGAAATCAAGGAAACCAAGTCTGAGGTCCATACCTTTAAGCAAGAACTAACCATCCTTAGAGTTGATCACAATTTCCTTGATCAAAGATTGAAACATTTGGAAAACACTTCTCATCAAGGCAATGAGGAAGGAACCTCATTCAGAACCCTTTTGATGAAGACGTCGATGAATCAATTAACCCTACAGTAGATATAGTCCAAGAACAGTCCAATGAGAACCTAGAAGGGTGAAGCAACTACATCAGCTTTCTTATTTTTTGAAGGTTATCTTTTCCAAGGGTGGGTGGTTGGACCGAACAACTTCCTTGGTTTCTTCCTTCGTCCAATTGGTTTTGGTGATGACACAAGACTTTTTGTGCTATTCAAAATGGTTCTCAAAGTATTCAAAAAAAGGGACATTGTTGGATATCTCTTTCATCAATTCTTTCCATTTTTCCAAAACTTCTTTCTTTTGTGCCCTCGTCTGGTTGGCTCTATAGGCTTCTCTTTTGACTCTGTTTCTTTCAGAATCAAATTCTTTACCTAAGGCAACTAGGTCGGGGGTGAATTTTTTCAAGGACCATGACGATTTATAGATCTGATTGGTGGCAACTTTAGGGATATTCCAATCTCCTAATTTTAGATCTACATCTGATAACTGGTAAGACTCGGAATTGAGAATTCCATCTTCCTGAGGAATCTCTGGGAGGAATGATTTATAATTGGTGGAAGATCTCAAACCGGTAGAGGAGCTACTTCTAAACAACCTATTTATAATTCAGTATCAAAAGCTTAAGATAACACAGTCACAATCTCATTCATGATATTTTGGAATTTAGAGGGTGCATTTTTTAGACCAAGGGGCGTTACATTCCATTCATAATGTCGAAAAGGTGTGGTAAAGGTTGTTTTATATACCTATCAGACTCTCTGATTTGTATCTACCAAAAACTACTATTCATGTCAAATTTGCTGAAAACCACTGCTCTACAAAGCCTATTTACTAAGTCTTTCTTGTTAGAAATTGGGTACCTTACCCATTCTAAGACTTTGTTCAGGGGTTGTAGTTGATGACTAATCTAGGGACACCTCTCTCAATCTCAGCATTTTTCTTGACATAAAAGGCTGGACAAGACCATGGTGATCTAGATTTCCTGATGATACATTTCCTAAGGAGATCCTCAATTTTAGCTTTACAAAAATTCATGAGTTCTTGGCTCATTTGGATAGGTTGAGCTTTGGTTGGGATGTCCTTTTCATTGAAGTCTTTGACATATGGGAGAGTTACCTGGTGTCTCTTTCTATGCCAAAAAGCTGTGGGTAGATTAGAGCAGACTTCCTGCTTAAGTTTTTCTTCAAATTTTCTGATCTCTGCTTGGATGTTCTTACAAGCTAGTTGTTCCTCAACTTTCTTGTGTTTTAAATCATCCTTGAGGTATTCAAGATGCTGAGTTTTGGTACTTATAAGTTTTAAGGTTATGGAGACAGAAACTTCCTAGAGTCTACTGATTTCTCTAGGTTCTGGGCTCCTAAGAAACTTAAACTTGACTGGTTGGCCAAAGGGGTGAGTAGTGATTCCTTCACTATCTATGATGAAAGGATACAATAGACACATGAAAGGGTTTCCTAAGATGACCCTATCTGTCATATTCTTAACAAGGACAAATGTAGTTTTGAAGCATGTGTTGTCCTGACACACATGGGCTTTGGGGATCTTGAATTCAATTTGCATTTTTTCGCTACTTGCAGAGGTTAATTTTTCCCTAGTCTTTTTGAAGTACTTGGAGGGAATGATTCCTTCTTGAATGCAATTGAGATCAGCACCTGAATTTATTAAGGCTATGACCTCAAATTCAAAATTTTTGCTAAAGACAATCCTGACTTTGGAATGCCATTTTTGGAAGTTAATCCTATTGATGGTTTCAAGAAACTTCTCACTGGACTGTTCTTGGACCATATCTATTGTAGGGTTAACTGATTCATTGACTTCTTCATAAGGGTTCTAAAATGAGGTTCCTTCCACATTGCCTTGATGAAAAGTGTTTTCCAAATGTTTCAATCTTTGATCAAGGAAATTGTGATCAACTCTAAGGATGGTTATTTCTTGCTTAAGGGTTCTGACCTCAGACTTGGTTTCCTTGATTTCTTTTTGAAGGTTGTTGACTGTAACTTCCTTCTTTGACTTGGTAAACCTATTGTAGATTTTTTCCAAATCAACTTTGAGTTCCTAAGTCCTTGGTTCGGGTTTACTGGTTTCCCTAACTAAGGTTTTATGGAATTCACTAAGCCTTTGAGCTTTGACGACTGGGTCTTCAATCTGTTCTATGAGATCTAAGATAAGCTCTTCATGCTTACTGAGAACATTGATAGTTTTGTTCCTACAACAACTATCTTTACATGCCATACCAACATCTGGGCCACCAGAGGAACTAGAGGAGGCTCTAGAGGGTTTAGAAGATGACTGGTATATCCGATGGATCTCATGGTCACTAGAACTACTAGAAGACTCACTGTCTGAGTGGTTAAGCTCTAGGAGTTTGAAGATCTCATATTTACTGGTTTGGTTACTAATAAGGGTGTTGATAAGGGATTTAGCCTTAGCTTTACACTCTTTCCTGAAATGACCTACTTCTTGGAACCATTGAATCTAGTCTCAGTTGTGGACCAGTTCATTTTAATTGTTTCCCCAACTTCACAGTCGAACTTCACGACCCGCATATCATGAAAGCCCTCACTCTCAATATCAAGACCCAAGGGACCCTCATGTTGCAAGGTGTCCAGTAAATAACCTTGATATACAGAGTGTACTATAAGTGCATTAGGACAAACTTGCACGATGGCAAGCCATCCTTTTAGTTTTTGACTTTGATATAGAATTCATTGAAGGAACTCAAAACAGTATCCCTGATTTCCTCACCTGTGAATTTTTGCAAAGTCCAAACCATAATGTCGGGGAAAAAGGTTCAGCAACCCTAAACCGCAAGACTCCCTAAACAGTCTCCTCCAACACCAGGTAGTACTAGTCAGGCGAAGAACCCTACTGGCCAACCAGTCCCTCTTCCCCCTTCAACCATAGCCAATTGGTATTTGGTGTCCACAATCCCAAAGCCAAATTATCAAAGACCATCCCTTGGTCAACCCAGTTACAGTTCAACCTTAGTTTCTCAAGCACCTAGGGCAATCACCCCATACACAGTAGAAGAACCTTTTGGCCCCATCCAATCCCAAAAGCCATGTTCTTCCTCATCCAGAAAAGGAAGGTCTCCTTATATCAAAAAACCATTTGTCCAACACATATCCTATGTTGAACCTCATTTAGTTCACATTAAGGATCCTTTAGCTTTGGCCATGGAAGTTTTACCTTCAGAATGGCATTTCCTCCCCAAGCACCCAGAGAAAAACATTAAGTTCTATAAGGAATCCTCATCCAAGAAAAGTATGCTCGAATAGAAAATATCATGAACAAAAAGGACCCTTCAGTATTCCTTTACCACAAGTTCATAATCATAGGGTTTGTCAACTGCAAAAGTTGGGGACAGCACCCCTCTTCACTCAAGTTACTCACAGGCCTCAAGTTTCTCACAGGTTCAGAACTCTACTATAGTTCGACAAGAAGTTCTCCAACACAATACCCTCTTGGTTCCTCAAGTGGTGGGAAATGTTTCGTTCAATACCTTAATTCTTTCCAGAACCCCTACAGGATGCCCTCAGGTATTTTAGCTCCAAATACCAAGCTTTCAATCATGGTTCCCAATTTCCAGCAATTCTGCATATGACGGTCATGTACAGGATCCACTGGATTAGCCTAGACTCCGTCTAGATCACCGGAAAATCTAGCAAGGAACTTAAAGATCTTGCCCAGTAATTGCTTCTCCAGTCAGAACAGTTAGAGTCAGAAGAAAAAGGTTCTCCTGCCTCTTCAAAAGCCTCCATCAATCACTGTCCAAAAGACCCATTATTCTAGAACTCCCAGGATTCATATGATGGTTACAATTTAGACAATGATTAAATTATCCTAAATTAGCACCAGTTACTATTCATTTACAACACCAGTCACTGTACATGAACAGTACCCGCTCTCAGCAAGATTCCAAACAGTTCACTATTCATCCACAGAACCAGTTACTGTTGATGAATAGTATTTCAGAAAAGCATGGGGACAAGTCACTACTCATAAATAGTACCAGTCACTGTTCATCTACAGTGTCCGACACAATAATCCAGAAGTACTATTTACTTTCGGTGGAAAAGTTTTTCACCCTAGTAAAAGCATTTTACCTTTCGGATTTTCAGCAATCTTTAGAAAGGATCCAAGGCTCTCTCCAGTCTATTTAAGGCTGCTCCAACTCAATTCTGAAGCAGGTCCAATTGGATAGGTCCAATATCAATAACCTCCCTTCAGTACAAGGTCCAATTCTAAGCCAGTTTGTCTTTACAACCCAGAGTATTGTAATCAGATGGCAACCCCAGTTTACATTTGTAACACCTTAGCCGGTCTTCACAATTGTAACCCTTTACATTTCTACAATCATATGGCCTTAGTCGGCCTCTCCCCTTGTTTATAACTTACCCCCCCCCCCCCCCTCTTTTGGTATCAAAGCCAAGTTGGTCGATAATAGTTGTTGTAAGTTACATTTAATTTTCAATCAAGTTGGCTAGTAGTTACCACCATAGTTATCAATTGTTTTAAGCATTATCATTAATTTGATTATTTTCAGGGATAAATCTCCCATTCCCCATATTTTGTTCTACATCTATTTTATGATAACTCTTCCATTCCCATTCATCTATTTCTTCGCCTGTTATTATTTCATCACCTTTTATTATCTCTACAGATGGTAGGAAAAGCCTCCTTTTATTCATTTTGTTCATCATTCGGTGTGATATGTTCAAGCTAATCTCTCATTTCCAATTACCCGCTTTTTCTTGTTTCTGGGTTTAGCCCAAAAGTTTGTTGTAGATGTGTACTGTTGAGACAAGTAAAACCAAATCAGTGCTGTTGTATGACCCAGTAAGTCCCGGTGTCCTAAGCCGAGTGGTCGTTTAGCCGGAGTGAGGCGTTTAGGCTTAAAAGTTAGGACTGGTCTTGACACCTTGGAGTTCTAGATCTAGTTTACTTCTAGACTTTGGGAAAGGTGCAAGGGGTTTGGATGAGCTACATTAAGATACAGGTCTATGATTTAATAGGATAGTAGACTGCCTATTGGGTTGGTGTAGATGTATTAGGGATCTAAACCTGGATTCATCATAGTCTAAAGGTCTTCTAAACCTAGACTGGTCAAAACTTAGTCTAACCATTCCATTAGTATATATATATATATATATATATATATATATCTCATATACATGTAATATCACCTCACTTATTAGAGAAAATCAGTGTCAAAACCAGAATTTTAGTCCAGGGGGAGCAAAATTAAAAGACAATATTAAAAGTCAAATTAATCTTAAAAACTATCAATCGATTATAATAACAAATTAAATAAATAGTTGCAAGAAAATATGAATATATTTCATATCATTAAAATAGCTATACAAAAATAACCAATCCATAGCTACAAAAATTGAAAACAAAAAGCTTACAAATTGATGTGGTAAAAATGTGATTAGTGTTAATTAATCAATATAATGAATAAATGTTTGAAATTAATTTTTGCAATTGGCGACATACCAATTTATAAGAAGTAAGTAGTAAAATTTGTAGTATCACTCAACAATAAAGTACTCTGAAAAGTATCATGAATAGTGAAAATTGTGAAAATAATGATAAAAAAGAAAATAAATTGTGAAAAAGGTGAAAAAACTGGGACAAGAAAAAAGCTACTTATAACAATAGTGAAATGGATGAAAAATATGCATCATGCCTTTGAAATATAAGCATAAGAATATTTATCTAAAGCATTGTTATAAAAGCACATCTTATAAAAACATGGGCTGCTACACCCTCATGGTACATTACAATGAAATTTTAGGAGGAGTCACGAGAGAAATGAACCCATAATGTGGCGGCCAATAAGTGATTTTCAATTTTCTCCCTCCACTTTTAAAAAATGAGTAATTTCAAGGATATTGCAAATTTTACCATATAGAGCTTAATAAATGATGTGTCACGAATTTTCAAAACAAATTTCAAACATCAATTCATTTATTAAGTAGTTGAAATAATTACATATATTGTCGCATCAATTTATAAGTTTTATGTAATAAATAAATTTAGCATTTTCCTTTAAAAAGACCAAAAAAATTGATTGATTCATGAATTATTACAAATTTTATTACATGAGTCTTACAAATTGTTGCATCATCAATAATAGGAAGTAATTCAAATATTCAATTATTATCTTATTGAAGGGCCACCAATGACATTCTTTTTCACATCATTTTTAAAGCTTTTTGTAGTAAAATTTATTGTAGCTTAAACATGTGCCCAAAAAAAAATATATACGTAATAAAATAATAAAAATCAAACTAAATCACCATTAAGTAAATGGAAAATGTTAAAGTTACTACAAATTTTACTACATAACAATTACAATTTATTTGGCAAGAATAGATTAGTGCCACTAAAACAATATAATCAAATTATAAGTTCTATATAATAAAATTTATAATATCTCTAGCATCAATCAAATGCTTTTGTTGATATAAAAAAGTAAGAATAATGAATTTTAAATAAATAAAAATTTATAGTACAAAACATTAAATAAATTGATGGATAATAAAAAAAATTAATTTTAAGCAATATTGAAATACACAAATGCCCATTTAAGATTTTTGTATAAAGCCTCAAATTGTATTGAGCTGGCCTCCATTAAGTGAAACTATTTTATTGTCCTTTAACCTTTTGTTTCATAAGGAAATTATATGGAATAGAAATGTTTTTTTTTTTTTTTTTTGGGAGTAGTGTTTGACCTTTTATTGGTTCTGTAATTTAATATAATTTTTTTTTACTGGTCACCACCTTTGCTTTTTTTTCTTTTTTTTTTTACTTTGATAAAGGAGAAATCTAAAGCTTCACGCTTCACAAAGTTTCCTGATTTGTGGAATCTATTTTAGAAAAAAGGAAGCTGCATATCTCTCTCTCTCTCTCTCTCTCTCTCTCTCTAGATGTCACCATTATATAAATATATAGAACTCTTCTTGAGAATAAATTAGAAGTTTTGAAAGAAAATCTTTGAGTAAATTCTTAAAAATCTGACAATGTCCCATTCAACTAAATGTGAAGCTTGCAAATCTTTGAGAAGGAGATGCCCTAAAGATTGTGTTCTTGCACCATATTTTCCTCCAACCAATCCACAAAGATTTGCTTGTGTTCACAAAATCTTTGGTGCCAGCAACATTACCAAAATGCTAGAGGTATGACCAAATATATATATAGACACACACATACATGTTACTAGTAACAATTTTTTATTTATTAATTAGTTAATACAAAGGTATTATGTAGATATTATTTCATATGCATATATAGAGGAGGGATTAATATTTCAGCTTGTTTGTCGTTCACTGAAGAGCTTTCTATCTTATAGAAATAATTACAGAGATGGTGTTAATGATATCTTTAAGATGTTTCTTAAAGGATTCTTTCAACACATACACATAAATAAAACAATCACTTCTATAATCAATATGAATGTTGAACATGTTTTACTTTCCTCTTTTTCCCTATCATTGTAAGCTTTGAGTTCATCATTTTATGTTAATATCAAATTTGTTTAATACCATTTCCTCCTAATTTTCTTGAAACAACACTAGAGAAAAATTTTGTAAGTGTTTTGAGCAAGTGAATCTTACTACCTAATGAAGTGGACTAGATCAAAAATATATATTTAAATTCATGTCAATTTCCATTTTTAACCAAATCTTCATTATTATTTTGGAATTAAGTTATTTGAGCAACTAATTTAATATTTGACTCTTTTATCAAAATAATAATAATAATATTTGATTCTCCTCCTAATGGAATTTTTTTTTATTATGTACCGTTTGACATTTTCGATATATATACTCTTTGTCAACCTTTAACAGGTGTAATTCTAATACCTGTCACAACAAAGCATGAGAGCAACATCATTTGAAATAGATTCTTTGTCAAATTAAATTTCGAGTAATTAATGATTTTCATTTGACAAAAAAGAATCCCAAAATTGTTTTACTTTTAAATTGATTAGTTGTGCATTTTTAACTAAGCTACTTATATTTATTACTTCAAAATTTAGTCCATTATAGCTGTTCATCTCTCTAGTTTATTTACCCCAAACAATAAACAAAACAAAACAAGAAAGCTGGTTTCAAATATTTTTCGTCATTTGGCATTGCAGCAACTTCCACTGCATTTACGGGCTGTGGCATCGGATTGCATGTCTTTCGAAGCAAGTTCACGTGTCGAAGACCCAGTCTATGGAAGTGTTGGGATAATCTCTCAACTCCAAGAACAAATAATTAAGGCTGAGTCTGAGCTAGCGAAGACAAAGAGTGAAATAGCCTTTCATAATGCACAACAACAACTACAGCAATATCAAAATGAAGGCTCAAGCTGTAAAATTGAAGAGCTTCATGATACAGATGAAGCAACTACAATTCCAACAGTCAAACCAGTGTCGTCTAAGAAGAGTAAATGAAAACGCATGTTGTTTATGTTATGTAAACTAGCTTTTAACCTGTGCAATGCGCGGGATCATTTTACATATTAATAAACTTAACATTGAACATAAACTTAGTTCTCATTCTTTCATTGCATGCATTCAAACCTAAATAAAGGAGTATATTTAAACATATAGTATCCAATATCCCTTAAAAAATTTAAACATTAGCCTCTTCAAATCACTTCATATATGTACTTCCCTTCTCAGAGAGTCCACTTGGAGGAACATTTGAAATGAGCAACCACCATTTTTATTACTTTCGTAAAGTTGAAATGATTTTAAATGAAGGGAATTATCCACAATGCTCTTCTATTTTGTATATAAAAATGTAATATCTTCAAAACCATCCAACATTTCCTATCAAAGAATATTTACGCTTTTATGAGCTATCATACCTAAGAGAAAACAATGTTTATCTTTAAATAAATAAATGAATTTGAGTTTAAGCAAATAAAATATTTAGGACCATCAGCTTATAAAAATAATTAACCTATCACATTTAGCACATTGTAAAGGACCCACCCACCCAGCAAATAAGAAATAAGGCATAATTGTTGAATTGCTCAGTTCTCATTTGCGATAGAAAAGAGTCAAAAGACCTGTCCGTGTTTCTACCCAAAGTGCTTGGTCATTGATTGTCTGACTCTGCCAAGGCAGAAAGCCTCATACTTGTAAATATATCCCTCCACCTTTATTGCTAATTGAGAAAATAATCCAATAGAAGCCTTGCTATGTTGCCTCCTGCATAACCTTGTCCAATTGACATTTAGCTACAAAAACAAACACCCTCCAAATAAATCTGCAATTACTCCAAAATCCATACCATTGATTATACTATAAGATGTCACCCCTACCACCCTTCTACCTATTTTTGGCTTCAGTCTTCCTAGAACCAAATCCTTCTTACATAACCACCATCAACAAAGTCTTGCTTAACATCAAATTATTATAGCAGGCAACAACCTAGTACGAAAAAAATTAAATAAATCTGCGTAGCCTCTAAATAGAAACCAAATTGAACCAATTTCCATATTATAGTTTTGCAAAAAAATCATGTTTGCACAACTTCTAAGCAAATGTCAACAATTTTTCTAACTTTTTTTGTTAACTTTGTAATAACTATAAAAAAACCTTGCAGACTTCAATAACCATTCACACATTATAGATATTGCAGCTTATACATGTTATAATGTGATATTCAAAATTAGGGAAATAGATGTGGCTGCCAAAAATTCAATTTGAAAGACTTCTATGACATAATGATGCAACAACCAATATACAAATATACTGTATAACAACATTTAAGAAGAACAATTTTTTTTTTTTTTAAATGTACATTTGAACTATCTGAATTCTAAATTAGAATACAACCTAAATTTAGTAAAATGTTTTTCATATAAATACAGCTTTATATATAAAATGTTAGTTGAATTCTAATTCAAACCACCTAAATGCAATGCAAATCAATTTAAAATGTCAAATGCAAATCAACTGTAAGTGCAAATCAATTTAAAAGTTTGTAATTTAATGTCATTGAAATGCAATAGAAAAATAAAAGCACTCAATGAAATGCCTACTTTTGGATTAGCACAACAACAATGTAAGAAAAGGGAAAATGGAAAATTTGAAGGAAGGATTTTCAGGCTTGTCATGATTCTTCTCATAGCAATTAGTTTTTAAAGGATCAAATGTGTTAGTCCAACTCAAAGACAGCATAACTTCAAGTTCAATAATATGATGGTCATTTTATTACCAATAAGAATTGCCTTAAAGATTAAGAACTTCCAAACAAACTCAATGGTATTGGACATCCTTCGAAATGACCACATCCTTCAAATGACCTGTATTTATTATTTAAGAAAACTTGCTAATAAAGTTATTATGATTTATAAAACCACTTGCAATTATGATAGCATCACATAATAAATTTTAAAATTTCAATCATAATTGATAGAAAAGATCACCCAAAAAAAAAAAACCTACTCAAACAAATTCCAGCAAGGGAATTCCATAGTTGGCCGGAGTTTCGATCATTCATCTAAAACATACATGGGAAGAAAAATACAAATTTTCTCCCATTTCCATTGAAAAATCAATACATAAAAACTAAAAAAAAAAAAAAAAGGGTTAAAAAATTGAACAAATCTCAACTAGATTCTTCAATTGGGATATGATTCCAATATCTTCAATCACCTATCAAGGTGATTGCTAACCCTTTTGAAACAATGGACAAACAAACACCACTTGTTCTTTGCATAAAGCCAATTTTTCAACAAATCCATCAGAAACAGATCCATATTAAGAAAATCATATAATATGAATAATCCAAACAAGAAATAAGCTTGAGAACCATATCAGGGAGGTACCAAAAATTTATCACAACAAAACCAAATAATTTTATTCCCTTCTCAATTAATTAAAATAAAGTCTAAGATTTCTAAATTAAAATTTATTTTCTACCCCTCATTTTCTCAAAACCTAATAAACGAAAACCCTATTGCAGTGCCGTATTTATTTCCTAATAAACAAAAACCCCATCACAACCAATCAAAAATCATATCTAAAAACTTGAAACTTTTAATTTTCACACACTTTCTTAACACCCAAACAGAAGACAAACACACACAGAGAGATAGAGAGAGCAATGCCTTAGTACAGTCATTGAATACTTTTTGAAGAACTTCATAATTTGAGGGCAACTTCAATTCCTAGAATTAGACCCCAAAAAGGGGAAAAAAAAAAACAAAACAAAAAACTATGAACGAAAATATTAGAAAACAGGGAAAGGCTTAGTGATTTTTGTAATCCAAAATAGGAAAAAAAAAATATCGAAAAATTGAGAAACCAAACATTTTCATGGAGAACCCAAAAACCTAGAACAAAAAGGAATCATAACCAAGATGAAAAGCCAAAATTAAAATCTTTTTGGTAATTTCTGTAAGTTATAAAAAAAATAAAAAAATAAAAATAAAGAACCTATACTATCAAAGTTTTTTTTTTTTTTTTTTTTAAAGAAAAAAAATCAAATTTCATGCCTAAATGTTATAAAAAAAAATTTCATACCTAAATCTAAAAAGGGGGAAAGAATGTACTGGCGCCAGTTCTGATAATCTGATGGTGGCAGCGACATTCACAAACACTATCTCTGTATCCCTCTCAAATCTCAATCATTCTGTGTTTTAAAATCCTGAAACAAAAACAAATCAAATCTAAACCTATCCAACAGGAAAACTGAAATAAAAGTAACGTTTCATAGCCAAATCTAAACAAAATTTACTAGTGTTGATGGGCCATAGATTTTTCTTTCTATGTGCTTGTGGTTCTAGTGGTCTGATTTTGCCTCTTTCTCTATTTCTTTCTCCATGCCTTAGGCCTCATTGCCTCTCTCTATTTCTATCTCCATGTAAATCGTATCTCTCTTAGCGCTATACGAACTATGTCTCTCTTTGTGACTGTATCTTTCAACCCTTTCTTTCGTGTTTTGAAACTTTTTGATTTCTTATGCCCAATTGTTCTGCCTCTGTTTCTTTCTCCGTGTCCCAGGATCACCTCTCTCTTTCTTTGCTTCTTTCCTCATTTCCTCGTCACCTCTCTCTCTTCCATTGCCTCTCTATTTCTATTTCCGCGTATCCTTTCATTTTAATCGGTTATTTTTTTTTATATTTATAATGACAGGCTTTTAAATGGTGTATAGCATTGCCAAACAATATAATGTATCACTTTTTAAAGTTAAACATGGCAGCATTTTAAGTGGTCATTTTTCCTAACATGGCAGCACCTCCTTAAAGGCTTTTGCTATTATATATAGTATTAGATCAGACTTGGTTTAATGTTTATATGTGTGCATGTGTGAGGGTTAGTTACAGGTTATTAAATTGAGTCTCAGTCTGGGAGATATTTACTTAGATATTTTCTATGCTTTCTTGGTGGTATATATATTGTAGTTAACAAACTCCAATGTAATTAAGTATTCATTCATCAATCTCCGTATTTTTTCAATACCAGAAATTCTCTCTCTCTCTCTCTCTCTCTCTCTCTCTCTCTCTCTCTCTCTCTCTCTATTTTCTCTAGTTTTCCTCTGTGATCTTTCATGGTATCAGAGCTTGAATCCACAACAATGGCTTCCACAAATGCAACTTCTTCGACTACTACTTCAAATTCAACACCTGCTATAGCGAGTATGGCTTTACCTACTAATACTTCACTGCTTTTGCTATCCAATATGTCTTCGATGATGATTGTCAAGCTTGATTATGGCAATTACATCGTTTGGAAGCATCAAATTGAGGTAATTCTTGAAACTTACTCAATGATTGATGTGATTGATGATTCTGTTATAGCTCCAGATCATTTTCTCAAATATTCTTCTGGTAATTTCACTATTGAGATTAACCCTAGTTTCATTTCCTAGAAAAATCGTGAGCAAGCTAAATTTACTTTTATCAATTCAACTTTGTCTCCTTCAATTCTTGCTCTTACTGTTGGGCAAAAATCTGCCAAGGGAGTTTGGAAAGTATTGGAAAAGAGATTTGCTTCAATTTCAAGATCTCATGTGATGAGTCTTCAAAATGAATTGAATGTAATCAAGAAAGGTTCTGATTCAATTGACAGTTATTTTCAAAAGGTCAAGTAGACTCGTGATAAGCTAGCTGTTGTTTCAGTGTTTCTTGATGATGAAAAGCTTCTTTATATAGCTCTTGATGGATTTCCATCTGAATATGATTCTTTCAGTTCTGCAATCAGGATTCATAGTGATGTTCTGTCTATTGAAAAACTGAACACTTTGCTCAATTTTGAAGAGAGAGTGATTAAGAAGAGATCTAAAGCTAATGCCATTGATCCTAATTCAGTGGCCATGGCAATGAATTTTCAGCTTCATAATCAAGGTTTCCCTCAAGGAAGAGGTGGTAGAAACAATAAACAGAGAGGTACAGGTGGTCGTGGATATAATCCAAATGGTGGTCACAATTCTAGTGGATATGGTAATTCAGGTTATAATCTTAATTCTGGAGGATATGGTAATTCAGGTTACAATCCTCATTCAGGTCCACAGTATAATCAATCTAAGTCTCAAGGAGGACAAGCTCAATCCAATAAGCCAATTTGCTAAATTTGTGGTAAAACTGGTCATATAGCAGTTGATTGCTATCACAGGATGGACTTTTCATTTCAGGAAAACATGCTCCTGCCAAGTTAGCCTAAATGGTAGCTAACTCTTCACAAGTGCAGTCACGTAATGGTTGGCTTACTGATATTGGGTGCTCAGATCATGTTACTCCCAATCTGTCTTAGTTGTCACTGCATCAACAACTTGTTCAGGGCAATGAGACAGTTACTGTAGGCAATGGACAAGAGCTTCCTGTCACTCATGTTGGTCATGGTGAGCTTTAAACTTCTACTCATAATTTTAGGCTTAATAATATACTTCAAGTTCCTGATCTTGCATCCAATCTCTTGTCTGTTCATAAATTGTTTCTTCAAAATAATGCATTTTGTTATTTTGATGCTGAAAAGTTCTCAATTTAGGCTTTGCCTTCGAGAGGATCCTCTTCAAAGGGTTGAGTAAGGATGAGTATATCCCATTCCCACTACTTCTACACTTTCATCTTCTACTGCTTTCAACTCTAAGTTCGGTGTGTCTGCTTTTGCTTCTTTTTTAAAAAACTGATCTGATCTTACTTTGGCATCATAGACTTGGACATCCAAGTTCTAGAATTTTATATTCTGCCTTGCAAAATGTAATAAAGAATGTGTCCTTGTCTCAAATTGATACACTTGCTCTTCCTGTACATATTGTATAAGTGCTAAAATGCACAAGTCATCTTTGAATAAAACTTCCATTGTGTCTAATTCTATCTTGGATATTGTTCATAGTGATGTTTGGGGTCTTTCCCCTCTCACATCTGTTCTTGGTTTCAACTACTATGTGATTTTTGTTGATGATTGTACAAGATTTACATGGTTATTTCTATTGAAACATAAGCATCAAGTTCTTTCTGTGTTCAAACATTTTAAAGCTCTTGTTGAAACTCAATACTCTACCAAGATTAAGGTTCTTAGGACAGATAATGGTATTGAGTACACTAACACTGCTTTTCAAGCATTTTGTTCTTCCAATGGCATTCTTCATCTGACCTCTTATCCCTATACTCAACAGCAAAATGGTGTTTCTGAGAGAAAACATAGGCATATAGTTGAAACTGGTCTTTCTCTCCTTTACAAATCCAGTCTTCCCTATAACTATTGGTCTTATGCATTTTCCATTGCTGTGTATCTTATCAATAGGTTGCCTTCTTCTGTTTTGAACTTCAAGTCTCCCTGGCAATCCCTTTATTCCAAACCACCTCCTCTTCATTCTCTTATATCATTTGGTTGTGCTTGCTATCCATATCTGACCCCTTATAATAAAAATAAGCTTCAACCCAAGTCCACAGAGTGCATCTTTCTTAGATATCCTCTATTATTCAAGGGTTATATCTACCTTGATCCTTCTTCAAATAGAATTTACATTGCTTGTTTTGTTTTGTTCAATGAATCCCTTTTTCCTTTTACTCATAATTCTGCCTGCACTAATCCTAATATCCCTTTCACATCTGATTTTTCTCATTGGTTTCCTTCCTCATCTCCTTCCATTTTTTATCCTACTAATGTTCCCTCTTCTTGTGATTCTTCCTTTCCTTTAGACCTCACTACTTCTCTAATACCCTCTGCTCTAACTTCATCATTGCCTATACCTGTTGTTCCCTCTCCACCTGATCCACCACATATACCTAATCCACCACATATACTTGTTGCCCCTATAATAATATTATAACAAATCTAACTTATTATAACTAATACTAAATTAAATAAAATAATAAATAAACAGAGTGCTCCTATTCGAAACGCCTTGTGATCTTCAACCAATTCTGTGCCTAAAAAAAAAAATGTCCCTTTGCCTGATTCATCTTCTATTCCTTCTGCTTCTTCTTTACCTATCACTCATAATACTCATCTTATGGTTACATGATCAAAACATGGTATATGTAAGCCTAAAGCTTTGCAGGTTACTCATGTCTACGCTATGACAGAACCACCATCTTTTGCCATTGCAACTAAACATCCTCAGTAGGTTGCAACCATGGATTTTGAATTTCACTCTCTTCAGCAACAAAAGACTTGGTCTTTGGTTCCTAGGCCAGCTAATAAGAACATCGTTACATGTAAATGGGTGTACAAATTGAAAATGAATAGTGATGGGTCCATTACTAGGTACAAGGCTGGGTTGGTTGCTCGGGGTTGTCTTCAATAGTTTGGGTTGGACTATGAGGAGACTTTCAGTCTTGTTGTGAAGCCTGCCATTGTCAAGTTGCTTTTGGCTTTGGCTGTGAGTTAAAATTGGGAACTCGGGTAGCTTGATGTGAGTAATGCTTTCCTACATGGTCTTTTAAAGGAGGAAGTGTATATGGCTCAAGTGCAAGGGTATGTTGATTCTAAATTTCCTAAGCATGTCTGCCTCCTCCATAAGGCTATCTATGGTCTTATGCAAGCCCCTAGGGCTTGGTTTGAGAGGTTTACCTCTCAATTGTTTCACATTGGGTTCTTTGACTCAGGTGCTGATGGTAACAAGGTCAGAGTTTGCCATTCGATGAAAATAGAAAGCCCCAAAAATATGGTATTACTACAACATGCAGTCAAAAAGAACAAGTTGATTGTTCAGACCAAAAGAAGAGTCAGGCCATGCCTTACTACAATAGCAATAACAGAATTTAGATCACATAAATCAGGTGCTGTTATATAAAAGTATATACAAATAAACTATTCAGCTACAAAATATAATTGATGAACCCTACTTCCAAATAAAACAACAATTTATAGTTATTACCAAAAAGTTGGTTCTTAATAAGTGTCTTTTAGCAAGCTAGAACAAGGGAAAGGAAAATGAGGTAAATTAATTTTTCAAGATCAGGGGAAATGATTGAAAAACATTCTTACAGTCTTAACATTTTCCTACCATGATTACAAAGAGCAATAGCATTAATTATACATCAGAAATGTTTGGGAATCTTCAACCTAACCACCATTCACAATCTTCTTATAATAAGTTCGTCCAAAATGAGATAAATAAAATTGACAATTCATGCAACACAATCAAATAGTCAGATACATGTTTGTCACTCACTCACTCACTCTCTCTCTCTCTCTCTCTCTCAAATTTAAAAATGATTTCATTAAAAAAAATGCTCAATACAAGACTTTCCCATAAATAGAAATCACAGTCAACTGCAAGCAAAGAACTCTAGGAAAGAACAGGAGTGACGTTGCCTAAGACAACCATCCACTGAAACAAACATATTAGCAAGGATTGCTTGATAACATGAATTGGACACTCAAAACCATCAAAAGTACAAATCACCACAAAATGCATAATGGGACAGCCTTCCAAGCTTTCAAACTATGATGACGTTGAAACACCCATTGCCAACAACTTAAAGCTCCTCATTGTGTTTCATTCTTAGTTTGGATGGTAGCCTAGAATAAGATTCTTACAGGCGACAATTTGAGACTTAGGAGTTTTGATTTTGTTAATTGATGCATTATGTTTCATAGTTGTGGGGAGACTGTGGACTACTTATTACTTTATTATGAGAAGGCTCATCGATTGTGGAGTTTTGTTTTTAAACCTTTTAGGATTCTGTGGGTCCAACCAAAAACCATTCTGGGTCTACTTTTTGGATGGTGGAATTGGTTGGGAAAGCACTCGCCTGACATTTGGAATTTAGTTCCATTGTGCTTATTATGGTCTCTGTGGAAGGAACATAATCGGCGGACTTTTGAGAACATGGATAGTTTTGTTGATTAGTTGTTTTCTTTCTTTAGTGGTTCTCTATTCAACTGGTCTCGGGCTTAGGGACTCACATCTAGTAATTCTTTCCCTTCTTTCCTTTGTTCTTTCCTCTTTTGTAATTAGTTTTATTCTTTGCTTTCTTTTCTTTTTGTTTTCATTTGTACTTTTTGGTTTGCTTTATGCCCTTTTTGCATGAAGTAGCCTTTTAAATATACATCTTTTTTACTTATCCCACAAAAAAAGAAAAAAGGAAAAAAAAAAAAAAAAAAAACAGCTTAATAACTACTATCTTTGGCATAACCCAACATACTCCAAAAATGAAAAATAAAAGTCACCTTATATCGCTTGCCATCTTGCAATGAAGCAAAAGATGATCAACAAATTCCCCACTATTCTTTTTTTTTTTTTTAATTTGATATTTACAATGGAAAATGGGGAATTTGAATCTTGAATGTCTTCATTAGAAACACCAGGATGTACTAGTTGAGTTACAATGCTCTTAACATATTCCCCACCATTCTTGCTCATACAACACCAGCCTACAATCATATATTTTGGTTTTGAAGATAATCCACTATAATATTTTATCCAACGCCAATGCCCAAGTAAAGAATGAAACCTTGTGAGGCACCTTAACACACTATATACTACTCCAAGGAAAATTAACTCCTATAGAACCCCTCAACCACCATACAAAAAATAGACATAGAACCTTCTTGCTTTGGAAGGTTTCCACAACATTCAATCCTCCCCTTCTCCAGAAGGTAAGCTAGAATACAATTGATCAAAGGAGTAACCACAACTCCCAATCATAAGGTGGCTAGCTAAACTGAACTTTACAGCTGTTAACACTACTTAAGTAAGACAAGGTCATTTTCAAGTAAAGCCCATTGAGCTAAATCCTCCTCATTTGTAGGAACTTTGTCTAATCCATATGATCGGAATGCAATGGACAGGGACGAAGCCAAGACTTGGAGTTAAGGGGAGGGGGGGGGGGGGTGGGGGCAGAAGTTTAAAAAAAAAAAAAAAAAAAAAAAACAGCATCTTCTTTAGGGGAATATTCAAGCCACGACTTAAAGAGATCATATTCATACCAAGAACCTTGAAATCTTCAACCCTTTTTAGATTTTAAAATTTTTTTAAAACGAGGTTGGTATGGACCTAACTTAATGTAATGTCACCGAATCTCATCTTGTTGATTAACGTGATAAGTATATATTTGCTTACGTCATCCGGGATCACATTGTAATTGCAACAAACTCATATCAACCTTTTGAAATTTTGTTTGAGAATTTTCCTCAATAGTGATGTCGAGATTTTCCTCAACTAGTTTATTAGGATTTTTCCTAATTGTAATGTCGAGATTTTCCTCAATTGGGACATCAGTATTTTCCTCAACATTAGTGGTTGGTAATGTTGCACCACTAATATTAGTTTCTAAATCATTTGAAACTTTTCTTTTGAAAAATCAAATATAGTAATTGATTTTTTCATAATCTATAAATAAAACATAATTTAAAATTATTGTATCATTATATGGTCAATAATCTATAATTAATACACAATAGGCAAACACTATATAAACACTCAACAATTAACCAATAAATTTTAAACATGCAAAAAATCTCTTTAATTACTCACCCAAAAAACATCTTTTTAATTTTTTAAAAGACATCAAACCACTACCACAAAACTACATCAAAAGCATATATGCAATATATAGGTGTCTTTTTAATTTTTTAAAAGACATCAAACCACTACCACAAAACTACATCAAAAGCATATATGCAATATATAGGTGTTGAGACGTGTTGCACTGTTGCCAGTGTTGTACTGTTGCGTCACTTGCGTGTTTTGTTTGTTTATGCTTTTCATTAAACAAAGAGAGGAGAGGACTGCTGGACTCAGTGGACTGGACAGCTTTTTATATATAAAAAAATATAAATTTTGTCATTGATTAAATAGAGAAAGATGAGTCTAGAGTCACAGTGCAAGTTTACCTCTTTGTCTCTAGTTCTGCCTTTGCTTCTGCTGCCTGCCGCTACCCAACCCCTCAGTCGGTGTTCTACCTTAAAGTAAGGTTTTTTTTTTTTTTTTTTGGTGAGTGGCTAAGAAATTCCCTTATTTTTCCCCGTTATTACATGTGCCTTGCCATTGGGTGTTTTAATCGGCTTTGATTATTATTATTATTATTTTTTTTTTTTGCTTGTATTTGTTTTGGGTGTTGTTTTGGCTTAATTTTTGCTACTATGCTAATTTTTTTTTTTTAGCTTTTAAAAATATTAATAATATTATTGAGGGGGCAAAGTTCAATTTTATTGAAACAAATTGCTAAAAATAATATATTATATACATGCTAAAATTTTTTTAA
Source organism: Quercus agrifolia (assembly GCA_029955455.1). Lineage (NCBI taxonomy): Eukaryota > Viridiplantae > Streptophyta > Magnoliopsida > Fagales > Fagaceae > Quercus > Quercus agrifolia. The sequence continues at coordinate 74,625,960 of JARQAD010000002.1, forward strand.
AAAAAATCTGAGGGGGGCTACTGCCCCCCCACATCCAAGAATAACTCCGTCCCTGGCAATGGCAACACATCACAAGCCTCTCACAGCCATCTCATTAATAGCTGCCTTCAAAAATTCCTACAAAAAAGAAATTGAAGGCATAATACCAAAGTTTTACTTACAATTGTGCACACAATGTTAAACCATTTTCACCTTCAACGAGGATGATATCTTTCAAATCATGGTTCAACACATTGGCTAATAGTAGTCATTTCATGCAACACATCATATTCAATGGTCTCACTCAGATTTATGGTCTGTTAAAAATATAAAGTGAGAGAGAAAGATTTAATAGTCTGTATATTCTATGTAAATAATAATGTACAATAGAGAGCCTTATATAGGCTAGGTATGAGTAAACTACAAGTACAATATACTAGGGTAAGCCCAATGGGCTAATCTAGTCTAAGCTATACACTAACATCTCCCCTTAAACTTGAGGTGGCAAGGAGGAAGCCAACTGGAGTTTGGATATAAGATCTCGAAGACGACCAGGCGGGTGAGACTTAGTGAAGATATTAATAGGTTGATCAGCAAAGAAGATGGAGAACAACTTGAGATTGCCTTTCCTGAGATGCTGGTGAGCAAATTGATGGATAACTTTGGGATATGAAAAGTGTCACTAAGGGATAAACAAGGAGAATAGATTGTTCCTTTATGACTAATAGGCATAGGAGTTCCATTAGCAATGTAAATGGTGATGGGGTGTTCTAAGGGTGCCGTATCAGAAAATTGGGATTCATCAGGAATCATATGGTTACAACATGCAGTATCAAAAAACTAAGGTTGTTTAGCTGAGGTGATAGAGAGGGCAGTGGAAGTTCGGGATAAAACCTGTTGAATTACTGTCTTAATATCAACCGTAGTAAGCGAGGAAGCCAAAGATGGACCTGTAGGAACTGATAGATCTGAAGGACATATAGCAGTTGCCCGAGGAAGAGAAGTTTTATTCTACTCTTGCATAAATTTATGTAGTTTGCAACAAACTGAGATGTTATGGCCTTTGGCATGGTAAGACTCACAGCGAGTAACTTTGGAAGACTGAGAGGTGGGACGCCCAGAGTTTATTCGTGGAAGAGCAGTGAATGCAGCAATGGGAGGTTGTGAAGATGGTGTAGCCAATACATGATCAGTTGATGACATGTGATGAGTAGGCCAACATTTCTCCTCAGAAATGCGCTTCTTGATAGCAGTATAAGGAGAAGGAGTAGGAGACCGGCTAAGCAAAGAAGCCCTAGTAGGCTCAAAATCCCCACATAAACCCATCATGAAGTACATAAATTTATGGCGATCCCGATATTTGACAAGGGGCTCAAGGTCCTTAGAACACATTAGTGGAGGATTTGCAGTAGAGAGTTGTTCCCACATAGTAGAAGTCTGGGAATAAAAATCAGAAATAGACTGACCTATCTTTTGGCACATTTGATAAAGTTTTGATTCAATGTGGAACTCCAAGCTTGAATCATTAGTGCAATTATAGCGATCAGCCAGAAATTTCCAAGCAGCCTTAGTAGTCTCAAGATGAGAAAGAAGATTATGAATGGAAGGAATAGAGGGATTGATAAACTAAGACAAGATCTTACTCTGAATACTCTCTCATTCCTTTAGGCGTTCTTCATAATCATCCGCTATTATAGTAATCTTGGAGGCATCTTCAGCAGCTGTGGCCTTGGACGTAGGTTTTGGTACTGGCTTAAGAATTGAACTAGTCACATATCTCCACAATTTACGACCCTTGAGAAAGACAGTCATATTCTGAGATCGTGCATGATAGCTAGTAGGACCATCCAATATAATGGTGATTGGACGTATGATATCTTGTTCGTTTTGTTTAGCCATAATGAAGAAAATAACCAAAAAGAGGGATTTAGGGACCTTAAACGAAAAACAGAACCCAAAAATGAATCTATGAGAAAAACTGAGCAAGATAAGCCCCTTTGAAAAAAATTTCCCTTAGTCAACGGCGGCGAAATCGATCAATGGCAGCGGTCAAGGTTAACGAATGCTGATGTCACTAGGGCTGATGTGTGCTGACACAGCAATGAATGGTGCGTGGGTGTGTGGGGCGCGTGAGAGCACATGAGATTGGGTGGTGGCGCGTGTAGGTTCGTGGGCATGTGTTATTGCAAGACCGAACCTTCTAGTGGTGCATGGGAGCACGTGCAATGCCGGATGGAGTTGATTCGGGTTAGTTTTTTTTTTTTTTTTTTTTTTTTTTCAGAATTGTGCGATCTATCAATCTGTGCATTCAGTTTTGGCAAGGTGGTGGATAGAAATATTGGATCTGAGATTTTTTGGTGCTGTGGGTCTGACGGTAATAACTTGCTTTTGATAGTGGGCACTAGATGAAGGCAAGGGCAACAGAAAGATTCCGGAGAAGACCACAGGTGCCAAAAAATCAGAGCATTGGCTTTGATACCATGTTAAGAATATAAAGTGAGAAAGAAAGACTGAATAGTCTGTATATTCTATGTAAATAATAATGTAGAATAGAGAGTCTTATATAGGCTAGGTATGTGTATAATACAAGTAATATGAGTAAACTACAAGTGCAGTATACTGGGCTAAACCCAATGGGCTAATCTAGTCTAAGCTATACACTAACATGGTCCAAGAGACACATGACATAAAGGTAATGTCCCACATGAGCTATCTCAATGACCAGAAAATACTTTATAGCATCCCATGGAGAGGAACATTTGTATCGATTGTCACATACCTAATGCATGCGAATAATAAACCAATTCATACCAAAACCCTAAAGCATTTCTACCCAACAAGATGTTAAAATATTTATTTAGAATAGAAGTCAAAATTTTCATATTATTTCACATTACCATGACAATCTTTTGTAGCAATATCTTATATTATCTTATGACCTATACAGTTTATGAAAATCACACCTGCCTATTAAGTCCAAGTTGTGCCCAGATTATATAGGCTTATCAATACTTTGACTCATACCAACATGAAAAAACATGGTTCATGTACATATAACTTAAATCTTTTTGGATAACACTAAGTGGACCAAACGAATTTTATTAAACCTGTTGGAAGTTATCTGAAAGTGTGATTAGGTTGCTGAGACTTTAAGGAATTTACTCCAAACTTTTGTTTTGTGGCTTAGCTTGTAAGTTCATATGTGCTTTCTTTAACAAGTGTTTTAATTTGGCTAATTTTATCATGGTTTGGTAGTGACATATGTTGTATCAAGTTGGTAAGTGCACATTGTTTGCTGAAGGGAAATTGAAGGCTTTGGTTGTGTTGTAGTCCTATGAGTTTCTTATATGCTTGTTTGGTTCCCATTTGGGTAGGGTTACTTGTCTTGGGTTGGTCAAGCTAGGCTTTAGGGCCTTAGGTTTGATTTTTGAGGGAACCCTTATGATTTATGGAGACAAATTTGATAGCATAATTTTGTAGTAGGCCTTGTTATTAATAGGCTTGATACTTGTGTTTCTATGTTCCAATGTACTTGGTGATGGAACTAGTAACTTGATTGGTTGAGTGCGTTGCTCGATTGAGGTAAATTTGGAATGGATTGCTGAGGTAAGTAGCTTTTAATGGGATTTTTGAAAAATAAACATGTTGCATAAATGTTGTTTTTGGGTTAGACACACTTTTGGAAACTATATTTTCCTAAAAACCATTGTGTTGTAACATTAATATATATATATATATATATATATATATATATATATATATGATTATATATGAAAATGCATCATATTTGGTACTGCATATAGGGCAATGCATGAATTGTTGATATGAAAAAATGAGCATCTTTTATAAGGAAATCATGGATTTTATGGTATATTAGAAAATTTAAAGATGCTTATCTTGTCTTGTTATGTGGGAAATTGATAGAAAATCTTTTGACAAGAATGAGGTTTAAAACTTACAAACTTTGTGGAAGTTAGATTATTTAAGGTTTTTCTAAAACTACCTGGACATAAACTATGTGTTTCAAAGTACATTTAACCTGTGAGCTTTATGTGGTTTTGGCACCATGCCATGTGTGATTTCTTGGTGATCACCCAATTTGGTTTCTGTAGTCTTTGTAACAACGGAATCAAATCCAGGTCAGTACCCTTTCACTTTGGATGACACATTCTTCCATGCTGCCAATGAGGGAAAGAGGTTTCTTGATTGTGTGTGGGTGAGACTGCTACCCATAAGGCCAAAAAACCACATACAAAAGAGGTCATATTTGACAAGCTCTTCCTGCTGCGCATGGGGGGAGAGAAAAACCTTGAGGGTATGGGTGAGGCTGCTATCTATAGGGCCAAGAGTTTGCATCAAGCTAGTCAATTTCATACCGTATTGGCCGGTACAGCCAATATTTTCCATACTGGTGCCTAAAACGGTACAAAAACATCCTCATTTCGTACCAATTTAAATACCGGCAGTACTGGGAGCATTTTGGCTATACCAACCCAAAACAAAAACATAGATTTCTTTGTAGTTTTTCACTCACCTAAGATAATTTCTTAACAAATTTCACGATCTGATGCATCTCTCTTGTATCTCGATCTCTTTTCTGCTTAGCTTTCCATTTTTCTTCTTGGTCTCTACAATGTCTGTGACTCTGTGTTCCTCTAATCTTCTTCTTCTTCTTCTTCGCTTTTTTATGTCTTAAGTGTTTCTTAGAGAGTCTTGCTTTGCGTGCCCATGTGATGACTGACCAAAGGTAAGGAGATAAGACTAGCTTTTTACAATACTTTCACCACAAGTTTTGAGTTTTAGGTTGTTCTGGGTTTTTATTGGTAGGGCAAAAAAAGTTATTTTAGTGGTACAAATTAGAACCAATAAAAAAGAACCACATATGATTTGTTGTAAAAGTGTTGAGAAAATATTGTGGACGTAGCACATTTATAATATATATATATATATATATATATATTAAATATATAAAATAGCGGTAAACCCAAAACAGTACACCGGTATTAACTGGTACCTAAATATATCGTTCCGCTGGCCAAACCAGTACAACCTCTGATACGAGATTGACTCCCTTGATTTGCATACCAGAGAGAACAATATCATGCCAGTTGTGAATGAGTGGATCCCTTGACTAGTCTATATGGAAATGTGATATATTTGTAATAATTTACCTTATGTTAGATATTATGGCTTTGGAACTTATATTGTTGGTGCTCATAGATGTTAGATGTACACACTCCCATTTCAAAGAATAAAAATTAAAGGGAAATGAGTTTTTTATTTATTTATTTATTTGTTTTTTTTTTTTTATAATTCAAAGGGAAATAGAGTTGGCTCACTACACCTTGGCTACTCTATGGTGATGAAAACATCGTAAAACTACATACCTGGAGCTTGAGCTCTGACATTAAAAAACTTGAGCATTTTGGCATAACTTCTACTTCTAAAAAATTAAATACTATTGGTGGTAGACTAAAATAAAAATTTTAGCTTACAGAGATTTACAAATGATGTGAACTTTACATTAGAATCTCTATTTTCCCCAAAAGAATATACATCTTTTCTAAGCACAACTCATTTTGGCATAAAAGTAAACCACAATCAAGTGAACAAATCAAAAGTTCTAAAAGCTTTAAATCAAGGCAGTTAAAAACTAAAAACAAAGTTTAGAAAATATCATGTCCCAAATCATTTCATTAAGCAAAACATTGAAGCCAACCACACAAACACAGAAACCTAGTCACAGAATACAAAACCGACAGAACAATATGAAACACATAGCATTAATTTCAGCGAAGCTTAAATACATACATAGTATGTACACATATACACACAAACAGAACATAAATATACATACAAATCAACTGGACTCAAAAGCAAAATCAACTCAACAGATCAAATGAGTAGTGAAGACCAAATGTTTCATCGAAAAAAATCCAACAAAAAAAAATGATCAAATCAGAATCAAGCAGATCAGTAACCGAACAAAATTTACAAAACCCTAATTAAATTTCTAGTCCACTAAAAATCCATAGTGATTTTACTCAAATAAAAAAGAAAAATCAGCTTTATGCGATTTTGATCGAAAATCTCAAAAAATAAGAAATAGAAGAAGAAGAAAACAAACCCGAATTTTCTGAAACAAAGTTCTAATCCAACTATCTGATGGAATCTGTATATTTTTTAATGAAAAAAAGCAGAAAATTTCAGATCCAACGTGAAATCGTATAGATTACCTAAAAATACACTGAAATCGGTGAAGAGCGAGCAAAGCAAGAGCAAATGAGTGAATGGGGATGGCTTGTAAGGGAGGGTTTGAGGTATAAAGAGAGAAAGGGGAAACGGCAGGACCCAAGAGAGAGAGAGAGAGCTCAAAGGTTAGGGTTTTGGGTTTTAAGAATGCGTATAGGTTAGAGAGAGAGTCATTAGTCGCATAAAAGACTGGGAAAAAAAATCGAAATTTATAAAATAGAAAAAATAAATAAATTAAATGTTGACGTGGAAAAATGTGGGAGCTAAAAAAAATCAAAATTTAAAAAATAAAAAAAATAAATAAATTAAATGCTGACGTAGAAAAATGTGGGAGCTTCAAAAGTTTCAGTTATATATATATATATATATATATATATATATATAGATATAGATTATTAGAATAAATTAGAAAACCATAATTGAAAAATTCATCATTTTATTGATTTAAGAGTGAATGTACATTGATCATAGGAAATTGCATGGCTTTGGTCCTAGATATAATCTAAGAAAAAGTACAAGACTTTGTTTCCTAGTTACAACCTAGAGATTGAAAATTACATGGATAAGCATTTGATCTACTATCTCTTGATCTAAGCTCGAAGCCTACGTTACAAGACGGGACGGTGTTAGGCACCCACCTTTGCTTGGTGAAACCAGTCTTCTAGAATATGATGGCCAACATTCATATCATATCATCTAATATGTTATCAATCAATTTGCATGTTTAATTTAATGTGTGTGCAAGTGATAAACCCTAATTCCACTTATTAATCATTGCATTTTGATTGAAAAATAAATTCTAGTGAATGTGTGTGAATGGTGATATCCTAGATTCAAGAATTTGAGAGAATTATGAAACCAACATGTTTTTCACATTTTTTATATGGATATAAAGTCAAAACTAGTGTCATGCATGAACATGTGATGAGCAACGAAGAACATGTGAAGAACGATAAGAACATTTAAGAATCTAATGAACATTCAAACATATTCAAGAAATTTAAATAATTACTAGCATGCTCTAACCTTAATCTCATCATAGTAATATAAATAAACAAGTTAAGGAAAAGGATTATACCTACATGTAAGATTCACAGAGTGGAGGAGAAGATTCATGGTGGACGTCCTAAGGGTGGAGTAGAAAAGAAGAATTAGGAGAAGAGATGGTGTTTTTGTGTCTTGGAATGAAGGAGAGGAGGGTTTATATAGTAGTAGTGGAGAAAATATGAATGAAATGACATTTAATGAGGGTTGACAAAGGATTAAAGAGATTCATTAACCTAGACCCTACTTTAGACTTTGGGGAAAGCTAGTGCATTAAATTTGGGGGTTGGTGGAAGTGATGATCGAGCAAAATGTCTAAAACCTCAGTTTTTCCCATTGCGCATACAACAATTTTTAGAGCTAATTTCAAAAAAACATATCACTCTCAATTTTGATTGGAATTGCCTCATTTTTGTGCTCAAGTTGAAGCCCCAGATGTATAGTTTCTGAAAAAATTAATCTCACTCATAGATTCAAAATATTCTGAGAGATGTCAAAGAAATGATGAGCAGAGGTCATTTGTTGGAAAATAATTTCAGCATAATTAGCATTAATAGGTAAATTAGTTTCCAATTAACATTAATGGGCTCCAATTACTTCCATTTTAGACTTAATTAGTTCCAAATTTACCCCAATTAAAAAGATAATTACAACAATTACTTATTAAATAATTACACCAATTACTTATTAAATAATTAATGTTTGATTATCTAATTAATCAAGTGTGTGCAACCTTACTATAAGATATAGTTCTGGCCAATCAAATTATGACACGTCGTTAATCTCAAATTGATTATAATTATAACCAATTGGAATCAATTAGTCATAATCACATCTAGTCAGACTCAATTTGTGATAGTGCATCTCAACCATTAAAACTTAATTTGATGATAACTTTCAATTTGATAGCCCAATTAAGGTTTATAACCAGTCAATTTAATCGTTACAACATCAAGATCATTTTGATGAAATAAAATTAAGGATCTAGTAGCCACAATTAAGATACCTATTTCTAAGATGAAATTACCATTTTACTCTTCATGTGAGGATAAATGTGGGTTGCAAAATAGGGTGTCAATGCTAAGATAAAAGTAAAACTAACATCAGGGTGCAAAGTAAGTGTATTAGGTGTCATAGTTAAAGGTGCGCGCCTTAAACTATGACACCTAATACACTTTGCACCCCGATGTTAGTTTGCATGCGAACTATGCATTTGAATAGTTTAGGGTGCAGAGTGTAATTTGAAATATGGTTTAGGGTGGTAAAGTTTAGTTTCCCCTAAAAATTTGAGCCCATTAAAAATAAAATTTGATCTATTTGAAATTTTGGTCCATTGAAGATTCAACCAAAAAATTTTCAAAAATGCTATGTTCCCAACATTTTTGCAATACTTTCAAAAACAAATCCTAAGTGTTAGGTTATTATTGGCCGTTAATAGTGGAGAGAGGTAATTTTAGTTGTATGTTCAAATTAGAACCAATAATTGCTTACCATTTAAGATTTGTTATGAAAGTGTTGTGAACATAGCACTTTTCAAAAATTGCTCAAACAAGTACAAATTAGCCCAAAAGCTCAAATCAAATCAAATTAGCCAAATTGCTCAAATCAAATCAAATGTTTTATTGTGATTTTTGAAACTGTATTTTTAAAGGGCATATTTTAAAAACGCTATTTTTTTTTCTCTAAAAAATGCTTATTTTCAAATAGTTAATCTATTGATCATTCAAGTAAGGTTGCTAAAAAATATAGTTTTTGGCAATTCTAAAAAATATAGTTTTTTGACAAAAACTACTTTATCTATTTTACCACCTCACTTTACAATACACCTAACATCAATGGTTCTATTTTAGCATACAACACATTAAAATAATATAAATAATCTTACAATACATTAAAATAATACAACCAATTTCTACCCACGTACACCCACAAACACCATCCAACAACCACAAATAAGCTCACAAATAGCTGTAGCTACTGCCAAACACCCAAACCCACAATTTAAGTTTTATTTAATTTAAGTTTTTTAATTACAACACTGAAAAAAGGTTCTTGCAGCCGCCATTGCTTAAAAAATGGTAAAATTATCCTTTTATGAAAATTTCTTCGGTTCAGCTCACGTGAATATTGTGAAGGGAAAAGTTTTGAACCCCGAATATAAATTGCTGATGAACTTTTTTGTTATCATTCTGCGTGATGTGAACACATTAAACACGAATTTGGAAAAAACAAACCAATCAAAGTTCCATGCACGTTTAAAAGTGGGGTTAATGGTCTAAAGGTGTATTTCCTTCTTTTTAAAAAGTGTTGATCTTACCCAACCGACTCACTTTAACCGGTAATGTCACGACATGTCCTGGTGTGAATATTAGGTATGCTCAATGATTTTACTCCTTTATTATAAACAAAGCGTGAGTGGTGGTCATGTGAAGTGTTTGATTTTTTGTGAAACTTGTGCTCTTGGCACGTGTTGGGCATAAGAAAATCTCACTTGACAAACTTAGTCGAATGACATTGAATATCATTTTATGAGGTTACGTGAAGTGTTTGATATTTTTTTTTTTTTTTTTTGACACTTGGGTTCTTCGGCACATGTTGGGCATAAGAAAATCTCACTTGACAAACTTAATCCAATGACATTAATCATCTTTCTCACAACATATAGGATTACTTGTTTTAAGAGATACCTTTTTCTTTTTCTCATGCGTTCTCATTCTTTGTTCTCACCTAGTCACCCTATTGTCACTAATAAAAATGTTGACCCATTTTGGTGTTTGGGTTGTTAAAAAAGTTATAAAGCTATTTTTAGCATTTCAAACTCCAAAAAATGCTCAATGGTGTCCAAAGTCTTTTTTTTTTTTCACAACTTGCTACAGTGAAATGCCAAGACTAGCAGTTCATTGTGTTGGAAATATTTTAGTGAATAAACAAATTTGGTACAAAAAAATAATATACTAAATAATTAGTAAGAATATAAAATAAAGATAGTTTAGAACAATCTCACAATGCTATAGAATAATGTAACGAAAACATTGTTCTTAAAGGTTGATTTGTTCCACTCGGAGTAAAACTCGATGTGATTAGTTCTCTAGGCCAAACAACCCCCCAAGATTAGAATATAGCATCAACTTTCATGTTGGATGCACTTTCACTCATGAAGGTTTAAGAACAACCCTTTATTGTCTTTCCTTAGAAAAAAAAAATATAAATTGTAGAAAAATATGTAGAAGAGAAATATAATAGAATTGTGTATAGTTAAATCTAAAGTAGTAAAATATGACTTATAAGAAAGGGTGTGATGATGAATATAATTTTGGCTATTCATGAGTCATGACAATAATGGTCTATAGTTATTGGTTACTAATAACCCATAAAACCCCAACAGCTATATTATCCACTATTGCTCAACGACTATTTTACTCATAAATTCTCAACGGCTAGAAAATAAATAATAATAAAAGTGTTTAGAACACACACTCACACCAACAAATTGTAGCAAGAAGGGATAATATATATATATATATATATATATATATATATATATATATATATTACTTTACTACATTTCTGTCTCCACTTCTTATTATAAAAAATTTCTCTTTTTTCTCTCTCCTCTCTCTTTTTTCTCTGTTGTGTAAGGGTCTCTTCTTCTCTCTCTTTTTTTTTCCTCTCATGCCAACGCCTCCCTCCTCTCTCTCAATTGAAACTAATCCTCTCACACTCTTTTTCTTGGATCTCGATGGATCTGCTCCATCTTTTCTTCAGCAAATTTTGCCAATGGATTCGTTGGTGAATTGGGTTCATCGGTGTTGATTGGGTTGTGGGTTATTGTGGTGGTGGTGGGTCATTGATGGGCTTCTGGAGGGGGTGTGGTGGGTCGGTCAAGCCATGTGGTTTGTGTGGTGGTTTTTTGTTGATTTGTGTTGCTGGGTTGTGATGTGGTGGTTGGTGGTAGTGTGGTTGTGGTATGTTTGGTGAGTTTGTGGTGGTTGGGTTTGCTAGTAATGGGTTGTGCATGGTGGTTGTGGGTGGTTGTTCTTGGCTTGCTAGTTGTTATAACTTCAAAGGAGAGAGAGAAATAGAGGAAAAGAGAAAAAGAGACTGATATGAATAATAATAATAATAATAAATAATAAAAAAATAATATTTAAATGAAGTGGTAAAAAAAATAATCATAGATATTAGGTTTATTGTGGACAAAATGGGCTTTTGCCCTTTTTAGGCAAATTAATTAACCTTTTGCCCTTCTTCCCAAACTAAATAGGGAAATGCCCCTCTTTTGAAAATCGCGTTTCTCAAAATCGAGTTAAAAAAAAAAAAAAAATTTCAAGGACCTATAGTGACATTTTTAAGGACCTATAGTGGCGTTTTAAGAACCTATAGTGACGGTTTATAACTTGATATCCATGAAATCGAGTTATAGGCAATTTTATTGCCTATAACTCGATTTCATGGATATCAAGTTACAAAACGTCACTATAGGTCCTTAAAAATGTCACTATAGGTCATTGAAAACGTCACTATAGGGCTTAACTCGATTTTGAAAAACTCGATTTTCAAAAGAGGGGCATTTCCCTATTTAGTTTGGGAAGAAGGGCAAAAGGCTAATTAATTTGCCTAAAAAGGGCAAAAGCTCATTTTGTCCGGTTTATTGTAAAACGTGATGTTAAAATAGATAAAGTAGATTTTTGATTTGTTAAAAACTAAAATTTTTAGAACCACCATAGAGGAGTGATGTAAATTGATAATACACAAACGATCATGAAACTACTAAATCTACTTGTGAGTGATCATAGAGACGGGAAGTGGGTTTATAAGTGCAATTCAATTCATTCAGCAAACAAACAACAGGGCAATCCAATTCATAAAGTAATAAGAGAAACAAAGCCGTCTTAGCTCAGTGGTAGAGCGCGTGGCTTTTAACCACGTGGTCGTGGGTTCGATCCCCACAGACGGCATTTCCTCTCTATCTTTTCTTTTGGATGTAGTAACTTCTTTTTGGTTTTGAAAATTTAAAATTAGTATTCTATAATAAATAATCAATTGGCTATGTAAAAAATAATAATGTTTCTTGCATTGCAAATTAGCAACAATCCCTTCGTCTTTCACACTTAACCTAACCAAATATTGTCTATGCATCACCATCAAAAAGAGTAGTCAAAACAAAAAAATATTCAATGGCAAGAATAAAGCTTTACAATCTTTTCACTATTCCATTTCAACGGTTCAGTTCAGGGGGCACAACTCAATATAAGACCTAGAGACAGCAGCAATTTTTCCTATTGGTCTCTTTTTCTTTTCTTTTTTTTTTTTTTTTTCCTTGCTAAGTATTGAGGAATAGAATTTTGCTGTAAACCACAAAACCTTCTTTTAAGTTTTGAGAGTAAAACTTAACCTCTTAAAAGTTTGTTTTTAAAGTGTAAACTGTTAAAAAGTTTTGAATATTAAGTTGATAAACAATGAATTGTTCATAAGATGAGACATGCCCATATTTTTATTTTCACATAAAACAATAATACAATGAATCTCAAAATGCATCTCAACCATGTTATAAAACACATTCATTTTAATTATTTTTCCTAATTGATGTTCTAAGTAAAACCCAAACATAGTTCGAAAGTTTGTATTTTTTCCTAAAAGTTTGTTTGTTTGTTTGTTTTTTTTTTTTTTTTTTTTTTTTTTTTAATTTTTATTTTATGGACAAATAAGGTAGCTAGGATTGAAAATCTATAATGATTTACCCCATAATCATGTTTCACTATCAAATCAAGATATCAATTACTTTCTTTTTGGTGTAAGCAATATTTAAACACATATCTCTTATTTGATGCCAAAATACTTTAGCAATTGAGTAACTTGAGTTAACTTGAACCAACCAAACTTTATGTAATTTGAACTAGAAGACCAAGTTCCCCAAAAAACAGAGTTAATTTATAAAACTCATTAAGTAAGCATGATGAAAGATTAGATCACTCAACAAAGTAGTTATTTATATACTTTTCTTAAAGTGAAAAGAATAGAAATGCCGAAATTAGCAATTGAGTTAACTATAACCAACTAAATCAATGTATTTTGAACTAAAACATCAAGTGCCCAATATATATATATATATATATATATATATATATAAAAGAGTTAAATTTTGATATATATTTTGAATAAAAGATCATGCACCCAATTTTTTATTTTTTATTTTTAAAAAGAAGTTAACTTGTAATGCTCATTAAGTAAAGATGCAATAAAAGATTAAGGCCTTGTTTGAAAGGAGGGAATAGAATGGAATGGAAAGAAATGAAAAGAATCATTTTAGAATATTCTTTCATTTCCTTATTTGGGAGTTTTAATAGAGGGAATAGAAAGCTCATTCCCTTGTTTGGGAGTTTAAGTGGGAGGGAATAGAATGAATAAGAGGGAACACTCATTCATCTCTATTCTCTTAAAACCTCAAATTTTCATTTTATTCTCTTAAAACCTCAAATTTTCATTCTCCCCGAAATTGGGAGGAATGAGAGGAAATGAAATTAGATTTAATGTTTTTTTTTTACTAAAACTCCCAAAATACCCCTATATATTCAATTCTTTATTTTAAAATAGTGGTCTAATAGTAATATTTTCATAAAATGATTCAATTCCATTCCTTCCATATTGCTCCCAAACAAGATTATTTACATTTCATTCATTTCCATTCCTTTATTTTAAAACATTCAATCAAGGTTACTTAATTCCATTCTTTTCCATTTTTTAAATACATTCAATTCCATTCCATTCATTTCCATTCCATTATGATCATTCCATTTCATTCTCTTATGAACTTCCAAACGGAGCCTAAGGGTTCATTTGGTAGAGCATTTTAGCAACATGTTTTCAGTTTTTAACAATATTATTTGCATTTCCATACACTTTTTCACTCACACATATTTCAAAAAAACAAACAACATTACTCAAACTACTCTACCAAATGGGCCCTAAACTACTAAGTCTCAACAAAGCAATCATTTATATTATATACTTAAAGTGAAAAAGATAGATAGGATATGACAAAATTAGATGTAAAGTACGGCCAAGAAGCGGTCGCATGCACATGAAGTGTTTGACCGAATGATTTTTGTTCAAAAATCTCTTCAACTGTATAAAGCCGATTGATCAGCCCCGCAGCCCTTCTTTAATTTTAGCTTTAAGAATGCACACAATCAGCCGCCACATGCAGAATAAAGTTGCGTAGGCCTAGGCTATGATCTAGGGCCCCCTTGCTATGATAAAATTTATCGTGTATCTCTGGCAAGTATTCACTTCCTCACATGAGGCAGGTTTCATAAAAGTGGGGTTCACCTTCGTGTGAAGGGTTTATATATATATATATATATATATATATATATATATATATATAAATCACCTCACCTATCGGAGAAAATCAGTGTTAAAACTAGAATTTTAGTCCGGGAGAGCAAAATTAAAAGACAATATTAAAAGTGAAATTATTCTTAAAACTATTAATCGATTATAATAACAAATTAAATAAATAGTTGTAAGAAAATATAAATACATTTCATATCATTAAAATAACTATACAAAAATAACCAATCCATAGCTACAATAATTTACAACAAAAAGCTTACAAACTGATATGGTAAAAATGTGATTAGTGTTAATTAATCAATATAATTAATAAATGTTTGAAATTAACTTTTGTGATTGGCGACATGCCAATTTAGAATACGTAAGTAGTAAACTTTATAGTATCACTCAACAATAAAGTACTCTGAAAAGTATCATTAATAGTGAAAATTGTGAAAATAATGATAAAAAAAGAAAATAAATAGTGAAAAAGGTGAAAAAACTGGGACAAGACAAATGCTAATTATATCAATAATGAAATGGATGAAAAGGTGATGTGGTTTGGTGCTTGAGATGAACTTTTTTTTACCTTTCTTTTTCATGTGTCAGTGTCATTTATTTTTGTGAACTTCACATAAAATATGCATCATTCCTTTGAAATATAAGCATAAGCATATTTATCTACAACGTTGTTATAAAAACACATCTTTTAAAAACATGGGCTGCTAGACCCTCATGGCACATTACAATTAAATTTTAAGAGAAGGCTCAAGGGCAAGCCCCTTTGGTCCTCGCCCCCTTTGGCTCCGCCCATGAGAAAAATGCCCCCATAATGTGGGGGCCAACAAATGATTTTCAATTCCCCCCCCCCCCCCCCCCCCACTTTTAAAAAATGAGGAATGTTAAGAATATTACAAATTTTACCGTATAGAGCTTACAAAATGATGTCACCAATTTTCAAAACACATTTCAAACATCAATTCATTTATTAAGTAGTTGAAATAATCACATATATTATCAAATCAATTTATAAGTTTTATGTAATATATAACTTTAGCATTTTCCTTTAAAAAGACCCAAAAAATTGAATGATGCTAGAATTATTACAAATTTTATGACATGAGTCTTACTAATTATTGCATCACCAATAATAGGAAGTAATTCAAATATTCAATTATTATCTTATTGAAGGGCCACCAATCACATTCCTTTACGCATCATTTTTAAAGCGTTATGTAGTAAAATATATTGCAGCTTAAACATTTTCCCAAAAAAATATATACATAATAAAATTAAAAAAATCAAACCAAATCACCATTAAGTAAATGGAAAATGTTAAAACTACTACAAATTTTACTATATAATACTTACAATTTATTTGTCAAGAATAGACTAGTGCCACTAAAACAACATAACAAATTAATGTTTAAATCAATTTATCCTAATTTGTGACACGTCAAATTATAAGGTCTATATAATAAAATTTGTAATATCACTAGCATCAATCAAATGCTTTCGTTGATATAAAAAAGTAAGAATAATGAATTTTGAACAAATAAAAATTTATAGTACAAAACATTAACTTAATTGATGGATAATAAATAAATTTAATTTTAAGCAATATTGAAATACACAAATACCCATTTAAGGTTTTTGTATAACACCTCAAATTGTATTGCGCCGGCCTTCTTTAAGAAAAAACTATTTTATTCTTCTTTTACCTTTTGTTTCATAAGGAAATTATGTGGAATAGATTTTTTTTTTTTTTTGGAGTAGTGTTTGACCTTTTATTGGTTCTGTAATTTATTATAATTTTTTTTTACTGGTCACCACCTTTGCTTTTTTTTTTTTTTTCTTTGATAAAGGAGAAATCTAAAGCTTCACGTAGTTTCCCTATTTGTGGAAGCTATTTTAGAAAAAAGGTAGCCGTTGGCAGCTTTCCAAGAAAAAACCATAAGAATATATATATCTCTAGATTTCACCATTATATAAACATGTCACCTTTATATAAATACATAGAAACCAAATCTCTTCTTGAGAATAATTAGAAGTTTTGAAAGAAAATCTTTGAGTAGATTCTCGAAAATCTGACAATGTCCCATTCAACTAGATGTGCAGCTTGCAAATCTTTGAGAAGGAGATGCCCTAAAGATTGTGTTCTTGCACCATATTTTCCTCCAACCAGTCCACATAGATTCGCTTGTGTTCACAAAATCTTTGGTGCTAGCAACACTACCAAAATGCTAGAGGTATGACCAAATATAAATACATATATACATACATGTTACTAGTAACATATTTTTCATTTATCAATTAGTTGATACAAAGGTATTATATACAATGTTATTTCATATGCATATATAGAGGAGGGATTAATATTTCAGCTTGTTTGTCGTTGACTGAAAAGCTTTCTATCTTATAGAAATAATTACATAGATGGTGTTAATGATATCTTTAAGATGTTTCTTAATGGATTCTTTCAACACATACACATAAATAAAACAATCACTTCTATAATCAATATGAATGTTGAACATGTTTTACTTTCCTCTTTTTCCCTATCATTGTAAGCTTTGAGTTCATCATTTTATGTTAATATCAAATTTGTTTAATACCATTTCCTCCTAAATTTTCTTGAAACAACACTAGAGAAAAATTTTGTAAGTGTTTTGAGTAAGTGAATATTACTACCTAATGAAGTGGACGAGATAAAAAATATATGTTTAAATTCATGTCAATTTCCATTTTTAACCAAATCTTCATTATTATTTTGGAATTAAGTTATTTGAGCAACTAATTTAATATTTGACTCTTTTATCAAAATAATAATAATAATAATAATAATAATAATAATAATATTTGACTCTACTCCTAATGGATTTTTTTCTTTTTTATTATTCATGTTGCGTTTGACATTTTCCATATATATACTCTTTCTTTGTCAACCTTTAAACAAGTGTAATTTTAATACCTGTCACAACAAAGCATGAGAGCACCATCATTTGAATTAGATTCTTTGTCAAATTAAATTCCCTGAGTAATTAATGATTTTAACTGAGCTACTTATATTTATTACTTCAAAATTTAGTCCCTTATAGCTGTTCATCTGTCTAGTTTATTTACCCAAAAACAAAAAATAAAACAAAACAAGAAAGATGGTTTCAATTTTTTTTCATCATTTGGCATTGCAGCAACTTCCACTGCATTTACGAGCTGTGGCAGCGGATTGCATGTCCTTCGAAGCAAGTTCACGTGTCGAAGACCCAGTCTATGGAAGTGTTGGGATAATCTCTCAACTCCAAGAACAAATAATTGAGGCTCAGTCTGAGCTAGTGAAGACAAAGAGTGAAATAGCCTTTCATAATGCACAACAACAACTACAGCAACAACAAATGCAGCAGCTGCAAATGATTAATGCTATTGCCCAAGAAGGTGAAGATTGGCCCTCATCGTTCAGTTCAAGCCAACAAGATCCTTTCTCCAACGTTAATCAACAACTATTTGAAGACTACAACTATTCCGATACTTTTTGTGGCTTTGAATTTTGAGCAAATTATAATTTTAGTTTATCGACGAGTGATGTTAAGAATACTACAAACCATTTAGATATTCGTATATTATGTCATTGAGGTGGTAGTAATTAATTACTTGAACTCTCTCATTTGTATTATTTTTTTTTTCTTCTTAGCTTTTGAGGTATTTAAAAATAAATTTCATTAACATCATGATAGACATATCGTAGCACCAAGCTTCCCAAAGTAACTATGAAACTACATATTATCCATTGTGAGCCATTAAAATATCCAATATCATTTCAAAACCAGAAACCTCACCCAAGGCCACACGACAAGGTCATCACACAAACGGGGTAATCACCAATATCATGGCACAATGGCGAAACTGTTGGAATTATACTTAAAAAGTAATAATTCAAGAGAAACATATATGATACATGTATCAATTAACAATTATATCATGTGCATATGTAATAAAATTCAACAATAAGATGTGAGATATATACATACTAGATTATGTTATTCAAGGACCTCACAAGCAATCAGGATGCTCTCCCCAGTTGGTCAGGATTAATAAGAGCTTTATTTTCTCTTTTCACACCTCCTTGTAAGTGTGGCCTTGACAATATTTATAATATTCAGAAAGGACATGACCAACCATAAAATCCTTCCTATCGTACATAGACATGGCAAAACGGGCGGGTCGTGTTGGGTTCAGGTCGGGTCAATCGAGTCGCGAGTCACGGGTCAAAACGGGTCATTTTTAAACGGGTCAATCGGGTTGTGGGTCAAACGGGTCGCGGGTTGAGTCGAGTTGCGAGCCGGGTCGAGTTGACCCGTATTTTTCAAAAATTTTTTTTTTTTTTGAAGTAGATGCAATCTGTCAATTGTTTATGAGTTCCTTAACTATAATTAGATTCTCACTGGTGATATTGTTACCAATTAGCACTAAACACTTGATTTCATACCCAAATTTGGTGCAACTCTTGTTCCAGCTTTCTAGAAACTAATCTTGGTATCGATCTATTTAAAGTAGGAAGAGAAAATGAAGGTGGTAAGCAAAGAATGACAACCTATAATGGAGTACATAACATATTAAGTAAAGAAGAATAAGTAAATATTTTATAAAAATTACACCTTAATCTCAATCTACTCAACATTGGTAGACATGGCAAAACGGGCGGGTCGGGTCGGGTCAATCAGGTCGCGGGTCAAAACGGGTCACAGGTCAAAACGGGTAATTTTTAAATGGGTCAAACGGGTCGAGTCAAATAGGTTTAACCCGTTTTGCCATGTCTGATCGTACTAACACTTCATGTAACAGATATGTTACTTTTGTTAATAAACAACTTTATTAATTAGATTCATTAATGAAGAAGTTCATTAACGTGTTATTACTTTTGTAACTCCATGCTAGTATATGGATTCATCTATCGTTCATATCCAGAACTACTATAATGACAACACCTTTAATAGGAGTTCAAGTTACTGGTATTGACACGATAGATTTATTAAAGCCAACACTCAACATGCATGAATCTCATTATGGAAGGACTTCTGAGATTATTATGCACTAACCATTGAAAGACTAGCCTTTATTGTCTTCCATAGTTTGAGCAATTTTAACTTGCACCTACTTTCCATCATGGTCCAACAATGTACCTATCAGAATAGGCTACATCATGATGGATATGGTCAAGTCAAGGGATCTTAGTCTACTAAATCAGGTAAACCTATTTCAATATATCAATATCTTACATCATAAAAGTATTGCATAATTTCACAAGAAACTGAATATTTATTTGTTAATAATAAAGGTGTAACACCCTAACCTAATTTCATAATTAATTTATGGGTTTATGTTATTGTCTTAATTATTTTTAAGTGCATGAAGCTTTGATTTTTGTGATATTATAGAACATATATGCTCTTTTAATGTGATGGATATAACTTTATTAAGTTAAGGATATATATGTATGCAAAGTTATATTATTCTTTGGGCCTTTCTAGAATTATAAGTTTTTAAGGGGTGAAATGTATGATTTCCAAAAGTTGGAAAAGGTGGGTGTGATATTTTTCCCTAGCAATACACGTATCCCACCCCAATTGTCCACATCCCTTATCTAATTTTGGGCGAAAATGGCCAAATGGCCATAAAATCCAAACCATTTAGTTAGTAGGCTAGTTCTGAAAGAATATCACTTAATAACATCTCGAGCCTCAAAGGCTCGATTTTGGGCTTGTAAATCAAGCCTTTGAGGCTCGGTTTCCGTGTTCTGATGTGGCCTAATTGCCACTTGGCATTTACATGGAAATCGAGTGTCTAAGACTCGATTTCCACGTGTACTCCACACGGAGGCCACGTATGCCACCTTCAAACTCGAGTCTCTAAGACTCGGTTTACTAAAAGGGAAACCGAGTCTTAGATACTCGATTTTGAAGTGGTCAGACTGGCCTGGTCATTTCCCATCAGTCTGGCCTGGTCATGTCTTGTCCAATTTGTCTAGTCTCTCCTCTGGCCTGAGTCTCTCGAAATTCCAATAATAATTTGACCATCTCCTCTCTCAATAACTCTCATACAACTCTCTCTGGACAACCCTCATATCACATAACCTCTCTCAACAACTCTCATACTTCTTTCAAAGAACCTCATAAACTCTCATACGCAGCAAAACATTGCTCCTCTCTTAAGTCTCATACAAGCTCAACATTCATTGTAGTCTCCCTCTCTCACTCCCCTTCTCACTCTCATACAATCTCAACAGTACATTTGCACATCCTCATGTCAGGTAAGGGTCTCCTCACTCTCTAGTTGGTTGTTTAGTGTATATAACTACTTTAGAAAGTGTTGCTTGCATTGAATTTGTCATGACATTTCCTAATAAAATATTTGTTTGTATTTAATATTTGTATTTGTTTCCTGATAATATATATATATATATATTTATATTAATATATTTAAATATTTATATATATTTATACAACTACATATTTAAATATTTATATATTTATACAACTATATATTTAAATATTTATATAAATATATTTTTATATATATTGATATATATGTATTAAATATTTGTATTTTTTTCCTGATAATTTTATATATATATATATATATTTATATTTACAACCTCAATATTTATATAAATATATTTTTTTAAATAGCTACATAGAAATATGGAACAATCATGCATGAAGAGAAATATGGAGAGAGATTTTCTTCTTTTTCTCTCTTATTCAATCTTGCACACAAATTCTTCTACCCAATAGTGTTTTTTTTTTTGTCTGATGAACCCTGCTCTATGTTACATAATTGCACTCATTCATTTGCACATCCTCATGACTTTTGTTGTTTGGTTTGGTTTGATATTTTTATTTATATTTTTGTTAGAGCTGGGTTTAAAATTTGTAATGGGGGTGAGTTTTGTCTTTAGTTTTTTAATTTGTTTGAGTGCGAAATTATAATGATTGAGTGTGTTTGTATGTGATGTGGGGTGAGTATATGCAATTGTTACAGTTTTAGAAGTTGTAATTTTTGTACTTTGAGTAGATAGAAAAGGTTTTGTAATTGATGTTAAATGAAAGAGATAAAATATGTCACTAACATATTATACTTGACTCTCTAATAAGTTCACAATCTTTGAAGAATATTAATATAAATATATACTTCGGTGGACCCCTTGACAATCCTGGAGGGATTGATGGATTCCCATTTAGAGGGGAGGGTATTGAATGCTACTATATGATGATACGTCGTAAATTGAAGACGTTGAATGATTTGAAGAGGAAAATAATGGACGAGTTGAATTTGAACCCTGCTTGGTATGACATCAAGATTATTTATCGTTACCCACAAGAAGTCCTTTATGAACGGATAAATTATGGGTATATGGCAATCAAAGAAGATAAACATGTAAAGATGATGTTTAATAGAATCCAGAAAATATGTGTATTTTAATACGCATTAAAATTTTCAATTCAAGAACATAGGTACTGTGTTGAAAAGCAACTTAGTATTCTAGACTACAAGAATTTTTTTGTAATAGTAAATTTCGTATCCTTCCAACTTTAGAATATATTTCATAAGCAAGAAAGTATGACAATAATAATATATTCAAATTCCAAGACTTCAACAGTTGATTGACATTAGATTGGATATAAAGCATTAAAATTATATAATTTTCATAACATAATCTAATAATTGTTAACTTTAAAGAAAAATACTCTTTTTTTTTTATGACTTATTGTGGATCAACAATTATGGGCAAAATCATTCTTCATAACTCGATAAACCATATTGGATTGCAACCAAAAGCAATTTCCAATTATTCCTAGTCACTCACCATTACACAAACAAGACAAATTTATCCTATAAAGCACAATAAAAAAAACACAAGAAAATAAAACTCCACCATGTATCCAATAGAAATCAGAACCAACATCCACAACCATACGTTACACATTTTTAAACCATTTCGTCAGATAGAACACAAACATCCTTCATACAAGAAACTTGCACAAACTCATTAACACAACACAGACTTCACACAATAAGGGAACTTTGAAATACCCAATTTTCCCATTATTTAATCACACTTTTCCTATTTAAAATCTCACATTAATTCATTTTTCATTCAACAAGTATCATTTAGTGTTTACCCCTTTCCTTATTGGATGAAATGTTTTCACAAAAAAAAAAAAAACAAACAAAAAAAAAAAAAAAAAACAAAAAGGAAAGAAAATGGTCTATTGGCCAAGCATATCAAAAAAATTGGATAAGTTTTGATAGTCAAATATACGTAAAAATATTTTTCAAAGCATCCATTCCACTTTTTTTTTTATGATGAAAACCTCACCAAGGCAAAGCCTTTTGGACCTACCCCTAGGGGGTAAACCACGGATACACAACCCCACCCACTAGAACCGTTTATCCAAGGGAACTCTTGTTGGGGATCAAACCTAGGATGTTTGGGTCTATAGCTCATCCCCAAGCCTCCACCAACTAGGCTACACCCTAACGGGTAGCATCCATTCCATTTGTGCAAAATTATAACAATGAAATTCTCACATGCAACATCTTTAAAATGCTTTCCAATGTAAATCTATTACTTGAATTTCACACCACCAAACAACACTACAGGTCATCGACACTTATGTGATCCATCAATCATGCAATAAATTAAACAAAGACCAATGCACAACAAATTAAAAGTTCAGATGAGTTAATTGCAACCGTAACAGTAATTCGAAAGAGTTATTGAACAGCCTACCCTTCTGTCATTCTTAGCGTGTGATTGGCGAAGAAAAAATCAATGAAAAAATATTATTGCTATGGCTAAGGTTAGAGGGGCCTGCATTGAGAACAAGTTTAGTCAAAATGTAATTCAGGCCATGTCCTAGTGAACAACTTACTAACAGATATGTTTTATAGTTAAAGAATATACCAACAAATCTATTAATACATGTGATCTAAAAAAATCACACCCAAAAAAAAAAAAAAAAATTCTTATACAGTTTCACCCCTGGAGACTAAGCAAATGGGTGTAAACCATAGATACAATCTAGATATGTCATCTGTGAGAGTAACAGGAGTCCAAAAAACATTATTGCTACATGTCACATTGGTTTTATACTTTTATACCACAATTATTTTAAACAATCTTCCCCAACATTTTTTTTAAGTAATTATTGATCAAAATGGGGGGTGTACTTGGGTAGCAGTACAATCAATCTTTCAAATTACAATGCTCAAGCATATCTAATAAATTAGAACAAGGAAGAGATTTAAAAGCAACACTCTAATCCAGTAAACAATTGAAAACAAGGGATTTAATCTCAAGAATAGACCTCTCACTTCCCTCAAAGAATCTCACATTCCATTCACGCCAAAGACACCACATAACGAAACGCCAAAGACATCACATAATGCAACGCGGCACAGCCCTCCAAAAAACTATGGGCCCGTTTGATAATGTTGTTCTAGTAACGCTGTTTAAGTATTGCGGAAATATGTGTGGGTGAAAAAATGTTGTGGAAATACATGTGTTATTTAAACAACGAAAACTGTTGTTTAAATAACACAACCAAACAAGCCATATTTAAATGTCTACCAAAGTGACCTTCCAAGCTGCGAACAAATCAAGGACCCCCTATACCATAACCCACAGAAGACCAAACAAACTCCACACACCAATGTCCATAAAAAAGGGGTTGGAGGGTGGGGGGACTATAGACTAAACTCTCTCCACCACACCGAAAACAATGTTGCTTTGTGTATACGTTAAGAAGAAAAGCCTTCTTCTGCCCTTGAGTAAGTCCATTTTCTTTTTATTCTTTTTTTAAGCAAATGTGTTTGTATTAATAGCATATGAACTGATTATATGAAGTCATTCTTGTATATCTGTGTTAGATTAGATTCACACCCACACCCAAAAAAATAAATAAATAAACCATACAAACAAACTGCAGAGGCAGAAAAGGAGATGGGTCTGCCTGGTTCAGTTGAATTAGTGAAAGAAAGCTTGTTTAAATGACGAAGTTTTTTTAATTAATGAAAAGGGTATATTGGCTTTTAGTGTAAACCATATGGCTAGCATTTACATGGAAGTATTTTAAAAGGTAAGAGAGTTTTAAGGGTAGAGGTAACTACCAAATGTTATTGCTAAAATTGATCTTTTGAAGTGTTTGGTTGTCCAAATTGAATGATGTCCAACAAAATGGTAAATTTGTGAAAAATGATGTCTTGATTAAGAATGAGATTTAAAGCTAAAATCAAGATACCAATCAAGTGAGTTTAAGGAGGAGACAGAATCTTTGTTAAGTATACAATGACACATTTGGTAAGAAGGATAATATATTTTCATTGCCAACGAGTTTTAACTCAAACGGTGCCTCCTCCTCTTACAGGAATATGGTAGAAGATAAGGTTCTGGCTTGTGAGTTTAAGACCCACTGAGTGTATGTGTTACTTCCCAATCAAATAGGAAAAAGGTCCATTCATGGATTAAGATACTCTTGAGTTCTTAGGGTAGCCCTACAACGGAGTTTCTAAATCCTATCCATCCATTTTGAAATGAGTGGATTGGATTTTTCCATATTATCATTAATCTAAATTAACGCTAAAATGGAAATAGTTTAATGTTGATAACATGGCTAAATCCAATCCATGCATTTCGAAATAAATGGAAGATTTTAGTAACTCCATGGTGAAGTTAGCTAAAAACTCTAGTTTATCCTAATCCTTTAATACATTTTCATTTATCTGAATATGTTAAAAATTGACTCCCTGAAAGTAATAATCTCTCTTTAATAATGAAGAAAGAAGAATAACTTTCTACCATTGTGTGAACATAATTGAGAAACTGCCTTAACAAAAATGTACTGTTCCCACTCCAAGTTTAGTTTCTTCAACGATTGATCATCCTATTTTTGCTTGTTTCGGTAAAATATATCAGGGTCATATACCACATTACAGAGAGAATTTCTACGTGATTGGTTATACTTTTCATATATAATATCTTATGGATTTCTTTTGGTAGATTCATCCAACAAAAACTAGGTGGTTCGTCTGTATCTGAATATGAAATGCTACAAGCTGAATTGTAAAATTTGCAAATAAAATATGATGAGCTTCTAGCAGAACACCAAGAAACTTGCAAAGAGGTGCGTTTATGATTGTGGAATATACCTACATTTTGCACTACATACAATTAGTAGCTAATGATATTCATATAGAAATTATCATTTTTCGATTCTAGATATGCACTTGTACATAGGTGACAAAACTATGTTGAAATAACTAAATGTGTGCAGATGAACAAAACAGATTATAAAAAATTTGATCAGATTCAAATGTAAAGGCTAGGTATTATAATGATGATTGTATGGTAGCACCATGGTCACACATTCTTTTTTGTAAAATAAAAGTACAATCAAATCAAACAGAGAACACACAAAACCCATAACTTTGGAACAAAAACCACAAACCCACATGAAAAAATCACACAATAACAAAATCATACCTGACAAAATTGACTGACGGGTGGAAACGATGCTTGACACCACCAAATTGACTGACAGTGGAGAGGGTGAGTGAGAGAACCATCAGAGTGAGAGAGGAGTGAGCATGAGAGGTGTGAGGGTGGCGAGGCGCGACTCAGCGTGAGAGGGAGTGACGGAGGCGATGTGACGGAGGCGCTGTGACGGAGGCATGAGAGGGAGAGTGACAGAGAGTGGAGAAGGGAGGCGTGAGAGGGAGAGTGAGTGATAGAGAGTGTCTCAGGACTATGCGAGAGTGAGAGGCGTTAACATTACCTTTATTTTTTGAAAAAACCCTATTAGAAACCGAGTCTCTAAGACTCAGTTTCCAGGTGGCACCCACAAATTAGTTATTTCCACGTGGATGGACACGTCACATAAAAATTGAGACTCTAAGACTCGATATATAAATCGAGTCTTATAAACTTGATTTCCACGTGCAAAAAAATGCCAACTTAGATTTGATGACAACATAAAAACTGAGCCTCAAAGGCTCGATTTACAGGCCCAAAATTGAGCCTTTGAGGCTCGATTTGTTAGGATTTTATGGCTGTTTACCCATTTTGGCCGTTGCTGCCCCAAAAGTCTTCTCATTTATCCAATTTTCTTGGCTGCATCAGACCAGAAAGTCCAGCCCTCTTTCCCTACTCCTTTTTCTTTGTTTATGTTTCCTTCTCTCTTTGCTCTTACACGGCAGCCTTCTCTCTCTCACCAAAACAAAATATCCCTCTCTAAAGAAGAAATTAAAGGGTTAACACTAAAATTTCAGCTTCCAAGGTTGTGGGTAAGTAATCAAAACTTCATTTGTTTATTTCTATTTCTTTATCCACTATCTTGATTTTAGAGGCTGAATTATGATTCTGTTTTAGTGATTTGAAAGTTTGATGATATTGTGATCAATTGAATGCTTATTAACATACTTTCATATGTAGGGTATGGGTATAAAAATACCCAAATGAAAGTAAGGCCTATTGCTATTTGTTGGTGATTTTGTAAGAATATGTACTGAAGCTGTCTCTGTGACAGATTTGATGTTTACAACAAGAAAATTATGTATTAAATCATATTCTGTGAATTAAGAGGCTAGGAGTAGTTTTTATCAATTATAAGACACACATTGTTGTTATGGAATTGGTCTCACAGCATTTGGATGAGTGGAAAAATAATGGTTTAATTTCTAAGTTGCATAAATTTCTGTCAGGACAGATTTGAGTATGCTGTCTTTTGTGATTTTTAATAAATCAGGGGTTTATGCTTTGACTTCGAAATTTTTATGGTGTATACTAGACATAAAGGGGAGTAGTTCTGTAAACTTTCGTGACAATTGGATGGGTGTGGACAGCCCATTTGTATTTTACAAATGGAGCCTATGCTGCTGAAATGAGCAGTGAATAACATATACTACACCTGACTTTGTGGATTTAATTCTCAAGTTAGGGTGAATGTTTTGAGCTAGAATTTTATGCCTTGGTTTCTCTATGTTTTGGGTGCATAATTTGTTTAATGATTGTATCATATACTTTGGGGAACTCTATGTGATGAGAATTAAGATTTTCTTGAGTTTGAGAGTTAGGTTGTGATTGAGATATAAGTTTATATATTAGGAAGAGTTTGTCTGTAATAAATTTTGATTTTTCTTTTAGGTGACAAGAACAAGAACACAGAAACTTGACCTCCTCTTGTACAATCTCTTGTGCCTTCTGTTTTCAGGTAAGGGATTTGTGACATGTGCTTTTGATAAGTATAAAGATTATTTCAAAAACTATTATGCATTAAAACTTTTTTATTAGAGATATTACATATAAACATGATTTAAGTAAAATATATGTTCGTGAGTTGTTCAATCTTATATATATGATAATTTTAGCATGTTGATGCTAGTACTTATATCACGAACATAATATTTTAGAATGAAGTGGATATGCTACTATTATGAAATAATTATGTAAAAGCATAGTTATCAGAAAAATATAGCTTTCGGGTTATTTCATTGTTATGTTCTGAACTCAGCTAGTAAGGGTTAATTACTGGCTTTCCATGGAAAATGTTATCTGTTTGGCCATTTAAAGTAGAGGAAATGGGGTTGCCCGTAACTCTAATTTGAATAAGACCTTCTCCCCAATGTATATGGATGGCGGGGAGGAAGAAAACCTTGAGGAGATGTGCCATCAGGCCTTTCAAAGAAGACAATATCATGCACACGAGGTCACCCAAATGTGATGAGGCCTTCTCTGTATAGACTTATCAGATATGGACTAACCAATATGTTATGAATAGCTATATTATGTTATTTATCATGAGAGAATGATTTTATTAAATGCATTATGAAAAGTTAAAAGCTCTCATGAAAAGAAGTTTATGATGAAGCATTTTATAATTTTATTACATTCTTTTATGATTATTTGAAAGGAAATGAAGTATTTCCATCTAATATGGACTAACCAATATGTTATGAACAGCTATATTATGTTATTTATCATGAGAGAATGATTTTATTAAATGCATTATGAAAAGTTAAAAGCTCTCATGAAAAGAAGTTTATGATGAAGCATTTTATAATCCTTTTAAGATAAAGTTACTGAATTATGTTTATATTCCTTATTACGTTCTTTTATGATTATCTGAAAAGAAATGAAGTATTTTCATCTAAGAGCTCATAAGTTAGTTCAAGAGCAATATGAATAGTATGAAGGCAATTTTATCAAATTTGGCATATCCGTAAAATATTTGTTTTACATGCATTCATATTAAAGGCCCATGGAGCTTAACACTGTGTTTGGTTGGGTAGATTTTAGGGGGGGATGGAAAATATAAGAAGGAAAACTGAGTGGAAAACTGAGTTTTCCACTGTTTGGCAATGAGGGGAAAATAGGGGGAGTGGAAAACCAGGGAGAAAATTTTCTCCCTGGGCCCACAAAATTTTTCCTCCCAAATCGAGAGGAAAAGCAATGAGGGAAAACTGCACTGAGGCAGTTTTACCTTAATGCCCTCCCACTTTTTTGTTTTTTTCAAAGTGACTTGAACGTTCTCTTTTTTTTTTTTTTCTTTTTTTTTTTTTTCAGCTTGACTTGAACGTTCTTTTTTTGTTCAACCTGAACGTTTTTTTCTTTTTTTCAACGTGACATGATCTAATTTTTACATTATAATAATATAAATTTATATATATGATGTGATAAATTTAATATTATGTAATAAGTACAAATAAATCTATTTTTACATATTATGTAACAAGGGTATAATAGTCAATTTATATAAATTACATTTTTCATCCTTCCATTTTTCTCTCCAACCAAACAAAAGAGTTTTCCACCCTCCCACTTTTCCATCCCTCCAACCAAACACACAAGAGGGAAAACTAAATATTTTCCATCCTCCCACTTTTCCACTCTCCCACAATTTTCCATCCTCCCACTTTTCCACTCCTCCATTCAAACGGACCCTAAAACCTTACTAAGTTTCACAGCTCACCCTATTACATTTCAGTGCACAGGTTCTTCCTGGAAGCGGCGAGAGTATTAGAGGTGGCAAGGATTTTGTATTTTCTCATTTGTTAGATTGTAGAGTTTTTGTTGTATAGCAGTTGAGCTCTTTTGTTGTATATGAGGAATCAAGATGTACTTGACCCCTTAAGCACTGATGTAATTAGGAACCTTAGTTTTGTTTTGAACCCCAGATGTATGTCTTTGGGGTTAGGTTTGTAATAAGAGTTTTGCTAAATGTTTAGCTATGTAATATTTACACAAATACCTTAAGTTTTAGCCAGGTGGTAATTTTCCAAGTTCAATGGAAATGAAATTTCAAGGTTTCCATCATTTTTGTATATTATGGCTTTTATGCAAGAATATAAGCAGGAATACAGGAAACAATTCTTGATAAGTACCTTCAGTTTAGGTTGGTTCATGTTAGTATTGAGGTAAACTTGATATTAATATGTCGGTCATGCTCTAAATCATGAAGTACAGGTTTGGGTCGTGACAAAAGGCATCATATATATTATGTTGGGCCACATTATTCTAATAGAAACGACATCAAAAGCTCACAAGTTTATGTATTTGAAATACACAATTCACTTCCAAGTAGTGTCATAAAATTTTTCAATAACCAAATATCCACAATATTCTCAAAGTCCTCAAAACCATTTCTTATCATAAATATTTTGCATAAATTTCCCAAATAATACAAGCTAAGATAAATCATCTTTAGAATTTGCAAATAATGCAATAAATTCATAAAATTCATTCCCAAGAATTTTATAAAAGATGTTTATCTTTTCCATACTAACAAATCATGCATTTCCCCATATGCATTACCAAATATGATGTCATTTTCACGAATAATCACATACATTAAAGTTACAACATAAAACTTTCTAGAAAAATATAGTTTTCATAAACAATTTCCCAAAATGTGCATAACCCAAAAACAATATTTTATGCAACATAGTTATTTTCCAAAAATCTCATTAAAAAGTTGCTTACCTTGCAACTTGCAAAAAGCCTAGTTCCAAAGCTTCAAAGGAGATTAGCTAGAACCTAAAAAATACCAAACAAACCTATCATGATAAGCATAAAACTTGACATTGTATCTAGCAACGAATTATAACGCGCTAGATAAGAAATTAATTAGGCAAGCCTAAGAACTTAACCTCACAAATAATGTATTTCACTTCCAAAGTTTCTCAACAATTTCATGAACAAGGCTCTGATTCCAATTTATAATCATGTCATTCAAAGCTTCTCCTTTACCATAAGTGATCTTTGCACTTTATGAATTTTTTCCACCATATATGCATACCATTTTCAAGAGACCCATGAAACAACATATATAACAATATCCACCATCACAAACCCCAAATGTAAATCCTCCACTATCTCCAAATAAACAATAAAAATTAGATTCATCAACTGTTTCACATTAGAAAGTCAAAACCCTCAAATCTTTACCATGGATAAATCTCAAATGGCTACCATTGTATAAAATCCACAACCATTCACCCAAATAGGTCCACCAAATCAAAACCCATAAACATAAACCCACATAGG
The DNA here is from genome assembly GCA_029955455.1 of Quercus agrifolia. Taxonomy (NCBI): domain Eukaryota; kingdom Viridiplantae; phylum Streptophyta; class Magnoliopsida; order Fagales; family Fagaceae; genus Quercus; species Quercus agrifolia. The sequence continues at coordinate 74,657,167 of JARQAD010000002.1, forward strand.
TCCACCAAAATAAAACCCATAAACATAATCACAAGAATATCACTTCCAAAACTTATATTACAAGAACCTCTAGTAAAATATGAAAACCCACAAAAAGTATAAGAGCTCTACCTTAAATAAGATGAGATGTAGGAGTTTAAGAGGTTTTGATGGAGTTTTGTTTTTAAAGCTCGCTAGAAAAATAAGTGTGGAGGTGGTGGAGTGATGCATCGGTGGGAATGTAAGAGAGGGAGATATAAGTGTGTTTGTGTTCTTGTGGAAAGAAAGAAAAGAGAAGAGAAAGAGGGGCATGGCCGGCCAAGGGAAGGGAGAGATATTTTGTGAGATTTGTGTAGTTGGGAATTAAGGGGTAGGTGGGGCTCATGGGTGGGTCAAAATCTAACCCCCTTCTCTTCTTCTTCTTCTTTTTAACATGGAGCGTTACAGGTTGTATTCAATTACTAATTGTGTTGGTTCAAGTTAGCTCAACTAGTAAAGTTTTTTATGGTTGAATGAGAAATCTAAGGTTCAATCCCTGCCTACACCAAAATCTGATTGGTGTCTTGGTCTGAAGATAGAGAGTTATTATCAGAAACGAACGTCATAAGTTGAAACTCTCTAAAAAAATATTACCTACTATCTTATAGCATATTAACAAAAAAAGAAGGAATATTTACATCAATCTACATGTCTCTTAGGATAATGACAATAATTATGAAGTGCACAAAACTAATAATGCAAAAAGAGAAAGTTCAAGTGAACTTTTTATATTTTCTATAAAAAAATTTCTAAAAAAAATTCAAAAATCTATATTCTTTTCTTAGAATAAGAAGATTATTTTATGTTCCCCTAGCTAGAGCAAAGTGGCCCCTTCCATTTATAATAAGTAACAAGTAACAACAACAACAACAAATTCGGCTCCCTTTCTCATTTTGCAAAATTATTTTATTAGTTTATTTCCATAAGAGTACTATAATACTATTACAAATAATTAGATATATTTTTAGAACAAAACTTCCTTTTCAAATTAGAAATCACTCTAATAATAGTATTAATAATTTTTCTTTTCTAAATAAGATAATATCTTTTCTTTCCTTTTTATCAATTGTATTTAGGGTTCATTGTCTTCATAATTCTTTCCTTTGTACTCTCTATGAAGCGAATTTTGAAAGGGCAATTTTCTCAAACCAAGGTTCAGATGGTATTGGCAACAATGCTATTACAGTGCTGAGTTGCCTAGTGTATCATTGAAATTCACTGAAGTTATAAAATAATGAATTTCCCATGAATATATTATGTAAGCTAAAAAAAATTACATCATTATTTTTTATATTTAGAATCATTTAAATAATTCTTCTTATATTTTATGTTCTCATTTTTAAATTTTTTTTATAGGTAAAAAAATATAAATATGACTATATTTATATCAAATCACATATCATGTGCACAATGATTTCTTCTAAAAAAAAATGTGCACAATAATTAGTAAGCCACGTGAAAATTATATAAAACACTTTTTCAATAGTTTGTTGACAACAAATCAGTCCAAGACTGTGATTAATTAAAATCTAAATCACAGAGATATGTTATCAAAACAATTGAATGCTAGATGGAATAACAAAAAAAAGGAATTAAATTTGGACTTTATTTCATTTTGTACAATATTAATGAGTAATGACACTCAATCTCTTTGGATGCTGTGTGTCCACAATCAATTTTACTTTTTTTTTTCACCCTTGTGCAAAAAAATTTATCTATATAATCATATAAGACTATTTTTTTATTGGCAAAAATACTATATTGGTCTCTATGTTTTTTGTTCCTACTATTAACTCATTAAAAAAAATTAGAAATAAAAATTAAAAATTACATAACCAAAAAAAAAAAAAAAAAAAAATCCTCATTTAAGCTATAAAAAAAAAAAATGACTGTCTAGATTTTTTTCATTTGTTTGGTTTTTATACTTTCTTGCTAACCAATCATACAATACATCCAAAACAAATTAATCTCTAATTCATTTTCTTTTCTTTTTTGTGAACTTTCTTGGTAACCAAACACAACTAAACACACCCTTCTTATACAAACAACAAATAAACTAGAAAAGTAACATCCATTTGTGTATTAAAACACACAGATCCAATGGTGTTGGTGATGTCTCTTTTTGTTTTACACAATCACTTTTCAATACTCACATCAAATTATCTATTCTAAAAGCAATTTCAATAAAATTTATAGTATCCTTAACATTTTTTGAATTAAATTCAATATAGCTATATTAATGAATTTGATTGCACAAATTTAATAATGCTTTTCTGTGAAAATTGGCTCAATATATGTGCCTCAGTCACTTTTTTTTTAACAAACAAGTATTTTATATCAATACACTTTGAACATGAAATCGAGCATTAAAGAGCTTATATATCATTCGGCCAATGGAAACAAACACAACCTTATATATTATTATGTGACGTGCCATTAAATCGAAATTGTCCATTCTTGTGGCTCATCAAGCAAGAAAAGAGCTTTAACTCTAAGAAAAACATTTTTATAAAAAGTCACATAATTTCTTGGTTTAACAAAGATAATCTACACATTTTTATAAAGAAGTCACATTTGGATTGTACGTATTTATTCTCATCTCATCCTGTACTGGTAGTCTGGATCTAGTAAGGGGTTGACATCCTGTAACAAATTCTCTATTTAGTATATGTTTGGATTGGGCTTATTTCCTGCGCGTTTACATTTTCAGTGTTTTCCTCTTCTTCTTCTTTTTTTTTTTTTTCTTTTTTTTGATGCACGCATTTCAGCTTTTAAGAGACAAAGTGCACTGTTCATGCACTGTTCACGGGACCCACAACCACTTTATTCAAGAAAAAAATATTAAAACTGGGTCTCAGGGCACTATTTACATATTTAAAAATTATTTTGCTATAGTGTTTTCAGTTTTCAGTTTTCAGCAAAATAAGCTGTATCCAAATGGACCCTAACCATTCTTTTTGGTTCATTTCATTTTACTTTAGTTTCTCACTTTCAATTCTTCTCACACTTATTTCTAATCTCTCTCTCTTCCTCACCTATATTGTACAATAAATGCTAATATGCTCATTAAAATAAAAAATAAAAAATTATTTAGCAATTAATAAATGCCACGTCAGATCCACATCAGCTTAGAATTTTAAAAATTAATTTACCAATTTTAACAAAATTAAAAAAAAGGAAAAAATAGAATTAAAAATCAACAACACATGAATTCAAATTTGACATCCTCTTCGTAAAGAACACACGAGCACAAACGCAGAAAATCAAACACAGGAACACAAGAAAATCAAACCCAAAAAAATCATAAATGAACATCATACAAAACAAAATCAATCCATATATATACACAAACCAAATTATCCAAAAGAAAAAATAGATTTAAATCCATAAATTTAATCAATACAATTATGTACAAAATACCCATAAATTCTAACAAACCCAGCTTAATCCCTCAAGCATACCAACAACAACAAACACAACTCTCACCCAAATTTGAACTAAATACCCACAAAACCATTAACCCAACACACCTTACTCTTTTTGTCAGAAAAACCCCTTGACCAAACCTTAACCCTCCTTACCAACTCAGATTTGAACAAGGTGAAAACCCAAGTCAACAAAAATCATAACCCACAAACACAAAGACATGCCCACAATTACATAGACAGAATTTCGGAACCCAAACCCAAAACTTAACCCAGTTATTTTCAACAATTACATAGAGACAAAACCTAAAGATATTCAACAATTACACAAAGACAAAATTCAAATCCAGAATTTTCGGCTCCAAACACAAACCCATATTTTTCGAACCTAAATCTAGTTTTTTCAACAATTAGAGAGAGAGTTGGGTTTTCAACCAAGGTTAAGAGAGAGAGAGTTGGGTTTTTCGCCAAGGGTTAGAGTGAGAGAAAGTTGGATTTTCGGCCATGAATTTAGAGAGAGAGAGAGAGAGAGAGTTGGGATTTCAACCATGGATTTAGAGAGAGAGAGAGAGCCTTCAATTAGTCCCTTCACCCAAAACCCAATTTTAGTCACATCCACCTTCACCGTAAACTTGGAGACTTTTTGTAGAGGGGACTAGCTTGGAGAGAGAGCTTGAGATTTTCATAGAGAGAGAGCTTGGAGATTTTGTTTGAGTTTTTAAGATTTGACTTTTATGTTGTGTTTGGTTGCTAAGAAAGTTTAATAGAAATTGAGAAAGTTACTCAAAAAAATCTCAATCTTTAAAATTCAAAAAGCAAATTCTTTTTTTTTTTTTTTGGTTGTTTTTTTCCATTTATATTAAAATTGATAAATTAGAAATTCTTTGTTTTTTAAATTTTAAATTAAAATGCTAAAGTGGCATATTTTAAATACCAAATAATTTTTTTAATAATATTTTAATGGTCATGTCAGCATTTACCATGCCAACAATACACTCCATTTGCTATATCAACAATTTCCGTTAGTAAGATGACGTTAGGGACCAAAATGAAACGCATTTTTCATTTTAGAGATTAAAAGCGGTAAAATATATAAGTAGGGACCAAATTAAAAATTGACCCAAAATATAGGGATCAAAAGTGCATTTATGCCTAATTTTTATTATTTTAAGTCAAATTAAACGCTGGTTTTGCAATGCTTTTCTGAGACTATCAATGGCTCAATCTCGCAAAATAATACCAAAGGTTAAAGACAGTTCAAATAATTTCTATCCATTATACAAATCTTTACATTTACACTCCAAATACAACAAAAGAATGCCAATTTTACAAAGGATAAATACTACTACAAGCTAATCCAAGTTTTACACATCCAGAAGACTGAATTTTGTAGTCTTTGAAATCGTTCTGTTGTTCTGGGGCGTGTGGAAAATTGTGAAGATTTGAATGTGAAATAAATACCACTCTTTTACATATGATTTCTAAATATAATAACTTGTCATATGTCAGATGTTTACAAGTAAAGTTTTTAATTTTTTCGCAAAAATAAACTTATTATAATTTTTTTGGCCACAGGATGAACAGATACTTCATCACTATTGTTCACATGGCATTACGAGCCGCTCTCCATCGTTGGATTAGCCGAGTGAAGTAGTTGGAGACCGGAGTGGCGGGAACTGGAATAAGCTTCCCGACCACAGCAAGAGGCCAGCTGTCAGAAGTAAAAAGCAAAAGTTTATGAATAAAAGCAAAATCATTTAGTACCTTGCATGTGAACTTCTAACCACAAGCACAATTACTCAAGAAAAAAAAAATTGCTCCCTAGTTTGAACAAATGTAAAATCATTTTATGCTCCCTTGTGTTTTTTCCACCTGGTTTGGTTAGTGCATTGGGGATAGAACTGCATACTTCTTTTGTTGTATGCTTTTTGATGTATAGTTAGTGTGTTCTTTGTATTCATTTCTGGTATCAATTAATCAGAATTCTCTAATTAGCCAAAGAAAAAAAAAAAAAAAAACGGTTAAAAGAGCCCTCTAGGGAATTAAACCGAATTCCCAACCTATGAGAAACAAAAAATAGAGAAAATACACGCAAAAAAAAAAACAATCACACGCACAAGACAATATTTACGTGGTTCGGCAATTTGCCTACGTCCACGGAGTTGCAGGGATTTCACTATTATCATGGAAGAATACAGAGTACAAAATTGCAACTACAATCTTTTTATTTTTATTTTTTCTCATAAAGAACACGACAACACCACTCAATATTATTTGGGTCGGGTCGGGTCGTCGAACCAGATTAAACAAAACTAGGCTCCACAAAGCCCGACAAATCTCCCACTTGGAGACTAGTTCAATCACCAACATCAAACTGCTATCCTCCAAATAACAATCCCTCATCCCTACAACTCATCCTCTTGTCCTCAAGCTAGAAGACCAATTGAAGCTGTGCACAACTTCAACTTCTCAATAATGACACCCTTAGTCAGCATGTCTGCCGGGTTCTTAGATCCACAAATCTTCTCAAGTATTACCAATTTATCTTCAACAAGGTAATGGATAAAGTGGTACTTTGTTTGTATATGCTTCGACTTTAAATGAAAGGCCGAATTTTTGGCAAGAAAAATTGCACTCTGACTGTCACTGTGTAGAATGCCCATCTCCTGCTTCTTACCCAATTCATCTAAGAAACCATGTAGCCAAATCATCTCCTTTCCAACTTCAGTTGCAGCAACATACTCAGCTTCTGTAGTAGACAAAGTAACAATCTTCTGTAGATTTGAAGCCCATGATATAGCTGTACCACCCAGAGTAAAAACAAACCCAGTAGTACTCTTTCTACTATTGATATCACCAGCAAAATCAGCATCTACATAACCCTGCAGTTTCAAACTTGCACCTGTGAAGCAAAGACATGTATCTGATGAACCCTTCAGATATCTTAGAATCCACTTAACTGCCTCCCAATGCTGCTTTCCAGGCCTACTCATGAACTTGCTCACAACTCCCACTGCATGTGCAATGTCTAGCCTTGTACACACCATAGCATACATCAAGCTACCAATAGCTGAGGCATAGGGCACCTTGCTCATATGGTCCCTTTCTTCTTCTGTCTTCGGTGACTGTTCTTTACTTAGTTTGAAATGACTACCAAGGGTGTGCTCACTTGTTTCGCTTCATTCATGTTGAACTTGCTAAGAACTTTCTTCACATACTCTGACTGTGAAAGCTTCAATGTACCATTAGTCTTGTCTCTAATGATTCTCATACCTAGGATTTGCTTTGCAGCTCCAAAATCCTTCATTGCAAACTGTTTGGACAATAGTTTCTTCAGATTATTAATCTCCTCAATGCTAGACCCTGCAATAAGCATATCATCCATATACAACAGTAATATAATGTAAGAATTGTCAAAAGACTTAACATAGCAACAATGATCAGCTTCACATCTCTTGAACCCAATTCTATGCATAAAACTATCAAATTTCTTGTACTACTGTCTAGGAGCTTGTTTTAGGCCATACAAGCTCTTTTTCAGTTTGCAGACTAGATTCTCTTGTCCCTGAGCAATGAACCTTTCTGGCTAAATCATGTAAAGATCTTCCTCCAAATCACCATGAAAGAATGTTGTCTTCACATCTAACTGCTCAAGATGTAAGTTTTCTGCAGTCACCATTCCCAATACCAGTCTAATTGTTGACATCTTCACAACTAGAGAAAATATCTCTGTGTAGTCAATGCCCTCCTTCTGCTGGAACCCTTTAACAACTAATCTGGCGTTGTAACGTTTGCTACCATCATGCTCATTCTTTATTCTATATACCCACTTCTTGTGCAAAACCTTCTTTCCTACTGGCAATTCAGTTAGTTCCCATGTCTAATTCCCCAACAAGGAATCCATCTCATCCTTCGTGGCTAACTCCCACTTGCTTGAATTCTCATCTTGCAAGACTTCATCATAACACTCTAGCTCACCACCATCAGTCAATAGGAGATAATTTAGAGTGGGTGAATAACGATGCAGAGGTCTAATGTTCCTGGAAGATCTCCGGACTTCAGCTACAGGTGTACTCTGATCTACCTGTAAATTTACATTCTCCTTATCTTCTTCACCCCTTTTCTGGACAATACTTTCAGTTAATTCATTTAAGTTGACAAACACAAATTTCTTTTAATCTATCTCTGTAACATTTGACACTACAGTTAACCTGTCCTTGTACATAACTTGTTCATTAAATATAACATTTCTACTTCTGATGATTTTCCTGTTTTGTTCATCCCAAAACCTTTAGCCAAATTTCTCATCACCATAGCCAATGAAAAAACATATTTTAGACTTTGCATCGAATTTACTACGAGCATCAGAATCAACATGAACATAAGAACCACAACTAAAAACTTTCAAATGTGAAAACTTTACCTCTTTACCACTCCAAACCTCCTCAAGAAGTCTGAACTCCATGGGAACTGATGGTCCTCGGTTTATTAGGTAAGCTGCAGTGCTAACAGCATCAATCTAGAAAGTTTTTGGCAGTCCGGCATGTAACCTCATACTCCTAGCACGCTCATTGAGAGTTCTGTTTATGCGTTCAGCCACACCATTCTACTGTGGTGTCCCAGGAATGGTCTTCTCCATCCTAATTCCCTGTGTAGCACAATACTCACTGAACCCTCCATCTATGTACTCTCCTCCATTATCTGACCTCAAACATTTTACCTTTAAACCTGTTTCTGTCTCAACCATGGCCTTGCACTTCTTAAAGGTTTCAAATACATCAGATTTATTTTTCAGAAAATAAACACATACCTTTCTACTTGAGTCATCAATAAAAGTGATGTAGTACCTTGAACCTCCAAGGGATGCAACTGGAGAAGGCCCCCATAAATCAGTGTGTACTAACTCCAATTTTTCAGCCTTCGGTGTCCTGCCAGTTTTCAAGAAGCTCGCCTTTTTCTGCTTTCCTAAGATGCAGCTTTCACACATGTCAAAATCAATGGACTTCAATTCTGGTAGTTTTCCTTTTGACAGCAACATCTTCATCCCTTTCTCACTCATGTGACCAAGTCTGCGGTGCCATAGGCATGTATCAGTGCTTGCATCAGCAATTGCAATTGTGTCTCTTGGACTTGAGGTCATATATAGAGTACCAGTTTTCTTTCCACGAGCCAATGCCCTAGCTCCCTTTGTAACCTTCCAAGTACCACGAACAAATAGTATTGCATGCCCTTCATCATCAAGTTGTCCAACAGAAATCAGATTCCTCCTTAGGTCAGGAATATGTCGAACCTTCTCCAGTAACCAAACAAATTCATTAGGCAACAATATCCGAACATCTCCCATACCTACAACATCCAAGGCTGAACCATCAGCCAAATACACCTTACCAAAATCACCTGCAACATAATTCTGTATGATTTCTCGATGTAGAGTGGTATGAAACGAAGCTCCTGAATCCAAAACCCAATCATCAAGTGGACTGTCTACTACAAGAAGTACTGCATCCTGTATCTCTTCTGTTACAGCATTAGCAGAATCATCTCAATTCTTCTTCTTAGGACTTTTGCATTGATTCCTAAAGTGACATGTTTTCCCACAGTTCCAGCATTGTACTTGTTGGCCTAATCTAGATTTGCTTCTGTTCCAATTAGAATTTCTGGATTTTGATCTGCCTTGGTTTGAATTTCTGTCATTACCTCTGCCTCTTGTCTCAAGGTTTAGGGCAGAATCAGATCCTAAGGTTTCGCTTGCATCTCTTCTGCGAATCTCCTCAGCCAGAATTAAATCTTGTATGTCATTGTACTTCAGCTTTTCTTTTCCTGTAGAATTGCTTACTACCATCTTCGTTGCCTCCCAACTATTTGGCAAAGAAGCCAAAACGATCAGAGCATGAATCTCATCATCAAAATCAATTTTTATAGACAATAATTGATTTGTGATAGTATTAAATTCATTTAGATGTTGTGCTACTGAAGCATTCTCTACCATCTTCAAATTGAACAATTTCTTCATCAGATGTACCTTGTTGTTTACAGACGACTTTTCATACATACCGGACAAAGCCTTCATCAAATTTGCTGTGGTCTTCTCCTTTACAACATTATGCGCAACAGACCTAGACAGAGTTAACCTGATAACTCCCAGTACCTATCTGTCAAGAAGAGCCCATTCTTCAGCCTTCATAGCCTCAAGTTTTGTCCCCAAAAGAGGCATATGCAATTTCCTCCAATAGAGATAATCTTCAATCTGCATCCTCCAATATGCAAAGTCTGTACCATCAAACTTTCTATTCCAGACGCCTTCCCTACATCCTTTGCCATTGCTCCCACTCAAACCTAATCCTAGGCTTTGATACCAGTTGTAGGGAATTAAACCGAATTCCCAACCTATGAAAAACAAAAAATAGAGAAAACACACACTAAAGAAAAATAATCACACGCACAAGACAATATTTACGTGGTTCGGCAATTTGCCTACGTTCACGGAGTAGTAAGGATTTCACTATTATCAAGAAAGAATACAGAGTACAAAATTGCGGCTACAATCTTTTTTTCTTTTTCTTTTTTTTCTCATAAAGAACACGGCAACACCACTCAATATTATTCAGGTCGGGTCGGGTCGGGTTGTTGAACCAGATCAAACAAAACTAGGCTCCACAAAGCCCAATAAGCCCAGTTTTGTAAATCTTCAGAAAACATCACAAATCTTGCTGACGTTGAAAATTATTTTTTTCCACCATAAATAGATTTCCTACAGTTAGAAGTTAGAACCATTATCAAATGATTTTATGGCTAAACATGCAGTATAGGATGCACAGAGAGATTCAAAATCAGATACTTGAAACAAGATACTCCCATGGCTTTAAAAAGAAACTTGAAAGATATCATGAATGACTGAACTAACCTGATTATAGCAATAACAATGGATATATAAGCCATTGCTTCCTATTGAGTTTCACTGTTGATGTAAATTTTCCAAGGAATTCTGTGATGAGTATCTACAAAATAGTAAGGACTAGCATTATTAATACCAAGAAGACATGCATGTACAAAAAATAAAAGCATGTTAGACAATCATAATGGCTAATCACCTGAAGTACGAAGGTAATTCCAACTATTGACATGGAAAGACGGTTTTTGGTTACTCCACTGAAGATATTTATTTCATCTGGTTTACGAGCATTGAACTCTATTAAAATTAATGCCCTTTGCTCAATGCTTGAGGATGCATCTGTTGAGACTAGTGCAGGACAGCAGTGCAAGAGTGGAGCAGCCCTACTTGCACAGAAGTTCAGTAACAATCAATATGAAGCAGAGGCATCAGATACAGAGCATCGGTGGGCTTGCAAGGATGTGCTAGAGACCATTGAAGCTGTGCCTTATCATGAAGTATTCATACATAACTTTGGAGATTATGATACATGTGGCTTGTAGCCATTGGTCTATCATGTAAATGATGTAATACCATTGTATAGTTTAGGATTGTTAGTAACTAAGTTTGCTGAAAATTAGGGAATTGGTTATCTTAGAGACGTGTATATATAGAATAACTTTATTGTATTGGGATCAGTTGTTTTGTATCAATTCATTTTTCTAATTCAATAAAATTTGATCTTCTATTAGAGAGAGAGACCTAGATTTTATATGGTATCAGAGCAAAACGAAGCTAACCTCGAAGCTTTTTCAATGGCGTCCCCTAATTCAAGCAACCAATTAGATCCAGTCAACAACCAATTAGATCCAGTCAACAATGAATCAATTCCTAAGAATCCATACTTTCTCAGTGCAAGTGAGAATCCAGGAAGCGTTTTGGTGACACAACCACTGCTTGGAATGCGAAATTATCACTCCTGGTCAAGGGCTACGATCTTAGCTCTCACTGCTAAGAAGAAGATAGGGTTCATCAATGGTAGAATCCCTATGCCCGATCCAGAATCTCCTCTCTATGAAGATTGGCAAAGCTACAATACGATGGTACTTTCTTGGCTTATCAATTCAATGCATGTTGATGTATCCAGTAATATAATCTACTATGAAACTGCTAGAGATATGTGGTTAGAATTGAAAAACTTGTTTTCACAAGGCAATGGTCCCAAAATTTATAATCTTCAAAGGGAAATTTCACACATCACTCAAAATTAGTTGTCTGTGACTAAGTATTTCTCAAAATTTAAGTGATTATGGGATCAATTGTTGAATCTTAAGCCTTTACCAAAGTGTAGTTGTGGAGCAATGAAAACCCTAAGTGCTACTCATGATAAAGCCCATGTAATGCGATTTTTGATGGGTTTGAATGAGAATTTTGAGACTCTAAGGACTCAGATTCTAATGTATGAGCCTTTTCCTTCAATTAACAAAGTTTGTGCCTTAGTTCTTCAAAAGGAGTCTCATAGGAACATTGGACATGGAGGATCCTTTGCAACAAAACCAGATTCTGTTGCTATGTATGTTAATTCAAAAGGAAATAGTTCTGGGAATGCAAATTGGACTAAGGGAAACAACAAAAGGGAAAGGCCTTTATGCACACATTGCAACATGCTTGGGCACACCATTGATAAGTGCTATAAACTTCATGGATATCCACCTAGGTATAAGCCAAAGGGAAAATCTAATGCTAATCAAGTTTCTTATGATCAAGGAGCTATGATTGAGCATTCTTCACTTGGATCAGTTCAATGTCCAATCACAAAAGGCTCAATGTGAGCAATTGTTGGCTTTCTTCAACACTAGCTCTAATTCTGGTGATAAGCATCAAGCTGCTATTGTAAGCAATGGTGATGGAGTGCCAAGCTTGATGACTGGAGTTGCTCGTGTGGCTTCTTCATTTGGTGTTCCTGCTGGTACTAGTTTGGCAGCCACCATTTCACATCCTTCAACATCTAATTCCTATCTTGAGACTGTGGCAAGTATGGCTTCTAGTTTGTCTTTTAATTCCAACTTGAAGCATTCAGTTTTCTTTGCAAAACTAGTCAAAAAAGATATGTTTTCATCCATTGATTGGGTCATTGACACAGGTGCTACTGACCATATGGTGCATTCAGTTTCTTGCTTTACTTCTATAACTTCTACGCTAAACACACATGTGAACTTTCCTAATGGTGAAATTGCCTTAGTAACCCATATAGGAACTGTCAGAATTTCTGAAACTCTTATTCTATAAGATGTACTTTGTGTTCTAGCTTTTAGTTTTAATCTCATATCTGTCAGCAAGTTAGCCAAATCTGTTCTATGTTGCCTCATTTTTCTTGGTACTTTCTGCTTCATCTAGGACCTTGCTCATTGGAGCACAATTGGTATGGGTGGACAGTACAATGGTCTTTATCTGCTAGAAGAAAGCAAATCCATTTCTACTTTAGCTTCTACGGTGTTTTCAGTCAATTCTGTTTAGCCACATGTTTGGCATCTCAGATTGGGGCATTTATCAAATGCTAAATTGGCTTTGATGAAGATTAATAAAGTGCCTCTTCATGGTTTTGTAAATAATTTTCATTGTGACATTTGTCCTCTAGCAAAACAAAAACGATTACCTTTTAATATAAGTGTTCATATTTTTGAAAATTGTTTTGATTTGGTGCATTGTGATTTGTGGGGTCCTTTTTCAGTTGCTACTATTGACAATTGCAAGTACTTTCTAACCATTGTAGATGATTGTTCTAGGTCTACTTGGGTCTATTTATTGAAGCACAAGTCACAAACACAGACTGCTTTAGAGCAGTTTTACAATTTGGTTGAAACTCAGTTTGGTAGAAGGATTAAGGTTGTAAGGACAGATAATGGGACTGAGTTCTTCATGAAGGATTTCTTTGCACAAAAGGGTATCTTGCATAAATTAAGTTGTGTTGAAACCCCTCAACAAAATGCTATTGTTGAGAGGAAGCATCAACACATCTTAAATGTTGCAAGATCTCTCATGTTTCAATCCAAATTACCTTTATATCTATAGGGGCATAGTGTTTTAACTGCAATCTACTTGATTAGCAGAATCCCTAGTTCACCATTGTCTCACAAAACACCTTATGAAGTCCTTTTTGGTCATGAGCCAACCTATGATCACTTAAGAGTGTTTGGTTGCCTATGTTATGCATCTACTCTTTCTCATACTAGATCTAAATTTGACCCTAGAGCCAAAAAATGTGTATTTTTGGGGTATCCTTTTGGGGTAAAAGGTTATAAGGTCTATGATCTTTCTAGTAAGTCAGTTTTCATCTCTAGGGATGTAATTTTTCATGAGAATAGTTTTCCTTTTGTTGGTACACATGCTACTCTTGTTGATCCTTTTCTTTCATATTTTGCCTTTCAAGGTACTGATTCTTCCAACACAGGCACTGATTCTTTTGTTACTCTTGTCTTTATACCAGACTCATTTTCTAATTGTTCTGGTTCTTCAGTTTCACCTTCTGCCCCTAATTCTGTTGATCATTCTATTGAAACCTCTAACACCTTACTTGCTGATGCACCTACTGCTAATTGTCTCCCTTCTCAGTTTCCTTCAGTACCTTCAGCTGCCTTACCAAATCAAACATCTGCACTAGCACCAGAAGTACCACCTGCACCTATTAGAAAGTCAACTAGGACTTCAAAACCTCCAGCTTACTTGCAAGATTATTCTTGTGCTTCCGCTTGCTCTCCTACTTCTGGTGGTCCCTATGATATTGGTCATAGTCTTACCTATGCACATCTTGTTCCTAGCTATCAATCTTATGTCTTGGCAATTAGTTCTACTCCTCAAATGCCTCAAAGCTTCTTCCAAGCAGACAAAGATCCACTTTGGAGAGAAGCTATGGATAAGGAAATCCAAGCTCTTAAACAAAATCATACTTGGGATCTCACTACCTTGCCTATAAGTAAAACCCCCACTGGCTATAAATGGGTATATAGAATTAAATTGAAGGCAGATGGGACTATTGATAGATACAAGGCAAGACTAGTTGCCAAGGGTTATACTCAAAGGGAAGGTCTAGATTTCATTGAAACCTTCTCCCCTGTAGCTAAAACTGTTTCTGCCAGGGTGGTTCTTGCTTTGGCAGCAGCTAAATCTTGGCCCCTTCATCAATTGGACATTAACAATGCTTTCTTGCATGGCGATTTGCTTGAAGAAGTATACATGTCACTGCCTCCTGGTTTTCACAGTAAGGGGGGGGGGGTGTTCAAATTCAAATTTTCATTCTCCATCTGCATCTACATCTACTGCACCTATTGTTTGCAAGTTTGTGAAGTCACTTTATAAGTTAAAACAGGCCTCTAGATAATGGTACACTAAGTTGTCTTCAACCATTTAGCAACTTGGTTTTGTTCAATCCCAAGCTAATCACCCATTATTTGTGTTTGCCAAGGGTCATTTGTTTACTACACTACTTATGTATGTGGATGACATGGTGATTACAGGAAATGATCCAAACTATGTGGCAGTTTTAAAGTCAATTCTAGATGCTAAGTTTGGAATAAAGGACTTAGGGTCACTCAAGTATTTCTTGGGACTTGAGATTGCAAGGAGTGATAAGGGAATTAGCTTGAATCAAAGGAAGTTTGCACTTGAGATTCTAAAAGAAACAGGAATGATGGGTTGTAAGCCATTGAAGTTACCCATGGAGCAGCAACTTAAGCTGTCAAAGGGTAATGGAGAGCTTCTAAAAGATTCAAGTCAATATAGGAGGCTTATAGGGAAGTTGATGTATTTGACTTTGAGTAGGTCTGCCATTACCTATGCTGTAAATAGGTTAAGTCAGTTTCTAGCTCAACCTAGAGTTCCTCACATGTGGGCTACTAATAGGATATTATAGTATATAAAAGGAACTCCAGGCCAAGGGGTATTTTTTCCTTGTGATTCAAACTTGCAGCTGAAAGCATACTATGATGCTAACTGGGCAAGGTGTCTAGATACCAGAAAATCCCTTACAGGGTATTGCGTCTTCCTTGGGGATTTGTTAAATATAATAGCAACGCGATGTGTTATACCATGTTATATATGCTAAAGTGAATGCGAAAGGGGAAGTATAGAATAGGAACACCGAAAATATGAGGGTTACGTGGTTCAACTTTGTCGACCTACATTTACGGAATAATCCCTTAAAGGCTACACATCTTTTTGTATAAGTGTGTAGTACAAAATCTATGTTACAATAAACCCTAACATGAGTATATATAGGCGTCTAAACTCTAGACTACTAGTACAAGTAGGAGTGGGTTTAGGCCTATTACATTAGGCTAATATGTCTAATATATCTCTAACATGAACCACAAATATAAATGGCTGATGAACGTTTTTGTTATCATTCTGCGTGATGTGAACACATTAAACACGAATTTGGGAAAACAAAACAATCAAAATTCCATGCACAGTTTTTTTTTTTTTTTTTCCCTCTCTCACACTCAATAAATTTACATTGCTCAAAGCAACTTGCATTCTTTAGGAAATGAAAAGGAAAAATTATGCATGACAGAGCTATCTAGACGGAGGTGGCACAGATAGATGTGGCATGTACAGACCAAACGGTCACGTGGCATCCAGCCCATTATTATGTGGTCTCCAAGGAACCTTAAATGGAAAATACTTGCGACACACAATTAGCCCTAGTTTGTAGAATCCCAACATGAGTAGAATTCTATAATATACACGCATTAATGAGTATCTTCCCCATAAGGAAAAGACTTGTTCCGCAAGCAATGTAGTCTGGCTCTACGCGACTATAAAAACCCAAAGACCCTCAAGAAAAAGGTACACACAATTTCTCTAAAACTCATACTCTCTAACATTGTTGGAGCTCTCTTCTGACTTAACCTTCGGAGGGTCTTTGGCCGGTACCACACCGGTACTCTCTGTAAGGTCTTTTTCTGTGTTGGGCAAGTCTGATGTCGAGCGTGTTGGAACTGTATGGCTCACTGGTGATTTTTTCGGCATCATCAGTTGGCGCCTTCTGTGGGAAATACGAGTAATTAGTCATTGCTTTATCCTTGAGACAAAAGGTCGAACGGTCCAAACTTGATCGATGGCATCATCCAACCAAGAAACTGGAAATCCCCCCACTGTTGTAGAATGGCAACTGCAGACACTCTCGGCTGCGATTGAGCGACTTACTCAACAAAATAAAGCTCTTATGCTACAAAACCAAGCGTTTGAAGTGCAAATTAAGCATTTGCAAGAACATCAAGTCTTATTGCATGATCAACGTAGAAGTGGTCATAATCACTATCCACCCCTTCGAAATATTACAGAAAGGAACAACAAATAGAAGAGAAGACTAACGACTACAATACTGTAGGACGATGAACGATTGGCCAAAGAGAAGGCAAGAGGCCTAAACACTCTAATAGCCAACCTGTTCGCTCCACCCTACTAAACGCTCCTATCAACCATATACTTACACTTATAAAAGACAACCCCTTGTTGGAATGGCCGAGGAAGATGAATGGGAATCCAAGCAAGCGATCAAAGCACCAAATATTGACATTACCACCATGAACATGGACATGACACAAAGGAGTGTTATGATCTAAAACAACAAACAAAATCCTTGTAGGCCAAGGGAAGTTGCAATGAACTGGAGCAACCCAGCAAGACGGAAGACCAATTCTCCAAGAAAAAGTGAACAACCAATACCACCTACCCTTCTACAATATCTCCGAGGTAGTACCAATCATCAAAGTCGCCAAGGTGACGAACAATCTGAGAGATGATCAACTCAAGTAACGAATGCAAACATGAAAATGGGGGCAATAGACAAGGAATATTTGTACAACGCATCGGGTGGATGGTCACTATACTAGGTTACCTACGGGTAGACGCGTAACCAAAGTCGTCTGCGGGTGGACGGCCACTACACTAAGTTACCTACGGGTAGACGCGTAGCCAAAGTCACCTACGGGTGGACGGCCACTACACTAAGTTACCTACGGGTAGACGCATGGCCAGTTACCTACGGGTAGACGCATGGCCAAAGTCGCCTACGGGTGAACGGCCACTACACTAAGTTACCTACGGGTAGACGCATGGCCAAAGTCGCCTACGGGTGAACGGCCACTACACTAAGTTACCTACGGGTAGACGCGTAGCCAAAGTCGCCTACGGGTGGACGGCAACTACACTAAGTTACCTACGGGTAGACGCCTAGCCAAAGTCGTCTACTGGTGAATGGTCACTATACTAAGTTACCTACGGGTAGACGCGTAGCCAAAGTCACCTACGGATGGATGGTCACTCCACTAAGTCACCTACAGGTAGACACATGACCAAAGTCAACTATGGGTGGATGGTCACCACTTAGTCACCTCAACAAGTCCACGACCCAAGGTGAACGTCCAAAAAGGTGACAAGGTAATACTTAATCACCTCAACAAGTCCACGACCCCAAGTGGACGACTAACAAGGTGACGAGGTAACATTTAGTCGCCGACCCAAGGTGGACGACAAACAAGGTAACAAGGTAACACTTAGTCACCTTAACAAGTCCATGACCCTAAGTGGACAACCAACAAGGTGATGAGGTAACACTTAGTCACCTCAACAAGTCCACGACCCAAGGTGGACGACCAACAAGGTGACAAGGTAACACTTGGTCAAATCAATAAGTCCACGACCCCAGGTGGACGACCAAAAAGGTGACAAGGTAACACTTAATCACCTCAACAAATGCACGACCTAAGGTGGACGACTAACATGGTGACAAGCTAACACTTAGTCGCCGACCCAAGGTGGACGACTAACAAGGTAACAAGGTAACACTTAGTCACCTTAACAAGTCCATGGCCCTAAGTGGACGACCAGCAAGGTGATGAGGTAACACTTAGTCACCTCAACAAGTCCACAACCCAAGATGGACGACCAATAAGGTGACAAGGTAACACTTGGTCACCTCAATAAGTCCACGACCCCAGGTGAACGACCAAAAAGGTGACGAGGTAACACTTAATCACCTCAACAAATCCACAACCCAAGGTGGACAACTAACAAGGTGACAAGGTACCACTTAGTCACCTCAACAAGTCCACGACCCAAGGTGGATGACCAACAAGGTGATGAGGTAACACTTAGTCACCTCAACAAGTGAACGACCCCAAGTGAACGACCAATAAGGTGATGAGGTAACACTTAGTCACCTCAACAAATCTGCCACCAAAAAAAAGGCCACCCAAAAAGTGGACGGACAAAACAAAAAAGGTGATTACATGTCCGTCCATGAACAAAAATGGACGGACACAAAAAAAAAAAAAAAAAAAAAAAAAAGGTGGTTGCATGTTCGTCCATGAACAAAAGTGGACGGACACAAAAAAAAAAAGATGGTTGGATGTCCGTCCATAAACAAAACTAGACGGACACCAAAAAAAAAGAAAAGACGAGGTAACACTTAGTCACGTCGACAAGTCCATGACCCAAAGTAGACGAACAAAATACCTTAAGAATGGGACGCTAATAGAGGACAACAACGCATCCTGAAGGTTGAAAGCTTGGGCATCACACATCCTGGGAGTAGTGTATTAATGGCCTACTATGCAGAAGGATGCCCAATCCTACGTATAAAGCATACGACAAATGCCAACACTGCAGCAAGTCCTCAGGGCTAAACACTACAAAAGGAAGCTGACGGACACCAAATCCTCATCCCAATGGGATGGATCGACAACCAAGGGTACCAACGATCAAGGATGCCAACGGCACCAGATTCTCATTCAAAATTTAAGTCCTTCTACCTACGGGTGGAAGGACGAACCAAGTCACGAGTACCTTGGTCGAAATTTAAGTCCTTCTACCTACGAGTGGAAGGACGAACCAAATCACTCACTACTGCCTTGGTCAAAATTTAAGCCTTCCTACCTTCGGGTGGAAGGACAAACCAAGCCACCAGTAAGTGCCTTGGTACAAAATTTAAGTCCTTCTACCTACGGGTGAAAGGACGAACCAAGTCACTCATGAGTATCTTGGTTGAAATTTAAGTCCTTCTACCTACGGGTGGAAGGACGAACCAAGTCACTCACGAGGACGAACCAAGTCACTCACGAGTTCCTTGGTACAAAATTTAAGTCCTTCTACCTACGAGTGGAAGGACGAACCAAGTCACTCACGAGTGTCTTGGTCAAGATTTAAGTCCTTCTACCTACGAGTGGAAGGACGAACCGAGTCACTCACTAGTGTCTTGGTCAAAATTTAAGTCCTCCTACCTACAGGTGGAAGGACGAACCATGTCACTTACTAATGCCTTGGTCAAAATTTAAGTCTTCCTACCTTCGGGTGGAAGGACGAACCAAGACACCAGCAAGTGCCTTGGTAGAAAATTTAAGTCATTCTACCTACAGGTGGAAGGACGAATCAAGCCACCAGCAAGTGCCTTGGTACAAAATTTAAGTCCTTCTACCTATGGGTGGAAGGACAAACCAAGTCACTCACGAGTGTCTTGGTCGAAATTTAAGTCCTTCTACCTATGGGTGGAAGGACGAACCAAGTCACTCACGAGTGCCTTTGTACAAAATTTAAGTCCTTCTACCTACAGGTGGAAGGACGAACCAAGTCACTCAAGAGTGTCTTGATCGAAATTTAAGTCCTTCAATCTACGGGTGGAAGGACGAACCAAGTCACTCACAAGTGCCTTGGTCAAAATTTAAGTCTTCCTACCCTCGGGTGGAAGGACGAACCAAGTCACTCACACAAGTGTCTTGGTCAAAATTTAAGTCTTCCTACCTAAGGGTAGGAGGACGAACCAAGCCACTCACAAATGCCTTAGTACAAAATTTAAGTCCTTCTACCTACAGGTAGAAGGACAAACCAAATCACTCACGAGTGTCTTGGTCAAAATTTAAGTCCTTCTACCTACAGATGGAAGGACGAGCCAAGTCACTCATGAGTGTCTTGGTGAAAATTTTAAGTCTTCCTACTGGAGGGTGGAAGGATGAACCAAGCCACTCACAAGTGCCTTGGTACAAAATTTAAGTCCTTCTACCTACGGATGGAAGGACGAACCAAGTCACTCACACAAGTGCCTTGGTCAAAATTTAAGTCTTCCTACCTAAGGGTGGGAGGATGAACCAAGCCACTCACAAGTGCCTTGGTACAAAATTTAAATCCTTCTACCTATGGGTGGAAGGACGAACCAAGTCACTCACGAGTGCCTTGGTGAAAATTTTAAGTCTTCCTACCTAAGGGTGGGAGGACGAACCAAGCTACTCACAAGTGCCTTGGTACAAAATTTAAGTCCCCTGTGCCATAATTAATTTCAGGCCAGCCAGTCAAAGACTGACAAGTCTTTTAGGATCCAAATCAAACTGTCACCCCACGGGTCCTTCCACTCTGAGATCACGGACCCATAGGGTGAAGGGGGCGACTGAAGAGGAAAAATTATGCATGACGGAGCTATCTGGACGGAGGTGGCACGGACAGATGTGGCATGTACAGACCAAACGGCCACGTGGCATCCAGCCCATTATTATGTGGTCTCCAAGGAACCTTAAATGGAAAATACTTGTGACACACGATTAGCCCTGGTTTGTAGAATCCCAACATAAGTAGAATTCTAGAATATACATGCATTAATGAGTATCTTCCCCATAAGGAAAAGACTTGTTCCGCAAGCAATGTAGTCTGGCTTTACACGACTATAAAAACCCAAAGACCCTCAAGAAAAAGGTACGCACAATTTCTCTAAAACTCATACTCTCTAACATTGTTGGAGCTCTCTTCTGACTTAAACTTCGGAGGGTCTTTGGCCGGTACCATACCGGTACTCTCTGTAAGGTCTTTTTCTGTGTTGGGCAGGTCTGGTGTCGAGCGTGTTGGAACTGTATGGCTCACTGGTGATTTTTTCGGCATCATCAAGAAAAAGAAATCATAAGCACAATATCTATAAAGTTGGTAGAACAACAAATAAAGCTTTTAAAGTTCCAAGGTTGACAGCAAGCTTGTGATTTGCCAAGACATAACTAATATTCCATTTTATTCCAAACATTTTTGCTGCTGAATAATAATTAATTGCATCCACAAGTTCACAATTAAAATTAAATAATTAAAAAAGGTCTTTATGATGGGTTTCATTTCTCTGTCAAGACACATAAAGCATCACATTTAAAAAGTGCATTTCTCTTCTTCATTTCTATACAAAGAGCTTCAAATTTCCTACAAAGGCAACCCATTTCTATAATAATTTGGATGCTCAAATAATGCATGAAAGGTACCATTTGACCAACAAAATCAATTTCAATGAAAGAATTAGAGAAAACAATTTAGAAACACAAAAGGGTTGCATTATCCAACCTTAAACTTTAATGAAATGGCTAATGTTGAAGGTTTGGTAAAAAAATTGGTCATAGAGCAGGGGTGCCATTCTAAAATGCAAAGAAGATGTTAAGGCAACCCACCAAAAATGAGACACAACAACAGCAACAAGAAGAAGAAAATAAAACAGAGCCAGTAGTAACTCTACCACACCAGATTTGGGGTACAACTGCACGTTTAAAAGTGGGGTTAATGGTCTAAAGGTGTATTTCCTTCTTTTTTAAAAGTGTTGATCTCATGCCCTGGCGTGAATATTAAATATGCTCAATGAGGCGGTCAATCTTACCCAACCGACTCACTTTAACCAGTAATGTCACGACATGCACGTGTTGGGCATAAGAAATCTTTCTTAACGAACTTAGTCCAATGATATTGAATATCATTTTATGAGGTCATGTGAAGTGTTTGCTTTTTTCTGACACTTGGGTTCTTGGGCACATGTTGAGCATAAGGAAACCTCACTTGACAAGCTTAGTCCAACGACTTTAAATTTCAATTTATGAGACAATTTTTCCGTACATCTTTCTCACAACATATAGGATTACACATGTTTTAAGAGATACCTTTTTCTTTTTCTCAAGTATTCTCATTCTTTGTTCTCACCTAGTCACCCTATTGTCACTAACTCATTGGCAGAGGATTCCTCCCCATATTATAATATAATAAAAATGTTGAACCATTTTGGTGTTTGGGTTGTTAAAAATGGTCTATTGAGAGTTTTAACAATTCCAATGCTATTAAAAAAAAATAAAAAAATAAAAAAACCTATAAAGCTACTTTTAATACCTCAAACTCCAAAAAATGCCCAACATCAATGGTGCCCAAAGCCAAATTCTTTTCGCAACTTGTTACAGTGAACTACCAAGACTAGCAATTCATTGTGTTAGATATATTTTAGTGAATAAACAAATTTTGATACAACAAATAATATCCTAAATAATTAGTAAAAATATAAAATAAAGATAGTTTAGAACAATCCCACAATACTATAGAACCACGCAGCAAAAACGTTGTCCTTAAAAGTTGATTCGTGCCACCTAGAATAAAACTCGGTGTGACTGGTTCTCTAGGCCAAACAACCCCTTAGAATTAGACTATAGTGTCAACCTTCGTGATTGATGCACTTTCACTCATGAAGGTTCAAGAACAACCCTCTATTGTCTTTCCTTAGAAAAATATATAAATTGTAGAAAAATATGTGGGAGCGAAATATAATAGAATTGTGTATAGTTAAATATAGAGTAGTAAAATATGACTTATAGGAAAGGGTGTGATGTTGGATATAATTTGGCTATTCATGAGTCGTGACAATAATGGTCGATAGTTATTGGTTACTAATAACCTATAAAATCTCAATAGCTATATTATCCATTATTGCCCAACGACTATTTTTCTCATAAATTCTCAATGGTTAGAAAGTAAATAAAAATAAAAGTGTTTGGAACACACACTCACAGCAACACATTGTAGCAAGAAGGGATAATATATATATATATATATATATATATTACTTTACTACATTTTTCTCTCCTCCCTTTTTTTTTTCTTTCACGCCAACACCTCCCTCTTCTCTCTCAACTAAAACTAATCCTCTCACTCTCTCTTTCTTGGATCTCAATGGGTTTGCTTCATCTTTTCTTCAACAAATTTTGCCAATGGGTTCGTTGGTGGAATGGGTTCGTTGGTGTTGACTGGATTGTGGGTTGTTGTGGTGGTGGTGGGTCATTGATCGGCTTGTGGGGGTCGCATGTGTGGTGGTTCATTAAGTGATGCAAATTGAAAATACACAAAGTGTCACGACCCAAATCCATGGAACATGAATTTAGATACATGACTAACTTGCTAAACTTATATAACTTACTAAACATAATTAATCCATAATAAATTAAAACTCCAAAATAACAATACTCTTAAAAACCTCTTACAAAAATCCAAACTCCACAAATTTAGAATAATCTCCAAAATACAGTGAAATCTAAAGCAGAATAAAAAAAAAATAACTAATAATCTTTTAAGACTTCAAGTATTATTGACTTTGCCTAAAACCCCCACGCTCTACCTTGCACCTTACGAAGCAATCCAAAGGTTCTTTTCCCCAACTAAACTTTAATCTGAAAATTGTAATTGATGAGGTGAGCCACACATCCAGTAAGTAATTATACACAATATACAATGGAATAGAGTCGAGCAAAGCACGAGTTTGATTTCACAATTTCACTCAAAATATTCGATATAGTTTTCCAAACATATAAGGAACCACTGAACACATATATATAATCAAATCTTAAAGTTATTCGAAAATACATACAGATAATTAATTAGAACACAATATCACATATACACATCACATATTCTCACATACAATCCTGTGAGTGGATACCAACATCTAACCCCTGTTGGTGAGGGATCAACACATATTCTCACATACAATCCTGTGAGCAGATTTACACACATATCTGATATATCTGATTAATTCTAAAAACACTTATTTTAAGTCACATATCACAAAGCAAAGTTTATACAAAATATAATAATTTACTTGATATTAACAATTTCTTTTCAAATACAGAGGCATATCAAAGATCACAATATTGAATAGAATATAAATCAAAGGATGCTTGGCTCTCTTGGGGAACAAATCGAGACTGAGGAGTTTATGTGAATATATTACAATTCTTGAGTAAATTTGAAAATTAAATTTGCTAAAAGAAACATTTTAAATACCATTTGGAGAATAGGAATACGACCTTGAAATCACTTGGTTTTAACAAAATTAAAGAACAAGAACCTTTTTAGAAATCTTACATTGAAACTCAATTATTTGTGGAAAATAGATTAGTTTAAAAATCATCTTTTAAATGAGATCTGGACATTCAAAACTTATTTAAAATTCGAAGTATATCTTTAAAACATTATTTAATAGTCGAAATTTCTCTTTCAATGATACAAAAATACTTTTGACAAACTTTAGAAAATAAAAGTTTGAAATACAAAACTTTTGAAAACTTCTAAGAACCTAATGGACAAAACTTGTGCACATTATGCATAATTACTTACCTCTCTTGCTAATACTTTTGAACACAGCTGAACACTTTAATCTTCCGTAGGCTCTAAACAAAAGAATGCTTTAATCAGTAAGCATGGAATCTAATCCTTACAACCCTTTTCTTTCCTACTATCCTACAAAAGTTAGGTATGAAAACTACTTTCATATATACCATTGAATTAAGCAATTTATTATTCCTTATCAAAGTCCCACCACAACAATATTTCCCCAAAACTAATCTGTACTCCTAGAGTTCAAACAAATTTCTATAACCACAATTAATATTCTAGGCCGCCTTGAAATACTCTATAAGATCTAAATATATATTGATAGTATCCATAGAAAATCTCTACCCGTACGACTTAGCAACCCATAGCATGTATTGACTAAAATCTTTGAAACTTAAAACTATATTATATATTACAATAAGAGTTAATAATTCAAAACTACTCCAAGGTTGGGTTAACTCAAGGAACTTTTGAGACTAAATTCTTTTATATATTTCTATATATATAAAAAAAAAAAAAAAAAAAAAAAAAAAAAAAAAAAAAATCTCTATTCATTGCACTGTTATGAGCATTCAGGGATTTCGTGAAAACAATTCACTTAATAACATAAAAGCAAGACTTTTTTTTTTTTAATCTATATATTGGCCCTACCCAAACGACATCACTAAAACTGTAAGACACAAAACTTCTAAAGGCTTATCACCTATTCGTGCGTTCATATGGAATAATCATGCAAACCTTTTTTTTTTTTTTTTTAAATTTGTCTCTAACAGTGAGAAATCATACCTTGAACAAATTGTTTGTCTCTTCAATTGTATGTGTTATAAACTCCAAGGAAAAGGTACACCTCCTAGCCTCCTTAGTGATGAAACCCTTTCTATGAAAAACTCTAATATCTCTTCATCTACCTTATATTTGACGTATCAGAGATGTGGGCTTAGTGGGGTAGTGGGCTGTAGAATAAAACCCACTTAAACTTATCTCTTTAGTCTCCAAGAGACCCATAAAACATCTTTCTCTTTTATTTATTTATTTATTATTTTAATTGCTACACCAAATTGTATGCACTAAAACTTTAATTTTCTCACTTATTTGTAGCACCATAAAAATTGTCCACTCCCATCTTCCTATGCGCACACATATAGCACCTCAACTCTATATTAAAAATGACAGATTCACTGATAATCATAAAAACAAAATTGTGGTATGACACAAAGGATCATGAAACTACTAAATCTACTTGTGAGTGATCATAGAGACGGGAAGTGGGTTTATAAGTGCAATTCAATTCATTCAACAACAAAATAAAAAAGTGCAATTCAAATCATAAAGTAATAAGAGGACCAGAGACGTCTTAGCTCAGTGGTAGTGCGCGTGGCTTTTAACCACGTGGTCGTGGGTTCGATCCCCACATATGGCGGTTCCTCTCTCTCTTTTCTTTTGGATGTAATAATTTCTTTTTTGTTTTTAAAATTTAAAATTAGTATTCTATAATAAATAATCAATTCGCTATGTAAAAAAATAATGTTTCTTGCATTGCAAATTAGCCACAATCCCTTCGTCCTTCACACTTACCTATCCAATTGTCTATGCATCACCATCAAAAAGAGTAATAAAAACAAAAGGTATTCAATAGCAAGAATAAAGCTTTACAATCTTTTCACTATTCCATTTCAACGGTTCAGTTCAGTGGGCACAACTCTATACCTGACCTAGAGACAACAGCAATTTTTCCTATTGGTCTCTTTTTCGTTTTTTTTCTTTTCTTTTTTCTTGCTAAAGTATTGAAGAACATAATTTCCCCATAAAACACGAAATCCTCTTAAGTTTTGAGAGTAAAACTTAACCTCTTAAAAGTTGGTTTTTAAATTGTAAACTGTTAAAAAGTTTTCAAAATTAAGTTAATAAACAATGAATAGTTCATAAGATGAGACATGCCCATATTTTTATTTTCACATAAAACATTAATACAATGAATCTCAAAATGCATCTCAACCATGTAATAAAACACATTCATTTTAATTATTTTTCCTAATTGATGTTCAAAGTAAGACCTAAACATAGTTTGAACATGAATAATTTGCAGTCATATAAATTAGTAAAGTAAAAGCTTGTATTTGTGTGTGTGTGTGTGTGTGTGTGTGGATAAATAAGATAGTTAGGATTGAAAATCTATAATGATTTACTCCATTATCATGTTCTACCATTAGATCAAGATATCAATTACTTTCTTTTTGGCGTAAGTAATATTTAAACACATATCTCTTATCCGACACCAAAATACTTTAGCAATTGAGTAACTTGAGTTAACTTGAACCACCCAAACTTTATGTAATTTGAACTAGAAGATCAAGTACCACCCCCCCCCCCCCCCCCCCCACAACCCCAAAAAAAAAAGTTAATTTATAATACTCATAAAGTGTGATGAAAGATTAGATCATTCAACAAAGCAGTTATTTATTTACTTTTCTTAAAGTGAAAAGGATAGATATGCCGAAATTAGCAATTGAGTTAACTGAAACCAATCAAATCAATGTATTTTGAACTAAAATATCAGACACCCAAAATTTATAATTAAAAAATATAAATAAAAAGGTTAACTTGTAATATGTATTTTGAAAAAAAGATCATGCACCCTATTTTATTTTTTATTTTTTAAAGTTTAACTTGTAAGGCTTAATGCTCATTAATTAAGTAAAGATGCAATAAAAGATTAAACTACTCAAGTCTCAACAAAGCAATTATTTGTATACTTTAATTAAAGTGAAAAAGATAGATAGGATATGAAAAAATTAGGTGTAAATTAAGTACGGCCAAGAAGTGGTCGCCATGCACATGAAGTGTTTGACCGAATAATTTTTGTTCAAAAATCTCTTCAACTGTATAAAGCCAATTCATCAGCCCCACAGCCCTTCTTGAATTTTAGCTTAAGAATGCACACAATCAGCTGCCACATGCAAAATAAAGTTGCGTAGGCCTAGGCCATGATCCAAGGCCCCCTTACTATGATAAAATTTATCGTGCATCTCTTGCGAGTATTCAGTCCCTCACATGGGATAGGTCCCATAAAAGTGGGGTTCACCTCCATGTGAAGGGTGTGTATATATATATATATATATATAGTTAGATTCAAGTTACACTTGGTGTAACTCTAAGTAATGTTACATCACTCAATAACTTGTTATTAAATTCATATTTTGAAAATCCAACCGTTGAATTACACATTATATATGTGTTTAACATGCATACCAATTTTTATATTAATAAGATATAATCTACCATTCGATCCATAAACTTATCTTTTATGCATTATTTTAAACTCCAAAAACTTGAATTTAAACAATTGATTGATGACACAGCTATTGATTTTTGATCATTTTTAAATTTTGTAAGTATGGAGAATATACAAAGATAATGTAATCTAATAGTGGATTTATCAAAATTCACATCTAATTAAAAAATATTAGGTGGTGTAACATTACTTAAAGTTATACTAGGTGTAACTTTAACTCACCTATATATATGTAATATCACCTCACCTATTAGAGAAAATCAATGGCAAAACCAGGATTTTAGTCCAGAGGGAGCAAGATTAAAAAAAAACAATCTTAAAAGTGAAATTAATCTTTAAAACTATTAATCAATTATAATAACAAATAAAATAAAAAGTTGTAAGAAAATATGAATATATTTCATATCATTAAAATAACTATACAAAAATAACCAATCCATAGCTACAAAAATTTTACAAATTGATGTGATAAAAATGTGATTAGTGTTAATTAATCAATGTGATGAATAAGTATTTGATTTTTTTTTCTTTTTTTGGTGATTGGCGACATGCCAATTTATAAGACGTAAGTAATAAAATTTGTAATATCACTCAACAATAATGTACTCTAAAAAGTATCATGAATAGTGAACATTGTGAAAATAATTATAAAAAAGAAAATAAATAGTGACAAAGTTGAAAAACTAGGACAAGACAAAAGCTACTTATAACAATAGTGAAATGGATGAAAAGGTGATGTGGTTTCATGTTTGAGATGAACTTTTTTTACCTTTCTTTTTCATGTGTCAGAGTCACTTATTTTTGTGTAACTTCACATAAAATATGCATAACTCCTTTGTAATATAAGCATAAGCATATTTATCTAAAGCATTGTTATAAAAACACATCCTATAGAAACATGGGTTGCTAGTCCCTCATGGCACATGACAATGAAATTTTAGGAGGAGTCACAAGGGCAGGCCCCCTAGCCCTCGCCCCTTCTGGCTTCACCCATTAGAGAAATGCCCCTATAATGTGGGGGCCAATAAGTGATTTTTAATTTCCCCCTCCACTTTTAAAAAATGAGTAATGTCAGGGATTTTGCAAATTTTACCATATAAAGCTTACAAAATGATGTGTCACCAATTTGCAAAACACATTTCAAACATCAATTCATTTATTAAGTAGTTGAAATAATCACATATATTGTCACATCAATTTATAAGTTTTATGTAATAAATACCTTTAGCATTTTTCTTTAAAAAGACCAAAAACTTTTATTGATTATTACAAATTTTATTACATGAGTCTTACAAATTGTTGCATCACCAATAATAAGAAGTAATTCAAATATTCAATTATTATCTTATTGAAGGGCCACCAATCACATTCTTTTTTACAGCATTTTTAATGCTTTTTGTAGTAAAATTTATTGCAGCTTAAACATTTTCCCAATATATATATATATATATATATATATATATATATAATAAAATAATAAAAATCAAACCAAATCACCATTAATTAAATGGAAAATGTTAAAGTTACTACAAATTTTACTACATAACACTTACAATTTATTTGGCAAGAATAGACTAGTGCCACTTAAACAACATAATAAATTAATGTTTAAATCAATTTATTCTAATTCGTGACACATCAAATTATAAGGTATATATAATAAAATTTTTAATATCACTAGCATCAATCAAATGCTTTCGTTGATATAAAAAAGTAAGAATAATGAATTTTGAATAAATAAAAATTTATTGAACAGAACATTAACTAAATTGATGGATAATAAATAAATTTAATTTTAAGTGATATTGAAATACACAAATGCCCATTTAAGATTTTTGCATAAAGCCTCAAATTATATTGGGTCGGCCTTCTTTAAGAAAAACTATTATATTTTCTTTTTACCTTTTGTTTCATAAGGAAATTATAAGGAATAGATTTTTTTTTAGTAGTGTTTGAACTTTTATTGGTTCTGTAATTTATTATAATTTTTTTTTTT
Organism: Quercus agrifolia; assembly: GCA_029955455.1. Lineage (NCBI taxonomy): Eukaryota > Viridiplantae > Streptophyta > Magnoliopsida > Fagales > Fagaceae > Quercus > Quercus agrifolia. Next base: position 74,687,208 of record JARQAD010000002.1, read on the forward strand.
TTTTTTACTGGTCACCACCTTTGCTTTTTTTCTTTGATAAAGGAGAAATCTAAAGCTTCACAAAGGTTCCTTATTTGTGGAAGCTATTTTAGAAAAAAAGTAGCCGTTGGTAGCTTCCCAAGAATAAAACCACAAGCATATATATCTCTAGATGTCACCATTATATAAACCTGTCACCATTATACCAACTTTGCCTTTTTTCTTTGATAAAAGGAGAAATCTAAAGCTTCACAAAGTCTCCTTATTAGTGGAAGCTATTTCAGAAAAAAAATAAAAATAAAAGTAGTTGTTGGTAGCTTTCCAAGAATAAAACCATAAGCACAGGCTGTCACTATTATATCTCTAGATGTCACCATTATATAAACCTATCGGTATTATATAAAGGATAAAATTTATATACAGTATCTTAGGTGTTGTTCTTTAGGTTCCCCTTTTAAGATTCTTCTATTTGATTACTTAAAAAATACACTTTCATCAATGAGAAAAAAGCCACATGACAGAATTTTAAGAGAGGAATGTAAGAAACAACACTTAAGTACTGTACCTAAGTCTTGTTCTTATCTAAATATTGACAAAATATACGTACACTACCTTAGATGTTGTTCGTTAGGTTTTCCTCTTAGGATTTAGTCATGTGGCTACTTAACTAAAAAATACACTTCCATCCCATGAGAAAAAATCCACATAGCAGAATTTTAAGAGGGAAACTTAAGGAATAACACCTAAGTATTGTACTTAAGTCCTGCCATATAAATATATAGAAACCAAATCTCTTCTTGAGAATAATTAGAAGTTTTGAAAGAAGATCTTTGAGTAGATTCTCGAAAATTTGACAATGTCCCATTCAACTAGATGTGCAGCTTGCAAATCTTTGAGAAGGAGATGCCCTAAAGATTGTGTTCTTGCACCATATTTTTCTCCAACCAATCCACAAAGATTTGCTTGTGTTCACAAAATCTTTGGTGCGAGCAACACTACCAAAATGCTAGAGGTATGACCAAATATATATATATATATATATATATATATATATATTCTTCTAGCTTTTGGGCTACTACTTCTAGGGCTGTCTTATCCATAGAATGGCTGAGACTGGTATGCCTAGTTGTAGGTAACTTGATCAAAGGCTTTTCTAAGACTTGGATCGGCTTACTGGAGTTTCCTAGCTGAAGGATAACTTTGTTTTCGATCTTGTCTTCTATCCTGTCAAGTTGCTTACCTATGACATGGATGGCTTGGTTGGTATAATTGTTTTGCTCAATAACTTTGTCGACAGGCTGGTGTCTATCAATCGTTACTTTGAAGGGAGAGGCTATAATCTCCTTTCTACGATGATCAAAGGTTATGGCTTCTAGGGGTGGGTGGCTTGACCTAACAACCTCTTTGGTTGCATTGGGTCCTTCAATGGTCCAGGCTTTGGTGAGGACGCAAAACTGCTTGCGCTTGCTATAATACCGTTCGAAGTAAATGAAGAAGGGAACATTACGGGATAAATCCCTCATGAATAGTACCCAAGCATCATAAACTTTTTGCTTTTGTTCTCTGGTATAATTGGCTTTGTAGGCTGCTCTTTTGGCCTTGTTTTCCTCAGAAGTAAAATCCTTTCCTAACTCTTCTAGGTCGGGATCAAACTCTTTGGTTAGGACCATAATGTTTAAGGTTTCTAAAGTCCAATCTGCTGGGAATGTAATATCATTCCATTTAAGGCTTCTGGGAATACTAACCCTGGCTGAAGGATCAGTAGTCTGGATTAGGGTTGTTTCACCCTTCTTACTCCTATCAAGTGCTCCAACATTCATGTTAGTTCTCATGCACTTGTAGTATACTCTGTATATCAGGGCTATCTGACTGGTTCCCTGTACCATGAGGGTTCCATGAGTCTTGATGTTCAAAGTGAGGGCTTTGATGACTGTGCTGTCATGAAGACAGATGCTGAAATCTGGAAAACAATTAAAATGTATAGGACCATTAGAAAGGCTGGTTTCTATGGAACCTAACAGGCTATCGCTAAATCTGATATATACATGTTACTAGTAACATATTTTTCATTTATTAATTAGTTAATACAAAGGTATTAATATAGAGGAGGGATTAATATTTCAGCTTGTTTGTCATTCACTGAAAAGCTTTCTATCTTATAGAAATAATCACACAGATGGTGTTAATGATATCTTTAAGATGTTTCTTAACGGATTCTTTCTCTAATGCATCTTTGATTGGTAAATATAGCCAAAGAAGATAACAAATGACACTGATTTAGTTTTTATTTATTTAATTGATTACGGGCTCTAGGTTTTCTTTTAACCATTGATTTTTTTTTTTTTCTTTTTTACTTTTATTTCAGTGTTAGTAGGTAAACAAATTTTACCCATTGTCTAGATATAAAGTACATTACAGAATCGACAATCGTGACTAAGAGCAAAAACCTTACTATAATAATAAGGCAAAGATGATATGTTTTGTACTATTACCAACTATTGTTAGTGTTGTTCTTCAGTTCTTACTTTGTGCTAGGAAATGGAGAGAAGTTTTAGGTTCGACACGTACACATAAATAAAACAATCGCTTATATAATCAATATGAATGTTGAACGTTTTACTTCCCTCTTTTTTCCTATCATTGTAAGCTTTGAGCTCATCATTTTATGTTAATATCAAATTTGTTTAATACCATTTCCTCCTAAATTTTCTTGAAAAAACACTTGAGAAAAATCTTCGTTATTATTTTAGAATTAAGTTATTTGAGCAACTAATTTAATATTTGACTCTACTCCTAATGGATTTTTTTTTTTTTTTTTTTATATATTATTATTGTTGTAGCCGTTTGACATTTTCCATATATATACTCTTTGCCAACTTTTAACAAAGTGTAATTTTAATACCTGTCACAACAAAGCATAAGAGCAACCATTTGAAATAGATTCTTTGTCAAATTAAATTCCCTGAGTAATTAATGATTTTCATTTGACAAAAAGGAATCCCAAAATTATTTTACTTTGAAATTGATTAGTAGTGCATTTTTAACTAAGCTACTTATATTTATTATTTCAAAATTTAGTCCCTTATAGCTGTTCATCTCTCTAGTTTATTTACCCAAAAACAAAAAACAATACAAAACAAGAAAGCTGGTTTCAATTTTTTTTTTTCATCATTTGGCATTGCAGCAACTTCCACTGCATTTACGAGCTGTGGCAGCGGATTGCATGTCTTTCGAAGCAAGTTCACGTGTGGAAGACCCAGTCTATGGAAGTGTTCGGATAATCTCTCAACTCCAAGAACAAATAATTGAGGCTCAGTCTGAGCTAGTGAAGACAAAGGGTGAAATAGACTTTCATAATGCACAACAACAACAAATGCAGCAGCTGCAAATGATTCATGCTATTGCCCAGGAAGGTGAAGATCAGCCCTTATGGCTCAGTTCAAGTCAACAAGATCCTTTACCCAACGTAAATCAACAGCTACTTGAAGACTACAACTATTCCAATACTTTTTGTGGCTTTGAATTTTGAGCAAATTATAAGTTTAGTTTATCAACGAGTGATGGTAAGGATATTACAGATAATTTAGATACTCGTGTATTATGTCATTGAGGTGGTACTAATTAATCACTTGAACTCTCTCTTTTGTATTATTTGTTTTCTTCTTAGTTTTCGAGGTATTTGAAAATACTTAACTAGTTGCATTCAATTACCAATTGTCTTGTAGCATATTTACCAAAAAAAAGGAGGAATATTTACATCAATCGACATGTCTCTTAGGATAATGACAGTAATTATGAAGTGCACAAAACGAATAATACAAAAAGAGAAAGTTCAAGTGAACTTTTTATTATTTTCATAAAAAAAAAGTTTCTAGAAAGAATCCAAAATCAGTCCTTTTAATTAATGAGTCATGCTAACAAGTGCCTAGTTAAGAATCTATTTTAGGAAAATTTTGACATCACTTTTATGGGAAATGAAAAAAAGTTGTCAAAACATTAATTGTTTTTTTTCTTTTCTCATAAAAACTTTCTTTAATTAGATTCTTAACCAGTGCCCACTCGTTAGCATTTCCCTTAATATAATAAGAAAATTATTTTATGTTCCCCTAACTAGAGCAAAGTGGTCCCCTTCTATTTATAGGAAGGTAAGAAAACTTGCATCAGTAAGTGCAAAATGGAAAAACTGTTGAGTTTTATATATTTTTGCTCAAAAACTACCCAAATTAGTCTATCTATAACACTGTCCATATGCAAAATTGTTGTGATAACTGTGCATATATCCACAATTATTGTTCATGTGTAAATGATTTTTAAATTCTTTTTTTCTCTTTCCTTTGTCTTACTCTTCCCCTCTGTCTTCTTCTGACCACAAAACCACACCTACCCCAGCCTCAACCACTAATCAAGGCAGTACCACCCAAATACAAAAACCCAAAAACTAAAATTAGCAATAACCCATCATAGAACCAGCAAAACTAGATGAAATCAAACCACAAAATTAACCAAAACTCATATGAAGTCAAGTGAGGACCATGGCGGCGCTACATTAAGATCGGAGGTGGCGGTGGGTCGTTGCAACTGGGGCTTGCTTGGGTTGTTAGCGGCAATGTGATGATGGCGGCAGTGTGATGATGGAGGCAGTGAGGTTGGTTCAAGTTTGAGAAATTTGCCTAAAATCTACCCACAACAGCGAAGAGATCCACCCAATCCACCCAAAACCACCACCCAAAATCAAACTGAAATTGCAAACCCAAAATCACCGCCCATAGTCAAATCCAAATTGAAAAAGAAGAAGAAGAAGGTTTAGAGAAAAAGAAGAAAGAAGAAGGAAAATGAGAAAAAGAAAGAGAGAGAAGGTTCAAAGAAAAAGGAAGAAAGAGTTGGCATGTGTTTAAAGGTGTGTGGGGCCGGCTGGGTAGGTGTTAAATAATAAAAAAAAATGTAAGAAAAATATTATTGTATTTAAATAAAAGAGAGTGTATGATAGATAATCTGATATGGGTATTTTTCAAAATAATTGTGTAAAATTAAATAATTAAAAAAAATTAAGTTTTTATGCTAAAATAAATGAAAACTTTTAGACAATGTTGTTACTCTAACAAGTAAGAGCATCCACAGTAGTGGAGCTAAAAATTTAGCTATTAGGCACCACAAAAAGTTACTTTATCTATTTTATCTACTTATATGCTGCAGCAGTGGATCTATTTTAGCTTTCAACATAACAAAATAATATAAATATCACAATAAAATAATATATCTACTACAATAAAATAATATATCCACTACAATAAACAACAATCACAACCACCGCAACCGTTACCACTGCCACTATTGCCGCTGCTGCTACCGACTCTTCCACCTCCGCCCCCACCACTGCAATGATATATTTTTACCATTTCTTTTTTTTTTTTTTGGGAGAAAATTTACCACTTCAATTAAAAATCCCTTCTTTATTTTTTTTTCTTTATTATTTTTTATTATCTCTTTCTTACTCTTCCTCTCTGTCTCTCTCTTTCTCTAAACCAAGATGAACCAACAAATGATCAAACTTCCACTCTTTCTTCTCAACTCAGCAAACCCATTGCCACCTAAACCCCCACATCACAACCCAGCCATAGCCACCTCTAAATACCCACCTCCAAATCGTCGAGACCCACGTCTCGGCCGAGTTGCACTATGCGGTCTGCAAGGAACAGTTCCAACTCAGATCCAAGGCTCACAAAATGCCTTGCCTAGTTTGCCAGCACGAGTTGTCGAGCGAGCAAGAGCAAAGCCGAAATGAGGGTGAGGCTCAAATTGCAGTTGAGGCAGAGGAGACGGTGGGATTGACGATTTAGAGGTTACCAAGAGGTGGGTTTGTGGGTTGTGCCATGGGTTTGTGATCTTTCTCTCTACTCTAACCGATCTGCCATGGGTTTGTGTTTTGTGGTGGTTGTATGGAATTTGGACCGGCATTGCTTTGATCTTTCTCTCTACTCTATCTCTGTGGGTTTGTGTTTTGCGTTTTATGGTGTTTTGTGATGTGGGTTTGGTGGATCGGCGTTGCTGGTGGTCTAATCCAGTGTTTTTCTGGTAGCTGGGTGTCTGATTTGGTGGGTTTTATATGGATTTTATGAGCACCACTGCCGGCAAGCTGGCCGACGAAGAAGAGAGGAGATGAGGGATGTCGGAGAGAGAGAAAGCAAGAAAAAGAGAAAATATTATTTTAATGAGAGAATAGAGAGAAGTTTAATAAAATATTATTATTTTTAGCTTCTTGTTACAATGCACAGCTATAAATAGTTGTGCAATATAGCAAGAAGCTAAAAATTTTTACCTTTAGCTCCATTGCTATAGTGTGGATTTTTGTATTTTGGTAGCTCTAAAATAGCTATAGAGCTATATAGCTCCACTGTTGTAAACGCTCCCTTTCTCTTTTTGCAAAAATTACTTTATTAGTTTATTTCTATAAGAGTACCATAATACGATTACAAATAATTAGATACATTTTTAGAATAAAACTTCCTTTTAAAATTAGAAATCACTCTACTAATAGTATTAATAATTTTTCTTTTCTATAATATATTTTCCTTCCTTTGTACCCTCTATCAAGTGAATTTTGAAGGAGCAGTGTATCATTGGCAACCATGCTATTGCAATGCTGAGTTGCATAGTGTATCATTGAAATTCACTGAACTTATAAACCAGTGAATTTCCCATGAATATATTATGTAAGCTAAACAAAAATAAAAATTACATCATTATTTTTTATATTTAGAATCATATAAAGAATTCTTCTTATATTTTATGTTCTCATTTTTAGATTTTTTATAGGAAAAAAAAAATATATATATATATTTATCTTAAATCACATATCATTTGCACAATGATTTCTTCTATAAAAAAATGTGCACGATTATTAGTAAGCCAATCACATCATTATAAGACTGTGATTAAATAAAATCTAAATCACATAGATATGTTATCAAAACAACTAAGAATTAAATTTAGACTTTATTACATTTTGTACGATAGTTATGAGTAATGACACTCAATTTCTTTGGATGCTGCATGTCCTCAATCAATTTCACTCTTTTTTTTTTTTTTTTTTAACCCTTGTGCAAAAATCTTTATCTATATAATCATATAAGAATCTATTTTTTTATTGGCAAAAATACTATTTTGGTCTCTACATTTTTTGTTCCTACCACTAACTCATTAAAAAAATTAGAAATAAAAATTAAAAATTACAACCAAAAAAAAAAATTAATTCCTCATTTAAACAAAAAAATAATAATAATTGTATGGATTTTTTTGTTTGTTTGAGTTTTTCACTTTCTTGCTAACCAATCACACAATACATCCAAAACAAATTAATCTCTAATTCATTTTCTTTTCTTTTTGTGAACTTTCTTAGTAACCAAACACAACACACCCTTCTTATACAAACAACAAATAACCTAGAAAAGCAACATCAATATGTGTATTGAAACACACAAACCTAATGGTGTTGGTGATGTCTCTTTCTATTTTACACAATCACTTTTTAATACTCGCATCAAATTATCTATTCTAAAAGAAATTTTAATAAAATTTATAGTAACCTTAACTTTTTTGAATTAAATTCAATATAGCTTTATTAATGAATTTGATTACACAAATTTAATAATGCTTTTCTGTGAAAATTGGCTCAATAAATGTGTCTCAATCACTTTCTTTTTAACAAACAAGTATTCTATATCAATACACTTTGAACGTGAAATAAGCATTATATAAAATAAATAAATAAAAATGACATCCGGCCAAAGGAAATAAACACAACCTTATATATCATTATGTGATGTGCCATTAAATCAAAATTGTCCATTCTTGTGTCTCGTCAAGCAAGAAAAGAGCTTTAACTCTAAGAAACAAATTTTTCTAAAGAAGTCACATAATTTCTTAGTTTAACAAAAATAATCTACACATTTTTCTAAAGAAGTCACATTTAGATTATTTATTCTCATCTCATCTTGTATTGGTAGCCTGATCTAGTAAGGGGCTGACATCCTGCTACGCATTCTCTATTTACCCATTCTTTTTGGTCTGTTTCATTTTACTTTGGTTTCTCACTTTCAATTCTTCTCACCCAACTAGTAAAGTCTCTGATGGTTGTATAAGAGATCTGGGGTTCAATCCCCGTCTACACCAAAAACTAATTGGTGTCTTGGTCTGATGATAAAGAGCTATCATCAAGAACGGACGCCATAGATTGAAACTCTCTCTCAAAAAAAAAAATAAATAAATAAATTTCTTCTCACCCAACCCAGCCACTTATTTCTGATCTTTCTTCCTCACCTATATTGTACGTCCAAGATCCTCAAGAAGCTAAGTTCTTCCCATCAAACCTCCTCTCTCTATTCTCTCTCACACACACCTGGCCATAATCTCAAGCTGAAAATTTTTCACTTCTCTTTCACTTCTAAGAAGGGTTTTAGGGGAATGAACAATGTCAATGAAATTATGGTGGATGATAGCAAGGATTAGATGATTCTTTTGGGTGACAGAAGAGGTGTGGTGGAGGATGTTGTTTGTATGGATGTCGATGAGGAGGATGATACAAGTAAAAAAGATGTGACTGAAAACAATGACCTAAATTCTAATTGGAGGAAGGATAATGATGAACTGGTTTCATTTTGAAAAAGAAAGTGTGAGACTTGTAATAAAAAAGAGGGTGCTCAAAGTGATGGCTGATATCTATTATTTAAATCCCCTTTCCTTATATATAAAAGAGAATAAATGAATAAGATATAGTTAGAGAGTTTAAGTTTTATACAAAGTTAATATAATTATGAAGATCCTAGTATTCAAATTGGGATTTGAATTTTTTAAGAATATTGATAATAAAGATCGCCAAGAGCTCTGCCTCAACTAGCTAGTTATTATTTCCAATGAAAATATCTCAAGTTCGAATCACCCCTCTCCTATTATCAAATTATCAAAATTAAAAATAAAATAAAATTCAAGGAAGGTTTATATGATTTCAAAAAAAAAAAAAAAAAAAAGAATTACTCCATAATATTAGAGCCCTATTCAATTAAGTAACAAACGAAAAGTAGACCCAAGGCCGACCGAACGTTCAGGTCACGCTCGACAGAGCAGGTTATCGGTTGAGCGGGTTGGAGCCGGTTGGGTGATTTCTTGTCTCAAGCATAACAACATTTCAAAACCTAGAACAATCTTCTAAAAAAAAATCTAGAGCAATCTTCAAAAAAAAATCTAGAACAATCTTCTAAAAAAAAAGAACAAAACAATCTTCTCAAAATCCAAAGCGAAAACCCTAGACCTATGAGACTAAAACAATATCAAAACCCAGAACAATCTTATTAAATAAATAAATAAATAAATAAATAAATTGAACAAAGAAATTAAAATCCAAACCAAAAACCCCAAATCTATGACTAAAACTAAAAAGAGAGAAAAGATTAAACCAGCAACTCCACCACCACTCCCTCCCCCATCACCAACAAATCCATCACAAGATCAGTACATTTTTTTTTTTAAAAAGATAGAACTTTTTTTACTGACCCACCATCAAAATGCACATATCAAAATATCAAAAGGAGATTTCAAGTTGATCAGAGGAAGCTTGTGAAGTTTGAGACTTGTAAAGTTGTAATTTACAACTATATTTTTGTTGGCTTTTATTCCGTGTCAAATTTGATTACAATTATGTTCAATCTTGTACCCTGTATTTATTATGAGATTTATTTGTAAGGGTCATTTGTGAGAGTGAGAGAGAGTGTGAAAACTCAAGGCAAATTAAAGACTGAAGTGTTTTCGTGGGTAGCTCGCGAGTAAGCATCCTACGAAGTGATGCATGTGCCCTGCACATGACTGGAATGCGAGGAGTCAAGACAGGATGGAGATAGCTGGTTTTTGTGAGTGTCTAGCGAGTAAGACCTTCCCGTGAAATACCCGCGAAACAGTCTGTTTTGCTATTTTGTCCTATCTGCTCCACTACATCCTCACCCACACTATATATACCATGATTACCCACAAATGTTGAGGAGTGCTTCTGAGAGAAAACCCTAGTCACAAACCTTGAGAGTTAGAGATTATTATACTTGCAACTCTCTACACAATTGCCTGTGGATTTTCCTCAACTCCTACCTCTCCATTTCCATACCATTGAAATGTTGATAGCCCAAACACTTACCACACCCTTTCAAAGTGTTCAGTGAGGTTTTGGTGCTGCTGGAAAGCATTGAAAGAAGCCAGGCTTTGGTGGATGCAATTGAGCATATTGCGGGATCCAGAGAGCTGGACAAGACACAGTTCCGAGAAGTCTTGTTAGAATAGGAGCTTAGAGGGCTTAGGTGCATTGGGTAGATTAGACTTGGAGGGTCTCCTGCTAACCCATATATCCCAACTGATTGTCTAGTGGATCAATTATCGTTTGGAAGGCGGTGAAGAGGTTTTATGCCTAGTACTTTGGTTTCCTCTTTGATAACACATCGGCGTGTTATCTTGTGTTTGCATTCTTCTTCCCTACTCTTTTAGCTTTCATATTACTACTATGTTATATTGATAATGGCTTAGAATAGTTTATTTGTTTATCCGCTTGCATTTACTCTATTCCGCACTTAGTATAAGTTAGAGTAAAATCTATCGAGGCGTAATTTTTAATTTGGGGGTCTAATCAGCTCTTATGTTTTAACACATTTTCAAGCTTTCAATTGGTATCAGAGCAGGTACACTTGTTGTGGTTTTATTACCTAAGTGTGATCCTAGACCCCTTAGCTTGCTATGGCAAAGGCTAACATGAAGCATAGTAAAGGTGTTTGTGATAATAACTCTATGAGCATATTTGAAGATTGTCCTAGTAATGAGCTTTTAGAGTTATTCAAACCAAAGAAACATGCTAGAATGTTTATATACTTGCTAAAATCTTTAGTACATGAGAATCATGATATTCATAATAGCTTGTGTGAGTCGAATTCCCTAATTGCTAAATATAAGAGAAGGAATAGACATTGTGTGACAAACTTGATTGTTTGAAAAGAAAGCTTCATCCCTCTATGAATGAAGTTAAGAAAGATGAGTCTTGCTTTGATGGTCATGAATGTCTATCACATGCTTGTCTTTTTGTTCATACCACACTGAAAATGTTTAATTCATGTTTGTGGTATCTTGATAATGGTTGTTCAAGGCATATGATTGGAGATAAATCTCTGTTCAAAACTCTTAAGGAGAAGGAAGGTGGCTTTATGACATTTGGAGATGGTAGCCACTCACAAGTTCTTGGAAAGGGAACCGTTGATATTCCGGGACTGCCGTTATTGACTAGTGTGCTATACATTAAAGGATTGAAAGATAACTTGCTTAGTATCACTCAAATATGCAATGAAGACTTCTTAGTCTAGTTTTTAGAGAAAGGGTGTCTAATCCTAAATGAAGAAGGTGTACAAGTTTTGAAGGGACTTAGGACCACCAACAATTGTTATGGTGTTATTCCCAAACCAAGCATAGCATGTCGAAGTGCTCGAGTGAACCTTTTGGAGTTATGGCATCAATGACTGGGGCATGCAAATTACAAGCAAGTGGCAAAAGTATCAAAACTTGAAGCAGTGGTTGCTTTACCAAAGTTTGGAAAAATTGAGAAGAATGTTTGTGGTCCATGTCAAATGGGAAAACAAACAAAGTCAACCCATCCTAAAGTAAATGTAGTTACTACTTCACGTCCTTTGCAGTTACTTCATATGGATCTAATGGGTCCAACAAGAACTGAAAGCATGGGCGAAAAGCATAATATTATGGTGGTAGTTGATGACTTCTCAAGGTACTCGTGGGTAGAATTCCTTAGAGAGAAGGCGGAAGCATGTGACAAGATGGAAAGGTTATGCAAGGGGCTACAAAATGAAAAGGGGGTTCCCATAATCAAAATCAAAAGTGATCATGGGAAGAAATTTGAAAATGCAAAATTTGAAGCTTTTTGCAATGAGCATGGAATCAAGAAGGAATTTTCAAGACTCCACAACAGAATGGGGTGGTTGAAAGGAAGAACCGGGTGATACAAGAGATGGCGAGAGTCATGTTGCTCAACAAAAATATTCCATGGAAGTTTTAGGCTGAAGCGATGAATACTTCATGTCACATTGGGAATAGAATTTTCTTCCAAGCAGGGACAAAGAAGACATCATATGAAATTTGGAGAGAAAAGAAGCCGAAGGTGAAATACTTCTGAATATTTGGAAGTAAGTGTTACATCCTCAATGATAGGGAGAATCTTGGAAAATTTGTTGCTAAGAGTGATGAAGGGATATTCCTAGGATACTCCACAAATAGTGTACAATGAGCACACTAAGATGATGATGGAATCAATAAATGTGGTCATAGATGACACCATCTCAGAAAAGGATATTGATGATGATGGTGAGGGACTAAACCAAAAGAAGAATGAGGGTGATGATAATATATCTCAAGGTGATGATGATGAGAAAGATTCACTAGAAAAGGAGTCTACACCTCCTATACCAAGAAGGGAGACTAGATCAACACAAGGATCTTCAAGCCCACTCACTCCTCTGGAAGTCTAACCTCCAATCTCTCATGATGAGGAACCTTCCACTTCCAAGAGACCATCGTTAAAAGTAACTCTCAATCATCCCACGAGCAATATAATTGGTGATTTAGATGAAGGACTTCGTTTGAGAAAAGGACAGGGCTATAGTGTGAATCATGTGACGTACAACTGTTATCTTGCTCAATTTGAACCCAAGAAAGTGGAGGAGGCTTTGAAAGATGAGAATTAAGTAAAGTCCATGCACCAAGAATTGCATCAATTTGTTCGAAATGATGTATGGGAGTTGGTACCAAGGCCCAAGGATACTCATGTAATCGGCACCAAGTGGATCTTCAAGAATAAGACCAATGAAGATGGTGAAGTTGTCCAAAACAAGTCTAGATTGGTGGCTCAAGGATATACTCAAGTTGAAGGCATAGACTTTGATGAATCATTTGCTCCAGTGGCAAGACTGGAGTCAATCCGAATTCTTCTCTCTCTATGGCTTGTATTATGAACTTCAAGTTATACCAAATGGATGTGAAGAGTGCTTTCTTGAACGAATTTCTAAACGAAGAAGTGTTCATTGAGCAACCAAAGGGGTTTCAAGACCCTCACTTTCCAAATCATGTGCTAAGGCTGAAGAAGGCACTATATGGGCTGAAGCAAGCACCAAAAGCTTGGTATGATCGCTTCACCACATACTTATTGGATCATGGCTTCAAGAGAGGTCAAGCTAAACGAACATTGTTTGTCAAAAGAGATGAGAAATATCATTTTGTTGCTTAAGTATATGTGGATGACATTGTCTTTGGATCCACAATCGATCATCTAGTTCATGAATTTTCGGAAGAAATGAAAAGGGAGTTTGAAATAAGCATGGTGGGGGAACTAAACTACTTCCTAGAGCTTTAAGTGAAACAACGGAAAGATGGGATATTTATTTCTCGAGAGAAAAATGCCAAAAATCTTGTAAAGAGATTCAGCCTAGACTCTAAGAAACATACTTCCACTCCAATAAGCTCCTCAACGAAACTAAGCCGTGATATAGCCAGTGTAGAAGTGGATCCAACACTCTATCGAAGCATGATCGATAGTCTTCTTTATCTCACTGCGAGTAGACCGGACATTGCTTTTAGTGTAGGAGTATGTGCATGATTTCAAGCAGCACCCAAAGAGTCCCACTTGATAGCAGTCAAGCGAATCATTCGTTATATCAATGGAACATCTGACTATGGAATTTGGTATTCAAGAGACTCAAATGAGTGCTTGGCTAGATATTTGGATGCTGACCGGGCCGAGTGCATTGATGATAGGAAGAGCACTTCAGGTGGTTGTTTCTATCTTCGAAATAACTTGGTGTCATGGATGAGCAAAAAGCAAAATCCAGTCTCTCTATCAATGGCTGAAGTTGAACACATTGCAACGGCGATTTGTTGTGCACAACTATTATGGATGAAGAAGCTCTTACATGATTATGGAATTACACAAGACACTATGTGTGTGTTTTGTGATAACACGAGTGCCATAAATCTGTCAAAAAATCTAGTTCAACACTCGAAATCAAAGCATATCGAGATCCAGTACCACTTTATTCGAGACTTGGTGGAGGACAAGATTGTGTGTTTAGAGTTCATCAACATTGATAGCCAGAAGGTAGATATATTCATTAAACCTCTTGATGGTCCGAAGTTTGAGTATTTGCATAAGACCATTGGTGTCAGTATCATTCCTTGAACTCCATCATTTGTGTGACCTTATTGTATTCATTGTTGCATACTTATGGTATAGGTCTCACATGTTAAATCATGTTTTCTTTTTCAAGTTTGCTTTTGTACTTGTTTTTGTTGATCTTACTTTTCTTGTCCTATTTTTTAGTGTGTTCAAAAATTCAAAAACCCATAAAAATTGAAAAATCTTCAAAAAGTTTGATCGCTTGTGTTGTGTTTATCACACGTGAGTTTGGTCTAGTACATTCGTACTAATGGCGTAGTACATTTAGGAGTTTAGCTTGTTCTATATGCACATATATCTTTGTGGAAGAAATCTTGAAAGCTATGTGTGATTGTTGTAAATAGATCTTCAAGCTTGTCATGTATGATTATTCAATAGTCTTGATGGTCTTGATACTTGCATAGACTTGTGCCTATATCTCTTCCCACTTTACTTTTTATGTTTTTTCTTAAAGAGCTCAACAAATGTAAATCTCAAAATGAAAAGAGATAATGAGCTGTAAAAGCCATCGCACATACTAGTATTTGACTAGGTGAAAGGGAAAGCGATTTTTAAATTGAAATGTATGGTGCTCAAAAAGCCAAAGGCTCACTCTCAATATTGAAATATAAAAAATTTCAAGCACCAATCTCAAAAATGAGATGTATTGTTCAAATATGATCATATGTTATGATTTGTAAGCCAAATGAAAAGCTTCTAAGATTTGTAATCATTCTCTTGTGGGAGGTCATATATGCTCATTTTTATAATTGAGATAGTTCACTTGACTTAGTAGTAGTTGTGTATGACTTGATTGAATTGATCATTGAAGCTTCACTCTGGTCTAAGGACTATTCAACATCTGATACTCACCCACAACACACAAGTCTTAGTTCAATTAATGCTTATTTCATTTGTGTGATTGTACATGCTCAAATGTGATGTGTATGTTCAATTGCTTGCCGATCAAACCCAAAAATATTTTTGAGTATTTTATATGTTTTTGAAAGTGATTTTATACTTTTGTGCTTTAAGTTTTTGTTCAAAATGCATTTTTGTGTTGTTCTTCAAAAAAAAAACCTCTTCAAAGGCATTTTTGCGAGAAGCTCACGACTAAGAGCTTCTCGCGAAAAGAGTTCAAGGGAAATCTAAAAATCTCATTTTCATACAAAGAGTACCACGACTGTCTCATGACCATTTTGCGACCAAGCACTTCCCGTGAAATGATTTTTAGGCAAAAACTAGAAAACACAAGTTACATGCAGAGACTATCGCGACTGTCTCGTGATTGTTTCGTGACTAAAAGCTTCTTGTGAAATCTTCTATGCTTTAGTGGTGTTTTTCACAACTAATTTCGTGACTATCTAACCCGCGAAAAATGCATTTTTTCAGTTTTATAAGGCTGATGTGACAATTTTTTAAACACTCTCTATTTCCTTCGCACTGCCTCTCTCAACCCAAATTTCTTTTCTCTCAAAACCTTATCATTTTCAAGCTTATTTTTTGCAAAATCAACTTCAAGGTATGTTTTCTTAAACATTCTTTTCATTTTTGTCTTAGATTATGCAGAAATTAACTTAGGTTTTAAAATTGGGGATTTTCGAAAAAGGGGTTGGGTTCATGATTTTTAAGCAAAATTTTTCCAAAACTTTGATTGGGCTGAGTCCCATTTGGTCTGTGTGTATCTATGTTGGCCCCTTGTGGCATTTTAAACATGTATTAAGGCATTTTTCTAACTATTTATGCATTTTCTATTCATGTAGTGCAGTGTTGCATGCCAAGTGTTTGTCAAAATGTTCAAGTGACATTTTTGTATTGCTTTGGACTCAAATGAGTTCCATTTTTTGGGAATACCTTTGATTGAACTTGGTTACCATGTTTTGATCATTAGGTGTGTGTTTTACACACTTTGCCCAATTTATGCCTCACAATGCCATGCCATGCACCTCCTAGCCACACACTAGGCACACACCATGCATCACCTCATGCACACACGTGCACAGTAGATGCATACACATGCACAGTTTCTTATTTCTTGCATGTTAGTTATTTTTTCATGGTTTAGCACTTATAGCTTGCTGTTTTAACCTTGTTGTGTTCTATTTTGAGTATTTTTACTTATGTTTTGGACTAACTTAAATCTAATCATGTTTGTGCCCGGAAGAATTGGAAGAAGCCAGGCTTTGACGGATGCAATCGGGCGTATTGCGGGATCCAGAGAGCTACACAAGACACGGTTCCAAGAAGCCTTGTTGGAGTAGGAGTTTGGAGGGCTTAGGTGCATCGGGTAGATTACACTTGAAAGGTCTCTTGCTAACCCATGTATCGCAACTGATTTTCTAGTGGATCGATTACCGCTTGGAGGGCAGTAGAAAGGTTTTACGCCGAGTACTTCGATTTCCTCTTCGATAACACATCGGCGTATTATCTTGTGTTTGCATTCTTCTTCCCTACTCTTTTAGCTTTCATATTACTGTTGTGTTATATTGATAATGGCTTAGAGTAGTTTATTTGTTTATCCACTCACATTTACTCTATTTTGCACTTAATATAAGTTAGAGTAAAATCTATCGAATCGTAATTTTTAATTTTGAGGTCTAAACAACTCTTGTGTTTTAACACATTTTCGAGCTTTCAAGATCCAACCAAGGACGGCGAGTGCAACGATGACACGGCAACGTCGAAAATAGGCTTGTGGAGTTTGAATCAGCAATGGTAGACTAGGCAATGTCAGCAAGGAGGCAAGGGTTAGGGGTGGCGACAAGGCCCAACTTGGTGATGGTGGCAGCAAGGAGGCTAGGTTAGGGATTTGAGTGAGAGATTAGAGAAAGTGAGAGAAATTTTCTAAAAATGAAACTTAGAAAAGACCCGTCATCGTGGGTTTTCTTTTTAAAAATTCTGGGTCGAATGGGTTGGTTTACACGGTTTAGAAGTCAAGGGACCCAAAACCGACCCGAAAAACTGAATATTAAAATTAATTGACTTGCACCTGACCTGTATGGACATTCAGATTTGTTCGTGGGCCTTCGAGTTAGATTGGGTCAAACGGGTGGGCTGGGCCAGATGGGTTCATGGACAGCCCTAACCCTGATATCAAGTTTGCTATTAACTTGGATGAAAATCCAAAGTTTATGGTGCGAAGTGTAATAAATAGTATAGTTTAGGATCCCTTTATGATTTGTAAATTTGTGGAGTATATAATTAAGTGACTAGTTTGAGCAAACTAGAAATTTATTTGCAATTCTTCTTAAGCCATGCCATATGCTACAACTTAATGATGTGATCAACTGTGTGTGATGGATAATCATTTTCGCATTGACTCATAAGTTTTCTCAATCACTCACAATTAACAACTTTAGATTTGTGACAAAAATTGTTGCCAAACAATAGTATTCTTAAACTATCTCAATTATTTATGATATTGGCTTACAATGTAACATTAGAGAAAACATATTTCGTTGTTTAAAAGCACATTAAAAATGGAAAAAAAATTCTTATTCATTAAGTTCTACTTTTCTATTGAGTGTAGAATATGTTTTCTTCTGTTGACTTGCATTTTTCACTCCCAAAAAAACATAAAACATTTTATTTTAATAAATAACTGCCTTTTATTTTATTTATTATTATTATTTTTTTAGAATGCTAAGTATTTTTTAACACACACACATACAGGAAGAGGGGAGAAATTTTTTTAAATAAACTTACAGTGGTGTATATCCAATAGTTAGTAAACATCCCATGCTACCAAGACATTTATATTTATATCATTCATCGAAACTGTGAGTGCTACTAGGGTTGCCAATGCACATTGGATTATGGAATCTTACAATCATTTTTTGATGATAAAGTAACGCTACCTGCCCTGGTGAAATTTCAAAGGCTACCTGTATATAGATGATTCATTTTTCATTTAATTTTGGCAACAAATTCATTCAAATTGAAAAAAACCAGAATTTGATTAATTTGTAGGCGTAAATGCACTTTTGTTTCCCAACATTCTGACCTTATTTCTATTTTGGTGTCTACTTTTTTATTTTACCGCTTTTAGTCCCTAAATGAAAAAAGTATTCCATTTTAGTCCCCACCATTACTCACTTAACTGAAATTTCCTATGTGGCAAACAGAGCACAGTACTGACACAATAAATGCTAACGGGGCCATTAAAATAATAAAAAAAATTATTTGGCAATTAATAAATGCTACGTCAGATCCATGTCAGCTTAGAATTTTAAAAATTAATTTATCAATTTTAACAAAATAAAAAAGAAGAAGGAAAAAACAGAATTAAAAATCAACAACACATGCATTCAAATCTGACATCCTCTTCATCAAGAACACAAGAAAATCAAACCCAGAAAAATCATAAATGAACATCATACAAAACAAAATCAATCCTCATATATACATAAACAAAATTATCCAAAAGAAAAAATAGATTTAAATTCGTAAATTTAACCAATACAATCATGAACAAAATACCCACAAATTCTAACAAACCTAGCTCAATCCCTCAAGCATACCAATGATAAACACAACTCTCTCCCAAATTTGAACAAAATTCCCAAAACCATTAACCCAGCACACCTCACTCTTTCTGTCACAAAACCCCATTGACCAAACCTTAACCCTCCTCACCAACACAGATTTAAACAAGCTGAAAACCTAGGTCAACAAAATCATAAGCCACAAACACAAAGACATGCCCACAATTACATAGGCAAAATTTCGAAACCCAAACCCAAAACTTAACCCAGTTTTTTTCAACAATTACACAGAGAAAGACATTCAACAATTACACAGACAAAATTCAAACCCAGATTTTTCAGCCCCAAACACAAACCCATATTTTTTTGGACCTAAACCTAGTTTTTTTTCAACAATTAGAGAGAGAGTTGGGTTTTCAACCAAGGTTGAGAGAGAGAGAGAGGGCTGAGTTTTTGGCCAGAGAGAGAGTTGGGTTTTTGGCAAGGGTTAGAGAGAGAGAAAGCTGGATTTTTGGCCATGAATTTAGAAAGAGAGAGAGAGAGAGTTGGGATTTCGGCCATGGATTTATAGAGAGAGAGAGAGAGAGAGAGAGCTTGCCTTCAGTTAGTCCCTTCAGCCAAAACCCACCTTCATCCGAAACCCACTTTCAATCACCTCCACCTTCACCTTGAGCTTGGAAACTTTTGTAGAGAGAGAGAGAGAGAGAGAGAGAGAGAGAGAGAGAGAGAGAGAGAGAGAGAGAGAGAGAGAGAGAGAGAGAGAGAGAGAGAGCTTGGAGATTTTGTTTGAGTTTTTAAGATTTGACTTTTATGTTGTGTTTGGTTGCCAAGAAAGTTTAATAAAAATTGCGAAAGTTACTTAGAAAATCTTAATCTTTAAAATTCAAAAAGTAATTTTTTTTTGTTTTTTATTTTTTTCAATTTAAATTAAAATTGATAAATTAGAAATTCTTTTTTTTTTTAAATTTTAAATTAAAATGCTGAAGTAGAATATTTTAAATATCAAATAATTTTTTTAATACTATTTTAATGGTCACATTAGCACTTACTATGCCAATAGTACACTCCATTTGCCATATCAACAATTTCCGTTAGGAGAATGACAATAGAGACCAAAATGAAACGTGTTTTTTTATTTTAGAGACTAAAAGCAGTAAAATAGATAAATAGGGACCAAAATAGAAATTGACCCCAAATGTAGAAACCAAATGTGCATTTTCACCTAATTTGTTTTATTTTAAGTCAAATTAAGTGCTGGTTTTGCAATGCTTTTCTGAGTATATCAATGGCTCAATCTCACAAAATAATACAAAAGGTTAAAGACAGTTTAAATAATTTCAATCCATTATACAAATCTTTTAATTTACACTCCAAATACAACAAAAGAATGCCAATTTTACGAAGGATAAATACTACCACACGCTAATCCACATAGTTTTACACATCCCAAAAGACTGAGGGGCCCGTGTGCAAAATTGTGTAGATTAAAATGGGTAATAAATACCACTCTTTTACAAATGATTTCTAAATATAATAACTTGTCATATTCTCATGATAATAATAATTTATCATATGCCAGATGTTTACAAGTAAAGTTAGATTTTCGCAAAAACAGACTTGTTCCAATTTTTTTGGCCACAGAACGAACAGATACTTCATCACTATTGTTCACATGGCATTACCATTACGAGCATCTCTCCATCGTTGGATTGGCCGAGTGAAGTAGTTGGAGACCGGAGTGGCGGGAACTGGAACAAGCTTCCCGAGCACAGCAAGAGGCCAGCTGTCAGAAGTAAAACGCAAAAGTTTAGGAATAAAAGTAAAATCATTTAGTACCTTGCATGTGAACTTCTAACCACAAGTACAATTGCTCAAGAAAAAAAGAAATTGCTCCCCAGTTTGAACAAATGTAAAATCATTTTATGCTCCCTTGTGTTTTTTCACCTGGTTTCGTTAGTGCATTGGGGATAGAACTGCATACTTCTTTTGTTGTATGCTTTTTGATGTATAGTTAGTGTGTTCTTTGTATTCATTTCTGGTGTCAATTAATCAGAATTCTCTAATTAGCCAAAGAAAAAAAAAGGTTAAAAGAGCCCAGTTTTGCAAATCTTCAGAAAACATATCACAAATCTTGCTGACATTGATAAATTATTTTGTTCCACCATAAACAGATTTCCTACAGTTAGAAGTTAGAACCATTATCAAATGATTTTATTGCTAAACATGCAGTATAGGATGCATGGAGAGATACAAAATCAGATACTTGAAACAAGATACTCCCATGGCTATAAAAAGAAACTTGTAAGATATCATGAATGACCACTTTGAATGACTGAACTAACCTGATTATAGTGATAACAATGGATATAACCCATTGCTTCCAATTGAGTTTCACTGTTGATGTAAATTTTCCAAGGAATTCAATGATGAGTATCTACAAAATAGTAAGGACTAGCATTATTAATTCCAAGTAAACATGTATGTACAAAAAATAAAAGCATTGTTAAACAATCATAATGGCTAATCACCTGAAGTACGAAGGTAATTCCAACTATTGACATGAAAAGGCGGTTTTTGGTAACCCCACTGAAGACATTTATTTCATCTGGTTTACGAGCATTGAACTCATTGAAAATCTGTAATTTGAACAATTTGCAAACTGTGGTTTGCAACATAAATAGACTTCAAAATAAAATTAGAACAGATATTAATAAGATCTCACTGAAACTGCGCACTTCGGCATAGGGAAAGTTTAGTTTTCTTCACATCATTGAAACCCATATTTAACAATCAATAGTACTATAATATTTCAGATGGTACTCGACACTCATTTTGCGATGAACTTTTTTCTTTGTTTACTCAGTAATTAGACAGGCTGACAACTTTCTATTTTCCTACCCTAATTTTTGGGTCATTTTTCAAGTTCAAAATTATTTTCTTAAAAAATTCTAAATATAAAGATCGGCCATTCAATTGTAGTATGAATTCTATGTGATTCCAGAACTCAATTCTTGGTCAAATTCCTTTTTTTCTCTTCTTTTTTTCTTTCTTTTTTTATTGGTAAGTTACACACGCACCCATGGATCTTGAACTCACCTCACCCTTCATCCTATTAATATGGAAAGAAGAAGTAACATTTTAGGTGAAGTTCATTGGCCATGTTCAAACAAATTTAATGTTCTGTAGGAATTGAAATAAATAAAACATCTACTCCTAAAATCTTTTTTTTTTAAAAAGAGACATTGAAAATCAGCTTAAAGTTATTTGAAGATTTTTTATTCAATGGTAATGGGTGTTTCAAATTTCAACTGGCATTTCTCACACACTAAACCATAATCAATATGATGCATATCCCATTTTATCCTAATCTCTTATACATTTTTATTTATTTATTTCTTTTTTATAAGTATAATCTCTTATGAAATTGAAATGACAAATATTGAAGCTGATGGTTTTACTTAAAAGCAGACTCATAAAGTTGGTACATTCTAGTTTCATTAAATCGCCTACCTACTTGGCAGAGGACAGCTACTTGATAAACAGCCTGCAAAAACAAGTTTATGAATAATATGGCAACAATCCATAAAGCTAGATGCCCATTTGCTTTAATTATACATTCCAACAAAAACTACTTCGAACAGAAGAGGTACCTTATGAGTAAGTTCCTCCACATTATATTTGTTATAAGAGGCTTCCTAAGAGCATTAGCATTAAGGGTATAAAAATCCCCCGATTGCTATTTTAGCCCCTAACAAATTAAAAGTCCCTAACATCCAGGGGTGAAAATCCATATTTTTTTACAACCAGTGATATGCAAAAATTCCCCAGTTGCTATTTGAGAACCAACTGTAGCGTGCAAAAAAAAAAATATATATATATATATATATATTTTTTTTTTTTGATAAAAAAAAAATCCTCTTTCTCTCTCTCATCAATCACAGTACTCTCTCTTTCTCTGTCCCTCTCTCCTATTTCTCTGACTCTTCCTTTCTTCTCTTTATCTCCTCTATTCTCTCCTCTCTTCTTGTTTTTTGTAGTTGCTGTGTTTTGGTGGCTGTAGGTTAGTATTTCGGTGGCTGGATCGGTGTTTGAGTGGTTGTATCGGTGGTGGTTTGGAGTTTGAGTGGCTGTGGGTTGGCCAGATCGATGGTTGGGTGGCTGTGGGTTGGCTGGATCGGTGGTTTGGAGTTGGATGGCTGTTGGTTGGCCGGATCAAGCGGCACGGTGGTGGCGTGGTTGTGGTTCAGTTGGTTTTCTTTTTTTGTGGTTCAGTTGTTCAAGTTTGTCTTCTCAAATAGATCTGTTTGTTTTTTGAAAGACACTTTGATGAGGCAAACCACTGTAATCTTGGTAATAGAATTCCAGAAACTTGATTTGTAATAGAAACTCAATGACATCAATGTATACTGGAGTCTGATACATTACGCATTTCGTCATAAAAGAAAGAATGAAAGAAAAATTAAAGTAGATGAAAATTTAATAAATTTCTGTTATGGATCTCTTGTAATATTACTTCTTTTTTCATATGTTAGAACCTCCCAGTCTTTTTCTACTTGTGGGTGATGTTGGCGTGTAGCAGTGGGTCAAGAGTTCCTGGGTAGAACAGAGAGATGGGAGCGAAGAGGGAAATAAATTTTTTTTTTTATTTATTTGTTTGTTTAATTTATATTATTTTATTGAGTTTTATATAAAAATAGAAACTGTAAAATGAAATAATAAAACAGAGAAAATAATATTTGAAAAATTAAAAAAGGTATTTTTTTTTTTTAATAACTCCCATTGCTAGTACTCTAAGAGAACAGACATGAGATCATTAATCCACGTCATATCATATTAGTCAAAAAGTGATTCAATAAGACACACACACAAAACCCTTAATATTGAATATATTATTGATATGTGAAGCTAAAAAATGGACAAAAATAAAAGGGAAGAACATTAAGCAAAGAATGATGAAAAATAAGCATTACTTAAAATGGTTCAAGAAAAGCAAAGTAAAAAATAAATAAAAAATAGAATTAAACAGAATGAGGCTTTCAAAGCTTTTATATAGGTAGCTACTCATCACCCCTCTAGTTGGAGAGGAACCATTCATGGCTATTTGTAGGGGGAATGAGCGGACCAAACGTATCTAGGATTTCTATATAGTTAGTTAGACAACGTTTTGAATTATTAAGGAAAATAGCATCTCGAGTTTTAGAAAATCGAGATCCATATTAGAAATCGAGTCTAAAAGACTCGCCTTGCAGGTGTGAAGGTGCCACATAGATCTCGAGTCTTTAAGACTCGAGTTTTATGCAAAAAAAATTTCACCTATAGCAGCGTTTTTAAGCCTTACAGTGACGTTTTAAAGATCTATAGCGACGTTTTCCTGCAAAAAATTTTTTGTAAGTAACAGGTTTAGGGGGCCCTATAGTGGCGTTTTTAAGACCTATAGTGACGTTTTAAAGCCCTATAACGGCGTTTTTCTGCAATTTATGGAAATCGAGTCTTTAAAACTCGATTTTCACATTGATTTTTTTCTCACTTCTCTTTCAAATCGAGAGTTAAAAACTCGAGTTTTATCTTAGAACTCGAGTTTTAAACACTCGAGATGCTAGTTTTCAACATTGTTTTGAAACGTGACAACTAACTAAATTTTTTAATATTTATTGTTATTTAGAAAAAAAATTTGCTATTTGTAAAGTCAAACATTTTGCAGGATGATTTGACTACAATGTCTTTTCTGTTGTGAACCGAGATAATTTACTGAATATAACAGATAGTTAATTTTAGATGACCAATCTTTTGAACTTGAAAGAGAATAGAATTTTTGGGTTAATTTTCTACTTAATTCTCATTAATGCATTTAACGTACATAAATAGTTAAGATGATATAACCTCATCAACAAATCGTACAACATAGGAACTAATTCTTAAGTATAGGAATAATCCTAAAATATAGGAATTAATTTGAATACAAATAAATAACAATACTAATCTATCTAAGAAGCCTTATTCTATTACTAAACTAAATTCAAATAATTTATCCAACACCTAGGTCATAACACATTCCTAAAGAAAAATCAACTATAACTTCCTTTTTCCTCTAGGTACCAATTGAAACTGAATTTAGAGGTCTGGTTTTGGCAAGTGACAAGTCGCAGGTTTGATTCCAAGAATTAACCTCTCCAATAAATTGGGGATAAGATTGCTTATCATGACTGCTTTTAGACCCCGCAAAATGGGAGGTTTATGCACTGAGTATGACCATCGATTATCACATAGTTCTAAACAAACATAATATAAACCAAGATGGCAAAAGAAATCACAATAATTGAAAATATTTGTAAGAAACGTAGAGCTTGGCTCACTCTTTTTCACTTTATCCTCATTCTCTCCCATCCATAGTACAAAATAACAGCTATTTAAATTAGAAGATGAAAATAAATTTTGAGCTTCCCTTTCTCTTTAAACTCGTTCTCTCCCCCCCTCCTCCAACCCAATCACCATCTCTGCTGCCACAAGAATGTACCGCATTCTGACTACTCTGCATAACCCTCTCTTTCTCATGCCCCTCCACATTGTCCACCCCTCATGCCCTTCACATGACCTCCACTGTCCCCCCCCCCCCTCACACACAAACCCCATCCCTAAAAAAACAATTAAAAAAAAAAAAAAAAACTAAAGCATGCTATGGTTCATTGGTTTGTAAATTGCACCCAGAATAACCAATTTTCAATTTCCCAAAAGTTAGTCAAGCATTATTCTGCAACCAGGAGGAAGAGATTCAACATAGAGAATGTCTAATAATGGCTTCCATTAACCCAAAATGTAAGGAATTGAAAAGAGTAATAGAGATTATAAAACATATTGCTCTTTCAGACCCAACAGAACAAGAGTTTGACAAAGAAAATTTTGAAGTAGAAAATGGCACTACTGCAAAGGAAAGAAACATTTTGGTCAATATAACTATATGAGAGTTGTTTAGGTTCAAAAAGGTTGTAGAGGATCAATGGGTACAATATTTTCATGGGTGTTAGTGTATAGCTTAGACTAGTTTAGCCCATTGGGCTTAGCCCAATATACTATACTTGTAGTTTACTCCTTTTTACTTGTACTACACATATACCTAGCCTATATAAGGCTCTCTATTGTACATTATTGTTTACACATCAATATACAGACTATTCAGTCTTTCTCTTTCACTTTATATTGTTAACATGGTATCAGAGCCATTCCTCTGACTTTCTAGTTCCTGTGGACATCTCCAGCGTTCTTCCGCTGCCTTCGCCTTCATCCAGTCGTCATTGTCAGAAGCGAGCCACCGCCGTCACGCCCACAGTACCTGCAACACTCGGATATCAATGTTCTACGCATTCAACTACCAAAGAAAATGCATAGAAAGACAGAACAGCCAATCCCGAGCAAAACCCAACCAAGAACGGCCAGAAACTGCATCACACGCGCCTGCTGAAGTTTCCGCCTCATGAGCACCCGCCTCCACGCACCGCCACGCGCCGCCAGTATCTGCCACGCTTCTCACGCGCCCCCACGCGCCAGTCTCACACTCCTCACGCGCCCCACACGCCCACTGCACTTCGTTGCCTGCCACATAAGCCCTAGGTGACGTCACACTGCCACGTCAGCACACGTCATCCATTGACCATTGACTCTGACCGTTGACTTTGACCGTTGACTTTGACCATAGTCAAAAATTTTCAACCGGACCTGTTTTGCTCAGTTTTTCGCGTAGATTCCAATTTTGAACTCCGTTTCTGCATTTGAGGTCTCTAAATCCCATTTTTGGGTCATTTTCTTCATTATGGCTCAACAAAATAAACGAGATATCATCTATCCTATCACTATTATGTTGGATGGTCCTACTAGTTATCATGCATGGTCTCAAAATATGACTGTCTTTCTCAAGGGTCGTAAACTGTGGAGATATGTGACTGGTTCAATTCCTAAGCCAGTACCAAACCCTAAGTCCAAAGCCACAACTGCTGAAGAATCTTCGAAGACTGCTGTTACAACAGATGATTATGAAGAACGCCTAGAGGAATGGGAGAGTATTCAGAGTAAGATCTTGTCTTGGTTTATCAATACCTCTATTCCCTCCATTCATAATCTTCTTCCTTGTCTTGAAACTGTTAAGGCTGCTTGGAAATTTTTGGCTGATCGCTATAATTGCACTAATGATTCAAGCTTAGAGTTCCACATTGAATCAAAGCTCTATCAAATGCGTCAAGAGACAGGTCAGTCTATTTCTGATTTCTATTCTCAGACTTCTACTATGTGGGAACAACTCTCTGCTGCAGATCCTCCACTGGTGTGTTCTAAGGACATTGAGCTCTTTGTCAAATATCGGGATCGTCGTAAATTTATGCACTTCATGATGGGTTTACGTGAGGATTTTGAGCCTACTAGGGCTTCTCTGCTTGGCCGGTCTCCTACACCTTCTCTTGATGCTGCAATCAAGGAGCTCATTTCTGAGGAGAACCGTCGGCCTACTTTTCACATGTCATCGTCTGATCATGTATTGGCTACACCCTCTCCACAACCTCCTATTGCTACATTCACTGCTTCTCCACAAATAAACCCTGGGCGTCCCAACTCTCAGTCTTCCAAAGGTACTCACTGTGAGTTTTGCCGTAGCAAAGGCCATGACATCTCTATTTGTCGCAAACTGCAGAAATTTGTGCAAGAGCATAATAAGGCTTCTCTTCCTCGGGCAGCTGCTGTATGTCCTTCAGATCCATCAGTTCCTACAGGTCCATCTTTGACTTCCTCACTTACTACGGCTGATATTGAGGCAGCTGTTCAACAGGTTTTATCCCGCACTTCCACTGCCCTTTCTATCACCTCAGATAAACAACCTTGGTTCTTTGATACTGCATGCTGTAACCATATGACTCCTGATGAATCCCAATTTTCTGATAAGGCACCCTTAGAACATCCAATCATCATTTACACTGCTGATGGAACTCCTATGCCTGTTAGTCATAAAGGAACAATCTCTTCTCCTAGTCTATCCCTTAATGACACTTTTTATATTCCAAAGTTATCCCTTAATTTGCTTTCTGTTGGTCAACTTTGTGAATTAGGCGTAGATCTTCTATTTACTAATCATGGTGTGGATGTGCAGGATCCCCGGATGGGTCAAGTGCTTGGGACAGGCCGTAAGGTTGGTCGCATGTTTGAGGTTCATGACTTGAAGATTCCTTCACAAGTTGTTTCTGCAGCTGCTACCACTACCACCTCCTCACCTGATCTATGGCATGCTCGTCTTGGTCATCCATCCTTATCTCGTCTTCAGTTGTTAGCTTCTCAAGGTCATTTAGGTTCAGTTCAGTTTCAAAAATTTGATTGTACTTCCTGTCATTTTGGCAAACAAAAAAAATTGCCCTTTAATAAAAGTGACTCCTTTTCTTCTACCCCTTTTGATCTTATACATTCTGATATTTGGGGTCCTGCACCTGTTCCCACTGAGGGGGGATCTAAATATTTTGTCATATTTGTGGATGATTTTTCTCGATATACTTGGATTTATCTGCTTCACCATAGGTCTGAACTTGTGTCTATTTACCAAACATTTCATAAAATGATTGAAACACAGTTCAATCGCACCGTCAAAGTCTTTCGATCAGATAATGCTCAAGAATATAATGATAAATCTTTCTTATCCTTTTAGACAGTCATGGTACTCTTCCTCAGCGGTCTTGTCCTTACACCTCTCAACAAAACGGTCGTGCAGAACGAAAATATCGTCACATTCTTGATGTTGTCCGCACCCTTCTCATTTCTGCCTCTCTTCCTAAGCGCTTTTGGGGTGAGGTCGCAC
Organism: Quercus agrifolia; assembly: GCA_029955455.1. Classification (NCBI taxonomy): domain Eukaryota; kingdom Viridiplantae; phylum Streptophyta; class Magnoliopsida; order Fagales; family Fagaceae; genus Quercus; species Quercus agrifolia. Next base: position 74,715,730 of record JARQAD010000002.1, read on the forward strand.
TCACTGCTGTGTACACCATTAATCGTATTCCTTCACCAACTACACACAACAAATCACCATTTGAGCTTCTTTATGGTCAAACTCCTGACTACTCCTCCCTTCGGGTTTTTGGTTGTGCTTGCTTTGTCTCTCTTCCTCCTCATGAACGAACAAAGCTCCTCGTCTTTGTTGTTTCCTTGGTTATGGTGTGTCTCAAAAGGGGTTTCGCTGCTATGATCCCATTTCTCATCACCTTCGTGTCTCCCGTCATGTTGAGTTTTGGGAACATCGTTCTTTCACAAGTCTTCAGCAGTTTCCTGCATCTCCTTCCTCAGAGTCTCCCATTATTACTGATCTTTTCCTCCCTCTCTATCCTAAACTTATGGAGGATTCTTTAACATCGGCTGCTTCTCCAGACGACTCATCTCCGGTTCTGTCTCCGGCATATGACCCGCCTGTCTTGGATCCTGTGGCACCACCCTCTCCTGAGTCACCTGTTGGTCCTAAACTTCGTCGTTCCACTCGGGTAAGCATTCCTCCCCCTTATCTTACTGATTATCACTGCTCTTTTGCTCTTGCCATCCTTTATGAACCTCACACCTATCGTGAGGCCCATACTGACCCTCTTTGGCAGCAAGCTATGAACGAAGAACTAGATGCCCTTCATAAGAATAGCACTTGGGATATGGTTGATTTGCCTCCTGGTCAGTCTGTAGTAGGTTGTAGGTGGGTTTACAAGATCAAGACCAAGGCTGATGGATCTGTTGAATGATACAAGGCTCGCCTAGTTGCCAAGGGCTTTACTCAGGAGTATGGTATTGACTATGAGGAAACATTTGCTCCTGTTGCTCGCCTTACATCTGTCAGATGTCTCATTGCTGTGGCTGTTGTTCGCCGTTGGCCTCTTTATCAAATGGATGTGAAGAATGCTTTCCTTAATGGAGAACTCCATGAAGAAGTGTACATGCAACCACCCCCTGGTTATCCACACTCAGGCAGCCAAGTTTGTCGTCTTCGTCGTGCTCTTTATGGCCTTAAGCAGGCTCCTCGAGCTTGGTTTGAAAAGTTTAGCTCGGTTGTTGCTCAGCAGGGTTTCACTTCGAGTCCTCATGACACCGCTCTCTTTGTCCGAAAATCCTCGGCTGGTATCACTCTTATTCTTCTTTATATTGATGATATGATTATTACTGGAGATGATTCTGCAGGTATCCGCTCTATTCAGCACTTCCTTAGTCAACATTTTGAGATGAAAGATCTAGGCACTCTCAGCAATTTTCTTGGGCTTGAGGTTACCTCATCCTCTGATGGATACTATCTTTCCCAGGCTAAATATGCTTCTGATCTTCTCTCCAAAGCCGGTATCACTGACAACAAGATTGTTTCCACTCTTTTAGAATACAATGCAAAGCTCACACCCTTGGATGGTGAACCTATATCCGATGTTACTCGCTATCGTCAGTTGGTTGGCAATTTGATCTATCTCACTGTTACTCGTCCGGATATTTCACATGCCGTGGGTATGGTTAGTAAGTTCATGGATGCACCTCATTCTGTCCATTATGCTGCTGTTCTTCGGATTCTTCGATATGTCAAAGGCACACTTTATCATGGTCTACATTACTCCTCTCAATCTTCTCTCGAGCTTCATGCTTATTCAGATGCTGACTGGGCAGGTGATCCGACTGATCGATGCTCTATCACAGGTTTCTGTTTCCTGTTAGATACTTCTCTTGTCTCGTGGCGCAGCAAGAAGCAGGATGTGGTTTCCCGCTCTAGTACTGAGGCAGAGTATCGTGCCCTTGCCGACACCACTTGCGAGCTTGTTTGACTTCGCTGGCTCTTGGCTGACATGGATGCTTCGCAGCCCACTGCCACTCCTCTTTATTATGACAATTGTAGTGCTATCTACATTGCTCATAATGATGTCTTCCACGAACGTACCAAGCATATTGAGATCGACTGCCACATCACTCGCCAGCATCTCAAGAAAGGAAATCTCAAGTTGTTCTCCATCTCCTCTGCTGACCAGCTTGCTGATATTTTTACCAAGACTCACCCGCCTGGTCGTCTTCGAGATCTTATATCCAAACTCCAGTTGGCTTCCTCCTTGCCACCTCGAGTTTGAGGGGGGATGTTAGTGTATAGCTTAGACTAGTTTAGCCCATTGGGCTTAGCCCAATATACTATACTTGTAGTTTACTCATTTTTACTTGTACTGCACACATACCTAGCCTATATAAGGCTCTCTATTGTACATTATTGTTTACACATCAATATACAGACTATTCAGTCTTTCTCTCTCACTTTATATTGTTAACAATGGGGAAATTTGAAAGAATTGGAGCCTAACATATTTGGCCCAGGAAAGAAGATGTGCTTCTCTATTTACCAAGTTATGATAATGTGCATGTTTTGGACCACAAAATGGAGAGAATGGGAGGTGAGTTGAGCCCAGAAAAGTATCAATACATAGTATTTAACAGAGTATAAGCAACAACAAACAAGACACAATAAGAGCATTCTACATTTTTCTTTCTCTTTTTTGATGACATGGAACGTCACCAAGGCAAAACCCTTTAAATCCACCCTAGTAAACCCACGGATCCATCAAAAGCATGTATCAGGTAATGTAGGAGTACTCTTAGTGGGGATTGAACCCAAGATGTCTAGGTTTACAGCTCATCCCAAGCCACCAACCACTAGGCTCACCGTGACAGGTATAAGAGCAACCTACATTTATAAAAAATAAAGTTAATGGCCATAAAGTGTACCAATGAGTGAAAGCATACTACAAAACTTGAAGAGCATTGAATGCAAATATGATACTGCACAATCAACAGGGATCAGTGGTGCAAACCTTCGGCCAACTGGTGTTCTATGCGTAGAGTGTCCTGTTGGCGGTTCTGTAGTATCCATGATAAGGTTAACCCATAGAATCTGTACCAAGAAGACATAAACATCAACTTCACATTTGCTAACAATAAGGGACAGTTAAATGCTATATTCCTAAAATTTCCCAACTACTAGCAAATAATTAATCCAATGCCTTGATGGCATAGACAACCCACAAAATACTGAGTCCTGATCTTTTCAAATATTTGAGTGATGGTTCAAAACTTCTCCCAGTGAAGAAAAAAATTCTTGATGCTCAAATCATTTTTGCAGAACTTTATCATTTTCACCTAGAAAGATCCAAAAACATTTGCCTTCATCTAGGAAGGGTTTGGGTAACATAAACAAATTTAAAATAAAATTAAAATGTAAACTGTTCCATCCCTTTTACATCAATGCAGTAAGATTAAGAAATCATCTTACAGTTGAGAAAATGCAGATGGTCTCATAAGACATCTCTGTGACCCACATATGTTGTGAGAGGGATGTCTTATAACACCATCTCATAAGATAATTTTTCATAATGAAGGGACCGATTGAGTGTTAAAGCCCCATGGTTATGTATCAATAATGCAGTATTAGAAAATCCATGAATGTTTTGTCAGTTTATAGAAAATAATTCATGAGAAACATTTTCGTAAAAGCCCACACCCAAAATATTGACAATTGTGGATATTTTGGACCTTCTATTGCATGAGTCCTACCCACATGTATCAAATTTGAGAACGTTCCAACATATGTGACATAAGGTCTACTACAAAACAAGGTCACAACAAATTATTTTAAATTCGCCCATCTTCTGGGGAGAGAGAGAGCAGCGAAACCTGCACTGCATTTAAAGGAACTTCACCAGAGGACACTGCTGCTACAACATTAATTGTAAGAGCTGCAACATTAACTGTAAGCTGGAACTGGATGAATTTTTTAATATTTGCATAGACAGAACGCCCCCAGCAGACAACCTACATGGAATGAACAAAGGAAATTATCAGACACAAATTACAAATATGAATTTTGGGGAAGATTTCAATATAAGACTCTTGCCCATTCCAACTATATAAAAGAGAAGTACATATCATTAAACAAAGTGCAAATCCTCATGTCAAAGAGTTCCCTATTATTCCTTGACAAATTACTTCTCAAGTTGTTCTAGAAAAGCAGTATAAATTACAATAACCATGGGTTACTCAACTAAGCCTAAATCCAAGTGCTTAGTCTCTCATATTTTAGCACAATCGGACCCAAGACCAGAAAAGGGTTGCAATGGTTAATGGTCAATGTAAAACTGTCTTAAATTCCATACTCAATCTCATAAATTCATATTGGATTCTGTGGAAAGCCAGATATCATGAAAGTAGACAGCTTCCAAGGATAGTTATCAACCTAGAAGGATGTAAGTTCGGTGAGAGGGATATTAACTTTTTAAATAAAGTAAATGTAAAGTTAAAAAATTATCAATATTGTCATTGTGTTTAAAGCTTAAAATGCAACTCCTTTGTGCATCTTGTGGACTCTTTGGCATGTGTGAATTAGGAGAATTTTTGATGGATTGAGTGGACATTCCATAAGATCAAACAATCTTTGTTACAAGATATGTAAGATTGGATGATAGCATTAGGAAATATTCCTTCTTGTTCTGTTTTGTTTATTTATTTTTATAAATAAGTGCAATTCCTTAAAAGGCTAAAAAAATAGGTAGTACACAGAGAAAAAGACAACAAAGTGAAATAAAGAAACATAGAAGTAAAAAGATCAAAGCTGTTGTATCAATGGCAGGAGCGTAAAGAATCTAGGAACTCCATCATAGAAAACATAAAAAGATCACATCACCGCGATGCACGATGCCCATTCAAAGAGTATTCAGAAAATGAAACTTGAGATTTGGCAAAGATAGCATCTTGTTCTGTTTTAGAATTTGTAAATAATCAAAATTTAAAATTGTAATTCTTACATAAGTTTTGTACTCTGCATTCTGTTTAATATAAGTATTTTATTTATCAGAGAAAAACACATGTCAAATATTGATTACAAAAGTGTACCAAGCTTAGTGTGCACATAAAGCACACGTGTGCTTTATGTGGTCAAACATCAGAGATACACAACTTGCTCCAGCATTAACACATCCCCAATCAGGAAAACACATCCTTATGATAGAAAAAGTATCCATAAAGTATCCATAGAAGAGAGAGGCAGATAGATGAAAAATAAATAAAAAGCAGGAAGATTAAATTAGAGGATTGAACACTTTTACCAGCATTTCCTCATGGCCAATAATGAAGAAGATGATGGGCTAACTCTTTCTTTCCCTACGATTAAATTGAAATATTGTTTTGTACAAGTCAAAATTGTAGGGAGGTAAATTCAAATGAAGGATAATAACTACGATTTTCTCTTTCAATTATCAAGAGAAGAGAAATGGTACTTCATGTGAAACTAGTCACTAATCCGTACAATGCAAGAGAAAGGTATTACGTATAATATATTATTTAATTTTGGTTTATTTATTAACAATTATATATTATAAAAGGAAGAAAAAAAAATTTTGTACAATTATTATTATAATTTACAATGCATAAAAATAAAAAATAAATAAAAACTTATGGAACATATATATATATATATATTTTTAAAGTCACTTGGAATTGAATTTGTTCCCCAAAATATGCAGCTCTTTATCTAAGTTAAAAATAAAATCTACAAAATATGAATTTAATACATTTGTTCTGAGAAATCTAGTTAAAACCCATAATTCTTATCCCATAACCAAAGATTCTCAATTAATATAAATAAATAAAAACGGAGTATCAAACATATCAAATTCTATACCCATTTAACAAAATTTGCTTCACATTGAATATTTTCTAATTCTTTTAACAAATGGACAATACTCTTCTACAATATCCAACGAATAAACCTTAAAATAACCCAACTTAAAAAATTTGGAATGGTGAATATTATTAGTGGATAGCAATAACCACAAAAATTATCTTTTTCAGATTGCCTACAATAACAGGCTAAATGACTATAGTAGATCATTATATATAGAGAACAACCTTATTGTTTAAAACTAAATTAAATGAATGGGTTTACAATAGAATTAGGTCTCTTGGGCCTACACACATAAACCCAACACCTCTTAACCATTTAAACATTCTTGTAGGGACGTCAAACAATGAATTACCCACAATGAGAAAACCACGGCCAAAGAAATAATTGGTGCCATATTGAATTGTATGGATTATGAAAAATATATGCGGGAAGTGGAGAGTTGGGACGAAGCAACATACCAAAAGCAATAGAGGTGGAAAATATTGAAATATAAGAAATATAGCGTGAAAATATAACTCATATTGAAGTATACTACGCAGCAACCTTGGAGATTCAGGAGGAAGCAACATTCCAAAAGCTGTGCAGTTGTGACTCTAATTCATGGTGAAGGATTAGCTTGGGGTGGAGGCAGAGAACATATAGAGAGTTGAGGGGAAAGCAACAGCCTTTATTCTTAGAAACTCACGTCTCTTTATTCACTTGGGACTCTAATTCATGGTGAAGGGATTGGCTTGGGGTGGAGGCAGGGGAACGTATAGAGAAAAGAAGGATTCGATAAACTTATAGAGAGAGGTAATTCAAGAATTGTGCAAACTGGCTGGAACAAAAGAAATTATATATATATATATGTATGTATGTATGTAAATATATATATTAATCATCTTCTCTCACTGCGTTTCTCTTTCTTTTATTTTTCATTATTCCAGCGGCACTCTTTTGCTGCCCTGCTCTTTCTCTAATTACCTCATACGCATGTCTCTATTTATGTAACAAAAGCAACTGTTCATAAAAATTAAAAACTAAAAAAAATAAATTAAAAAAAGCAACCACCTTTATACTTTACGCTTCTTATTAATTCACTTGGGAGTGGGGATGACAATTTTGCCCCGCCCCTCCCCGCTTCGCCCCGTGCGGGTTTTCCCCGCCCCGCAAAGGTGTTGGGATGGGGATGGGGCAAGATTTTAGACCCGCACCACGGGGCGGGGTGGGGATGGATTTACACTTTTTAGACCCGCCCCGCCCCATCCCCGCCCCGTCTATCCCCGCCCCGCATTAATAAGGGTTAAGTTGTAATTTTTTCATACCCTAAAACCCTACTATTTAAACAAAAATATCATCAACTTATTTTATTCTACCTAACGTGGCTCTACCTCTTTTTTCTCTCTAGCAAAGTTGGAAATAAGGTACAAATTTTAACACTTTCTTTTATCTTTATTAGAAAAAAATTTATATACTATTGAATTACTGATTTCATTCATGATTCATACGTCTTTCTCAACTTATTTTTCATCATGAACATAATATAATTTTTTTTTTTAATGAGGTACGGGTTTGAGGCTCTAAATATTTGTTTGTGTAATTTTATGTAGGCATTTGGCTGTTAATATAAGGTACGTCGTCACAGACTGTTACCCAGTTACACACACCCCCCTTTTCTCTTAACACTTGGAATTCCTATTGGGATTTCACTTTGCTTAACAACACTGCTTCTTTATGCTTGTCAAAATCCATATCTATTTTATGAGTTAGGTTTTTGTTTTTGAATTTTCATGTTAGAAATATGAGGTGGTGAATGGAGAACAAGATGATGAGGAATATGTTTCCCTATTGGTTTGATTGCTGATATGATGGCATCAATCATGCATTAGCTCTAGCTGATCATTCTCCTCCACACAAAAATTATATACAATTTAATTTTGTTTTCTATATTTTTATTAAAAAATATAAGGTACAGGTTTGAGACTTTGTCCCATTTGCTAAAAATTACTTTGATTTGATAGGATAAATTTATTTATAATTTAAAGTATATTTTTATTATTGAAATATGTCATTTTATTTGAAAAAATGGTAATAGTTGTAGGGAAAATTGATAAGAAATAAAGTTTTACAAGGTAGGACGGGGCTTCGCGGGTCTTCGTGGGGCCTTAAGGGGCGGAGATGGGGCAAGAAATTTTCCCCGTCATGCAGGGCGGGGCGGGGATGGGGTAAGAAAAATCCATGCGGGGCGGGGGTGAAGATCCCATCCTTCGGCCCCGCCCCGCCCCATTGCCATCCCTACTTGGGAGTTGGGACTCCTATTCCTTTCTGAAATAGAATAGTAAATAAGTGGGCCTCTATAGTGATTCAATTTAGTCGTCTTTGATTTCTTAATATTACTAAAATAAAAAGAAAAATAAAACATAAAGAAATAATAATATGGGTGATGATGTGGAAAATTGTGGAGCAGGTCAACAAATGGTCAAAAGCTTCGATTATATATATAGATTAACACCCTACAACTGTGACTTGTACAATCAGAGAGAGAAGATTCAAGAAACCCCTTATTTGTCATTTGGTTCAAGAAAATCTTCAGGAATCCTAAGCATTCCCATGTTTGGTTATGTTAGGGTCATATTTTTTTTGTAATTGGCTAATCTTTTGACAAAACGCATTTTACTTGTAATTAGGTAGATCTAAGTTGGGTGTAATACATCAAGAAATATGTTGCTCAAACATATCAAGTGTTAGTATTAAAGACATGAAGATTGATCTAAGAAACAAGTGAAGAAAACCTGTTTCATTAAAGTTCGACAGATAGCTCAACACAAGCTCGATCTATCAAGAATTACGATTTCATAATTTCTAAATTTGAAATTTGGCTCATGCTATATTATTAGTTTAGGGTTTCTTTTCTCACAACCCTAGACATATATAAGGCTTATTTTAAAAGCCGTCATACACTGATACAAAGACTAAGAGTTTAATTTTCTCTGTGAGAAGCTACTGTATTTGTATGCCATAGGGTTTTGTAACCAAGTGTTTCTTAATCTTCATTGTTGATGAAGTGAAGAACTTTGCAGCCAGCAACAATCATTCAAGTTGCTGGAGTTAGTCACGTATTGGGATCCGTGCAAAGAAGTTAGTTACAGATTGGAGATTTATGCATTAAAGGAAAGAAGGCTACTACAAGATCAAATTCAATTGAGTATTAAAGTAAAGGTTCAATTGTAGGTTGGTATTTTGGGATAGGTCAAAGTAGTGGTAAGATTCCTCATACTTGTAACCGCTTCATTATTGATTAGCGGGTTCTTGGGAGTGGTGACCTCATATTCACCCAATGAGGTTTTTGCTTTGCAAGAGGTTTTCCCCATTCGTCAACAAATCATCGAGTTTTTTATTTTCTGCTGCATATTAGTTAATTGGTGATTTGTTAGTGCCTCCATGATTTGCAAGTAATTTGACTTAATTAATAAGCTTGAATAATTGAATTAATTAACTTAGATCAATCCATCTTAACCCAATAGGTTACAATTAGCACAAGAGATCTAGATGCCTAGCGAATGTGGATTCCCACCAAACCTCACTTTTAGCATTTGGTACAGGAGAATCAACATTACTTTTATCATCCAGAATACTGGGAATGTGATGTCTTAGAATTTTAATGCCTAGGAATGTAACTATTTCTATGTTTGGTTTGATTGAGAATCTAATAAGATTTTTAGGAATGTGAAATTATAATGTTTGATTTATTCCTAGAAATCTTAACTGAATTATTTATTTTTCCCATTCTATCCTTAGATTTGTAAATCAAATATAAGTCTTTTTTTTTTTTTTTTTTAAATCTTCCTCTAAATAAATAGTGAAAAACAAAATATAAACTATAAATTATGACAAATTCATTAAAACTATAGTCCAACATTTCAAAATGATAAGTACAATACAAACATAACTATTTAAATTCTCAAATGCTTTATTCTTAATAATAATTTTTAAAAGAGTTTAATCTATAACAAAATAACCTGACAACATTTAGGTCTATAAGACCATAGAAGTAGCAATAAAAATAAATGTAGCTCATCAACAATGAAACAAATGTGATCTATTACATATATAATGCATTCAACCCTGCATATGTGAGCACTTGAATAACATAGTCATACCTAAACAAAACAAAACCAAGATTTGAGATACAAATTGATACATTAACAAATTTCCAAAAAAATAGATCCATTAATAATTTGTTAAGTAACACACACACAACAATAAAAGTGAATTCCTGGCAACAATGGAGGGTCTCCTTCAAATTTTTTTTTTTTTTCCTTTCTTTTACACGTGAAACCTAAATAGAACTTTGTTAATGAATATATCAACGGAGTTGTCTATCCTGTTTATGTTGTTTTGGTGGGAAGAGATAAAGACAAAGGAAAAGATATAGATGATTTATTTTATATTTTATCTCAATTGTTTAAATAATAAGGAAAAGGGGTTAAAATTGTTAATTTATAAAAAATAAAATTTCAATTAAGTTCGGGAATTTTGAAAACCCACTTATTTTAAAAGAAATCCACATTCCTACTGAAGGGAGGTTAAAGGGGGAATCTAGATTCCCCTGGCATTTGATTCCCTAGTGTGATTTGCAACCAAATATGAGACAACCTTTAAACATTCCTAAAAATCCTAAAACATTATTCCATACCAAATGTCACATATGGAAATGTAGATTCCATCTAAAACAAAAAAGATGGGTATCCATATTCCCATAGTATCGGATATTTTTTTTAAGTGATAATTGTACCCCTAATTTAATTATTCTTGACTAACTAAGAGTCTCTCCTTTATTGCCAAATTTCAAGTGCTTATGTCAAATGTGAAAAAAAAAATAGGGTACCACTAATGTGACAAAAGTACAGATAGATGTGATGTTAGTACTGCCTAATGTGACAAAAGTACAGACAAATGTGATGTTGATACTGCCTAATCTGACAATGGAACTATCACATGTGAGAAAATAAATAAATAAATAAGAGAACCACCAAATGTGACAAAAGAACAGTCACATGTGATGTTGGAATTGCACAATGTAAGAATGGAACCAACAAATGTGAGAAAAAAAATCATAGTTTTAAAAATCAGACCAAACCGAACTGGCCGGTCTGACCGGTTCAACCAGGAACCAGGAGCCAGTCTGGTCCTGTTAAAACCCCAAAAACCGGTTAAAAACCGGGGTTGAACTAGAAATTTTTTTAAAAACGGTTCAATACCCGGTTCAGTTTTTAAAACCATGGAAAAAAAGAAAGGAACCACCAAATGTGACAAAAGTACTATCAAATGTGATGTTAGAACTGCACAATGTGAGAATAGAATCATCAAACGTGAAAAAAAAAATAAAAAAAACCACCAAATATGACAAAAGAACTGTCACATATGATGTTGGAACTGCACAATGTAAGAATGGAACTGTCGAATGTAATGTTTTGTTAACCTGATATAGCAGGTTTCTTACTAATGGGTACCTTACCCCTAAAAAAAGAGGGGTACAGTAGAATTATCTTATATATATGTGTGTGTGTGTGTGTGTGTGTGTGTGTGTGTGTGTGCATGCGTGTTCTCTGTCTCTCTGTCTGTGTTTACTCGAAACTTTGATACTCCTTTGTTGTGTTCTCTTCTTACCGTCGATGGCACCACCCTAGTCGTAAAGTGAATTCTCAGAACCGAATTGTAAGGCTCGTTGAGCCAAAGAGGGCATGAGAGGTATAGGGTTGGTTAGGGTATGTGTTACAAAATGCAACGGTTGTGAGAAAAACATGATAATTGAGTGTTAAAACTGGGATAGTATGGATAGATTGTGGAGATCCAACTCCTCTGTCAGCTCCGGGACTGGTTGTCCTCCCGATATTGTAAATGAAGAAGATCACAATGTTGAAGAACATGAGATCCCTGATTTCCGAAAATGGACTATTCCTAAGATTGGTACTAAAAATGTTTACAAAATTAGTTGGGTTGAAAATGTTTTTCATCCTACTTATAAAGTTAGAACTATTGAACAAATATTTTCTATTTCAAAAACTCATGAAAAATGTTGCTTGTTTTCTAAAAAGAATATTGGTAAATTTATTGCTACTAAAAAATTCAGTTATTTGTATATTGGAATGGTTCAAGTTGCTATTAAACCACTCACCCGAAAGGGTATTAATGCTTATGTTCTCATGTGTTTACATGATGCTAGATTTAAGAACTTTAAAGATAGCATTCTTGGTATGGTTACTGCTTCTTTATATGATGGTCCTGTTTATTTTAACTTTTATCCTAATCTTACTCTTGCTTTGGATGATCCTAATATTGTTAAAGCTTTAACTTTGAATATTGCTTCATCTAGTTATCACATGGAAGAAGGTAGTAAACATTTTGCTTTGATTTACTGCATTTATTATAGACTGTTGGGTACTCAACTAAATTCTGGTGCTATAAATCATAGAGAACTTTCTGGTAAGACCATGTTAATTCAATGTTCAACCCCTGATGCTAAAGTTCAAGTTCCAAAAATGATTCAATGGCAAGACGTTAAGCTGCCTATAAGTCGAAAAAGCATAATATCATAAGTGACCATTGACCCTTACAGCGCCTCATTCCCCTGTTTCAGGAATGGTGCCGAGGATAGCTCTTCGATCTTTCTTGGCGGTATCCGGCATCAACGCTATAAGACAAGAAGGCAATGGTTGCTCGACTAAGCATAAAGAATCGCCAACTGCCTCTACGACGGGAGGGGAATGGGAGAACCTTCTGTTTCTTTATTGCTGACATTAAGCGTTACTTTTTTTAGGTATTAGGGGGGGGGGCACCACTCAGCACCTAAGGTGGGGTTCAATGCCTAACAAAAATGGCCAAAAGCAAAAAAAAAAAAAAAGAGATGTATGGCTAAGGGGAGGAGAGAAAGAACACATGCATAGGGATTCTGTCTGTCGGAGGTTCGAGAATCTATTCTATGAAAGGGCATCTAAGGCTAAGGAAGAATTGGAGCACTAGACTTTTCTTTCTCAAATACAAGGAAGTAGGCATAGACAATATTTTGTAAAACAAATCCACGAGGCAAGATTTTCAGTCTAAAAAGGGCTAACACAGGTTTAAACGAAACCATACAAGCAGGTCCAGAAGGGACACGCAGTATGGGTGAAGGAATGATGTGTAGTACTCCGGGAAGATACGGTAGTAAGTCCTGTGGTGGTGCCCTAAAAGCAATCACAAAGAAGAAGCTACGAGTCCTAAGTACACTCACTGTGAGGTAAGGAAGTTCATAGCAAGTCCTAAACCTCAAGGAGAGACTTTCTATCCTTACTTGGGGGAAGCCCTTCAAGCCCCATTCTTCCCTTTGTCCCTCTTCCTCTTCTGGATGACGGGGGTTGGTTTCACCTGTACTTATTTGTATGTATGCTGTTAATAGAACAAACAACAGGTGTGCATGCGAACAAACAAGACAAAAAAGGAGTATAAGAACAAAGGAAGACACAGCACCAAGAGCAAGCAAAGAAGAGGAAAGCAAAAGAGGGTGCTTGGTCGATCAAAGAGTAAGCTTTCCCTATCAGCGGGCTATCACATCTGGAATCCAATTCTGTTAAAATTATTATATCTAATATAATATATTAAAGTTTTGTAATGTAGACATCGCTTACTTCATTCCAAGTTTGATAGGCCTGGAATCACAACATGGTCCTCACTAAGTCTTCAAGCTCTTTCTGTCATGGGAAGTCGTTCACCCATGAATAAATGATGTAGATAAACTTCCTTGGCCTCTAGAACCCGCATTTTCTTCATTGGATTCAAGTCTTGGATGAGCCAGCAGCTCACAACCATGGAAGGGAAGAGGGGCGCGTCCCTTCAAGGTTGGATTATCTGATCCGAGGAACAAAACCAAATGGAATTGTTGATCAGATCCTTCAGTAGGCACGGTCCCTTTCCATAGGTTAATCACACCTTAGGAAATCACAATGTCTATCTCCAAAGTCAGGTACAGGGCCCAGCGCCCTTCCCAGTCATGGTCCAGCCCTGTCTATTTTCTAGGATTAAGTCCCCTTAGGATCAATTTCTCTCTAGGATTAGATCCTTTTTCCATAGGATTACTTCTTTCCAAGTGATTCACCGAAGCGACGAGACCTTGAAAGCTGCTTTTTCAAGTGTCAGTAGCGGAATGTTCTGTCAATCGGGGAAGGTTTTTGGCTGGTCGCATTGTGGAAGCTTGGATTGGAAGGACAAAATAAGGGTATGAGAAGGCATAGCCAGTGCGGTTGACTCTTCCGATTTCGTAGTGGATTCCGCTGGTCCAGTTCCTTATGCCCTATATTCAGATCCAGATCGTGATCGAGACCTAGTTCTTTTCCCGTGCTCTTCCGAAAGAAGCATCTGGAAATGACTTGTCATGGGCTTATGCAATGAAGAATGATCTGCTCGGGAGAGTGGAAACATGAATTGGCTTTTACAGTATCTATAGAATGAGCACTGTGAACTATCTGCTTCAAAAAGATAGTTGTAAGAATGAATCTTGGTCTATTTAAGATTGTTCCTTTTAATAGTGATTTGAATAACGAAGAACACCACTTCTTCACGCAAGTCAGAAGAGGCTACGAGTCGAATTACTCTTTGGGGGTCTCCTGCATACAAGAAGTAGCTTTAACTCATTAGCTTATTAGCTCATTTAAGTAGGATGGGGGATTCTCCCCCAAACCCCCTACTAACACGTGCTTCGCACGACTACACTTGTTTGACTGACTTGACTTGAAAGAACTTGTGAGATAGCACTTTGCTTAACACAGGCTCTTTCAAGGGTCCCTATTGCCTTGACCGGTGGTGAATTAGAGCAGCAACCACCCTCGCTCCGGGAGGGGGAGGGTATGGTTTACCCTCCCGTAAGGGGATTGTTAAACAGTTAGCTCCATAGGAGTTGTATTCCTTAAGGAGAGTTCCATAGAAGCCCTATTCTCGATAGATGAAAACGCTAAGATAGAACTGTATTAAGGCGTTAGCTCATTGGTATTCCTACTAGAACTATATTAACTCATAGCTTATAACTCATAATGGACTGTTACCCCCCTAAAGTCCCCCTCAGGGGGATTAAGAGCAGTTAAGCTCCTTAATTTACTGAGGGTTTTATTAAGGAGTTAAGCTCATAAGACTTTATCGCACTAACTGCTTCAACTGCCTATAAGTCGAAAAAGCATAATATCATAAGTGACCATTGAACCTTACAACGCCTCATTCCCCTGTTTCAGGAACGGTGCCGAGGATAGCTCTTAAATCTTCCTTGGCGGTATCCAGTATTAATGCTGTAAGACAAGAAGACAATGGTTGCTCAACTAAGCATAAAGAATTGCTGACTGCCGCTATGGGGGGAAGGGAATGGGAGAACCTTCTGTTTCTTTACTGCTGACATCGAGCGTGTTTTGGCGCTTAGGACGGGGAGTGGTGACCCCTACAAAGCCTTTCGCCATGCACACACGGGTATACGTGATGATGGCTCCAAACGGTCTAGATCTTAGGCTTTAGGGATTCAAGGCAGGAAAACAAGGAAGAAGTGAGCGAGAAATGCGATGCTTGATGCTTAAAGAGTCGAATTACTCTTTGGGGGTCTCCTGCATACAAGAAGCAGCTCTAACTCATTAGCTCATTAGCTCATTTAAGTAGGATGGGGGATTTTCCCCTAAACACCCTACTAACACGTCAAAGCACTTCGCGCAACTACACTTGTTTGACTGACTTGACTTGAAAGAACTTGTGAGACAGCACTTTGCTTAACACAGGCTCTTTCAAGGGTCCCTATTGCCTAGACCGGTGGTGAATTAGAGTGGCAACCTCCCTCACTCCAGGAGGGGGAGGGTATGGTTTACCCCTCGTAAGGGGATTGTTAAACAGTTAGCTCCATAGGAGTTGTATACCTTAAGGAGAGTTCCATAGAAGCCCTATTCTCGATAGATGAAAAGGCTAAGATAGAACGCTTGGCCTCCTGCGCCAAGTCGGTCTTTTAGGCTCGGCTTCGTCATCCCATTGAATGGTTCTTGGAACAAGAATCTCCTATTGCTAAACCTATTTTTGATGAGCTTGATCTTACTCATATTCAACAATATCTTGATGGTACTGTTAAAATAAGTTTTCAAAACAATCAACCCTTAAGGATCAATGAAGGAAGACATTCCTTTGTTGGATCTGAAAGTATTTCAAAAAGAGACCAAGATCTCAATGATTTTTTGCAAAAGAATTTTGAAAAATCTACTAATTTAAAATTAAAAGGTGTTCAAGTGATAAATCTCAAATTAGCTCTATTTACTATTCCACTAAACCTGAAGCTTCCTCTCCATATAGCAGAATTGCTAATGAAGAAGAAGATGACAGTAAATCTATTTGTCCATCTGATTCTAATTTTCCCCCTATTGAAACCCCTGATTATCAAAAACAATTGAGAGTTTTGACTGTTTTAGATGAAAACTTTGAAATTGATATGGTTTCTTTGTATAATGAATTTATGCTTCCAAAAACCTGAATTAAAAGAAAATATTTCAAAAATAATTTTGCTCAGTCTGAGAAAAACCGTGTTAAAAGAAAATGGTTAGAAAAGATGAACCAATTGAATTTTTTTTTTTTTTAATTTTCTTGAAAACCATTATGTTTCAAAAGACGAAGTTTCCAAACAACATTTAAATGTGATAAAAAAAAATCAAATTTTGTTAAAGAAGATAAAACCATTGTTAAGTCTAGTCATCCGCCTCTTGAGATAGTTTTGATAGCTTGTCAAAATAGTCAAGATCAAAAGACGGAAGTTAAGGCCTCCCCTTTCAAAATTGTTGATGATCAAACCCCTATCATTAGTATTATTGAAAAAAAAAAAATTTACTAATGAATCATTGCATGTTATTGGTCAATAGCTTGACCGCATTGAAGAAAAAATTGTTGAAAAAACTGTTTCTGTTGAAAAACCTGTTTCTAGAAAATCTATTTCTGACAAAACTGAGAAACCTTTGATTGATCTACCTAGTCAAAGAGAAAAAGTGAATTTCAAAACTTCTCAGACTAAAACTCTTGAGATTGTTTAGAAAATGCTTTTTGATTTAAAAGTTAAAACTGAGGGTACTTCTTCAAGCACTCCTGCTGTTCGAACTATTTCAAAAAATAAAATTGTTTCTGATGAAAATACAGATTCTGATACTGTTTCCTCTGTTTCTGCTAAAAAACTTTTTGATGATGATTTACCAGAAATTAAAAGATTTGTTGGGAATCCTAAACCCATGTCTTTTACAAAAAACTAGTATTCAAAACCTACTCCTCCTGATATGCACTTTGAAGAAAGAGCTTTTCAAACACAATTTTCTGTTTCCGCTGATAAGCTTTATGAATGGAATATTGATGGTTTGTCTAAACAAGAAATCATTAACAAAATGGGTCATATGTCTATGGTTGGTATTGCTTACCAAAAAAACCATGATCTTGATCAACCTGAAATTGTTAATTTACTTGTTACTGGTTATTTTGGTAATCTTCGTGGATGGTGGGATTCATATCTCACAGAAGAATCCAAAGATTCTATTAAACATGTTGTTAAAAAGAATGGTGAAGGTTTTCCTAATTTTGATGAAAGTATTGGTCGCAGTATTCCTAATGGTGTGAATACCTTGATCTATACCATTCTCAAACATTTTGTTGGTACTCCATCTAATATTTCATCTCAAGTTTCTGATTTGTTGAATAATTTGAGATGTCCTACTATGTCTGATTACAGATGATATCAAGATGTTTTTCTTTCTAGAGTGATGCTTCGGAAAGATTGCCACAAGCCTTATTGGAAAGAAAAGTTTACTGACGGTCTACCTCCTATCTTTGCTCATAAGGTAAAACATGAATTAATGGGAAAAAATGATTCTATTGATTATGATAACTTAACATATGGTGATATTTTAAGCACTATTAAAAAACTTGGTATTAATATGTGCAATGATGAAAAATTGTTAAAGCACCAATTAAAGAATAAGAGAAAAGCTAAATATGAAATGGGTAATTTTTATGAACAATATAGTTTGTCCCCTATTACTCCTTCCAGGCAAAAAGGGAAAAAACATGATAAAAGGCACAAAAATTATAGCCATAAAAAATACAAAAACAACTTTGTTAAACCTAATGATTTTTACGCAAAAAATAAAAATGTTTCTAAAAAATATGGTAAACAAAGGTCAGGTAAAGGTAAATGTTTTAACTGTGGTAAACCTAGACATTTTAGTAAAGATTGCAATGAAAAACCTGGTAAGTTAAAGAATAATTTAACATTTTAAATATTGATGATAAAGATCAAGAAGAATTATTCAGAATCCTTGAATCAAACAATTCGTCTGATTCTTTGGAAGATGATTTTTCTTCTTCATCTGATTCTTGCTATCAAACTGCTGATGATTCTTCTGATTCTCCTAATATTAAAATTGGTTGTAGAGATTCTTGTTGTAATGTTATTAAATCTGTTAATACTCTCACTAAGGGTGAAGAGAGTGACAAAATTAATAATTAAATTGATAAATCAAATTCAAAACCCTGAATTACAAAAAGAATATTTAATAAAAGATGAAACTAGTAAAAAACTAAAATCAACTATAAGCTTTGAAGAAACTTTGGAAAGATTTAATAAAAAGAAATCCAAAGATTTAACTGTTAATGATCTTCAACATGAAATCACTATTGTTAAACAAGAGATAATTGAATTAAGAAATGAGCTTAAAAACATTAAAAGTGATAACCATAATATTAAACAAGAATTGATGTTGTTAAAAATTGATAAAAACATTGATAAACAACAATCTGATAATGAACAAGATGAGCACAATGGTGGAGATGAATCCAGTCAATAGGCTCTTCTTTATGATAAAGGTGTTGTTGATAACTCTTAACTTAGTCTTGTTAACAAACTGCTTCCTCCAAAATGGTTTACAAAAGTTAGAATTGTTGTTTCTCATGATTATCATTTTACTATTATTGCCATGATTGATTATGGTGCGGATATGAATTGTATCCAAGAAGGATTAATTCCTTCAAAATATTTTGAAAAATCAACTAAAAGATTGGTTTCTGCTAATGGTTCCCAAATGAAGATCAAATATGAATTGAATAATGCTCATGTTTGCCATGATAATGTCTGTTTTAAGATTCCTTCTGTTCTTGTTTAAAACATGACTGATAAAGTAATCCTTGGTTTGCCATTTATAAATGCTTTGTATCCTTTTCTTATTGAGCATGATAGAATTACTACTGATCCTTTTGGACAGAAAGTAAAATTCAAATTTGCTTCAAAGTGTGAAATTGATACTGATTATACTTCAAATCTTATTCATGCTAAATTCAAACATCTTAACTTCCTTAAATAAGAAGTTAGATACAAGAAAATTGCTAAGCAAATTTCTGATAAACTATTACAATAAAAAATTGATAATTTTCAGAAAATGCTAATTAATGATGTTTGCTCTGATGTTCCTAATACTTTTTGGTATAGGAAGAAACATATTGTTTACTTGCCATATGTTAAAGATTTTGATGAAAAAAACATTCCCACTAAAGCTCGTGCTATTCAAATGAATGTTGAAATTGTTGAATTTTGCAAAAAATAAATCCATGATTTGTTAGAGAAAAAATTAATTAGGAATAGCAAGTCTCCTTGGTCTTGTTCTGCTTTTTATGTCCAGAAAAATGCTGAGATTGAAAGAGGGACCCTTCGACTGGTAATTAACTACAAACCCTTGAATAAGGTTTTGGAGTGGATTAGGTATCCTATTCCCAATAAGAATGACCCGGTCCATAGGTTGACTAAAGCTATGGTGTTTTCCAAGTTTGACATGAAATCTAGGTTCTGGCAAATCTAGATTAGTGAAAATGATAGGTACAAAATTGCTTTTACCACTCCTTTTGGACATTATGAGTGGAATGTTATGCCATTAGGTCTTAAGAATGCCCCGAGTGAATTTCAAAACATCATGAATGATATTTTTAACTCATTCAGTCATTTCACCATTGTTTATATTGATGATGTTCTTGTTTACTCTAAATCTATTGATGAACACTAGAAACATTTGTATTTGTTTTTGGATACTATCAAAAGAAATGGTCTTGTTGTCTTTGCTAAGAAAATCAAATTGTTTCAAACAAAAGTTCGTTTCCTTGGCTATGACATCTTTGAAGGACAGATTCGTCCTATTGATAGAGCCATTCAATTTGCTGATAAGTTTCCTGATGTTATCATTGATAAAACACAGCTCCAAAGACTTCTTGGGTCATTAAATTATGTTGCTGATTTCTACAAGGATATGAGGAAACAATGTAAATCCTTGTTTGATTGGTTAAAAAGTAATCCTCCTCCTTGGTCTGATGTTCATACTTCCCTTGTTAAATAAATCAAATCTCACGTTAAGACATTGCCTTGTCTTGACATTCCTGCTGTTGGTACTTTCAAAATTGTTGAAACCGATGCCTCTAACATTGGTTATGGTGGTATTCTGAAACAAAGAGTTTCTTCGTGGTCATCTGAACAAATTGTTCATTTCTATTCTGGAATTTGGAATAATGCATAGTTAAACTATAGTACTATTAAAAAAGATATTTTATCTATAGTACTATGTATTTCAAAATTTCAAAGTGATTTGTTAAACCAAAAGTTTTTGTTACGTATTGATTGCAAAAGTGCTAAATATGTTATTGAAAAAGTTGTTGAAAATATTGCTTCAAAACATATTTTTGCTAGATTGCAAGCTATTTTAAGCGTTTTTTTATTTTGAGTATATTAAAGGATCTCAAAACACCATCCCTGATTTCCTTACCCGTGAATTTCTACAGTGTCACAATGGCAAGTAAAAGATCCAGAGATAAACACCTTGCTAAAACCTCCAAACAAATTGTCAAAAATGAACTTCCTTCTCCTATTGAAATTGCTAATCGTTTCACCACCCTAGGAACCATACCTAGGCCAAATTACTCCACTGTTCTTGCCTCATCCTATGACCCTTATGCTATAACCCCTGTTAACCAACCTATTAGAATTGGTTTTCCCAAAAATCCCAATAACCCTCAATACATCAAAAAACAATACTTCCAAAACTTGTTTTATATTGAACCCAATAGAGTCTCAATTTCTGATCCTCTCAAACTTGCTAAAAGCTATTTCCCTGCAAGATTTCATTGGATTCCTAAGCATAAAGAAAAGAATTTACAGTATTATTCTGATCTTTTGCATCATGAAAAATCTATTATTATCAACACCATATCTGACAAAGCTGATTCCTCCAAGATTATTTACCACAGTGTTTACCTGGTCAATATTATTCCCGAAGAAAAATGGAGCTCTTCCCCTAATTCTACCAGAACAATGCCTACTTCCCCCATCCCCTACTCCTACCATGATTATATCACTGCTTGGTAAAGATTTATGCTTCGCCAGAATGAAAACATGTCTCATTCCTAGTTTGTTAACTTTGATAAAAATTTCACTGTTTATTTGCCTCTTTAGTTCAACCGATGGTGGAATCAATTTGGCCCTATTAGTGACATATTTCCTGAACCATTACTTGATGTTTTCGAATGTTTCAAGAAATTTTATAAGTTAGATGCTCATGGTGCTAAATTCCCTGCTTTGCTTCACTTTGTTAAGCACCATAAAATACCTTGGATACTAAAATGGCAATATGAAAAGAATGGTGATGTTCTCTCAAGGCATTGGTACGTGAAATGGTGGGGCAAATTCCCTCATACTCAAAGTATTATTGCTACCATTTCCAGAGAATTTTCTTTTTCTACTGCTCAATCCCCTGTCCTTACTAATGCTTCCTCTTCCTCTTCCACCAAGGATGCTAAGCCTCCAACAAAAATTAAGAGCTCTCCTATTGATGACTTGAGAAAAAATCCTGATGCTCTTTTTGCCTTACTCAAATGGGCGGACGAAGTTGCTGCCAATTAAGGAGATTCCAAAGCCTTTTCTAAAGAATCTGTCACTCACAATCCTTATGATCATGAACTGTTTGGCCATGATGAGCACAACACTCCTGATCTTGGAGAAAATTGATACTATTTGTTTGGCCTGCACAACGGCCAAAAATGCTACAATGTTTACTTACTGGTGAAATTCCACTATTAATTTCCACCTTTAAAAACGCGGCTATAGGTCCCCGCAAGGGTCTATTGTTGTGGAGGATAGACCGCATTTGAAAATGCGGCTATAGAAACACAGCTCATTGTCTATAGCTACGTTTTTTAAACGCGGCTATAAACTCATCTAGGTGCATAACAAGATGCTCCCTCTTTGCGCTAATTCTAGAAGGCCTTTTAGTTTAGAAAGATTTTTAAAGAACATTCAACAACGACAATCAAGCTTTAATCCTATTGAGGACGTAGATGTATAGAAAAAAAAATCCTAGAAAAACACTTGTTTTGATAATCAAAATAAAGTTGGATTACATGGCCAGTTTTTTTTGGTGATTATGAGGTTGAGGAAAATTCATAGGTACTCCCATAGTGTAGTGAAATGATGCTCTCTTCTCTCATATTTATGGTGGACCCACCATGAATTTGATGAGTAGACTCTATCATGAATTTGATGAGTAGACTTTATCATGAATATGAGAGGAAGAAATACTATTTATCGTGCTCCGGGAGTTATTCACCATGCATCGGAAGTACTTAAGAATTACTCATTGGTTGGACTTTCAGCTTAATAACTTGGCAATTTTCAAGGGTAGCTCCACTTGTTAATCATGGTGGTCACATGACCACATTGACTTGAAATTTTTTCTTTTTATATACCTTAAAAAAATTAAATTTTAAATTAATATGAGTTATTGACCACCCTAGAAATAATTCTTGACCACCCTAAAAACAAAACTTGAAAACCCTAAATAAAAATTTTGGGAAATTACACTTTACTACCCTAAACTATATCCTAAATTGCACTTTGCATCCTAAACTATTCGAATGCATAATTTGCACCATAAACTATGACACCTATTATACTTTGCACCCTCGATGTTAGCTTTATGACAAAACTTTCATGCACATGACACACATGTGTGTATGCTTAGGTGGAACAAAGTTAAAAGACAAAAGCACCTCTATTCACAATCAATTAAAACAATTTTTTTCTAGCTGTATTACACACGTATAGGTATAACCCTCTCCCTAAATCAAAACCCTATAACCTAAACCAAATCAGAAATATCTTCATTGGCTTTTCAACCATCGTGCGTTTTTTTTTTTTTTTTTTTGAGAAAGAAAAACATGCTGCTGCTTTTTTATTAAGAAAACCAAAGATCAAGCAAAAGAAAAGATACAATGTCTTGTAGAACATACTCCATCCAGACAGATAAAGGAAAAGAATCTCTTGCTTTCTGGGCTAAGGCATGTGCAACTTCATTGCATTGTCATACAACATTAGAGAATAAAATACTCTAAAAAGAGTTTTTAAAAGCAGGAATATCATTTACGAGGTGACCACCCTGAACTAGTTCCCAACCACCTAGCTGTAGTGCCTTGATCACCGTTGCAGCATCTCCTTCAAACATTGCCTGTGTAACACCAGTTCAAGTGAAAAAGTCACTATTCGCTTGGCAGCAAGCAGCTTCAGGATATCTACGGTAGGCGGCTTCTTAATCTTCTCGGACAGGGCAGCCTTCACTTCACCCTTGGAATCTCAAATGACCACTCCTATACCAACCTCATCAGACTCTCCAAACATTGCACCATCGAAATTAACCTTCCAAACTTCTACTGCAGGTGGGCACCATCTCCGTGGGACTGTGCGAAGTGAGCATGGGGGAATACTGGTCAGATTTTTAAAGTTGCTGATGTAGTCTCGTGCGAACCCTGCAATTTTACCCAGGAGCTTGGAGGCTTCATCCAGACATGTTTAATTCCTATGGTACCAGATTGACCAAACCGTAGCTACAAACAAGGCAACTGAGTGTGACTTGGTCTAGATCATCTTCAAGAGCTCGGAAAAAGAGGTCAGCTGAACTCCAGACCCATTCACCCAACCAAAATTTACATTCCAAACCTCCTTCAACCCGTCGCAACTCCACAACGAGTGCAAAATATCCTCTGAACCATTGGAGCAACGGTGACGCTGATTCTTGCAGAACTTTTCGTTTCATCAGATTTTCCTTTGTCGGCAACGAATTTGAACAAGCTTTCCAAATGAAATTCTTTATCTTTCCCGATACTTTAATCTTCCAAAACTATTCCAAAAGCTCTTTTCAATATCAGAAACTTAGGGCTGATTCAGCTCTTCATTCTGCCATTCACACAGAAGCTTGTATCCAAACTTCACAGAATAATTTCCCTTTTTTCCTTAGGCCAGATCAGAGTATCAGATTGTGGAATCGAGCACAGAGGGAGAGATTTAATAAGCTTTGCATCCGCCAGATAAAAGTGGAGGTCAATTAAGTATTCCACCAACCCAAGACCGGATTTATTAGCAGAGCTACAGTTGCTTCCGGAGCTAGATCAGACTGTCGTGAGGTGACTTTACCATCTTCAGTTGGTAACCAAGCATCATGAAAGATCTTTATGGACTGCCCATCACCCACCCTCTACCTTGTCCCTTCCTCAATCAAATGTCTAGCCCATAGGATACTCTTCCAAGCAAAAGAACTCGAGGATGACTTTGCCTCAAAGATTAAGCAATTTGGGAAGTACTTCGCCTTGAACACCCTATAGAATAAAGATCATGTGTCATGAAGCAGTCACCACACTTGTTTGCTAACATTGCTTCATTAAACTTACATAAATCCTTGAAACCTAGCCCCCTTTCCATTTTTGGTTTACACAACACCTCCCATTTCTTCCAATGGATCTTTCTCCTATCTCCCCTTTGACCCCACCAAAACTTGCGAATGGGCATCTCAATATCTTGGCAAAGGCCAACCGGTAATCGAAAGTAACTTATAGCAAAAGTTGGAATGGCTTGGACTATTGCTTTCAATAAAACCTCCTTTCCCACCTACGATAATAATTTTTCCTTCCAACCTTGTAGTTTACCCCATACTCAATCTTTGATATAGTTTAGGCTAGCCTTTTTACTTTGCCCAACCACTGTTGGTAAGCCTAAATACTTTTCATACTCTCTAATTGCCGAGACCCCCAATAAATTTTGAACATGTTCCTTTGCAGACATAGGGACATTTTTACTAAAGAAGATTGTGTTCTTTCAAAGTTTATTTTCTGCCCAAAGGCTACCTCATATTTCCCCAAAATCTCTTGGATTTTTATCACATCCTCAACTTGTGCTCGACAAAAGAGGAGGCTGTCATCTGCAAAAAAATAGGTGAGATATATTTGGGCCATGCTTGCAAAGAGAAAAGCCCTCAATATGCTTACCATACACTGCTTGCTCAATGAGACCATTTAGACCTTCTGAACATAAAAGAAAGAGGTAAGGGGAAGAGGGTCCCCTTGGTGAATACCTCTTGTCGGAGCTATGTGACCCTTTGGCTCACCATTTGTCAACATCGAATAGGTGACTGATCTAATGCACTCCATAATCCAGCCAACCCATCTCGAATGAAATCCCATTTTTTGCATAATTCGTTGGAGGAACGTCCACTCCAATCTGTTGTACGCTTTGCTCATGTCCAATTTCAAAGCCATGTGTCCTATTTTCCCTGTTTTCTTCCTCTTCATATGGTGAAGTAATTCAAAGGCCACAAGGATATTGTCTGAAATTGCCTTGTCCAATTGAAAAGCACTTTGGGATTCTGATATGATATAGGGCAAAACTTTTTTCAATATGTTAGCAAGCACTTTTGACACAGGCTTATACAAAATATTACAAAAAGCAATAGGATGAAATTCAGTGACATACGTAGAGCTTTTTACTTTAGGTATAAGAGAGATAAAGGTGTGATTGAAACCTGGCAGGATAGTTCCAGAGTTCAAGCTTGAGAGAACTGCTTTGACCACGTCATCTCCAATAGCATTCCAAAATTTTTGGAAAAAAATAGGGGGCATGCCATGGGGTCCAGGTGCTTTAAGGGGTGCCATTTGTTTTAGAGCTATCTCCACTTCATCCCTAGAAAAAGGCCCAATCAGATTGCTATTCATCTTTTATGTCACCACTGGTTCTGTGAATTGCACTACTTCCTCAATTCCAACTGGTTCTGATGAGGTGAACAAGCTTGAGTAATAGTTTATCACCATGGCCGAGGCTCTCATCACCTAAAACTAGCACTCCTTCAGAATTTTAGAGCTCAGCAATTTTGTTATGCCGAAATTGTTAAGAAGCCCGATTATGGAAGTACTTGGCATTTCTATCCCCAAACACCATCCAATGGACATGACTCCTTTACTGCCACATTTTCTCCTTCAATCAGAGTAAATCACTTACCTCAGCCTTAAGTTGCAAGAAGAGTTCTACATTTTTTCCTTTTGTTGCTTCCACTTCGACTGCCTATAGCAGCTTCTTTTTTCCCATCAACTCCACTAAAACATTGCAAAAGGAATGTTTACTCCACTGTGTTAATCTTCGTTGACAAGAATCAATTTTTGATACTATTGTTGCCACGGGTGAACCTGAGATTGCCATATCCCATGCTTCAATAACTGTGTTGTGGCAGCCCCTACTTTCAAGCCACATCTGTTCAAAGTGCCAAGGTCGTTGTGATTTCACCCCAAAACCGTCCGGCAAGATTAATATTGGGCTGTGATCAGAAGTTACACACGATAAGGTTTGCAACTTTGTTACCGGGAAAAGATCAACCCACTCTGCTGTGCTTACAGTCCTATCCAATCTCTCCCACACCATCCCTCCATTTGAGAAACTCTAAGACCAAGTGAATTGGTTTCCCACATATCCCAAGTCTAGCAAATTACATTCATCCAATACCTCCTTAAATTTTTCCATTTGCCCATAAGGTCGTAAACGACCACCACGTTTCTCATGGGACTTAAGAAGCTCATTAAAGTCACCGCCACACAATCAAGGTAGCGAAAACTGACTGTAAATCACGTAGTAAATCCCATGTCTCCACTCTAAGATGAGTTTCAGGCACCCCATAAATTTCGGTGAAACGCCAAGCATTTTCCTTTCCTTTATTTATCACTACATCAATATGATTCTGAGAAGAGGATTCGACAATCAAATTAAAATCCTTTTTCTAGAAGAGAGCTAGACCACCACCACATGAAATTTTTGAAACCCCATGATGATGACCAATTTGAAGAGAGTCACGAATACTACCAAGCCTTTCTTCATCTAGTAATGTTTTGGCCAAAAACACCGCTGCAGGATCTTGTGCTCGGAAAAAATCTCCAAGCTCTTGAACTGTCTGTCAGTTCCTAAGCTCCCGACAATTCCAACTTAAAAGATTCATGGTTCATGGCGGGGCTGGAAACTAGCCTCCGCCAATAACAAATTATTTTCTTTATCATCTTGAGAAACCAATTTTGTTTTCTTTGGTAACCCATGATGATTGAGAGTTGAGTATGAGACCCTTTTGTTCCCCGCATGCACATCCAAAATTTCAAAAATCCCTGAGGCATTCCGAGCAATACGTGTCCACTTTTGTCCAAGTGGATGAGTGACCTGTAAATGAGCCTCCTATGTATTCGAAATACCTTGCAGAGGAGATTTAGCTGACCTGAACTCATTAATTTGTGGAGAGAAGCCCCGATTTGCTAGAAATATGGGATTTTGAGACACATGAATCTCCGAAGAACCAGGGCTAATTGATGTAGTAGAGTCCTGATAAGGTAAGGATTCTACATTGATGTCAATTCCTTCCATACCATCAAATTTTGTCAACTCTCATCAATCTCTTGTAATTGCAGTGTGAACTTTCCTTTTTCAAATTTTTGACCCTCAAAACCTGGACGAAAATCCTCACAAATCCTGGAATCATCATTCAAAATAGGATTAGTAATAATGGGAGGCAAAGGTACAAGAGTTACCTTTTACATAGGGACCACCGAAGTAGATTGTGACACTAGTGAATTTTGCGGTTTGAATGTGGGAGCAGAACCACCAGTAGTGGTTATACCATACGTGGATTTTCCTTCTTGGGCACCACACAAAGGCTTAAAAGACAGAACCTGCCTTCCCTTGCTAAAGGATTTTCTTGATGTTGTCCACATGAAAAAAGCCGACCCCCCCCCCCCCCCCCCCCCCACCTCAATTAATTAATTAAGAAGTATAAATTAGTGATATTCCAAATCTACTCACTTTAAGGTATGCACTCCACTCAACATTCTGCCATTTTTATTCGAGTGTAATGCAGTGGTGGGCGATGGTGGAGTCAAAGATAATTTTGATTTGGGGATTTACAGAGTTTTGATTTGGGGATAGCTGATATGGGGAGAGCTGTACCTGTACGTTTGAGTGAGAAGAAAATAAAAGGAAAGAAGCTTTTGTTTTTATTGATTGTGAAGAGGGGTGTTTTTGCCTTTTAACTTTATTCTACCTAAGCAAAACACATGTGACGTGTACATGCATGAAAGTACCATGTAAAATAACTATAAAATTAACATCGGGTACAAAGTGTAGTAGGTGTAATAGTTAGGATGCAAATTATATATTCGAATAGTTTATGATGCAAAGTGTAATTTGAGATATAGTTTAGGATGGTAAAGTGTAATTTTCCTTAAAAATTTGAACCCATTAAAAATAAAATTTGATCTATCCAAAATTTTGGTACATTGAAGATTGAACCAAAAAATTTTGAGAAATGCTATGTTTCCAACACTTCCAAAAATAAATCCTAAATAGCAAATTGTTACTGGCTGTTATTAATAGAGAGAAAGGTAATTTTAGTGATATGTTCAAATTAGAACCAATAACTACTTACCATTTAGGATTTGTTGTGAAAGTGTTAGCACTTCTCAAAAATTGCCAAAACAAGTACAAAGCCCAAAAGCCCAAATCAAATGTTTAATTATGATTTTTTAAATTGTATTTTTAGAAGGCATATTTAAAAAATGCTATATTTTTTTCTTCTAAAAAACGTACATTTTCAAATAATTAATCTATTCAGCATTCACAATAAGGTTGCTAAAAACACAGCTTTTAGCAACTCAAAAAGCTAATTTATCTATTTTATTACCTCACTTTACACTACATCCAACATCAATGGTTCTATTTTATCATACAACACATTAAAATAAGATAAACAATCTTACAACACATTAAAATAATATAAATCTCAAATCAAATGTTTAATTGTGATTTTTTAAATTGTATTTTCAAAAGGCATATTTTAAAAACGCTATTTTTTTTTCTTCTAAAAAACGTACATTTTCAAATAATTAGTCTATTCAGTATTCACAGTAAGGTTGCTAAAAAATATAGTTTTTGGCAACTCAAAAAACTAATTTATCTATTTTATCATCTCATTTTACAATACATCCAACATCAATAATTCTATTTTAGCATACAAGACATTAAAATAATATAAACAATCTTACAGGACATTAAAATAATATAACCAATTTCAACCCACATACACCCACAAATACCATTCAACAACCACAAAAAAGTTAACAAATAGCCGTAGCTACTGCTAAACACCCAAACCCACAACCACAACCAAACACCCATTTAACAAAACACCCAAAAACAAGAATTTCTCGGGCTTCAAGTCCCTATGAATCACCCCATGCTCATGGCAAAGCTACACAACCGAGTTCCATAAGCAACCCATGACAAAACCACCACACAAACCCAGCCACTCTGAGAATCCACCTCACAACCACGGCAACAAGCAACCCACAACAATGATCAACCTTGCCACATCGAAACCACCACTCGAGCCACTCACGGAACCCAATAACCCACTGCACTAATCGACCCAGCCATACTGAAACCCACCACACAAGCCACCCACGGCACCTAGCCAACCATGACACCAATCCACAACACCTACTGCACTGAACGACGCACTCATGGCACCCAACCACGCTGAAAATCACCACACAAGCCATCGGTAGAATGCCTTCCTTGTCTTGGATCTTGGCCTTGACATTGTCAATGGTGTCGGAGCTCTCCACCTACAAGGTGCGAGAAGAGATGGCAGAAGGAGTGAGAGGAGAGAGATGATAAAGGAGAAGTGAGAGAGGAGAGAGAAGAGACTAGTTGAGAAAGAGAGAACACGTGAGAAGGAAAGAAGGAGAGGCATGAATAAATTAATATTATTTAGTTATAACTTTCAGCAACAGTGAGCTGCTAGAGAGGGTAGTTTACTGTAGTTGAGTGTAAAAAAAATTTAAGTATGCAACTTTTGATGTAGTAGGTGTTTTTAATGTGTCAGTTGCTAAAATGAATTTTTAGTTATTTTAGCAATCTTGTTGTGAATGTTATAAGTGCTTGCTTTAGTATTTAGCTGAATTTGTTGAATTTATGTGATACATTTTGTACATATGCATATGTACTAAGATAATACCTGAATACTTTATTAAACATAATTAATGTAACGGTTGAATGCCTAAGTTGAATATATTGAATGAACTTATAGTTTACCATTTATTATTTTGCTAGCACAATGAACAAATTTCTTATAAGAAAATCACTTGTATTGCAAGATTCTTATTCTAAGCAAATTCATATTAACTTGAATAATTTTCTTTCAAATCCTAGGTTAGGAGAAAATGTCTCATCTTTTCATGATGAAATAAGAGGAGCATATTTACAAAGAGGTTCTTATCAAACTCTTGGTCATGATTTCCCTAAAAAAGAAATTAGTGGAGCATTTCATCGATTTAATCCTAACTAGTTTAAAGAATACAAAAATTGGTTGGAACAAATCATAAAAAAGGATGATACATTTTGTTTTTATTGTAACTTATTAAGGCAAGATATTAGTAATTGAATGGGAGATCAAAAGTGTAATGATTGCTTGGTTGTGTACGTTAAAAAAGAAGTAGCTAATGGCATTGATAAGAGCATTCACATCTGTCTCCTCAGATTTTTAGGTAAACTAACCCAAAAAATTCTAATTTTTCTAGTTTAGCTAGGATGTTTTGTATCCACACGCATCAGACTCAATACTCTATTTTTTTCTACGTTTAAATATTAGTGAAACAGAAAGTCTAAAAAAAAAAACAAAAGGCTAAATATTTTTAAGTGGTGAATTTGAACATAATATTTGATTATTTTATTTTAATCAAATTTAGCTACATCTCAATTTTTGTAAAAATAATGTACCATTTTGTTGTGTATTCATATTACTCATAGTCAAATTGTCAAAAAGTGAACAAATTTTATGGTTCCAAGGAATGTTACATTTCAAAAACTATTTTTAACACTACGTTTCAAAAACTGTATGAGAGAACATAACATAAAAAATAAGAGAGAGAGAGAGAGAGAGAGAGAGAGAGAGAGAAGAAGAAGAAGAAGAAGAAGAAGAAGAAGGGGAGAAAAAATTGGTTTTATTGGAGTAGCGAGAGTCAATGACTCACTCCTTCTAGCGAGGTAAAACTCAGTGTTAAATTTTTTGGTAGTTTGTTAATATTGATGCATAAACCTTTTTTTGGGGGGGAGGGGGGGGGTTTAGCTATATTTTTAACCTCAATCTAGTTCAGTGAGATTGATGTGAATGCTCTAATGAAACTATCATACAACAATTTCAAAATATAAAATCTCGTAGAAGGAAATTTTAAAACTTCATATATTTACACTTTTTTTTTTCTTGGTGATGTCAATATATTCAATTTTTATTTAATTTAAGTTTTTTAATTACAACACTAAAAAAAAGTTCATGCAGCTACCATTGCTTAAAAAATGGTAAAATTATCCTTTTATGGAAACTTCTTCGATTCAGCTCACGTGAACATTGTGAAGGGAAAAGTTTGGAACTGTTAAATATATTAGCAATGCGATGTGTTATACCATGTTATATATGCTAAAGTGGATGCGGAAAGAGAAGTATAAAATAGAAACACCGAGAACACAAGTGTTACGTGGTTTAGCCTTGTCAGCCTACATCCACGGAGGAATCCCTTAAGGGCTACATCTTTATTGTATAAGAGTGTAGTATAAAACTTATATTACAAATGAACCCTAACATGAGTATATATACGCGTCTAAACCCTAGACTACTAGTACAAGTAGGAGTGGCCTTGGGCTTTTTACATTGGGCTTATATGTCTAATATATCTCTAACACTCTCCCTCAAACTCAAGGCGGAAGCTCAATAAAGGATTGAGGTTGGATAAGCATGAAAAGCTCACTTAGAGATGCCTTGAAGAATGCCTTTGAAGAAACCACAATGAAGAACGTGCCAATTGACCAATTTCGGAGCTTCAAATGAATAAACGGAGTCTAAAATCAGAATCTATGTGAAAAACTGAGCAATATAAACCCTATCCAGAATTTTAACTTTTGGTCAAAGGTCAACGCAAAAGTCAAAGTCAACGGTCAGCCACAGGTCAACGAGTCAAGGACAGTCAACGGGCTATACTGTCCGGGTAAAGTCATGGATCGGACTGTAGAGTTGCTAACGTCATACGATGATGTGTTAATGACGTGGACTAGGGTTGACATGGACGTACTTGCATGGCGGCTGACATGGAATGATGACGTCAGATGACATCAACAGGGATTCTTTGGTGTGTGGAGGGGAAGCCAAAAACCCAGGCAGCGCGTGTTGGCGAGATCAACGACCAGACTTCTCAGGTTTTGCAAATCGGTAGGCTACAACGCTGACTGAGCGACGCATGTGACCATAATCCTATTTGGGATTCGAGAATTTTGGCGTTGCTTGGGAAGAGGAAACAGAGCCATTTTCTGTGCGTGGTGGCATGTGCGGCTGCCGATGGAGGCCAAGTTCCTGGGCTTTGGTCGCGGTAGGTCTGGAGCACGTTTGTGGTGTTGGTTTCATTAAGTGAAGCCTTGATTTGCACAAATCTAAGAAAATAATTCACGGTTTGCTTGGTTGTTGGATTTTGACACAACACTGAGCCATGGTGGTTGCGAGATGTTGTGGATGCAAGATCCAGCAAACAAGAATGGGTGACTTCAGATGGTGGTATGCATATGAGAATCTTCTTTACTTGCTAGAGATGTTTGTTTGATGCCAAGAACAAATTTTGGCTTTGATACCATGTTAAATATATTAGCAACACGATGTGTTATACCATGTTATATATGATAAAGTGGATGCATAAGGGGAAGTATAGAATAGGAACGCCGAGAACATGAGGGTTACGTGGTTCAACTTTGTCAGCCTACATTCATAAATGAATCCCTTAAGGGATACACATCTTTCTTGTATAAGAGTATAGTACAAAACCTATGTTCCAATGAACCCTAACATGAGTATATATAGGCGTCTAAACTCTAAACAACTAGTACAAGTAAGAATGGGTTTAGGCCTATTACATTGGGCTAATATGTCTAATATATCTAACATGGACCCCAAATATAAATCGCTGATGAACTTTTTTGTTATCATTTTGCGTGATGTGTTTATATTGCTGATGAACTTTTTTGTTATCATTTTGCGTGATGTGAACGCATTAAACACGAATTTGGAAAAACAAACCAATCAAAATTCCATGCACGTTGTAAAAGTGGGGTCAATGTTCTAAAGGTGTATTTCCTTCTTTTTAAAAAGTGTTGATCTTCCCATCCCAAAAAAAAAAAAAAAAAAAGTGTTGATCTCATGTCCTGGTGTGAATATTAATATGCTCAATGAGGCGGTCAATCTTACCCAACCGACACACTTTAACCGGTAATGTCACGACATGCACGTGTTGGGCATAAGAAAATCTCACTTAACAAACTTAGTCCAATGACATTGAATATCATTTTAGAGGTCATGTGAAGTGTTTGCTTTTTTCTGACACTTGGGTTCTTGGGCACATGTTGAGCAGAAGTAAATCTCACTTGACAAACTTAGTCCAATGACAATAAATTTCAATTTACGAGACAATTTTCCCAAACATCTTCCTCACAACATATAGGATTACACATGTTTTAAGAGATAACTTTTTGTCTTTCCCATGTATTCTTGTCCTTTGTTCTAACCTAGTCACCCTATTGTCACTAACTCATTGGCAAAGGATTCCTCCCCCTATTATAATATAATAAAAATGTTGACCCATTTTAGTGTTTGAGTTGTTTAAAATGGCCTATTGAGAGTTTTAACAATTCCAATGTTATTAAAAATAAAAATAAATAAATAATAAAAAAATAAAAAAAAGGCTATAAAGCTACTTTTAACACCTTAAACTACAAAAAATGCCCAACATCAATGGTGCCCAAAGCCTTCTTTTTTTTTTTTTTTATTTTTTTTTTTTTTTTGCAATTTGCTACAGTGAACTACCAAGACTAGTAGTTCATCAAACAAATTTTGATACAACAAATAATATCCTAAATAATTAGTAAGAATATAAAATAAAGATAGTTTAGAACAATCTTACAATACTATAGAATTACATAGCGAAAACGTTGTCCTTAAAGGTTGATTTGTGCCACCCGGAGTAAAACTTGGTGTGACTTGTTCTCTAAGCCAAACAACCTTCCAGAATTAGATTATAGCATCCACCTTCGTGATGGATGCACTTTCACTCATGAAGATTCAAGTACAACCCTCTATTGTCTTTCCTTAGAAAAAAAATATATATAAATTGTAGAAAAATATGTGGGAGAGAAATATTATAGAATTGTGTATAGTTAAATATATAGTGGTAAAATATGATTTATAGGAAAGGCTATGATGATGGATATAATTTTGGCTATTCATGAGTCATGACAATAATGGTCGATAGTTATTGGTTACTAATAACCCATAAAATCTCAATGGCTATATTATCCATTATTACTCAACGACTATTTTTATCATAACTGCCCAATGACTATTTTACTCATAAATTCTCAACAGTTAGAAAATAAATTATAATAAAAGTATTTGAAACACACACTCACAGCAACACATTGTAGCAAGAAGGGATAATATACATATATATATATATATATATATATATATATATAAATATATATTACTTTACTACATTTTTGTCTCCACTTCTCTCTCTCTCTCTCTCTCTCTCTCTCTCTCTTTTTACACCAACACCTACCTCTTCTCTCTCAATTGAAACTAATCCTCTCACTCTCTCTTTCTTGGATCTCAATGGGTCTACTCCATCTTTTCTTCAGCAAATGCTGCAAATCAGCTTGTGGAGGTGGTGGTGTGGTGGGTCATGTTGTGGGTGGTGTGGGACGGTCATGCTGAGTGGTTTGTGTGGTGGTTTTTAGCTGATTTGGGTTGCTGGGTTGTGATGTGGTGGTTGGTGGTAGTGTGGTTGTGGATGTGGTATGGTTGGTGAGTTTGTGGTAGTTGGGTTTGCTAGCAGTGGGTTGTGCATGGTGGTTGTGGGTGGTTGTTCTTGGCTTGCTAGTTGTTATAATTTCAAAGGATATAGAGAAATAGAGGAAGAGAGAGAAAGAGACATATATGAATAATAATAATAATAATAATAATAATAAAAGAATAAAGAAATAGGATTTAAATGAAGTGGTAAAAAAAATAATCTTGAGTGTATTATAAAGTATGGTGTTAAAATAGATAAAATAGTTTTCTGAGTTGCTAAAAACTAAAATTTTTAGGATCACCATTGAGTGATGCAAATTGAAAATACACAGAGGATCACGAAACTACTAAATCTACTTGTGAGTGATCATAGAGACGGGAAGTGGGTTTATAAGTGCAATTCAATTCATTCAGCAAAAACCAAAAAAGTGCAATTCAATTCATAAAGTAATAAGAGAAACAGAGCCGTCTTAGCTCAGTGGTAGAGCGCGTGGCTTTTAACCACGTGGTCATGGGTTGAATACTAAGATTTAGAATTAGTATATTCTATAATAAATAATCAATTGGCTATGTAAAAAAATGATGTTTCTTGCCTTGCAAATTAGCAACAATCCCTTCGTCATTCACACTTACCTATCCAAAAAAGAGTAGTCCAAACAAAAAAAATACTCAATGGCAAGAATTAAGCTTTACAATCTTTTCAGTATTCCATTTCGACGGTTCAGTTCAGTGGGCACAACTCAATACAAGACCCAGAGACAACAGCAATTTTTCCTATTGATCTCTTGTTTTTTTTTTTTTTTTTTTTTAATTATTATTTTTTTTTTATCTTTTCTTGCTAAGTATTGAGCAAGATAATTTTCCCATAAACCACAAAACCCTCTTAAGTTTTGAGAGTAAAACTTAACCTCTTAAAAGTTTGTTTTTAAACTGTAAACTGTTAAAATGTTTTGAAAATTAAGTTAATAAATAATGAATTGTTCATAAGATGAGACATGCCCATATTTTTATTTTCACATAAAACATTAATACAATTAATCTCAAAATGCATCTCAACCATGTTATAAAACACATTCATTTTAATTATTTTTTCTAATTGATGTTCAAAGTAAGACCTAAACATAGTTCGAACATGAATGATTTGCAGTCATATAAATTAGTAAAGTAAAAGTTTGTATTTTTTTTTTTGGTGTGGATAAATAAGGTAGCTAGGATTGAAAATTTATAATGATTTACTCCATAATCATGTTCTACCATTAGATCAAGATATCAATTACTTTCTTTTTGGCATTAGTGATATTTAAACATGTATCTCTTATCTAACGCCAAAATACTTCAGCAATTGAGTAACTTGAGTTAACTTGAACCAACCAAACTTTATGTAATTTGAACAAGAAGATCAAGTACCCCCCCCCCCCAAAAAAAAAGATAATTTATAATACTCATAAAGTAAGCGTGATGGAAGATTAGATCACTCAAAAAAGCAGTTATTTATTTACTTTTCTTAAAGTGAAAAGGATAGATATGCTGCAATTAGCAATTGAGTTAACTGGAACCAATCAAATCAATGTATTTTGACTAAATATCAAACACCTAATTTTTTTTTTTTTTAAAGTTAACTTGTAAAATGTATTTTGAATAAAAGATCGTGCACCCTATTTTATTTTTTATTTTTTATTATTTATTTTTTAAAGTTAACTTGTAATGCTCATTAATTAAGTAAAGATGCAATAAAGGCCAAAACGGGGATATATCCCTTTCGCGCAAACTTTCTAGCAAAATGCCCATATTCTGAAACTATTTATGAAAATACCCCTGTTTTGAAACTCTATTTTTTAAAAATCAAATTTCAATGAAAAACTCAATTTGCCCAAAATAAATCGAGTTAC
Organism: Quercus agrifolia; assembly: GCA_029955455.1. Taxonomy (NCBI): domain Eukaryota; kingdom Viridiplantae; phylum Streptophyta; class Magnoliopsida; order Fagales; family Fagaceae; genus Quercus; species Quercus agrifolia. The sequence goes on from JARQAD010000002.1 coordinate 74,752,589, forward strand.
TTGCAAAAATTTACATGGAACTCAAATTCCATTCAAGGAACTCGAGTTCCTGGAACACAAGTTCCATGTAAATTTTTGCAAGTTTTTACCTACAATTCGATTTTGGGCGAATCGAGTTTTTAATTGAAACTTGATTTTTAGAAAATCGAGTTTAAAACAGGGACATATCTTTAAATAATTTCAAAACATGAGCATTTTACTGTAAAGTTTGCGCGAAAGGGAAATTTTGCCATTTTGGCCTGCAATAAAAAATTAAACTACTCAAGTCTCAACAAAGCAATTATTTATATACTTTAATTAAAGTGAAAAGGATAGATAGGATATGACAAAATTAGATGTAAATTATGTACGGCCAAGAAGTGGTCGCCATGCACATGAAGTGTTTGACCGAATAAATTTTGTTCAAAAATCTCTTCAATTGTATAAAGCCAATTGATCAGCCACGCAGCCCTTCTTGAATTTTAGCTTAACGCAGCCACACAGTGAGAACAGAGCGAACTATTCTTTCGCCTTTTACTAAAGAATTTTAGCTTAAGAATGCACACAATCAGTTGCCACATGCAAAGTAAAGTTGCGTAGGCCTAGGCTATGATCCAGGGCCCCCTTACTATGATAAAATTTATTGTGTATCTCTTGCGAGTATTCAGTCCCTCACATGGGATAGGTCCCATAAAAGTGGAGTTCACCTCCATGCGAAGAGTGTATATATATATAGTTGGGTTCAAATTACATTTCGTATAACTCTAAGTAACGTTACACCACCCAATAACTTGTTATTTGATTCATATTTTAAAGATCCAACTGTTGAATTACACATTCTATATATACTTAACATGCATACCAATTTTAATATCAATAAGATATAATTTACCATTTGATTCATAAACTTATATTTTATGCATTATTTTAAACTACAAAAACTTGAATTTAAACAATTGATTGATGACATGGCTATTGATTTTTTATCATCTTTAAATTTTGTAAGCACGAAGAATATACGAAGATGATGTAATCTAGCGGTGGATTTATCAAAATTTGCATCTTATTAAAAAATGTTGGTAGCTTTCCAAGAATAAAACCATAAACATAGGTGTTGTTCCTGTCACTATATATTTCTAGATGTCACCATTATATAAACCTGTTAGTATTATATAAAGGACAAAACTTATGTACAATATGTCAGTATCTGCTTAGATGTTGTTCCTTAGGTTCCCCTTTTAAGATTCTCCCATGTGGCTACTTAAAAAATACACTTCCATCCATGAGAAAAAAGTCACATAGCAGAATTTTAAGAAATGAACCTAAAGAACAACACATAAATACTGTACCTAAATCTTGTTCTTATATAAATACGAACAAAATTTAGGTACAGTACCTTAGATGCTGTTCCTTAGGTTCCCCTCTTAGGATTTAACCATGTGGCTGCTCAAGTAAAAAATACACTTCCATTCAATGAGAAAAAATCCACATAACAGAATTTTAAGAAGGAAACTTTAGGAATAGCACCTAAATATTGTACCTAAGTCTTGCCCTATAAATATATAGAAACCAAATCTCTTCTTGAGAATAATTAGAAGTTTTGAAAGAACATTATATAAAGGACAAAACTTATGTACAGTACCTTAGGTGTTGTTCCTTAAGTTCCTCTCTTAAAATTCTTCCAAGTGGCTACTTAACTTAAAAAATACACTTCCATAAATGAGAAAAAGCCACATGGTAGAATTTTAAAAGAGTAATCTAAGGAACAACACCTAAGTACTATATCTAAGTCTTGCTTATATATAAATATGGACAAAATTTAGGTACAATACTTTAAGTGTTGTTTTTTAGATTCTACTCTTAGAATTTAGCCATGTGGCTACTTAACTAAAAAATACACTTCCATCCTATAAGAAAAAATTCACATGGCAAAATTTTAAGAAAAGGACCTAAAAAACAGCACCTAAATATTGTACCTAAATCTTGCCCTATAAATATATAGAAACCAAATCTCTTCTTGAGAATAATTAGAAGTCTTGAAGAAGATCTTTGAGAAGATTCTCAAAATTTTGACAATGTCCCATTCAACTAGATGTGCAGCTTGCAAATCATTGCGAAGGAGATGCCCTAAAGATTGTGTTCTTGCACCATATTTTCCTCCAACCAATCCACAAAGATATGCTTGTGTTCACAAAATCTTTGGTGCGAGCAACACTACCAAAATGCTAGAGGTATGACCAAATATATATATATATATATATACACACATGTTACTAGTAACATATTTTTCATTTATTAATTAGTTAATACAAAGGTATTAATATAGAGGAGGGATTAATATTTCAGCTTGTTTGTCGTTCACTAAAAAGCTTTCTATCTTATAGAAATAATCACACAGATGGTGTTAATGATATCTTTAAGATGTTTCTTAATGGATTCTTTCTCTAACGCATCTTTAATTGGTAAATAAAGCCAAAGAAGATAACAAATGACACTGATTTAGTTTTTATTTATTTAATTAATTACGTACTCTAGGTTTTCTTTTAATCATTGATTTTTTTTTTTTTTACTTTTATTTCAGTATTAGTAGGTAAACAAATTTTACCCATTGTCTAGATATAAAGTACATTACAGAATCGACACTCGTGACAAAGAGCAAAAACCTTACTATAATAATAATGCAAAGATGACATGTTTTGTACTATTACTAACTATTGTTAGTGTTGTTTTTCAGTTCTTACATTGTGCTAGGAAATGGAAAGAAGATTCAAGTTCGATAGATACACATAAATAAAACAATCGCTTATATAATCAATATGAATGTTGAACGTTTTACTTCCCTCTTTTTTCCTATCATTGTAAGCTTTGAGTTCATCATTTTATGTTAATATCAAATTTGTTTAATACCATTTCCTCCTAAATTTTCTTGAAACAACACTTAAGAAAAATCGTCATTATTATTTTAGAATTAAGTTATTTGAGCAACTAATTTAATATTTGAATCTACTCCTAATGGAATTTTTTTTATTATTCTTGTAGCCGTTTGACATTTTCCATATATATACTCTGTAAACTTTTAATACCTGTCACAACAAAGCATAAGAGCAACATCATTTGAAATAGATTCTTTGTCAAATTAAATTCCCTGAGTAATTAATGATTTTCATTTGAGAAAAAAGTATTCCAAAATTATTTTACTTTGACATTGATTAGTAGTGCATTTTTAACTAAGCTACTTATTACTTCAAAATTTAGTCCCTTATAGCTGTTAGTCTATCTAGTTTATTTACCCAAAAACAAAAAATAAAACAAAACAAGAAAGCTGGATTCAATTTTTTTCATCATATGGCATTGCAGCAACTTCCACTGCATTTACGAGCTGTGGCAGCGGATTGCATGTCTTTCGAAGCAAGTTCACGTGTCGAAGACCCAGTCTATGGAAGTGTTGCGATAATCTCTCAACTCCAAGAACAAATAATTGAGGCTCAGTCTGAGCTAGTGAAGACAAAGGGTGAAATAGCCTTTCATAATGCACAACAACAACTACAACAACAACAAATGCAGCAGCTGCAAATGATTCATGCTGTTGCCCAGGAAGGTGAAGATCAGCCTTCATGGCTCAGTTCAAGTCAACAAGATCCTTTCCCCAACGTAAATCAACAGCTACTTGAAGACTACAACTATTCCAATACTTTTTGTGGCTTTGAATTTTGAGCAAATTATAAGTTTAGTTTATCAACGTGTATTATGTCATTGAGGTGGTACTAATTAATCACTTAAACACTCTCTTTTGTATTATTTGTTTTCCTTTTAGTTTTTGAGGTATTTGAAAATACTTAATTAACTAGTTGCATTCAATTACCAACTATCTTATAGCATATAGTTTTGGAACAAAACAAAAAAAAGGAATATTTACATCAATCTACATGTCTCTTAGGATAATGATAGTACTTATGAAGTGCACACAGTATCGAAGCCAAGAATTTATCTTTGTGGGGGCCATATATAATTCTTTTTTTTTTTTTGTATAAAATGTAAAATAGTAATGTACAATATTTTATATCTCAATATGTGTTATAAACAAAAATGTATCAATTAAAATAAAACAATCATGAGACAAGATTGATAAAACAATTTAATATATTATAACGAATATAAAAAGAAAACAATGAAAATTAAATTTTAAAAAAATCAAAATAAAGCAAATAGTACTTGGGAAGAGTTGAAAGCAACGAGTATCAGGGTATAGATAGAGTCGGCTAGCTATGGGGCATAGATAGAGCACTGTTGCACAATTAGGTGAACTGGGGACAAGGATGAGGGGCCCACAGCACAAACAAAAGCTTTATAAAATATTTATTAATAATAAAATAGTAGTAAACCCAAAACGATACATCGGTATTAACTGGTACTGAAACATATCTTTTTTTAGCCAAACCAAAACGGCTTTCGATATGAAATTGACTCCCTTGAGCAAGAGTCAATGACTCACTCTTAGGGATGGCAATTTTGCCCCGTCCCGCTTGATCCGCCCCTCCCCGCTTCGCCCCGTGCGGGTTTTCCCCGCCCCGCAAAGATGGTGGGGCGGGGATGGGGTGAGATTTTAGACCCGCACCACGGGGCGGGGCGGGGATGGGTTTACACTTTTTAGACCCATCCCGCCCCGCCCCGCCCCACCCCATCCCATCCCCGTCTCGTGGTATTGTCTTGTTAAACATTTAGATAATATTATTTAGTTTTTGCTAAAAATTAGTTTGATTTGATAGGATAAATTTATTTATAATTTTAAGTATATTTTTATTATTGAAATATGTCATTTTATTTGAAAAAATGGTAATAGTTGTAGGGAAAATTAACAAGAAATAAAGTTTTACGATGTAGGGCGGGGCTTCGTGGGTCTTCGCGGGGCCTTAAGGGGCAGGGATGGGGCAAGAAATTTTCCCCGTCATGCGGGGCGGGGCGGGGATGGGGCAAGAAAAATCCATGCGGGGTGGGGACGAAGATCCCATCCTTCGGCCCCGCTCCGCCCCATTGCCATCCCTACTCACTCTTTCTAGCGAGGTAAAACTCTATGTTAAATTTTTTGGTAGTTTGTTAAGATTGATGTGTAAATTTTTTGTGGGTTTTTAACTGTATTTTTAACCTCAAGCTAATTTATTGAGATTGATGTAAATAGTCTAATGAAACTATCATACAACAATTTTAAAATATAAAAACTCGTAGAAGGAAATTTCGAAACTTCATATATTTACATGTTTTTTTATGCTAATATATTCAAGTTTTATTTAATTTAAGTTTTTTAATTACAACACTGAAAAAAAAAAGTTCTTAACAGCCTGCCATTGCTTAAAAAATGGTAAAATTATCCTTTTATGAAAACTTCTTCGGTTCAGCTCACGAATATAAATTGCTGATGAACTTTTTTGTTATCATTCTGCGTGATGTGAACACATCAAACACGAATTTGGAAAAACAAACCAATCAAATTTCAATGCACGTTTAAAATTGGGGTTAATGGTCTAAAGGTGTATTTCCTTCTTTTTAAAAAGTGTAGGTCTTACCCAACTGACTCACTTAAACCGGGAATGTCACACGTCCTGGTTTGAATATTAGGTATGCTCAATGATTTTACTCCTTTATGAACAAAGCGTGAGTGGTGGTCATGTGAAGTGTTTGATTTTTTGTGAAACTTTTGTTCTTGGGCACGTGTTGGAAATTCTCTCTTTACAAATTTAGGATCCGTTTGGATATCGCTTATTTTACTAAAAATTAAAAACAATAAAAAAATAATAAAAAATTTACTGTTCACTCTTTTTTTACTGTGCATATGCCTTGGTGCACTGTTCATATCCCATAAACAGTGCACTAGGCACTGGTCTTTATAAAAATTAAAAATTATTAAAAAAAAAAAAAACGTAGGCACATATGTGGGAAGAGCAAAATGCGCTTCCCAAACGCACTCTTAGTCCAATGAAATTAAATTTCACTTTATGAGACAATTTCACCGGACATCTTTCTCACAACATATAAGATACACATGTTTTAAGAGATACCTTTTTCTTTTTCTCATTTATTCTCATTATTTGTTCTCACCTAGTCAACCTATTGTCACTAACTCATTGGTAGAGGATCCCTCCCCCTATTATAATATAATAAAAATGTTGACCCATTTTGGTGTTTGGATTGTTAAAAATGGTCTATTGAGAGTTTTAACAATTCCAATGCTATTAAAAAAAAAATGCTATAAAGCTATTTTTAACACCTCAAACTCCAAAAAATGTCCAACATCAATGGTGTCCAAAGCCAAATTTTTTTCGCAACTTGCTACAATGAACTACCAAGACTAGCAACTCATTATGTTGGAAATATTTTAGTGAATAAATAAATTTTGATACAACAAATAATATTCTAAATAATTAGTAAGAATATAAATAAAGATAGTTTAGAACAATCTCACAATACTATAGAATCACGCAGGGAAACCGTTATCCTTAAAGATTGATTCATGCCACCCGGAGTAAAACTTAGTGTGACTGGTTCCCTAGCCCAAACAAGCCTCCAGGATTAAACTATAGCGTCAACCTTTGTGATGAATGCACTTTCACTCATGAAAGTTCAAGAGCAACCCTCTATTGTCTTTTCTTAAACAAAAAATATAAATTGTTAAAAAATATGTGGGAGAGAAATATAATAGAATTGTGTATAGTTAAATATAGAGTAGTAAAATATGACTTATAGGAAAAGGTTTGATGATGGACATAATTTTGGCTATTCATGAGTCATGACAATAATGGTCTATAGTTATTAGTTACTAATAACCCATAAAATCTCAATGGCTATATTATTCATTATTATCCAACGACTATTTTTCTCATAACTACCCAACAACTATTTTACTCATAAATTCTCAACGGCTAGAAAATAAATAACAATAAAAGTTTTTGGAACACACACTCACACCAACACATTGTAGTAAGAAGGGATAATTTATATATATAGCTTTACTACATTTCTGTCTCCACTTCTCATTAAAAAAAAAAAAAACTTTCTCTCTTTTTTCTCTCTCCTCTCTCTTTTTTCTCTACCGTGTGAGGGTCACTTCTTCTCTTCTTCTTTTTTTTTTCCTCTCACACCAATGCATCCCTCTTCTCTCTCATCTGAAACTAATCCTCTCACTCTCTCTTTCTTGGATCTCGATGAGTCTGCTCCATCTTTTCTTCAACAAATTTTGCCAATGGGTTCGTTGGTGGATTAGGTTCGTCGGTGTTGATTGGGTTGTGAGTTGTTGTGGTGGTGGTGGGTCATTGATCAGGTTGTGGAGGTGGTGTGGGTGGTGGTTCATGGGTGTGGTGGGTGGGTAATGTTGAGTGGTTTGTGAGATGGCTTTTGGCTGATTTGGGTTGCTGGGTTGTGATGTGGTGGTTGGTGGTAGTGTGGTCGTGGTTGTGGTATGGTTGGTAAGTTTGTGGTGATTGGGTTTGCTAGTAGAAGGTTGTGCATGGTGGTTGTGGGTGGTTGTTCTTGGCTTGCTAGTTGTTATAACTTCAAATGAGAGAGAGAAACAGAGGAAGAGAGAGGAAGAAACATATATGAATAATGACAAAAGAATAAAGAAATAATATTTAAATGAAGTGGTAAAAAAGATAATTATTGATGTTAGGTGTATTGTAAAGCACGATGATAAAATAGATAAAATAACTTTTTGAGTTGTTAAAAACTAAAATTTTTAGAACCACCATGGAGGAGTGATGCAAATTGATAATACACAAAGGATCATGAAACTACTAAATCTACTTGTGAGTGATCATAGAGACGGGAAGTGGGTTTATCAGTGCAATTCAATTCATTCAGCAAACAAACAACAGGCAATCCAATTCATAAAGTAATTAGAGAAACAATTAGCTCAGTGGTAGAGCGCGTGGCTTTTGACCACGTGGTTGTGGGTTCGATCCCCACAGACGGCGTTTCCTCTTTATCTTTTCTTTTGGATGTAGTAATTTCTTTTTGATTTTTAAAATTTAAAATTAGGATTCTATAATAAATAATTAATTGGCTATGTAAAAAATAATGTTTCTTGCATTGCAAATTAGCAACAATCCCTTCGTCTTTCACACTTACCTATCCAGTTGTCTGTGCATCACCATCAAAAAGAGTAGACAAAACAAAAAAAGTATTCAATGGCAAGAATAAAGCTTTACAATCATTTCACTATTCTTCCTATCGGTCTCTTTTTCTTTTCTTTTTCCTTTTTCTTGCTAAGTATTGAAGAACATAATTTCCCCGTAAAACATAAAACCCTCTTAAGTTTTGAGAGTAAAACTTAACCTCTTAAAGTTTGTTTTTAAAGTGTAAACTGTTAAAAAGTTTTGAAAATTAAGTTTGATAGTTCCTTGGAAATCAGTAGGTTGATAAGTCTCGAGCGCTGATGATCTTAGGGCTTGATCTTGAAAACAAATACTAAGTTAGAGGGGACCGGTGGGGACCGACCAAAAGTCCTCCGATGATGAAGTTAGTGAATTTGTAATTCCTAGTAAGAAGGAAGTGATTTCTAAAATAAAATATCTCAATGCCTTACCTCTTCGTAAGAGAATGCTTATATAGTGTACATGGAACGATTCTTATCTCAATAACCGTTCCTATTGTCAAGGAGTTCAGAATATTTCGAGGTAACTTCCATAACCGCTATGGAAGTTACTTTATTTGGACCGGTGTTTCATAACAATTAGTAGAGGCCTCGGATCGGAAGGTTATAGTTTGTCCCTTACACTTTTGGCAAGGATCATGCTTGTTGAGGGTTCAATATGCTTGTCCGTCCTTTATCAAGGACAGACGAGGTAACTGAGGACGAGCATGGATCATGCTCGTTGAGGGTCCAATATGCTCATCCGTCCTTTATCAAGGACGGACGAGGTAATTGAGGACGAGCACGTTTCACACGTCTAATCTCTTCAGTTCCTTCTCACGGACGCCCTTTTTGGACGAAGCGAGACATGTGCATTTTTGATACACCATCAGTTGTCCCCTCGTCCATAAGGGTTGTTCAAGGGAAGGAGTAATTGAGAAAAAAAAAAAATTTAAGTGCCACATGTCTCAATTTAATTGGTTGCCAGTCACGTCGATCAGCTTCTTCGAGGTGAACGCCACGTGTCATTTCTTGATTGGTTTGTGTTGCTTCATATGCCCAGGTCAGCTGCCTATATATAGTGGAATTCCTTTATTACCCTCTACATTTCTAAAATTTTCTTTCCTGACACTCCTCGTCTAGAGCCTCGTCTAGAGCCTCGTTTAGAAGTCTCTGCGTCCATAGTCTCATTTCGTCTAGATCCAGGTATTCTCTTCCTTCACGTCTTTAGGTTTTTAGTTTCCAAAAAATGTCTGAAATTTTTGTTCCCTCGTCTAGCGATAGTACAGAGAAAGCTATAGATGAGTACTATGATTCCACCAGTGAAAATAGTTCTGATAACAGTAGTCATAGTAGTGAGGAGAGTTCTTCGGACGAGGGGTATACCTCTGGTGTCCCTGGGCTTCCTTTGGAAGTCGTCCAAGAACAACTTAGGAAAGCCTCTAGCTCTCAAGCTGGCGTCTCATCCAGTGCACCTCCGTCTAGTCCTTTGGACAAAGAGGAGACCGTCTACAGTTGCGCAATTGGTATTCACTCCAAAACGAGTGAGCAAAGGCTTAGCAATCTTAGGACATGGTACCAGATCTCAGACAAGCTTAACCCTAGGTTGCCCGTCCGTGGAGAATGGTGCTGTAATCCTCGTTTTGGAATAGGCATCTATGAGGCTTATTTCTTAAGGGGTTTTAGGTTGACTTTGAATGCATTTGCTAGAGAGTTATTGGTTAGGTTAGGTTTAGGCATATGCCAATTCAACCCCAATGCGTGGAGATTAATTATCTCTATGCAAATTTTGTGGAGGGAAGTATTTAGGGGTGATCGTCCTCTCACTGTGGATGAGTTCCTTTTTTGTTACAAGCCCTCAGAAATAAATCAATCCCTTGGCTTTTATTAATTCACAGCCAGGGGTAAAGATTGTAGATTAATCAAGTCCCTAGCCTCATCTGACAGGAATTGGAAGACAGAGTTTATCTGTCTCTGGTTTTTGGGCAGGGAACCCTGTGGACGTTAGCAGGGACTCATTCGCCCTTTACTCTAGGGATTTAAGGAACCTTCGTCCTGAAGGTACGTCCCTCCCCTTTTTCTTCTTTCTTTTTCTTCTATTTTATTTTGTATTTGTTTCTAACCCTTGCATATCATTTGCTTTGCAAGTATCAAATGACCATCTTAAAGCAAGTTCCACCGTGACCGCGTCCACAAGGCTCGTCTTCACACCGATAGGGATTTTCATTCTTTAGTCACCCTACGACGTCTTGCCAAGTGAGGACTTGGCCCTGAACCTTTAGACGAGGCCATTGCTCACGAGGTTATAGTGCAAAGAAGTAAGTTTTCATTTAAATGTTATTTGGACATCCTGTTATATTTCTTGATCTACTTGTAATACATCACTTATGGTTATTGTTTCTTACCTTAGGAATGTCAACAATGAAGAAAAATAAAGAGAAAGAAGTTAGTGAGGAGAGTCGTCCTGAGACTCAGCCCTAAGTTCATCCGTCGGCTGGGGATAAAAGGAAGCCTTTGCCTAAAAACTTAGACATTGGAAATCTTCCCAGCCAACGAGGTAAAAAGGCTAAGCACGGGTCGTCCCAAACAACCGAGCCCAACCTTCCTCCACCTCAACCGTCCATCAAGATATATGATGTAGACTCGTCTACTCCAACGGAGACTACGCCATCTAAGACTCCCTCGTCCAAGATGACTGTGCCTGCAATGTCCCAGCCTTCTCAACAGGTCCCTTCAAATATCATTGAAAATGAAAACCTAGCTTGGGAGCGTTTTCAGAAAGCTATTGTAGACGAGGATATAAACGTCTGTTATGACATGTCTTTAAAGGATTTTGAACATTCTGGTGTTCATGATCTTTTTAAGGTGAGTAATTGTCTTTGTCTTGTCTTTGCCATTTTAAAAATACATATATGTATTTTTTTTTTTTTTTTACTTTGAACATTTATTCTTTACCTTTTTGTAGGGTATGTCAAAGTTTATAGCAGCGTCTAGATAGGCCACAGGATTGGACAAGACGAGAATTTTATTAGAGACGAGGATTCAGGAGTTCAAGGATGAGTCTAAAAAATGGGCTGAGGTAGCTGCCACTGCTAAGGAGAAGGGAAAGGAGCTACTAAACTTGATTGAGGAGCTGAAAACTGATGTAGTGGAAAAAGATGCTCGTCTTGATCATTTACAAAAAAAAAAAATGATGAGCTGGGTACTCTTCTTTCCAATGCAAATGCAGATGCAGTGGCTGAATTTAAATCGTCCAAGGAATATACTAACCTCCTGGACGCCAATTACGCAGCAGGCTTTGAGGATTTTAGAATGAAGGCTATAGAAAACTTCCCTAAAGTGGACTTCAGCTCCATTAAACTTAACCTGACTGCTGCTACTAGCTCTCTTCTTTAAACCAGCTCTAAGGACGTCAATGTTGAAGACAATGCTACAACTCTGCCTCCCAAGGACGACCCCAAAGTGAATGCCCCCCTACTTAGAAAACATTTTTGAAGTTTATGTTCCTTTTTCCTTTTTTTTTTTTTTTTTTTTTTTTTTGTTTACCTGGTCCATTGTTTAGGACTTTTTTTTTTTAATGTAATTCAAGTACATTAAGCTCATCTGTGGCTTTAGGACGAGTTGTCAAAGATTCAAGTTTTACTTTTTTAGGGTGTTTGGACGTTGGTCGTCCGCCCTTAATCAACTGAATGAATGTTATTGATTTCTATAGACGAGAATTTCTATTCCCATGATAAGTCTTGAATTTTAACTCGTCCATAGAAGGAATTTCTCCCTTTGTTACATGAACATACATACTTTTTCTTGTTGCTTGAATTTCATAAGTATGACTTGTGTTATGTAAAAAAGGTAATTATCAGCTTTATTCGTTCTTAGACTTAGCTGATTTTCATATTTTTTAAAGATAAGGTCCAACCCTTTGCTCATCCATGAGTTGGATTGTTTGGTTGGTGTCCTAATCAGTGGAATAAGCATTAAGTTATGCTTTTTCTTGTCCATGGGTTGAACTAATGCAAGCCTTCAACTCGTCCATTTTTTTTGGACGGGTCATAACCTTATTTGTATAGGTGTAAGCTCATCCATGATTGGGATGAGTACATTTTTTAACTCCTCTATGTCTTGGACAAACATGCCTACCCTTATGAGAATTTAGACAATACATCTCTGCGTCCAGAGAATTTATTTGTCTTAAGCTTTTTAGCCCTCTCATGAGTTTATTTAAACGAAAATAATAGAAGCCAAGAATTCAAACACAACATTATGTACATATCATAAATATTGTTCATAGACGAGGCATGTGCTTTAAAAGCTAATGCCTTTTAAGAAAACAAATACAAGTCAAACCGTAGCTTCGTCCATAGCTTTAGCATAATAATAACAAAGCAATATTAAAAACATGTAGATAAACAAGCTCCTTATGTATATAGACAAGTAGATAAACGGTTCCCACGCTAGTCTAGAGTTATGCTCGTCCAGGCTAGCGCTTTCACTGATAGTACCTCCTCAGGTGCTCAACATTCCAAGGATGCTCTAATTTCCTCCCGTCCAGGGCCTCCAAATAGTAGGATCCTTGTCTTTTGTAGTTGACAACTCTATAGGGGCCTTCCCAATTAGGTCCTAGTTTCCCATGAGCCGGGTTCTTGGTTGCTAAGAAAACCCTCTTTAGGACGAGATCTCCTATGTTGAATCGCCTTGGTTTTACCATTGCATCATATTGTCTAGCCGTGAGGTTCTTGTACTTTGTTGTCCTTTGCTCCGCATCCATCCTTACCTCGTCAATTAGATCAAGGTTCAAACGGAGTTGCTCCTCATTATCCTTATCTTGATACATCGTCACCCTGTGGTTGGGCATATGCATTTCTACAAGTATGACTGCTTCACTTCCGTATGCTAACTTGAAAGGGGTTTCTCCTGTAGGAGTTCTTACCATCATCCAGTATGCCCATAGAACACCTAGTAGCTCGTCAGGCCATATTCCCTTTGCCCCCTCAAGCCAAGTCTTGATGATCTTCAACAAGGATCGGTTTGCGACTTCAACCTGACCGTTTGCTTGGGGATGGAAAGGAAAGGAATAATGATTTTGAATTCCGAAGTGTCCACAAAAGTCTCTGAAAAGTGCGCTGTCAAATTGTCGTCCATTGTCAGACACTAATACTCTGGGTACCCTGGACTTGCACACAATGCTCTTCCAAACGAAGTTCTTGATGTTTTGTTGTGTGATACTCGCTAAGGGTTCAGCTTCCACCCACTTGGTGAAGTAATCAATGGCCACCATTAAAAACTTCATCTGTCTTGTACTGAGCGGGAAGGGACCCAAGATGTCTAGTCCCCATTGCGCAAAGGGCCACGGGGCCATCATCGGGGTGAGGTACTCTGACAGCGGCCTAGGAATATTACTAAACCCTTGGCACTGATCGCAGATCTTAACATATGCCTTGGCATCAGCCTGTATGTTTGGCCAGTAATATCCTGCACGGACGACCTTGTGGACGAGTGACCTTGCACCTAAGTGATTGCCACATGCTCCTTCATGAACTTCCCTTAACACATAGTTCGCTTCATCTGAAGCCAAACACCTAAGATATGGCTGAGAAAAGCCTCTCTTGTATAACACTTCATCCATAAGGACGTACTTGGCCGATCTGACTCTAAGCTTTCTAGCCTTGTCTTTTTCTTCTAGAAATCGTCCTTCTTTCAAGTATGATATAATTGGGATCATCCAATTTCCTGTGCTCTCTACCTGTTGTAATTCTGGGATGTCTATACTTGGTATATATTGAATTTCATCAAATTCGTACATGGCTTCGTTCGCTGAGGCTTCCTTTGCTAAGGTGTCTGCTTCCACATTCTCCTCCCTTGGGATTTGAACAAAGTCAGTTTTTTCGAATTTCTTCACAAGCTGAAGGACCTTTTCAAGATACTTTTCCATTTGTTCTTCCTTAGCCTCACATGTCCCATTTATCTGTCCCATGATCAATTGAGAATCTCCTAAGATGAGTATGGACTTCGCTTCCACAGACTTAGCCCACTCCAGCCCTTTAAGGAAGGCTTCATACTCAACTTCATTATTAGTTGTTTGGTACTGCAGACGGACTTTGTATCTCAATTTATCTCCTTCTGGGGACTGTAGGACCACACCTATTCCTCCTGCATATTGCGTAGATGAGCCATCCACATAGACGATCCATTTCTCACTGTTCTCTTCTAAATCATCATAGTTTGGTGTGAACTCTGCAATGAAATTTGCCAGGGCTTGAGCCTTTATCGCGTTCTTTGGTTGATACCTGACGTCAAACTCGCTGAGTTCAACAGCCCATTAAATCAATCATCCTGCAGCTTCCAACTTATTCATGGCTTTTTTAAGTGGATGGTCTGTCATTACATTGATTATATGGGCTTGGAAGTAATGCCGTAGCTTCTTAGAGGCTATTATCAGTGCGAAGGCAAGTTTTTCTATCAACGGATATCGTCCTTCCGCTCCCCTCAATGCTCTGCTTGTATGATACATGGGCTTTTGCACTCTTCCGTCTTCCTGTATCAATGCCGTACTCACAGCATGAGGGGTTACTGCTAGGTACAAGTACAACTCCTCTTCCATCACGGATGGACTTAATAGTGGAGCTGTAACAAGGTACGTTTTCAAGTCTTGGAATGCTTTTTGGCATTCGTCCGTCCACTCAAATGCTTTTTTAAAAAGCTTAAAAAATGGCAAACATTTGTCAGTAGCTTTAGAGACAAACCTGTTAAGGGCCGCCACTTGTCCAGTAAGGGACTGAACTTCTTTGATGCTTTGCGGAGGCTTTATGTTTAGAATCGCTTTAATCTTTTCAGGATTTGCCTCAATCCCACTGTGTGACACCATAAATCCGATAAATTTTCCTGATGATACTCCGAAGACACACTTGCTGGGGTTCAATTTCATACTGAATCATCTTAGGGTATTAAAAGCCTCTTGTAGATCTTCCAGATTCTCCTCCTCGTCCAGGCTTTTTACCAACATGTCATCCACATAAACTTCTACATTCCGTCTGATCTAAGGGCGAAACATGTGGTTGACAAGCCGTTGGTATGTTGCCCCAGCGTTCTTCAAGCCGAAGGGCATTACCTCGTAACAAAACAAGCCCTGACTAGTAACAAAGGATGTCTTCTCTTGATCCGCTTTATCCATCCTTATCTGATTATATCCAGAAAAAGCATCCATAAAACTAAGCAGTTTATGACCCGCAGTGGAATCCACCAGTTGATCAATACGCGGCAATGGATAGCTATCATTGGGGGAGACCTTGTTTAGATCAGTGAAGTCTACACACATCCTCCATTTGCCATTTGCCTTCTTGACCATTACCACATTAGCAAGCCAATTCGGATAATGGACTTCTCGAATAAACTTAGCTGCAATCAACTTTTGGACCTCATCCTTAATGGCATTGTCTCTCTCGGGGGCAAACACTCTTTTCTTCTGCCGCACAGGCTTAGAGGAGGGACTTACATTCAAACAATGGGTAATGACACTAGAATCTATACCTGGCATGTCCTCATGAGTCCAAGCAAATACATCAATGTTCTTTTTCAGAAAACGGACGAGGTCCTTCTTAATGTTCTTCTCTAGATCTGCTCCAACCCTAGTGTACCTCTCCAGGTTATTCTCATCTAAAGAAATATCTTCCAATGTTTCGGTAGACTCTGCCACAACTCTCTTTTCTTCAATATTCATCGTCTGAACTTGCTCGTCCGTGGCCAACATGGCTAAGTAACACTCTCTTACTGCTAGTTGGTCTCCCTGTACTTATCCTACCCCGTGTTCTATCAAAAACTTGATAGATAGGTGGTAGGTAGATGTAATAGCCTTTCAGCTATTTAAAGTTGGTCTTCCAATTATGGCATTGTAAGAGGACGAACAATCTACCACAAGGAAATTCACGTCTCTGGTTACTTGTTGCGGAATAGTCCTACCACTACAGATAGTGTAACTGTGCCAACAAACTGCATCTTCATTCCACCAAAGCCTACTAGGGGGGAGTTTACCGAACGAAGCTGGTCTCGTCCGAACCTCATCTGCTGAAAAGCTGGATAGTATAAAATATCTGCCGAGCTTGCATTGTCCACTAACACCCTTCTGGTTGTGTAATCAGCAATAAGCAAAGTGATGACAATAGCATCGTCGTGAGGGTGGTGAATTCTCTCGGCGTCCTCGTCTGTGAAAGTGATCGCTTACTCGTCCATAGATCTTGCTTTTGGTGACCGTCCAGAAAGTTGAACGCTCTACACTACCTTCAGGTATGCTTTCTTTGACTTGGACGACTGGCCTGTTGAACTCCCCCCTATGATAACCCTTATTTCTCCGAGCGATGGTCGCGATGATTCTTCCATCTTCCCTTTTAATTTCTCGTCCTTGTGGTCTCGTCCAAGGAAATTTTTCAATTTCTCTTGTCTTATGAGATTTTCAATCTGCTGCTTTAAATCAAAACACTTGTCCGTATCATGCCAATGATCTCTATGAAAGCGACAATACTTGTTCCTATTGCATTTGTTGGGATCTCCTTTCATTTTCTCCGGCCACTTCAAGGATGGATCATCCCTGATTTGCATAAGAACCTGCTCAAGTGGCATATTCAATGGGTTATATTGTTGATTCCGCGCTGAAGGGCCAGGCTTCTTATTATCTCGGTCTTTCCTTTCTTCCGTCCATCCCTTCTTTGGACGAGGGCCTTGCTCGGAATGATGACCAGGGTTTGCTTCTATTCTTTCAGATCTCTTCCTCTTCTTAGCTATAATCGCGTCTTCTGCATTCATAAAATTTTGGGCCGAATGGACGAGCTCGGCCATAGACTAAGGCTCTTTTTCATAGAGTTTGTATATGAATAAGTCAGAATTAACCCCGTTGTGGAAGGCTGCCAATAGAGGCTTATCATCCACTTCGTCCACACTTAGGGCTTCTTTGTTGAAGTGAGTGATGAATGACCGCAGGCTCTCGTTCTCCCCTTGCTCTATGGTCAACAAGATGGACGAGGAACGCTTGTGTCTTGTCCCCCAATGAAATTATTAACAAACAACTTGCTCAACTCTTCAAAAGAACTTACCGAATTCGGGGGTATTTTGCTTAACCAAACTCGTGCTGGGTCCTTGAGGGTAGAAGGGAAGGCTCTACACATTATTTCATCAGGAACCCCTTGAAGATGCATAGTGGTCTTAAAGGTGGCAATGTTATCAAATGGGTTGCGTGTTCCATCATACAAATCCAAAGAAGGCAACTTGAACTTTGATGGTAGAGGGTGACCGTTGATAAAGGCCGTAAAGGGTGAATTAGTTCTGTGGACCAAATCTTCTATCAGATTCGCCCTTCTCATGTTCTCTTTCATTTCCTCCATGACTTTCTTCATCTGGTCCATCTCCTCTTTCAAGTGTGGTACCGTTCGTGAAGTGGTGCCTCTTAACTGACTTCCAGTTTCAATATTTTCTCTATCATCATGACTCTGTGTTTGTCCTCCTTCTTCAAGTTCTTCACGTGTTTGCCTTCTCAAATTAATCTCCATTCTTAACTCTTGGTTTTGGCGAGTCAACTCCGCCATTGTGACTGCCATAGATTGCACTTGTTGGGCAGATGATGTCTGCATGACCGGTGCAGATTGGCGATCACGATGAGGGTTGCTTGAAGCGTCTCTGCTTCCCTGATGGCCTGGGCTAGTAGCCCTAAATTTGGTCCGAACCATCAACCTTTTGTGACGGAAAAGAAAACTGCAAAACAATCTTTTCCCCACAAACGGCGTCAACTGATAGTTCCTCGGAAATCAGTAGGTTGATAAGTCTCGAGCGCTGATGATCTTAGGGCTTGATCCTGAAAACAAATACTAAGTCAAAGGGGACTGGTAGGGACCGGCCAAAAGTCCTCCGATGATGAAGTTAGTGAATTTGTAATTCCCAGTAAGAAGGAAGTGATTTCTGAAATAAAATATCTCAATGCCTTACCTCTTCCTAAGAGAATGCTTATATAGTGTACATGGAACGGTTATTATCTCAATAACCATTCCTATTGTCAAGGAGTTCAGAATATTTCGAGGTAACTTCCATAACCGCTATGGAAGTTACTTTATTTGGACCGGTGTTTCATAACGATTAGTAGAGGCCTCGGATCGGAAGGTTATAGTTTGTCCCTTACGCTTTTGGCGAGGATCATGCTCGTTGAGGGTTCAATATACTCGTCCGTCCTTTATCAAGGACAGATGAGGTAACTGAGGATGAGCATGGATCATGCTCGTTGAGGGTCCAATATGCTCGTTCGTCCTTTATCAAGGACAGACGAGGTAATTGAGGACAAGCACATTTCACACGTCTAATCTCTTCAGTTCCTTCTCACAAATGCCCTTTTTGGACGAAGCGAGACATGTGCATTTTTTATACACCATCAAAGTTAATAAACAATAAATTGTTCATAAGGTGAGACATGCCCATGTTTTTATTTTCACATAAAACATTAATACAATGAATCTCAAAATGCATCTCAACCATGTTATAAAACACATTCATGTTAATTATTTTTCCTAATTGACGTTCTAAGACCTAAACATAGATCGAACATGAATGATTTGTAGTCACATAAATTAGTAGAGTAAAAGTTTGAATTTTTTTTTTTTTTTTTTTTTTGGGTGGATAAATAAGGTAGCTGGGATTGAAAATCTATAATGATTAATGATTTACTCCATAATCATGTTTTACCATTAAATCAAGATATCAATTACTTTCTTTTTGGCGGTAGCAATATCTAAACACATACTCCCTCCGTCGCACTTTTTTTGTCCACTATTCCATTTTGAGATGTCCCAAAATATTGTCCTATTTCTACAAATAAAAGTCATTAATTTATTAATATTCCTATTATACCCTTATTAATTTACTAATTCAATTTTTTGATAAATTTTTTTAAGGGTAGTTTTGGAAATTTATACATTTTTAAAAGATAGACAAGATAATAAATGATGTTCCCTTAAAAAATTTGACTTTTCAAACAGGACAAAAAAAGTGGGACGGAGGTAGTATCTCTTATCTGACGCCAAAATACTTTAGCAGTTGAGTAACTTGAGTTAACTTGAACCAACCAAACTTTATGTAATTTGAACTAGAAGATCAAGTACCCCCAGAAAAAAGAAGTTAATTTAAAATACTCATTAAGTAAGCGTGATGAAATATTAGATAACTCAACAAAGTAGTTATTGATTTACTTTTCTTAAAGTGAAAAGGATAGAGATATGCCGAAATTAGCAATTGAGTTAATTGGAACCAATGAAATTAATGTATTTTGAACTAAAATATAAGACACCCAAAATTTTTTTTAAAATTTTTTTTTAAAAAGGTTAACTTGTAATCTGTATTTTGAATAAAAGATCATGCACCCTATTTTATTTTTTTATTTTTTAAAGTTAACTTGTAATGCTCATTTATTAAGTAAAGATGCAATAAAAGATTAAACTACTCAAGTCTCAACAAAGCAATTATTTATATACTTTAATTTTTTGTATCAAAAAATTAAAGTGAAAAAGATACATAGGATACAGGGCAATACGGGTTAGAAAATTCTGACCCAACCCGACTTGATCTGAAAAATACCTGACTCAAACTCGATTTTTTTTACCTGAAACAAATACAGGTTAACCGGTGACCCGACCCGATTTTTTTGCGAGTCAACCCAACCCGACCCGGATAACCTGTGACCCGACTCGTTAAAAAAAATTCACTAAAAAAATATTTAAACTACATCCTAATACTAAGTGCATAAAGCACAAAGTACCAAAACTAATAGTCAAAATATTATAAATATAAAGTTATAAACAAGTAAAATTGTTGTCAAGACATGACTTGAGAGACTGACTATTTGAGCTTCTTCTTTTTTTGCTGAAGACTATTTGAGCTTCATCAGTCATCACAACCAATAAGGGCTAAAGCTTCACAAATTACGGACATGACATGAGAGAAGAGACAAGACAACACAAGGCTGTCAAGACAACCATTATAAAAATATATATATAAATAAAAAATAAAAAATCTCATTCAATACTAGTTGTAGTCCATTGTCAAAAGCCAAAGGCACAACGCACAAACCTGAAAGTTGAAATGTGACAAACCAAACCACAAAGGTACTACATTAAGTTATATTTTAATTCTTTATTGATTTGCTTTCATGGTACATTAAGTTATATTAAAATATTGTATTATAGATGAAGATGCTGGCGAAATTGGCCAACTTGAGCTACAATTTGCAAGTATGAATATTTGCAATGCTGAATCTGCTACCAACATTGAGTAGATTGAGATTAAGGTGTAATTCTTATAAAACATTTACTTATTTTTCTTTACATAATACGTTATGTTTATTTTTAAATCTTTTTTTTTTTTAATTTATCTTTCTAAGTAATCTAACTTTACTATTATTTTAAATGCAATAGGAACATGTGCACTTAAGAAGACCGATAACTTGCTACTTTGCTCGCTTACTTGTTTTGTTTGTTTTAAGATCTATCTCTTTTTGAAGATGTAAACTTGTAATTATATGCATTTTGACAGTAAACTATTAACATTGAAGACTTTTTCCATCATGAATTTATGACTATAAATAATTTTTGTCATGCTCAAAACTATCAGAATTGGAAGGATATTAACAAGTGGCATTAATTGATTTTATTCATTCTCTCTAAATAGATTGTCATTGATTTGTTTTTGTAATTAAAAAAAAAAAAAAAACTTGTTTGAAAAATACAGGTCAACCCGACGGGACCCGACCCGACCCGCAATCCGATTGACCCGTTTAAAAATGACCCGTTTTGAGTCGCAACCCAATTGACCCGACCAAAATCCAACCCGACCCGCCCGTTTTGTCACATCTAGATATTACATAAGTAGATGTAAATTAAGCACGGCCAAGAAGTGGTCGCCGTACACATGAAGTGTTTGACCGAATAATTTTTGTTCAAAAATCTCTTCAACTGTATAAAGCCAATTGATCAACCCGCAGCCCATCATGAATTTTAGCTTAAGAATGCACACAATCAGCAGCCACATGCAAAATAAGGTTGCGTAGGCCTAGGCTATGATCCAGGGCCCCCCTTACTATGATAAAATTTATCGTGTATCTCTTGCAAGTATTCAGTCCCTCACATGGGATAGGTCCCATAAAAGGGGGGTTCACCTCCATGTGAGGGGTTTATATATATATATATATATATATATATCATTTACATGTAATATCGCTTCACCTATTAGACAAAATCAGTGGCAAAACTAAGATTTTAGTCCAGATCCAAAGGGAGAAAAATTAAAAAACAATATTAAAATTGAAATTAATCTTAAAAACTATTAATCGATTATAATAACAAATTAAATAAACATTTGAAAGAAAATATGAATATATTTCATATCATTAAAATAACTATACAAAAATAATCAATCCATAGCTACAAAAATTTACAACAAAAAAGTTTACAAACTGATGTGGTAAAAATGTAATTAGTGTTAATTAATCAATATAATGAATAAATGTTTGAAATTAATTTTTGTGATTGGCGACATGCCAATTTATAAGAAGTAAGTAGTAAAATTTGTAGTATCACTCAACAATAAAGTACTCTGAAAAGTATCATGAATAGTGAAAATTGTGAAAATAATGATAAAAAAGTAAATAAATGGTGAAAAAGTTGAGAAACTAGGACAAGACAAAGCTACTTATAACAATAGTGAAATGGACGACAAGGTAATGTGTTTTGGTGTTTGAGATGAACTCTTTTTTTTTACCTTTCTTTTTCTTTTTCATGTGTCAGAGTCACTTACTTTTGTGTTACTTCACATAAAATATGCATAATTCCTTTGAAATATAAGCATAAGAATATTTATCTAAAGCATTGTTATAAAAACACATCTTTTAGAAACATGGGCTGCTAGACCCTCATGGCCCTCGCCCCTTTTGGCTTTGCCCATGAGAGATGCCCCCATAATGTGGGGGCCATTAAGTGATTTTTAAGTTTTCCCCTCCACTTTTAAAAAATGAGTATTGTCGGGGATATTGCAAAGTTTATCGTATGGAGCTTACATAATGATGTGTTACCAATTTTCAAAACACATTTCAAACATCAATTCATTTATTAAGTAATTGAAATAATCACATATATTGTCACATCAATTTGTAAGTTTTATATAATAAGTACCTTTAGCATTTTCCTTTAAAAAGACCAAAACAATTTATTAATGCTAGAATTATTATAAATTTTATTACATGAGTCTTACAAATTGTTGCATAACCAATAATAAGAAGTAATTCAAATATTCAATTATTATCTTACTGAAGGGCCACCAATCACATTCTTTTTCACATCATTTTTAAAGCTTTTTGTAGTAAAACTTATTGCAGCTTAAACATTTTCCCAAAAAAATATATACATAATAAAATAATAAAAATCAAACCAAATCACCATTAAGTAAATGGAAAATGTAAAAGTTACTATAAATTTTACTACATAACACTTGCAATTTACTTGGCAAGAATAAATTAGTGCCACTTAAATAATGTTTAAATCGGTTTATTCTAATTCGCGACACGTCAAATTATAAGGTCTATATAATAAAATTTGTGATATCTTTAATATCAATCAAATGTTTTCATTGATATAAAAAAGTAAGAATAATGAATTTTGAATAAATAAAAATTTATAGTACAAAACATTAACTAAATTGATGGATAATAAATAAATTTAATTTTAAGTGATATTGAAATACTCAAATGCCCATTTAAGGTTTTTGCATAAAGCCTCAAATTATATTGGGCTGGCCTTCTTTAAGAAAAACTATTTTATTCTCTTTTTACCTTTTGTTTCGTAAGGAAATTATATGGAATATAAATTTTTTTAGTTGTGTTTGACCTTTTATTGGTTCTGTAATTTATAAGTATAATTTTTTTTTAACTGGTCACCACCTTTGCTTTTTTTCTTTGATAAAGGTGAAATCTAAAGCTTCACGAAGTTTCCTTATTTGTGGACGCTATTTTAGAAAAAAAGGAGCCGTTGGTGGCTTTCCAAGAATAAAACCATAAGCATATATATAGCTCTAGATGTCACCATTACTATATAAAACTAATGTACAGTATCTTAGGTATTGTTTCTTAAGTTCCCATTTTAAGATTATTTCATGTTGCTACTTATCTTAAAAAATACACTTTCATCCGTGAGAAAAAAGCCATATAGCAGAATCTTAAGAGAGAATCCAAAGAAACAGCACCTAAATACTGTACCTAAGTCTTGCTCTTATATAAATATGGACAAAACTTAAGTACAATACCTTAGGTGTTGTTCCTTAGGTTCTCCTCTTATGATTTAGCCACATAACTAATTAACTAAAAAATACATTTTTATCCTATGAGAAAAAATCCACATGATAAAATTTTAAGAAGGGAACCTAAAAAACAGTACCTGAACAATGTACCTAAGTCTTGCCCTATAAATATATAGAAACCAAATCTCTTCTTAAGAATAATTAGAAGTTTCGAAAGAAAATCTGTGAGAAGATTCTCAAAGATCTGACAATGTCCCATTCAACTAGATGTGCAGCTTGCAAATCTTTGAGAAGGAGATGCCCTAAAGATTGTGTTCTTGCACCATATTTTCCACCAACCAATCCTCAAAGATTTGCTTGTGTTCACAAAATCTTTGGTGCGAGCAACACTACCAAAATGCTAGAGGTATGACCAAACATATATATATATATATATATACACACATACATGTTACTAGGAACATATTTTTCATTTATTAATTAGTTAATACAATGGTATTAATATAGAGGAGGGATTGATATCTCAGCTTGTTTGTCGTTCACTGAAAGGCTTTCTATCTTATAGAAATAATCACATAGATGGTGTTAATGATATCTTTAAGATGTTTCTTAATGGATTCTTTCTTTAATGCATCTTTGATTGGTAAATATAGCCAAAGAAGATAACAAATGACACTGATTTAGTTTTTATTTATTTAAGTAATTACGTACTCTAGGTTTTCTTTTAATCATTGGTTTTTTTACTTTCTTTTCAGTATATTAGTAGGTAAACAAATTTTACCCATTGTCTAAATACAAAGTACATTACAAAATCGACATTCATGACTAAGAGCGTAAACCTTACTATAATAATAATGCAAAGATGATATGTTTTGTGTTATTATCAACTATTGTTAGTAGTGTTCTTCTTCTTAATTTGTGCTAGCTGCTAGGAAATGGAGAGAAGGTTCAACACATACACATAAATAAAACAATCACTTACATAATCAATATGAATGTTGAACATGTTTTACTTTCCTCTTTTTTCCTATCATTGTAAGCTTTGAGTTCATCATTTTATGTTAATATCAAATTTGTTTAATACCATTTCCTCCTAAATTTTCTTGAAAAAACACTTGAGAAAAATCTTCATTATTATTTTAGAATTAAGTTATTTGAGCAACTAATTTAATATTTGACTCTACTCCTAATGGAATTTTTTTATTATTCTTGTAGCCGTCTGACATTTTCCATATATATACTCTTTGTCAACTTTTAACAAGACACAAGTGTAATTTTAATACCTGTCACAACAAAGCATAAGAGCAACATCATTTGAAATAGATTCTTTGTCAAATTAAATTCCCTGAGTAATTAATGATTTTCATTTGAGAAAAAAGTATTCCAAAATTGTTTTACTTTAACTAAGCTACTTATACTTATTACTTCAAAATTTAGTCCCTTATAGCTGTTCGTCTCTCAAGTTTATTTACCCAAAAACAAAAAACAAAACAAAACAAGAAAGATGGTTTCAATTTTTTTCATCATTTGGCATTGCAGCAACTTCCACTGCATTTACGAGCTGTGGCAGCGGATTGCATGTCTTTCGAAGCAAGTTCACGTGTCGAAGACCCAGTCTATGGAAGTGTTGGGATAATCTCTCAATTCCAAGAACAAATAATTGAGGCTCAGTCTGAGCTAGTGAAGAGAAAGGGTGAAATAGCCTTTCATAATGCACAACAACAACAAATGCAGCAGCTACAAATAATTCATGCTGTTGCCCAAGAAGGTGAAAGATCAGCCTTCATGGCTCAGTTCAAGTCAACAAGATCCTTTCCCCAACGTAAATCAACAGCTACTTGAAGACTACAACTATTCCAATACTTTTTGTGGCTTTGAATTTTGAGCAAATTATAAGTTTAGTTTATCAACGAGTGATGAGAAGGATATTACAAATAATTTAGATATTCGTGTATTATGTCATTGAGGTGGTACTAATTAATCACTTAAACTCTCTCTTTTGTATTATTTGTTTTCCTTTTAGTTTTTGAGGTATTTGAAAATACTTAATTAACTAGATGCATTCAATTACCAACTATCTTATAGCATATTAACCAAAAAAAAAAAAAAGGGAGGAATATTTACATCAATCTACATGTCTCTTAGGATAATGACAGTAATTATGAAGTGCACACAGTGGCAGAGCCAAGAATTTATCTTTGTGGGGGTCATATATAATTTTTTTTTTTTTTTTTTGTGTGTGTATAAAATGTAAAATAGTAATGTACAATATTTCACAATTCAATATGTGCTATAAACAAAAAAGTATCAATTAAAATAAAACAATGAAAAGTAAATTAAAAATAAATCAAAATAAATCAAATAGTACTTGGGAAGAGTTGAAAACAACGAGTATCAGGGTATAGATAGAGTCGGTTAACTATGGGGCATAGATAGAGCACTGCTGCACAGTTAGGTGATTTGGGGATGAGGATATATAAGGGACCCACGGCACAAACAAAAGCTTCAATCTTTCACTTGTGACCTGTGTACAAAAAAAAAAGGGTAAGGCAAACACGCAGAGAGAGAGAGAGAGAGAGAGAGAGAGAGAGAGAGAGAGAGAGAGAGAGAGAGAGAGAGAGAGAGAGAGAGAGAGAGAGAGAGAGAGAGAGAGAGAGAGAGAGAGAGAGACTTGGTAGTGCGGCACATTAACAAAGTTTTTGACTTTTAAATTT
This sequence comes from Quercus agrifolia, assembly GCA_029955455.1. Lineage (NCBI taxonomy): Eukaryota > Viridiplantae > Streptophyta > Magnoliopsida > Fagales > Fagaceae > Quercus > Quercus agrifolia. Next base: position 74,778,713 of record JARQAD010000002.1, read on the forward strand.
TTCTACCGTACAAGTAAGTCCTAGATGTGTTAGGATGAAAATTATAATTTTTTTTCCTTTTTTTTTGTTGAGGTAATTATTAAAATACCTATGTGTTAATTTTAAAGATACTGAATGTTTAATTATTGTAATTTGTAGACATATGTATTTATAAATTGTATTTTATTTAAATGAAAATTATGTTATTTTTAGACTTTCTTAAATATATATATATATATATATGTATATATATATATATATATATATATATGTATACGGGCCAAAATAATAAGGTTATTTAAAATTTTTCTAATTATTTAGGATATTTCCAAAAAAAATTTAATTTTTTTTGAAAATTTGGGGGGGGGGGGGGGGGGGGGGGAGGGGGGCAAGCCCCCCTTGGTCTTCAAGTGGCTACGCCACTAAGTGCACGAAACTAATAATACAAAAAGAGAAAGTTCAAGTGAACTTTTTGTATTTTCCATAAAAAAAAGTTTCTAGAAAGAATCCAAAATCTATATCCTTTTAATATAATAAGAAAATTATTTTATGTTCCCCTAGCTAGAGCAAAGTGGTCTTTTTCCATTTATAGTAAGTCAGAGCACTTGCATCAATATGTGCAAAATGGAAAAATTCAGCAAAAGAAAAGGTGCAAAATGGAAAAAGTGTTGAGTTTTATATATTTTTGCTCAAAAACTACCCACATGAGTCTATCTATAAAACTTTTAATATGCAAAATTGCTATAACAATTGTGCATATCTCCACAATCACTGTTCATGTGTAAATGATTTTTTAATTCTTTTTTTTTCTCTCTCCTTTGTCTTACTCTTCCCCTCTGTCTTCTTCTAACCACAAAACCACCCTTGCCCCAGCCTCAATCATCGACAAGGCAGTACAACCCAAATACAAAAACCCAAAAACTAACATTAGCAATAACCCATCATAGAACCAACAAAAACTAGATGAAATCAAACCACAAAATTAACCAACACCCATATGAAGTCAAGTGAGGACCATGGCGGCGCTACATCAAGATCAAAGGTGGCGGTGGTGGATCGCTGCAACTGGGGCTTGTTTGGGTTTTTGGTAGCGGTGTGATGATGGCGGTGGTGAGGTTGGTTCAAGTTTGAGAAATTTGCCTGAAATCTGCCCACAACAGTTGAGAGATCCACCCAATCCACCCAAAACCACCACCCAAAATCAAACTGAAATTGCAAACCCAAATTCACCACCCATAGTCAAATCCAAATTGGAAAAGAAGAAGAAGAATGAGGATTAGAGAAAAAGAAGAAAGAAGAAGGAAAATGAGAAAAAGAAAGAGAGAGAAGGTTTAGAGAAAAAGAAAGAAAGAGTTGGCATGTGTTTAAAGATGGGTGAGGCCACCTGGGTAGGTGTTAAATAATAAAAAAATGTAAGAAAAATATTACTGTATTTAAATAAAAAAGGGTTTGTGATAGATAATCTGATGTTGGTAATTTTTGTAAAATGGTTGTGTAAAATAGAAAAAGTAGGTTATTATGCTAAAATAAACGAAAACTTTTAGATGGATTAATGCTATTGCTCTAACAAGTAACAATACAACAACAAAAATTTGGCTCCCTTTCACTTTTTGCAAAAATTATTTTATTAGTTTATTTCCATAAGAGTACTATAATACTAGTGTGAGGGGCCAAGACTTGACCTTTCGTGTTGGGCTTAAAGCCCTATTCACTAACAATAACGCGTCCGAGGAGGAGAAAGCATTGGGAAAAGCCCCATAATAGGTGGTAGTGCAGAAAAATGTTGAAAGGCACTGGTTCGAGAGGGTCAGATTCCTCGGACCTGACAAATGTCTGACAGGTCAACTTCATCTTGACTTATGTAACCTTCCAGAAAATTCCAGCGATGAAGATAGACTTCCGATATACAAAGAAGGGATAAGAACACGGAAATATCTAAGGTAAAAGCTGCTACCACCGCATTAAATGCATTACAGCAGCTTTCCTGGCCGCATTAATGTGGAGAAGACCTCTGAACAGTACTTTCAACTACTACCGGCCATAGAAAACCGAAAAAGCTGCTCAGTAGGACATATACTTGAGTACAATGTTGGATGATAAACAAGTGGACGATAGACATGGATCGGAGGGGACTATATAATGAGGAAAAACCTCCATAAGAATGGGATCGGAAAAGATTGAGCAGAGAGATTGAACAAGATTTATTGTAGCACTGGGAAGAACAAACCATCTGAAATAGCCAATCCATCCAAAAACTTACTCCTCAAACTTGAATTCAACCTCTGATTATATGTCTATTCCTCCTGGACAGACTTAAAACCCCAATTAACTGTTAGAAAACCCATTACCAGCCCAGTTCTTTCACCCACTCTCTTACAAATTTTATTATATTGGGCTTATTGGGCCCATATCCTATTCCTTTTGGGTTTGGGCTACAATTTGTGACCTTACAATTGGCGCCGTCTGTGGGAAGAATTAGTGCTTGTAAAGATTATAACGGTTATGGCGGGTTCAGGACCACACCAGACTAGTCCACCCCATGCAGAATCAGCTAACATTCATCAGCAAGGCAAGCTCCATAACCTTGAGCACAGAAATCATATGGATAACCAGCAGGAGGGCAGCTCGCAGACGCTCCATGCCGGTGGAAGTGGTTATCGACGAAGGAGTCATTTGGTGCATGAGCAAGCTGATGAAAAGGATTTGCAATGAGAAATTGATGATCTAAAAAAGAAACTTCGTCGTGCACAACGAAAACAAACCCCTTCTAGCTCTGATGTTTCTTTCAATGACGATGGAGATGCCAGTTACAGAAAACGCTCAGAAACTCCACCTAGTGAATCCTATTCCTGTGAGGAGGAATATTCTCGCAAGAGGAGGCAAAGAAGTCCATCTGGGAGGGGGGTAGGAACTAATGTCATGAAGAAAGCTCTGAGTCAAATTTCTAAGTCCCCCTTTACTCGGGGAATAGAAAAGGCAAAGCTCCCCAGGCATTTTCATCAACCCACGTTCACCATGTATAACGGACGTACAGATCCTGTGGAGCACGTAAGCCAATTCAAACAGAAGATGGTGGTCCATTCTCAGGATGAGGCCTTGCTGTGCAGAGTGTTTCCCTCCAGCTTAGGACCGATGCCGATGAGATGGTTTGATGGGTTAAGAACGAATTCCATCAGTTCTTTCAAGAAGCTTACCCAATCATTCTGCTCCCGGTTTATTACGTGCAGTAGGGTTCCTTAGCCCTTAGACTCTCTACTGTCTATGACAATGAGGGAAGGGGAATTTGTGAAGGCATATGCTGAGAGGTATTGGGAGATGTTCAATGAGATTGATGGCGATTTTGATGAAGTCGCTATTAGAACTTTCAAGGTCGGCCTCCCATCTGAACATGGTTTGAGAAAATCCCTGACAGGTAAACCTGTCACCAGTTTGCGACAGCTAATGGATAGAGTGGACAAGTATAAAAGCATAGAAGACGATCAACAACAGGGAAAAGGGAAAGCTAAGGTTGTCCCTCAAGAAAGAAGAGATTTTAGGTCGGACAGATATAACAATAACCGGTCAAGAAGGGATTATTCAGAGCAGCCAGAGTCAAATAACAATCAAGTGGTAGGGGCTGTATTCAGAGAACCAATGCATTAAGTATTGGAAAAAATAAAAAACAAGTCCTTCTTCAAATGGCCCAATAAGATGATGGGAAATATCGAAAAACAAAACTGAAACCTCTACTGTCAATACCATCAGGATCATGGCCATACAACAGAGGATTGCAGGAGTTTATGGGATCACTTGGATCAACTTGCCCGAGAAGGAAAACTGGAGCAGCTGCTGCACCATTCTAGCGGGCTCGGTGGACAGACCACTTCTCGGTTTGAAAGAGAAACTCCTTCAAAACCCCCTCTAGGAACCATCAATGTTATTTTTGCAGGGCCTGGTAGAACAGGATCATGCCCGTCTAGAGTAATGTCTATGGCTCGCCTGCCTTCTGAGGACATTAGTCGCGAGCCGAATAGAGCTAGACTAGAGCGGCCCCTGGTCATGGGGTTCTCAGACGAGGACAAGATTGGAACTATTCAGCCTCATGATGATGCCTTATTGATCACCTTCCAAATTGGAGGCTATGATGTGAAGAGAGTGATGGTGGATCAAGGTAATGCGACCGAGATAATGTATCCTGACCTTTACAAGGGGCTGAGTTTAAGAGCTGAAGATCTGACGCCTTACAGTTCTCCCCTAGTGAGTTTTGAAGGGAAGGTTATTATCCCGAAGGGACAGATTAGGTTGCTTGTGCAGACTGGTTCGGAGACGGTGGAGGTAGACTTTATCGTGGTGGATGCATATTCTCCTTATACAGCAATTGTTGTCAGACCTTGGCTTCATACTTTAGGAGCAGTTTCTTCCACTCTACATCAGAAGATCAAGTACCCATCTAAAGGATAGATCGAAGAGATATTGGGTGATCAAACCATGGTGAGGCAGTGCATGGTTGCAGCCATCCGGCACAGGCCCGAAGCTGAGTCTGCGACTCTTAGGGAGAAAAAGTTATAGCAGTTAAAACCCCCAATGTTATCCACTGATGGAACATCCAAGGAGGTAGAATGTGAAGATCTTGTGAAAATTACAATAGGAGACGATCCAGAGAAGTTTTTTCAAGTGAGATCCCAGCTACCTCAGCAAGAGAAGGAGGAGCTGATAGAATTCCTTAAGCAGAACATTGACGTCTTTGCATGGAATACTTACAAGGCTCCAGGGGTGGATCCAGAATTCATTTGCCATCATTTAAATTTCAATCCATTAGTAATCCCCAAAAAGCAGCTACCTCGTCGTCCATCCAAAGAGCATGCAGAAGCAGTCCGAGAGGAGGTAGCAGTAGGCTGGGGCTATTAAGGAAATCTTCTATCCTGAATGGTTAGCAAACACAGTAGTAGTAAAGAAGAAGAGTGGGAAGTGGCGAGTGTGTGTTGATTTCACGGATTTGAATAAGGCTTGCCCTAAAGATCCATTCCCCATGCCCAAGATCAATCAACTGGTAGACGCCACTGTCAGCCATCCTCGGATGAGTTTCTTGGATGCTTTTCAAGGTTATCATCAGATACCTTTGGCCTTGGACAATCAAGAAAAAACTACTTTTGTTACTCCTATTGGGAACTATCACTACAAAGTAATGCCATTTGATTTGAAGAATGCAGGATCCACGTATCAGAGGATGATGACGAGGATGTTTGAGTCACTATTGGGGAAAAACATCGAGATTTATATAGATGATATGGTGGTGAAGAGCAAAGTGGTTTCGAAGCATCTGGGAGACCTTCAAGTTATATTTGAAATTCTTAGAAGCTATAAACTGCGCTTAAATGCTTCCAAGTGTTCATTTGGTGTAGGGTCGGGTAAATTCTTAGGTTACATGGTCACCCACAAGGGAATTGAAGTTAACCCTGACCAGATTAAAACTATTAACAATTTACGAACTCCTCGGAATCCAAGAGAAATGCAGAAATTAACTAGAATGGCTGCTGCTTTGAACAGGTTCATATCTCGATCAGCAGATAGATGCCGACCTTTCTTTCTACTGATCAACAAATTGAAGAATTTTGAATGGACAGAAGAATGTGCCAGAGCATTCCAGCAACTCAAGGACTATCTAGCTCGGCCGCCAATCATGTCTAGTCCTGAACCTGATGAAGTTATTTTCACCTGCATTGCCGTAGCCCCGTATGCAGTAAGTTTGGTGCTGATACGAGTTGATAATGGCATACAACGGCCAATTTATTACGTGAGTAAGTCGTTACATGAAGCTGAAGTGCGTTATCTACCACTGGAGAAAGCTATCCTGGCAGTAGTGCTTGGCACGCGTAAGCTACCTCACTACTTCCAAGCACACAGTGGTCATCCTTACACAGCTCCCGCTCAAGACCATACTCCGAAGTGCTAACTACACGGGAAGAATAGCCAAGTGGGGAACAATTCTAGGAGCCTTCGATATCAAGTACATGCCTCGTACCTCCGTAAAAGGACAAATCCTCGCAGACTTGGTGGCGGAATTCACCAAACCAGAGATAGAAGAATTACCGACAAAGGAAAACATGGATGAAAAATTGGTTGGTACTATCTCCCAATACTGCCTTCCAACGTGGGAAGTACATGTAGACGGAGCATCAAATCAAAAAGGTTCAAGAGTTGGATTAGTACTGATGTCTCCTGAGAAGCTTGTCATTGAGAAGTCTCTAAGGTTAAATTTCCCATCAACGAATAACGAAGCTGAATACGAAGCTCTATTGGAAGGAATGGCTATGGTCCAGAGAATGGGAGGAAAGTCCATAAAACTCTTCTCGGACTCAAGGCTGATTGTTGGTCAAGTAAGAGGAGAATTCGAAGCTAAAAATGAGAGGATGCAGGGGTATCTTAGTCAAGTTAAATCTATGCAGTCAAAATTTGATTCCTTTGACTTGCTACATGTCCCCAGAAGTGGCAATGCACACGCGGACTCTTTGGCCATGCTTGCAATTTCCTTGGCACAGGACTTGCCTCGAGTAATCCTTGTTGAGGACTTATACAAACCCTCAAGAATAGGAGACATGGTTCAAATTAACCAGATCAGAGGAGGGCCGAGCTGGATGGATTCCATCATACAATTCCTGAATGAGGATATTCTGCCTGAGGAAAAAGTCGAAGCTGACAAAGTATGAAGAAAGGCTACTAGTTATTGGTTGTCAGAGGACCACAAATTATATAAGCATTCCTTTTCAGGGCCTTATCTGTTATGTGTTCATCCCGAGCAAACCGAGTCACTTCTAGAAGAAATGCATGAAGGAATCTGTGGAAGCCACTCTGGAGGCAGATCCTTAGCACATAGGTCCCTTACCCAAGGTTACTGGTGGCCAAATATGCAGAAAGAGGCTTTGGAATACGTCAGAAAGTGTGACCAGTGCCAGCGGTTCGCGCCGAGCATACACCAACCAGGGGGAATCCTAAATCCGTTATCTAGCCCATGGCCATTTGCTCAATGGGGCTTAGATATCGTGGGACCATTTCCCAAAGCAGTGGGAAACAAGAGATATCTTTTGGTTGGCACAGACTATTTTACGAAGTGGGTTGAGGCAGAGCCCCTAGCCAACATTAGAGATGTGGATGTCAAAAGATTCGTCTGGAAGAACATCGTTACTCGGTTTGGAGTTCCTCACGTGCTCATCTCAGATAATGGTCTTTAGTTCGATAGTAAGATGTTCAGAAAATACTGTGGCGAGCTGGGGATTATTAATAAGTACTCTACTCCGACTTATCCCCAAGGGAATGGACAGGTTGAAGCTGTAAATAAAGTCATAGTAAGTGGGTTGAAGAAAAGATTAGATTATGCGAAAGGTAAATGGGTGGAGGAATTACCACATATACTCTGGACGTATAGAACCACGCCTCGCAAGTCTACTAGAGAGACCCCTTTCTCATTGACTTATGGAGCTGAGGCTGTGATCCCTTTGGAAACTAGCTTCCCGACGACAAGAACCAGTTCATTCAATCCGAAAGATAATGATGAGCAACTAACCAGAAATTTGGACTTGATAGAAGAAAGGAGAGAAGACGCGATGGTTTAGATGGCTTATTATCAGCAGAAACTAAAGCAAGGATGTGATGCCAACGTAAAATTAAGGCCTTTAACTTCTGGTGACCTGGTATTACGCAAAGTTGTGGGAACGGCAAAGAATCCAGCTAGGGGAAAGTTAGGGCCGAATTGGGAATGACCTTATCGTATCACCTCCCAAGCAGGCATTGGAGCATATTTTTTAGAAAATCTGGACGAACATGTAATACCACGTCCTTGGAATGTAAATAACCTAAAGAGGTATTATTATTAATAAAGTGTTTATTTGATCAATATGTGTTTTTTATATAAAATGTTTATACTGTTCATATCTCATTTCTTCTAAGTGTTTAAACTTAAACTCAATCATACCTGGAGTCCTCGGACCAGATGATTCGGGTTAGTTAACACTTGTTCTTGGATCCACTAAGTGTTTAAACTTAAATTCAATCATGACTGGAGTCCTCGGACCAGATGATTTGGGTTAGTTAACACTCATTCCCATTTCCACTAAGTGTTTAAATTTAAAACCAATCATGCCTGGAGTCCTCAGACCAGATGATTTGGGTTAGTTAACACTCATTCCCATTTCCACTAAGTGTTTAAACTTAAAACCAATCATGCCTGGAGTCCTCGGGCCAGATGATTTGGGTTAGTTAACACTCATTCCCATTTCTACTAAGTGTTTAAACTTAAATTCAATCATAAATTCAATCATGACTGGAGTTCTCGGACCAGATGATTTGGGTTAGTTAACACTCATTCCCAGTTCCACTAAGTGTTTAAACTTAAAACCAATCATGTCTGGAGTCCTCGGACCAAATGATTTGGGTTAGTTAACACTCTTTCCCATTTCTACTAAGTGTTTAAACCTAAATCCAATCATGTCTGGAGTCCTCGGACCAGATGATTTGGGTAAGTTAGTACTCATTCTGAGTTTCTTTAAGTATTTAAATTTAAACCTAAACATATTACTTAAAATTCCCATTAGGGTTTATTGTATTTATTGTTATCTTGTTACTATTGAAGATGCTTATTCAATTTATGCGTTGACCCAAGTTTTGAACCTTTTTGGTTGGACTTATCTTATAATATGCTCTATTTGCCTAATATAATCATATATACTATTCAATTTAAAGGAATATGGCATCAGAACAGTTTTCCATTATTTATCATAACTTATGAAGCAGAAAGGACATATTTTCATTGATAGTAAAAGTGTAGTACATTTCCTTAACCAAAAAAAAAAAAAATACAGAAACAGTAAACAAGGAAAATAAATATGTTACAAAAACTAATGCCCTAAACTTGTGCCTTGGGAGCCCCTGGATCAGCAACTTATTCGGGCTGAGAGATAGTGGTGTCTGAGGCCTTGCCCTTGCCCTTGTCCTTGCTCTTGTCCTTGCCCTGGGGAGCTTCAACTTCTTTTCCTTGGCCAGCATCTGGGCGAGAATCCATTGGAACTTCCACAGGGGCAAGAGGGACTTGATTTGTTATGGGCACCTTAGACACTTTGGCAGGATGTTCTGGGGGAGGAGAGTCAGAACCTGGGAGCTCACGGATGTCCGAGTCATAATATATGCTCTCAGGCCGCCTCAGGTTGGAATCAGCAGGGACTCCAGTGACATCAAGGGCTTTACCCCAAGTGATATCACAGTAGTCCCTCGCCACAGTAAAGAACTCCTCTGTGAGACGGCTTTGAGTCTCCTGCACTCCCAAGTCATATGCAGCCTGCTTCTCGGCCTCGGTTGCCTCCTTAAGTAGTTGGGCAGCCTCCCTGGCCTTGCGGAGTTCTTCGCGAAGCTTTGTCACCATTTGTTTCTCTGTTGCCAGATTAATTTCAGAGTAGTGCAGCTCCTTGCGAATGTCCTCAACTTGCTTTTCTGTTGTTTTCAGGCCTGCCTCGGCACTATCTCTCGCCTTAAGAGCCTCATTCACCTGCTCGGCCATTTTAGCTTGTTTTTCTTTTAACGCGCCTAGCTGCGCCTCTGCTTCGCCTCGAGCATCCAAGGCAAGCCTTGTCTTACTACGGGAGTTCTTTACCCACTCCTCAGCCACAAAAACTTGTTGTGTGACCTAGAAAGTAAAAAAAAAAAAATATATATATATATATATATATATCACTTTTGCTATAAAATGCAAGGAAATAAGTATAAATGAAGAAAAATGAACAGAATCACTTACCATAGTCAGGTCCCTTTTAAGGGAGAGGAAGAGTTTAGGATGGTTGAAGGTCCTATAGGCCTCCATGTCCTATGGGAGGAGGAGAGGCTGTTCTAGAGCCTCAGCCACCAGACCAGCATGCCCCCCACGATAATGCCTAAGGGTGGCATCATACGCAATTGGCATACCATCTACCTCCAACACGGGTGACCAAGTACGTGTGGGCCGATGTACTTGGGCCACCAGAGGTTCCTCTCGGTTATCCACAGAACTAGACCTTTTGTTCCTGTGGTCCTAAGACTGCCTGGGCTGCTTACTTCCTTTGGAAGGGCCCAACTCTCCTTCTTCAGCAGTTTCAATTTGCCTTTTCTTCCTTAGATCTGGGTTGGGTTTCAGCCCTAGATCAGCAGGAATCTAAGGGGGAGGAGGAGGAGGAGGATTTGTTGGGGGCTTGGACTTATTCTTGCACTTAGGGGATGACGCTTTATTCCTGTTCCTCATAAGTTCCTTCAGACTTGGACCTGTCTTGGGAGCCATTGCTTCCTCCTCGTCTGAAGAGTTACCAATGTAAGTTATTATCTGAGCAGGAGTCTGAACACACGAGTACTCGTCTACTCCTTCTTCAGCCTCCAATATAACAATGGCTTCCTCTTCAAACTGGAATCTGTCAATTTCTTCTTCAAGAGAAAAAGAGGAAGCAGCTCCTTCCCCGATAATGGCCTGTCCGAGGGGTACTTGTTGTAGTGGCTGGGCGGCAAATGGTATTCCTTGCGGAATAGGATGGTCAACGGGTAGAAGATCGTGCGGAGCGAGGAAACCTGGCCGAGAGACGTCTATGCGAGCCAAACGGTAATCGTCTGCTCGGATAGAGTTGCCGACGTCCAAAAAAGATCTGGAAATTGGCTCAAAGTCTAAAATCAGGTGAACGGTAAGAAGTTGCCCGTCGTCGTTCACAAAAATTTAAGACCTAAGCAGGTAGTTAAGTGCTGGTACGTTGATTAAGCTGAGCTTGAGATTGGTATATGATTTATCTGTCAAACAAAAGAATCAAACAGTTAAAAACTTCAAAAAAAAAAGTGAATAAAAATAATACTCAGGTACAATAAAGAAGAGCCGAGAACAAACTCCTTAAATCTAATGTTAGAAGTCCTAAATCTAAGTTACTCCACCTGACTCTCCTAGCTTGGTTGGGCAAGGAAGGCCGTCACTCCAAGGGCCTGACAGGATGAGGAAGTCATCTTTTCATCCCTTTGTTAGATTTGGGGAGACAAGAGATTAACTTAACGATACTAGATCGGGACTTAAGGTAAAATCTTGCCCGAGTTTCTATATGGCCTTCATATAGATGAGCGACATCATACCAAGTCAATCCTAGCCCTAGATGTCGGTCCAGAGCATCAATCGATCCTAGGACTCTAAAAAAGTTTGGAGCACATTGTTGGGGACAGAGCCTATGGGCACATAGGTAGTCCCTCGTAATCCTACCCATAGGGACAGTCATGCCTCCTTCTATGAAGGCAATCGTGGGGATTATGACCTCTCCTACTTCTCAGTCAAATGCCACTCCCTCTGTGGAACAGTATCGTACCGATACTTCCTGGGGTATGTGGTACTTTTCTTTGAACAACTCTATCAAGGCCGGAGTCTTTACTAAACGCTCAAATCTACCCATTATGATCTTGCGAATGAGAGAACGGAGAGCCGAGGAGGTTATCCGAGGAGATAAAGGAAGTTTGGAGAACAAAACTTACGTAGATTAGGATGCGAACTAATCTTCGTATCTCTTGAGGATATTTGAAGTCTTTTTTGTGAAGATATGATGAACAGTGATGAGTAAGGAGAGTAGAGGTATGAGTGCTCTGAAATTACGAACTGTGATGAAAAAAGAAAGAAACGGCGTTCAAGAGTCTTTATAATAGAAACTGAAAACAAGGGGGACGTTATCCCGCCCAAATATTGGAGAAAAAATCTGGACCATTGGATTAGAACTCCACCGTTGGATGTCTGGAGCGTAACGCATCCCAAAATATTTAACGACGCTTTGCGAGTTCCAAAGCGTCAGAAACACTTGTGAGGTGACAGAAATGACCCTTCCACGTGCTTAAGGTTTGAATATCTTTATGGTTTTAAATGTAATTATGTATACACAAGTCAAAATTATACTTTTTCTCCTCAGGTCAAAGGGAAAAATTAAAATTTTGAGGGGCTATTGTGGGGGGCCAAGACTTGAGCTTTCATGTTGGGCTTAAAGCCCTATTCACTAACAATAACGCGTCCGAGGAGGAGAAAGCATTGGGAAAAGCCCCATAATAGGTGGTAGTGTAGAAAAATGTTGAAAGGCACTGGTCCGAGAGGGTCAGATTCCTCGGACCTGACAAATGTATGACAGGTCAACTTCATCTTGACTTATGTAACCTTCCAGGAAATTCCAGCGATGAAGATAGACTTCCGATATACAAAGAAGGGATAAGAACACGGAAATATCTAAGGTAAAAGCTGCTACCACCGCATTAAATGCATTACAGCAGCTTTCCTGGCCGCATTAATGTGGAGAAGACCTCTGAATAGTACTTTCAACTACTATCGCCCACAGAAAACCAAAAAAGCTGTTCAGTAGGACATATACTTGAGTACAAGGTTGGATGATAGACAAGTGGACCATGGACATGGATCGGAGGGGACTATATAATGAGGAAAAACCTCCATAAGAATGGGATCGGAAAAGATTGAGCAAAGAGATTGAACAAGATTTACTGTAACACTGGGAAGAACAAACCATCTAAAATAGCCAATCCATCCAAAAACTTACTCCTCGGACTTGAATTCAGCCTCTGATTATGTGTCTATTCCTCCTCGGACAGACTTAAAACCCCGATTAACTATTAGAAAACTCATTACCAGCCTAGTTCTTTCACCCACTCTCTTACAAAGTTTATTGTATTGGGCTTATTGGGCCCATATCCTATTCCTTTTGGGTTTTGGCTACAATTTGTGACCTTACAACTAGCTATTACAAATAATTACAAATAAAACTTCCTTTTAAAATTAGAAATCACTCTACTAATATAATATTAATAATTTTTCTTTTCTAAATTAGATAATATCTTTTCTATCCTTTGTACTCTCTATCAAGCGAATTTTGAAGGAGCAGTTTTCTCAAACCAAGGTTCAAATGGTATTGGCAACATTAATGCTATTGCAGTGCTGAGTTGCCTAGTGATTTCTAATTTCACCCACTCTCTTACAAATTTTATTATATTGGGCTTATTAGGCCCATATCCTATTCCTTTTGGGTTTGGGCTACAATTTGTGACCTTACAACTAGCTATTACAAATAATTAGATATATTTTCAGAATAAAACTTCCTTTTAAAATTAGAAATCACTCTACTAATAAAATATTAATAATTTTTCTTTTATAAATTAGATAATATCTTTTCTTTCCTTTGTACTCTCTATCAAGCGAATTTTGAAGGAGCAGTTTTCTCAAACCAAGGTTCAAATGGTATTGGCAACATTAATGCTATTGCAGTGCTGAGTTGCCTAGTGTATCATTGAAATTCACTAAACTTATAAACCAATGAATTTCCCATGAATATATTATGTAAGCCAAACAAAAAACAAAAACAAAAATTACATCATTATTTTTTATATTTAGAATCACCTAAAGAATTCTTCTTATATTTTATGTTCTCATTTTTATATTTTTTTTATAGGTAAAAAAAATATAAATATGACTATATTTATCTTAAATCACATATAATGTGCACAATAATTTCTTCTAAAAACAATGTGCACAATGATTAGTAAGCCACATGAATATTATATAAAACACTTTCTCAACAATTAATTTTTTGACAACCTTTTCAAAAAAAAAAAAAAAAAAAAAAATTCTTGACAACAAATTAGTCCAAGACTGATTAAATAAAATCTAAATCACAGAGATATGTTACCAAAACAATTGAACGCTAGATGGAATAACAAAAAATAAATAAAAAAGGAATTAAATTTAGACTTTATTACATTTGTTATGATAGTAATGAGTAATGACACTCAATCTCTTTGGATGCTGCGTGTCCTCAATCACTTTTACATTTTTTTTTCACCCTTGTGCAAAAAACTTTATCTATATAATCATATAAGAATCTTTTTTTTTATTGAAAAAAATACTATTTTTGGTCTGTACATTTTTTGTTCCAATCATTAACTCATTAAAAAATTAGAAATAAAAATTGGAAATTACCAACAAAAAAAATATTAATTCCTCATTTAAACAAAAAAATTTTAAAAAAATAATTGTATGGATTTTTTTTGTTTGTTTGGTTTTTTCACTTTCTTGCTAACCAATCACACATTACATCCAAAACAAATTAATCTCTAATTCATTTTCTTTTCTTTTTGTGAACTTTCTTGGTAACCAAACACAACACACCCTTCTTATACAAACAACAAATAACTCAGAAAAGCAACATCCATTTGTGTATTAAAACACATAGATCCAATGGTGTTGGTGACGTCTCTTTCTATTTTACACAATCACTTTTCAATACTCACATCAAATTATCTATTCTAAAAGCAATTTCAATAAAATTTATAGTATCCTTAACATTTTTTGAATTAAATTCAATATAGCTATATTAATGAATTTGATTGCACAAATTTAATAATGCTTTTCTGTGAAAATTGGCTCAATATATGTGCCTCAGTCACTTTCTTTTTAACAAACAAGTATTTTATATCAATACACTTTGAACATGAAACAAGCATTATACAAAAATAAAATAAATAAAAATAAAAATGACATTCGGCCAAAGGAAACAAACACAACCTTATATATCATTAATTATGTGAGATGCCATTAAATCAAAATTGTCCATTATTGTGGCTCGTCAAGCAAGAAAAGAGTTTTTACTCTAAGAAACACATTTTTCTAAAGAAGTCATATAATTTCTTGGTTTAATGAAAGATAATCTACACATTTTTTTAAAGAAGTCACATTTGGATTGTACGTATTTATTCTCATCTCATCTTGTACTGGTAGTCTGATCTAGTAAGGGGCTGACATCCTGCAGCAAATTCTCTATTTAACCATTTGGTTCATTTCATTTTACTTTGGTTTATCTCACTTTCAATTCTTCTCACCCAACCCAGCCACTTATTTCTGATCTCTCTCTATCTATCTTTCTTCCTCACCTATATTGCACATTCAGGAATCCTCAAGAAGCTAAATTCTTTCCACCAAACCACCTCTCTTTGTTCTCTCTCACACACACCTGGCGATAATCTCAAGCCAAAAATATTTCACTTCTCTTTCACTTTCTTTGTCTCTTTCACTTCTAAGAAGGGTTCTAGGGGAATGACCAATGTGAATGAAATTATGGTGGATGATAGCAAGGATTAGATGGTTCTTTTGGATGACAGAAGAGGTGTGGTGGAGGATGTTGTTTGTATATATGTCGATGAGGAGGATTATACAAGTGAAAAAGATGTGACTGAAATCAATGACCTAAATTCTGATTGCAGGAGGGATAATGATGAACTGGTTTCATTTTGAAAAAGGAAGTGTGAGACTAGCAATAGAAAAGAGGGTGCTTAAAGTGATGGCTGATATCTATTATTTAAATCCCCTTTCCTTATATATAAAAGAGAATAAATGAATAAGATATAGTTAGAGAGTTAAGTTTTATACAGAGTTAATAAAATTATGAAGATCCTAGTATTCAAACTGGTATTTGAATTTTTTAAGTCTATTGAAAATAAAGATCGCCAATTAAGAGCCTTGCCTCAACTAGTTAGTTAATTAGTATCTTTTAGTTTTTCTAATGAAAATATCTCTAGTTCGAATCCCCCTCTCCTATTTATCAAATTATCAAAATCAAAAATTAAAAATAAAATAAAATTCAGGGAAAGTTTATATGATTTCAAAAGAAAATAAGAATTACTCCATAATATTGGAGCCCCATTCAAAGTTTTGTTCCTCTAGAACAAGTGGTCTCTTTCCTTCATAGTGAGTAACAAGTAATAAGTAACAAGAAGAAGAAGAAGAAGTGGTTCTCTTCCTTTTACTTTTTTCTTTTTTTGCAAATTATTTTATTTTAGTTTATTTCGCAAGAGTACTTTAATATTACAAATAATAGGAAAAATTACACTTTATCATCCTAAACTACACCTTAAATTACTCTTTGCATCCTAAATTTTTTGAATGCACGTTTTGCACTCTAATCTATGGTGTTTGTTATACTTTGCACCCTGACATCAAGTTTACTATTAACTTGGATGAAAATCCAAAGTTTATAGTACAAAATATAATAAATAGTACAATTTAAGATGATAAATTGTAATTTCCCTTTATGATTTGTAAATTTGTTGAGTATATAATTGACTGGTTTGAGCAAACTAGAAATTTATTTGCAATTCTTCTTAAGCCATGCTATATGCTACAACTTAATGATGTGATAAATTGTGAGTGATTGATAATCATTTTCTCATTGACTCACAAGTTTTCCCTATTAGTCACAATTAACCACTTTAAAATTGTGACAAAAATTGTAGCTGAACAAATGTATTCTTAGACTACCTCAATTATTTATGATATTGGCTTACAATGTAACATTAGGGAAAACATATTCCGTTGTTTAAAAGCACATTAAAAATGGAAAACAAATTCCTATTCATTGAGTTCTACTTTTCTGTTGAATGTAGAATATGTTTTCAATTGTTTCTGTTGACTTGCATTTTTCACACCCAAAAAAATATGAAACACTTTTCATTTTAATAAACAACTGCCTTGTAAACGTCCCATGCTACCAAGACATTTACATTTATATCGTTCATCGAAACTGTGAGTGTTGCCAGAGTTTCCAATGCACATTGGAATATGGAATCTTACAATAATTTCTTGATGATAAATTAACGCTACCCACCCTGGTGAAATTTCAAAGGCTGCCTGTATACAGAGGATTCATTTTTCATTTAATTTTGGCAGCAAAGTCATTCCAATTGAAACAAAATCAAAATTTGATTAATTTGTAGACGAAAATTCACTTTTGCTCCTTTATATTTTGACCTTATTTCTATTTTGGTCTCTACTTTTTTATTTTACCATTTTTAGTTCCTAAAATAAGAAAGCATTTCATTTTAGTCTCTACAGTTATTCACTTAACAGAAATATCCTATATGCCAACTAGAATACAGTATTGAACAATAAATGCTGACATGGCTATTAAAATAACAATAATAAATATTATTTAGCAATTAATAAATGTCATGTCAAATCCACATTAGCTTAGAATTTTAAAAATTAATTTACCAATTTTAACAAAATAAAAAAAGGAAAAAACAAAATTAAAAATCAACAACACGTGAATCAAATCTAACATCCTCTTCATCAAGAACACACGAGCACAAACCCAGAATATCAAACACAAGAACACAAGAAAATCAAACCTAGAAAAATCATAAATGAACATCGTACAAAACAAAATCAATCAACATATATACATAAACCAAATTATCCAAAAGAAAAAATAGATTCAAATCCGTAAATTTAATCAATACAATCATGAACAAAATATCCACAAATTCTAACAAACCCAGCTTAATCCCTTAAGCATACCAACAACAACAAACACAACTCTCACCCAAATTTGAACAAAATACCCACAAAACCATTAACCCAACACACCTCAAACTCTTTATGTCAGAAAACCCCCTAGACCGAACCTTAACACTCCTCACCAACCCAGATTTGAACAAGGTGAAAACCTGAGTCCACAAAAATCATAACCCATAAACACAAAGACATGCCCACAATTACATAGACAGAATTTCGAAACCTAAACCCAAAACTTAACCCAATTTTTTTCAACAATTACATAGAGACAAAACCCAAAAGACATTCAACAATTACACAGACAAAGTTCAAACTCAGATTTTTTTGGCCTTAAACCTTCTTATTTTCAACAATTAGAGAGAGAGTAGGGTTTTCAGCCAAGGTTAGGAGAGAGAGTGATCTAGGTTTTCAGCCAGAAAGAGTTGGGTTTTTGGCCAAGGGTTAGAGAGAGCGAAAGCTTGGTTTTCAGCCATGAATTTAGAGAGAGAGAGAGAGAGAGAGAGAGCTTGGAGATTTTGTTTGAGTTTTTAAGATTTAACTTTTATGTTGTGTTTGGTTGTCAAGAAAGTTTAATAGAAATTGAGAAAGTTACTCAGAAAAGATTTCAATCTTTGAAATTCAAAAAGTAAATTCTTTTTAGTTTTTATTTTTTATTTTTCCAATTTAAATTAAAATTGATAAATTAGAAATTCTTTGTTTTTAAAATTTTAAATTAAAATGCAAAAGTGGCATATTTTAAATACCATATAATTTTTTAATATTATTTTAATAGTCACGTCAGCATTTATTATGCCAACAGCACACTCTGTTGGTCATATTAGCGATTTATGTTAGTGAGATAATGGGAGGGACCAAAATCAAACCCATTTTTTATTTTAGGGACTAAAAGCAGTAAAATAGAAAAGTAGACCAAAATAGAAATTGACCCAAAATATAAAGACCGAAAGTACATTTACTCCTAATTTGTATTATTTTATGTCAAATTAAGTGCTATTCTGCAATGCTTTTCTGAGTATATCAATGGCTCAATCTCACAAAATAATACCGAAGGTTAAAGACAGCTCAAATAATTTCAATCCATTATACAAATCTTTTCATTTACAATCAAAATACAACAAAAGAATGTCAATTTTACAAAGGCTAAATACTACCACAAGCTAATCCACACAGTTTTACACATCCCAAAAGACTGAATTTTGTAGTCTTTGAGATCGTTCACATGGCATTACCATTGTAGTCTTTGAGATCGTTCACATGGCATTACCATTACGAGCCGCTCTCCATCGTTGGATTGGCCCAGTGAAGTGGTGGATTGGGCGAGTGAAGTAGTTGGAGACCGGAGTGGCGGGAACTGGAATAAGCTTCCCGAGGACAGCAAGAGGCCAGCTGTCAGAAGTAAAAGGCAAAAGTTTAGGAATAAAAGTAAAATCATTTAGTACGTTGCATTTGAACTTCTAACCACAAGCACAATTACTCGAAAAAAAAAAATTGCTCCCTAGTTTGAACAAATGTAAAATCATTTTATGCTCCCTTGTGTTTTTTCCACCTGGTTTGGTTAGTGCATTGGGGATAGAACTGCATACTTCTTTTGTTGTATGATTTTTGTTGTATAGTTAGTGTGTTCTTTGTAATCATTTCTGGTGTCAATTAATCAGAATTCTCTAACTAGCCAAAGAAAAAAAAAAGGTTAAAAGAGCCCAGTTTTGCAAATCTTCAGAAAACATCACAAATCTTGCTGACATTGAAAATTATTTTGTTCCACCATAAACAGATTTCCTACAGTACTTGAAACAAGATACTCCCATGGCTATAAAAAGAAACTTGTAAGATATCATGAATGACCACTTTGAATGACTGAACTAACCTGATTATAGCGATAACAATGGATATAAGCCATTGCTTCCAATTGAGTTTCACTGTTGATGTAAATTTTCCAAGGAATTCAATGATGAGTATCTACAAAATAGTAAGGACTAGCATTATTAATACCAAGTAAACATGCATGTACAAAAAATAAAAGCATGTTAAACAATCATAATGGCTAATCACCTGAAGTACGAAGGTAATTCCAACAATTGATATGAAAAGGCGGTTTTTGGTAACTCCACTGAAGACATTTATTTCATCTGGTTTACGAGCATTGAACTCATTGAAAATCTGTAATTTGAACAATTAGCAAACTGTGGTTTGCAACATAAATAGACTTGAAGATAAAATTAGAACAGATATTAATAAGATCTCACTGAAACTGCACACTTTCGCATAGGCAAAGTTTAGTTTTCTTAACATCATTGAAACCCATATTTAACAATCAATAGTACTATAATATTTCAGATATAACTCGACACTAATTTTGCAATGAACTTTTTTCTTTGTTTACTCAACCATTAGACTGGCTGACAAATTTCTATTTTCCTGCCCTAATTTTTGGGTCAATTTTCAGGTTCAAAATTATTCTTTAAAAATTCTAAATATAAAGATCTGCCATTCAATAGTAGTATGAATTCTATGTGATTCCAGAACTCAATTCTTGGTCTATAAATTCCTTTTTCTTTATTGGTAAGTTACAAACGCACCCATGGATCTTGAACCCACCTCACCCTCCATCCCATTAATATGGAAAGAGGAAGTACCATTTTAGCTGAAGTTCATTGGCCATGTTCAAACAAATTCTGTAGCAATTGAAATAAATGAAACATCAACTCCTAAAAACTTTTTTAAAAAAGAGACATTAAAAAATCAGCTTAAAATTATTTGAAGATTTTCTATTCAATGGTAATGGGTGTTTCAAGTTTCAACTGGCATTTCTCACACACTAAACCATAATCAATATGATGCATATCCTATTTTATTGTATAATCTCTCATGAAAATTTTTTTTGGTAAGTATAATCTCTTATGAAATTGAAATGACAAATATTGAAGCTGATGGTTTTACTTGAAAGCAGACTTATAAAGTTGGTATATACTATTTTCATTAAATTGCCTACTTACTTGGCAGAGGACAAATGCATTGAATATCAAACTATTCTTCACATCAACTGCATATTCCCTTTCTTGAGAATTCAACCGAAGAATACTCAAGCCCGCAAAGTTGAGGACAAGGAGGACGGCTACTTGATAAACAGCCTGCAAAAACAAGTTTCTGAATAATATGGCAACAATCCATAAAGCTAGATACCCATTTACTTTAATTATACATTCCAACAAAAACTACTTCGAACAGAACAGGTACCTGTATGAGTAAGTTCCTCCACATTATATTTGTTATAAGAGGCTCCCTAAGAAAACAGACATGAGATCATTAATCCACATTGTTAAATTTCCGATTGTCCCAAAAGCTTAAGCTATTAGGAAATTGTGAATTTAATCACTTAACCACAAGTCTAACACACTCTCCCTCACTTGTGAGCCTAAACTTCCCCTTAATAAATAAGAGCCCAACAAGTGGAAATTTAACATTTTAAATGGGAGGTAGAGTAAAACCAGGGATCGAACTCAGTGTCTCCTGCTCTGATACCATGTTAAATTACCGATTGTTCCAAAAGCTTAAGTTATTAGGAAATTGTGAATTTAATCACTTAACCATAAGTCTAACACACACACACACCCTTAAAATTGAATATATTATTGATATGTGAAGCTAAAAAATGGACAAAAATAAAAGGGAAGAACATTAGAAGTAAGGGGGAAGCGGGGACTTTTTTTCCTGCCTTTCAAAGCAGAGAATGATGAAAAATAAGCATTACTTAAAATGGTTTTTCGAAAAAGCAAAGTAAAAATAAATAATAAATAATAAATAAAAACAGAATGAGGCTATCAAAGCTTTTATATAGATAGCTACTCGTCACCCCTCTAGTTGGAGAGGAACCCTTCATGGCTATTTGTAAAGTCAAACATTTTGCAGGAAGATTCAACTACAATGTCTTTCTGTTGTGAACTGGGATAGTTTACTGAATATAATAGATAGTTAGTCAATTTGAGATGACCAATCTCTTGAACTTGAGAGAGAGAATAGAGTTTTTGGGTTAATTTTCTGCTTAATTCTCATTAATGCATTTAACATACATAAATAGCCAAGATGAAATAACCTGATAAACAAATCCTAAAACATAGAAACTAATCCTAAAATATAGGAACTATCCTAAAACATAGGAATTAATTTGAATACAAATAAATAACAATACTAATCTATCTAGGAAGCCTTATTCTATCAGTAAACTAAATTCAAATAATTTATCCAATACCTAGGTCATAATACATTCCTAAAGAAAAATCAAGCTATAGCTTCCTTTTTTCCTCTAGGTACCAACAGAATTTTAATTTAGAGGTCTAGCCTTAGTGCGACGACAAGTGCTTGCCACCAAATGTGAAAAGTCGCAAGTTTGAGTCCAGGAATTAACCTCTCCAATAAATTGGGGGTTAAGGCTATTTATCATGACTGCTTTTAGACCCCGTAAAATGGGAGGTTTGTGCACTGAGTATGACCTTCGATCATCACATAGTTCAAAACAAAATAATATAAACCAAGATGGCAAAAGAAATCACAACAATTGAAAATATCTGTAAGAAATATAGAGCTTGGCTCACTCTTTTTCTCTTTATTCTCATTCTCTCCCATCCATAGTACAAAATAACAGCTGTTCAAATTAGAAGATGAAAATAAATTTTGAGCTTCCCTTTCTCTTTAAACTCGTTCTCTCCCACCTCCTCCAACCCAATCACCATCTCTGCCGCCACAAGAACAGCATGCTGACTACTCTGCATAACCCTCTCTTTCTCATGCCCCTCCAAATTGTCCACCCCTCATGCCCTTCACATGACCTCCACTGTCTCCCCCCCCAAAAAAAAAAAACCCCATCCCTAAAAAATAAAAAAAAATAAAAAAAAAAACTAGAGCATGCTGTGGTTCATTGGTTTGTAACTTGCACCCAAAATAACCAATTTTCAATTTCCCAAAAGTTATTCAGGCATTATTTCTACAACCAGGAGGAAGAGAGATTCAACATAGACAGTCTAATAATGGCTTCCAATAACCCAATATGGAAGGAATTGTAAAGAGTAATAGAGATAATAGAACATATTGCTCTTTCAGACCCAACAGAACAAGAGTTTGACAAAGAAAATTTTGAAGTAGAAAATGGCATTACTGCAAAGGGAAGAAACATTTTGGTCAATATGAGAGTGGTTTAGGTTCAAAAAGTTTGTAGAGGATCAATGGGTACAATATTTTCATGGGGAAATTTGAAAGAACTGGAGCCTACCATGTTTGGCTAGGAAAGAAGATGTGCTTCTCTATTTACCAAGTTATGATAATGTGCATATTTTGGACCACAAAATGGAGAAACTGGGAGGTGAGTTGAGCCCAGAAAAGTATCAATCCATAGTATTTAACAAAGTATAAGCAACAACAAACAAGACGTAATAAGAGCAACCTACATTTTTCTTTTTCTTTTTTTGATGACATGGAATCTCACCAAGGCAAAACCCTTTGGATCCACCCTTGGAGAGTAAACCACGGATACACGACCCCTAGTGGGGATTGAACCCAAGATGTCTGGGTTTACAGCTCATCCCAAGCCTCCAACCACTAGGCTCACCCTGACGGTTATAAGAGCAACCTACATCTATAAAAAATAAAGCTAATGGCCATAATGTGTACCATTGAGTGAAAGCATACTACAAAACTTGAAGAGCACTGAATGCAAATATGATACTACACAATCAACAGGGATCAGTGGTGCAAACCTTCGGCCAACTGGTGTTCTATGCATAAGGTGGTCTGTTGGCGGTTCTGTAGCCAAAGCAAGTGCTCCAAGAGTGTCCATGATAAGGTTAACCCATAGAAGCTGTACCAAGAAGACATACACATCAACTTCACATTTGGTAACAATAAGGGACAGTTAAATGCTATATTCCTAAAATTTCCCAACTGCTACCAAATAATTAATCCAATGCCTTGATGGCATGGACAACCCAAAAAATACTGAATCTTTTCAAATATTTGAGTGATGGTTAAAAACTTCTCCCAGAGAAGAGAAGAATTCTTGATGCTCAAATAATTTTCACAAAACTTTATCATTTTCACCTAGAAAGATCCAGAAACATTTTCCTTCATCTAGGAAGGGTTTGGGTAACATAAACAAATTTAAAATAAATTTAAAATGTCAACTGTTCCATCCCTGTCACATCAATGCAGTAAGATTAAGAAATCATCTTACAGTTGAGAAAATGTAGTAACAAAAGAGAAGGTATCTCATGAGACGGTCTCATAAGACATCTCTCTGACCCACACATGTTATGCGAGGGATGTCTTATAGGACCATCACATAAGATAATTTTTCATAATGAAGGGACCGATTTAGTGTTAAAGCCCCATGGTTATGTATCAATAATGCAGTAGTAGAAAACCCATGAATGTTTTGTCAGTTTATAGAAAACAATTCATGAGAAACATTTTCTTAAAAGCCCACACCCAAGTATTGACAATTATGGATATTTTGGACCTTCTATTGCATGATTCTTAGTCCTACCCACATGTATCAAATTTGAGAAAGTTCCAACATATGTGACATAAGGTCTACTACAAAACAAGGTCATAACAAATTATTTTAAATTCACCATCTTCTGGAGAGAGAGAGAAGCGAAACCTGCACTGCATTTAAAGGAACTTCACCAGAGGACACTGCTGCTACAACATTAATTGTAAGAGCTGCAACATTAACCGTAAGCTGGAACTGGATGAATTTTTGAATATTTGCATAGACAGAACGCCCCCAGCGGACAACCTACATGGAATGAACAAAGGAAATTATCAGACACAAATTACAAATATGAATTCTGGGGAAGATTTCAATATAAGACTCTTGCCCATACCAATTACAAAAAAGAGAAGTACATATCATTAAACAAAGTGCAAATCCTCATGTCAAAGAGTTTCCTATTATTCCTTGACAAATTACTTCTCAAGTTTTTCTAGAAAAGCAGTATAAATTACAACAACCATGGGTTACTCAACTAAGCCTTAATCCAAGTGCTTAGTCTCTCACATTTTAGCACAATCAGACCTAAGACCAGAAAAGGGTTGCAATAGTTAATGGTCAATGTAAAACCATCTTAAATTCCGTACTCAATCTCATAAATTCATATTGGATTCTGTGGAAAGCCAGATTCCATGAAAGTAGATGGCTTCCAAGGATAGTTATCTACCTAGAAGGATGTAAGTCCGGTGAGAGGGATATTGACTTTTTAAATAAAGTAAATGATAAGTTAAAAAATTATCAATATTGTCATTGTGTTCATTGACTTTTCAAATAGGACTATATTTTGGGACAACCCAAAATGGAACTATATTTTGAATATTTATTTTATTAGATTCATTTTCAATGCTATTTCCTATTTAAAAAATGGTTTAAATATAAGCAGTCATTAATTTCTTATTAGTTCTAGTACATACTTAAAAATAAAATGTAAAATGTAGAAAATTTTCCATTCAACCATGACCCAACAGTTCCTGAACACTCGATCATATTGATGACTTGTCCGGGTGTAACAACCATGCTTTGAAGCTATAGCCTTCACACTATAGCCCATTGATATGTTAGGGTTACAAATTAATGTCAGCAGAAGTTTTGGTTATTAATTCCATGTCAGGCACATTGTAGAAATTGTAATAAGAAATTTCACATGCAAGTTCTCATTTGCTGGGTTCCATGTCCCGCATATTTGTTTAAAAAACATGGAACAATCTTATCACTGAGCATGCAATTTCCATATTACAGTCATGACTCTACAGGAAGTCCTCAGACCAGAAATGCAAGTACGCTATGGAAGTTGCAGTGAATAGGTGCAAGAACCCACTTGGGGATCTCATTATTAGAATAAAAACCCTGTCTTCCTTAGCAATCGATGTTTCAAAACTTGCTAACTCTTTATCAAGTCAGGTTCATGAAATAAAAGCCCACTTTTTATATGATCAAAAGATTTCTGGTAGTTTAAATTAGCCAGGAGGCACAGAAGCTTTAGAATCACTGAAATTCTAAAGCTTAAAATGCAACTCCTTTGTGCATCTTGTGGACTCTTTGGCACGTGTGAATAAGGAGAATTTTTGATGGATTGAATGTTCATTCCATAAGATCAAACAATCTCTGTTACAAGATATGTAAGATTGGATGATAGCATTAGGAAATACTATGATAGAAGTAAAAAGATCAAAGCTGTTGTATCTATGGCAGAAGCATAAAGAATCTAGGAACTCCATCATAGAAAACAGAAAAAGAGTACATCACTGTGATGCACAATGCCCATTCAAAGAGTATTCAGAAAGAGAAACTTGAGATTTAGCAAAGATAGCATCTTGTTCTGTTTTAGAATTTGTAAATAATCAAAATTTAAAATTGTAATTCTTACAAAGCTTTTGTACTCTGCATTCTGTTTAATATAAGTACTTTATTTATCAAAGAAAAACACGTCAAATATTGATTACAAAAGTGTACTAAGCTTAGTGTGCACATAAAGCACACATCTAAGGCATTAGGCTGCCTTGTA
This sequence comes from Quercus agrifolia, assembly GCA_029955455.1. Classification (NCBI taxonomy): domain Eukaryota; kingdom Viridiplantae; phylum Streptophyta; class Magnoliopsida; order Fagales; family Fagaceae; genus Quercus; species Quercus agrifolia. Next base: position 74,804,588 of record JARQAD010000002.1, read on the forward strand.
GGGTGCCTCAATACATGAGGCAGTCACTCTAGGATATATGCCCTGTAGAAAACATTCACTCTAGGAAGTGTAGAACATTTTGGAGCTATACAGTTTATTTCATATTAACCTAATCTCCAAATAGCCAAATGCAATAGAAGCAACACCAAATACACTTAACAGAAAACAGAAGCATTGAGTGGTTCAGATTGAATAACACGTATAATTCAATCCCTCCAACCCCACCCCCCCCCCCCCCCCCACCCCAAAAAAAAAAAAAAATCCCTCTATAATACAAACACATACAAATACATACAATATATTTTACAACATGCTCATTTAAATCAAAAAAATTGCTTACTAACCTTTACAACTGAAGCAAAGTTATCATCCAAGATAATGATATCTGAGCTTTCTTTTGCAACTTCAGTTCCTTGAATGCCCATAGAAAGACCAATATCTGCCTAAAGTACAAATAGTAAAAATGTGGTCAACAATGACTAGGAAATCATTGTCACATTATAATGTACACTTTGAAATATACATTGTAACAAATACGTGTCAAAGTTGCATTAACTACCCAAACCACTTTGGCGCATGTGTTTTAAAATGAAAGGAAAAATGCAATGATAAAAAGGTCAAAGCTTCCAAAATCAAAATATAAATAAAGACAAACCTCATGAAGTGCAGGAGCGTCATTGGTGCCATCTCCCGTTACAGCAACAACTTCTCCTCTCTTACGAAGTGCTTGCACAAGCAAGAGCTTGTCATTAGGAGAAGACCTCCCCATTACCTATACATCAGTTACAAATTAACAACTAATATATTTTTATCAACTAAAACCTTTAAGAAACATTTCTAGGACTTTGTAATCAACATAGGGGACAAAGTCATACTTAGTGAAGGTCCATGGTAAATGCACATAAACATAGAAAAATCACTCTTTTAAAGCCATACCGTGACTTCCATGGCAATTTGTTCTCTATCTTTTTCAGAAAATTCGCGGAACACTCTTCCTTCAATGATATTATGCTCAGTAGAATCTTCAAATGAAGTAAGTATTCCACATTCCAGAGCTATTGCTTTTGCTGTTTGAAGATTATCTCCAGTGACCATTCTTACCTATATGTTAAGAAAAAAATGGTTCCCACAGGTCATTTTTGGATAACTTCCTCATAATGGAAATTATCTCATGGAAATACATAACTATAATCATTAAACAACATTGGTAGATACTCATCGTAGTGCATATTCTTAGCATACAATACAATTGCACAGGCCCTACCAATGGACCCCTTACAGATGAACCAAAGTTGATTTAAAATTAATTTCAAGTTGGATAAATGCATGATGCAAACGTTTATCTAATTTGACAGCTTTGCATATACTTTTTAATCTTTTAGAGCATTAGATTGTGGAAGGAGGAGATTATTACTTATTACAGGAAAATATGCATCCAAGTTCAATAGTTCAAATGAATACAAATTGCTTTAATTTACACCACAATTTCTGAAATGGTGTGATTAATGCATAGCACCAGTTATGTGGTCAAACATCAGAGATACACAACTTGCTCCAGCATTAACCAATCCCCAATCAGAAAAACATATCCTTATGATAGAAAAAGTATCTATAGAAGAGAAAGGCAGATAGATGAAAAATAAATAAAAAATCAGGAAGATTAAATTAGAGGATTGAACACTATCACCAGCATTTCCTCATAGCCAAGAATGAAGAAGATGATGGTCTAACTTTTTCTTTCCCTATGATTACATTAAAATATTGTTTTGTACAAGTTCATTGATTTTAATTTTAGCACTACTCAAATTGCAACAAGTTCATTGATTTTAATTTTAGCCATTTGATCTTTTGGACTGCTGAACAGTCAAACATATGTAAGAAACTAGATCTAAAATTTGCTTCCCATATGGATTCAAATCTGTCATTACTACAAACTAAGACACCATATGATCTGCCTGAGAATATGACCTAGACATTCCAGTTACCCTTACATCATAAAAATATATCATGATGTAATGACTGCATATTAGACCAAAAATGTGACTTGCTACCTTTACACCAGCTTTCTGACACACATTCACTGCGTCTTTGACACCAGGCCGACAGGGATCCTGCATGTAGTCAAAAGGACTAGTTAAAGTGAAGAGTATAACAAGGTCAGAGTTTGCCATTGGATGAAAATAGAAAGCCCCAAGAATATGGTATTACTACAACGTGCAGTCAAAAAGAACAAGTTGATTGTTCAGACCAAAACACCAACAACAACAATAATAAAAGAAGAGTCAGGCCATGCCTTACTGCAATAGCAATAACAGAATTTAGATCACATAAATCAGGTGCTGTTATATAAAAGTATATACAAATAAACTATTCAGCTACAAAATATAACTGATGAACCCTACCTCCAAATAAAACAACAATTTATACTTATTACCAAAAAGTTGGATTCTTAATAAGTGTCTTTTAGCAAGCCAGAACAAGAGGAAGGAAAATGAGGTAAATGAATTTCATAATGCTCCATCATGCATGCATAGTGAGCTCTACCAACAATTGGGTTTAACTTTTGACTTCTGTACCAAAAGTGTAATGAACTGATTGAGATATATGCAAGTTTTAAAAAGGTAGTTTATTGTTTTCATATCTCTCTATTGCAAATGCAAAGTATTCAAAGACTAACAATTGCAGCCCACTAATTTGAATCATTTTTCAAGATCAGGGGATATGATTGAAAAACATTCTTACAGTCATAACTTTTTCCTACCATGACTACAAAGAGCAATAGCATTATACATCAGAAATGTTTGGGAATCTTCATTCAAAACAAAAACGCTCAATACAAGACTTTCCCATAAACAGAAATCAGTCAATTGTAAGCAAAGAACTCTAGGAAAGAACAGGAGTGATGTTGCCTAAGACAAGCATCCACTCAAACAAACATATTAGCAAGGATTACTTGATAACATGAATTGGACACTCAAAACCATCAAAAGTACTACCATTACGCTCTCACCAAATCACCACAAAATGCAGTCTTTGGCATAACCCAACATACTCCAAACAAAGAAAATAAAAGCCACCATATCTCACTTGCCATCTTTCAACGAAGCAAAAGATGATCAACAAATTCCCCACTATTCTTTTTCTTTTTTTCTTTTTTAATTTGATAGTTACAATGGGAAAGGGGGAATTTGAATCCTGGATGTATCCATTGGAAACACCAGGAGGTGTCAATTGAGCTACAATGCTCTTAACATATTCTCCACCATTCTTGTACATACAACACCAGCCTACAATCATATATTCTGATTCTGAAGATAATCCACTATAATATTTTATCCAACGCCAGTGCCGAAGTAAGGAATAAAACCTTGGGAGGCACCTTAACACACCAGATACTTCTCCAAGGAAAATTAACCCCTGTAGAACCCCTCAACCACCATACAAAGAACAGACACAGAACCTTTCTGCTTTTGAAGGTTTCCATAACATTCAATCCTCCCCTTGTCCAGAAGGTATGCTAAAATACAACAGATCAAAGGAGTAACCACAAACCCCAACTCCCAATCATGAGGTGGCCAGCTAAACTGAAGATTCCAGCTGTTAGCACTACTCAAGTAAGAGCCTATAGAAACATTCTTGTCTACTACCAATCAAAACAGTTTTGAAAAAGCATCTTTTAAACAAGAGTCCCCAAACCATATTTCAAGCCAAAATCAAATCCAAGTACCATCCCCCATTGGAAGACTATTGATCTAGTAAATGATCCCATCCAAGTACCCTCTTCTAAAGTCCCCCCCCCCCCCCCCCCCCCCAAACACACGAAATCTCTCTGAAGTTTTGCCAGTTTAATAGCAATAGAGTCATTCATTCTCATGAATGAAACATCAAGGACAATAATGCAAGGCATCTTGAGAATCTTGTTTCTTAATGTTTACCTTTATACCAACAATAGCAAGCAAAACAAGGTCATCTTCAGGTAAAGCCCATTGAGCTAAATTCTCCTCATCTGCAGGAACTTTGTCTAATTCATATGATCGGTATGCAATGGCAACACATCGCAAGCTTCTCACAGCCATGTCATTAATAGCTGCCTTGAAAAATTCCTACAAAAAAGAAATTGAAGGCATTATAACAAATTTTTACTTACAATCGTGTACACAATGTTAAACAATATTCACCTTCAAAGAGAATGATATCTTTCAAATCATGGTTCAACACATTGGCTAATAGTAGTCATTTCATGCAACACATCATATTCAACAGTCTAAGTCAGATTTATGGTCCAAGAGACACATGATATAAAGGTAATGTCCCACATGAGCTATCTCAATGATCAAAAAACACTTTATAGCATCCCATGGAGACCAGCATGTGTACCGATTGTCACATACCTAACGCATGGGCATAATAAACCAATTCATACCAAAACCCTTAAGCATTTCTACCCAACAAGATTTTTTTTTTTTTTTTTTTTTTTCAATAGGTAATCAAAAAACTATTATTAATGGAAAAAATAGGAAAAGGACAAGTTGTTCATGATGATGAACAACAAGAAAAAAAGAACAAACAGCATAGCAAAACAAGTAATCAGGAAACTAAGTTAAGGGAATATGTAAACTCAAAGAAAGAAGAACAATTAGTAAAACCCCAACAACAAGACCACTCCAAAAGACTATGTTGACATAAAACCTTTAACTCATCCAACGTCTTCTCATTATCCTCAAGGGAACGGCGATTTCGTTCCAACCACACAATCCACATTAAGCACCCTGGAACCAATTCCAAATGTCCGAATTATGTTTCCCAAGCCACTGATGCCAACAAGATAACAAACCCACCACTAATCCTGGCATAACCCAATGAATACCAAAAGTTTGAAGCATAAAGGTCCAAAGGGAATGAGTAACAAGACAATGAAGAAGAAGGTGGTCAACCGACTCCCCATCACAACAACACATACAGGACCAAGTAGCCAACGGGCGGCCTCTAAGCATTAGATTATCCAAAGTGAGGATCCAACCATAAGCAGCTGTCCACAAAAAAAACAACACTCAGCTAGGAATCTTTGGTTTCCAAACACCCTTCCAAGGAAACAAAGAATTTGAGGCACCCCGAATTGCATGGTAATAAGACCGGGTGTCAAACATACCATCACCTTTTAACCGCCAACAAAGAGTATCACTCCTATCACCTCGAGGAATACGAGTTTGAATAAGCTGGAATAGGAAATAAGATGCAGCTAGCTCCCAATCTTCAAAAGCTCTATAAAACCTTAAATCCCAAACTCTCACAGTACTCCCTTTTGAAATCCACAAAACCTCAGAGATACAAACATCCTGGACCACTGAGCACACATAGAGCTCAAGATAGAGATCTTTTAGAGTATTATCACCAATCCACCTATCATGCCAAAAGCGGATACGAGTGCCTTCACCCTCTACAAAGGACAAATGCTTAGAGAAGCTCTCCCACCCTTCATTAATGCTTCTCCATAGGCCACACCCATGAGTCCTCTTGCACACTTTAGTACACCACCCCCCTTGACCCTCACCATATTTTGTGGAGATAACTCACCACCAAAGGTGGGTAACTTCATGACCATATCTCCACAACCATTTCCCTAATAAAGCTTGATTAAATGACACCACACTTCTTATCCCCAAACCACCCATCTCAACGGGTAAACACACCTTTTCCCAAGCCACCAAGGGATATTTGAAACTCCCCTCAGAAGACCCCCAAAGAAAGTTCCTCTAAATACTTTCCAATCTAGCAGCCACAAATTTAGGAATAGTAAAAAAAGATAAAAAGTACATTAGGAGGCTTGAGAGAGTACTCTTAAGTAACATGAGCCTACCACCCCTAGATAAATAGAGACGCTTCCACCTAGATAGTTTCTTCTCCATTTTCTCCAAAATAGGATTCCAAATCGAAGCTGTCTTAAAAGAAGTCCCCAACGGCATCCCCAAATATTTCATAGGCAAACTACCCACTCTACATTGAAGAATATAAGCCAGTGCATCTAAATTATTTAGAATAGAAGTCAAAATTTTAATATTATTTCACATTACCATGTCAATCTTCTGTAGCAATATCTTATATTATCTTATGACCTATACAGTTTATGAAAATCACACCTGCCTATTAAGACCAAGTTGTGCCCAGAGTATAGAGGTTCATCAATACTTTGACCGATACCAACATAAAAAACCATAGTTCATGTACATATAAATTAAATTTACTTAGATTTATATCACTTATAACAGAGTCCCCTTATTTTTATCCTCTCAGAAGCTTCCCAAAGAAGTTTTATTGTCAGCAACAAACCACTGGTCCTTACCTTCTCTTCTTCAATGGACTGTAAGCAACCATTTGAGTCAAGATACCCCGTACATGCAGATAAAACCATCTCAGCTGCTCCCTTCCAATGTATATGAACTTCAGAGTCATTCTGCCATAAAATATAAGTAGTGGAATCTCATTAGTAATAGGTGATTTATGCAAAAGGAGAGAGATGCTGAGTCTATATAAAGTGAAGGCAGTCTATGGCATGCTTACAAATAACCATTACCACAAGTTCAACATGCAATGATCCTAGTTAAAAATATGACTTGAAATCTTCTCCAATCTTCCATGAACTTCTGAAGTTTACCCCACTTCTGGAGTTATCCAAGTTTCAGCCAAAATTAAATGTAGAATCAAAGATACCAGTTGGCTTAAGTGGTAATCTCTATTCACCTAATACTGGAGACCTATGAAAATTTTCATGTGTGAACTTTCGAAAAGATTATTTTCACATTTGGAGGATTGAGTAGTGATTTAAATTAATTCCATCACAATTATCATGTATCAGATGCTTTATGAAGTAGTCTCTACTAAAAATGAGAAGGCCTGAAAGCAAATGGTATCTTCTTGAAGCCTTGTATGGCTCTAGGGATATGCATCTCTACATATCTCCACATGCATATATTCAAGCATACAAAAGACCCATGTTAAGTAAATTTCTTTCTTTCTTTTTATGTGATAAATAACAGATTTGATTAAGATTGAAATTGTATAACGCAAGTACACAGGAAGTATACTATGAGTACAGCAAAACCAAGGCCTCAAAGTACAAAAAACAATCATGTCTAGAAAATATGAAAAAGAAACAAAGCCTAATGCTTGCATCCACTCATACAAAGATTGAAGGAACACTAATTTTAAGTTTATAATAGTCCATTGACACCCTTAAAAACTTTGAGCATTCCGCTTTCTTTTTACACCCAAAACCATCTAAGAGCAGACAAGACTTGCTGGGCTGACATTTGGATTGAGATAGCCAACAATAGTGAAATGATCAAGACAGTCCAGCTCTGTCACAAAATATCATATCACAGGGTTGCTTTGGGTTTCTCCATTTTAAGTGAAATACAGAATTGTATTTTGATAAACTATTATTATATTTCCTCATCACAAAAATACAACAAAATTTAAAACTTGCAATCAATTAAGGGTCTGTTTGGATAAAACTTATTTTACTGTAACTGAAAACTGAAAACTGAAAACACTGTAGCAAAATAATTTTTAAACATGTGAATAGTACCGTGAGACCCATTTTTAATGAAAAATTTGTTAAAAAGTGATATTTGTGGGTCCATGAACAGTTCACTGATGCACTGTTCACGGTTGAAAAGTCATCCTTTGCGGCTGAAAGCAAAAAAAAAAAAAAAAAAAAACTGAAACGTGCATTGCAGCAAACGTGGACGCAGCAAACGCGGATCCAAACCGCACCTAAGCGAAAAAATGAGCCTCAGTATAAACCACTTACCAGCTTTACTGCAACACCACCACGCTTTTTCTCTGAGTTGAAAGGAAAGACCTGCAGAATCATCGACTCTGATCTCGCAAGATCAAAATTCATTCCCAACTGCATTACCAATTGAATACAAAAATGAACTTCAAATATAAAACTACTTAAAAATAATAATAATAAAAAAAATTTAAAAATTTAAAAAAAAAAAAAAAAGAAGAAGAAGAAGAAGAAGATTCTAGATACACTAAACATTGATACCTTGACTGCCCAATAAAGGATGGCCTTTTCAGTAGGAGAACCAGAAGCCTCTACACCTACACCATCCTGCTCAAGAAAAGGAAGTCAATGGCATAATTTGATGCTATACGGGTAACCACATTAAGAATCAACAAATTCATTATCAAAGAGTCCCAGATAAAGTATGAGGAAAAAATTAAGTTATTGTAAGAAATTTACTGTCATGACATAAAAGGGCACACTAACCTTAGACAGAAAAACATTGCCCGTGGTATTTTGCGCAATGCCCTCAATCAGCAAAGAGGATACCACAGGATGCAATTGTGAAGATTCATCAGGTGGATTTATGTTCTTTTTCCCGACATAAGCCTCAACTACAGTCATCTGTAATGCAAAAGACAAAATTAAAAGAGCAATTAGACAGATCTCGATAACTGCAGGTCTTCTATAAATTAACTTAAGGAGTTTGCAATGCAAACTGCACAAAAACAGGAGGAAAATATATTAATAGCTGCGCATAATAAGTTTCTGAAATAAACATATGACCTCCCCAGTAAAGCTATGAGAAATAGTACAAGACTAACTGATGTAAAAAATTGCTTCAGTTATAATAATAATAATAATAAATAAATTAGAAAAAAGCCCTAAAAATGAAGTTGCAGAGAAAAACAGAAAATGCAGAGTTTATCTAGCAGACTAGCACAGATAGAACAAATGACAATATTTTAAGGTAAAAAAGTGGACCTCGGCAACAATTTAAGTCATTTCTTATAATGGAGATCTTTCCTAAGAGTGATGACCAAGTGAAAAGTATGAATCCTTTTATTAAAAGCCCTGGAATTTTGCTCATCAACATGGTGGTATTGACTGTTCAAATATAATCAAAGACAGAAATCATTCTTCTTCATTAATCCAGGAAATTTGGGAATATATCCTTAATGCTGCTAAATTTTTCTGAATAGTCTGGGTTCATAAATGGTCCAACTCCTAATAGGGCACTGCCCCTAGACAGTATCCTCTCTCTCTCCCTCTCTCTCCCAACACTGTCCAGAATTTGCTATGACAATGTGAAAGTTTCAAAGAAACACTTCTATCTTTTCATTTTTTTAATCTAATTTTATGCCCCATCCCCTTTTACATTATATTTTTTGTAATTTATTTACCAAATGAACCTGATTCTTTCTTACATCTAACCAAGATTTAGATTTTAGAAAATACGAAGTCCATTTTTCCAAATCACTAATGTATAAGCAGCATATCCTGGCATATCCAAGACAGGTTTGAAATATCTTCCAGGGGTTATTGAAAGCTATACTCAACCAAGCTATATCCAAAGGAGACATGTTAAATATGGTCACCATTCCTATGGGGTATTAATGCTTGCGAGTTAGAGCACACCTGATTAAGTGTCAATGTTCCTGTCTTATCACTGCAAATTGTTGTTGCAGAGCCCATAGTTTCACAGGCTGAAAGCCTACGCACCTGCATATCTAAAGGTGTAAATAAAAGGCACTACAATCGTAAAATTTGATTTAAACAATAAAGAATAAAAGAAATAGTTACATAAATACATTTTTTTAATTAGTTACATAAATACAATTTTTAAAGAGCTACTTACCAAGGCCTTATCTGCCATCATTTTCCGCATTGAGTATGCTAGGCTGTCATAGAATTGAAGGACAGAAACAATATTACAAAGAGAATCAAAGAGAATAAGAATATTAACAGATTAGCCTCATCTCCATTATGGTTACAGTATGAAACAGAATGGTAGCTTGTTCTTACGTCAAGGTAACAGCCAAAGGAAGCCCTTCAGGCACAGCAACAACCACAATGGTGACCTAATGATTCCATAATTAGTAACAAAAGACAACCAAAAACAGAAACAAAAAAAAAAATTTAAATACCACAACAAATATCCAGAAACTGAACTTACTGCAACAGTAAAAATTTTAATGACTCCATCTACTACTTTACTAGCAGTAGTCACACCACGGACATATTGAGTACTTCCATCTGGATTTTTTGAATGTCCGGTAAAGTATCTGAAATTCCAGATCATATTGTAGCTGGTGAGGTGGCATTCAATTCTAATAACAGAATATGAACTATTTAATGACAACAATTTTACCTCACCAAAAGGACAATAAGCACAAAAACAGCTACAGAAAGCCCAACTATGCCTATAAAAGTTGCAACTCCATTCAAGCGCACCTATATACAGGTCACCTTAAGATATTGTTAGGCTGTAAAACACCAATTTCTGTAAGGTGTTGACAAAGTAATATCTTTTAGGGGCTTCAGGAAAGGAGGGAAAGGGGGGGTTGAGGTGGACACCTGTAAGGGCGTCTCTTCACCAGTATCCTCTGAGATACTTGCCATCAACAATCCCCATTCTGTATTGATTCCAACACCAGTTACCTACAATAGTTTTAAAAAGGTGAAGCTTCATCTGTAAAGGTGAAATTTGTTATTGAAAATACATGTGTCAATTCTTGAGACATGAAGTGCAAGAAATTCTTTTTGTTAGTAAAATAAGGAATTCATTTGTAATATACAAGTACACAACAATATAAAATATTTAGTACATGGGATAAAATCAATTGTATGATATTATTCATACATGTGAGATGCTTTAATTAAAACCATATGAAAATCATCAAATTGTGAGGACATTAGTCAAAATGAATTAACACAACATATTTTACCAGCATGGTACCAAAACCATCTGCTACTTTGCAACCCGCCATCAAAAAGGGTGCTTTATGATCCTTATGAACCTGAAAGAGAAGTTGTACTTGAGAATATTAAGGATGAGAAATTAAATAAATGAACCACAAGAATTTAAAAATCACTCACAATCTTGCTTTCGCCTGTCATGCTAGATTCATCGATGGCCAAAGAATGACCAGTAATTACGATGCCATCAGCAGCGACCTATGTAAACCCAAACAAGTAATTTGAGTGATAGAGACAATTTGATGTTTCGGAAGAATAACTAAATCATTAAGTGACTCACCTGATCGCCTATTTTTAGAGGAACAACATCACCAACAACAATATCAAATATCGAGACCTTTGTTGTTCTACCACCTCTAATAACCTACACATAGTTTTGAATATATATAATTAATTAAGCATCCGAAAAAGGATATCAATGATCTCACACTATAACAGTACACACCTCCACTTGTATATTTCGCTTTTCATCATTTAGATTCTGAAACTGAAGCGATTGTCGATAATCACTAACAGCTGGCTACCAAAAGAGGAAAAAGGATCAGTAGCCTGGTAACAAAATGATATAAAGGAAAACCCAAAATTTCTTCATTTTTAAAATAGGAAGAGCTCCAAACTACACTGACAGGTTCAGGCAAGCCTGCAACTCTTATTACAAATTTGTGTACTGTAACCAACACAAAAAGGACCTACCAGTCAAGTCAATCTGAAAATATTATATGCATATGCTTCCCCCCCAACCTCCCCCCCCCCCCCCCCAAAAAAAAAAAAAAAAAAAAGAACAAAACATCATACAAACTCAATTTGGATGTCAAGAAATTCTCAAATTTAGTTGAGATTAAAGCTCAATCTGAGTTTGAGTTTTTGGATGTCAAAGGATGAAAGAAAACAAAGTATACAATTTCAGGAACCATTTTAGAACTCATATAACAGTAAGTTCCACAAAATCCGTAACCTTCCATCCAGGAGGCAATCAATGGACAAATTCAAGTAGGGAAACAATGATAAGATCAAATTCCGTACCTGTGACTATTATAACAAGAAATACAGCAAAGGCAATGCTTCCCCCATCATACCATCCTTCTTTCACTCCCTGTGAGGAATTTTAAAATACAAGATAGAGAATACCTCAGTTAAAAAATAGTAATAAAACAAACAGAAAAAAAATGGAGATAAAAACATAGCAAGATAACCAGATGAACAAGCACCATTAAGACAAGTGAATAGAGGTAGGAGAGGGGGAAGCACAAACTAGTAGAGTTTGATCATGACAAAATATAAAAATCATATTATAAAATAAGCATTCTTTTCCAGTGGAAGAGGTCCAAAAGGTTTTTCCTATTGTGCAAGTTGGGTTTTAGGTATCACCTTATTTTCATAGAAATGCTGCATCTTGAAATTTATACATTCCTCAAATTGAAGATTTAACTGGAAATATAAAATGCTGGGTGCTTATCTGAACATCCCATTAGATGCTAACCTTGAACATTTTTTATAACCCCAAGTTTTGTTTGCACAACAAACTCTTTAGAGGCCTCCAACATTTTTCATAAAGAAGCATATGTAGTTCTAGGGTAAGATGAACAAAACTAACTTTGGGGCATTAACAAGGTAAATATGCAGTTGCATCTTTAGTGCCTTTCAGATTAATGATCACATGAAGTCAAACTGTGTATTGATGTGGTAAATTTGTGTTTCACCTTAGTGGCTTCATACAGTATCATAGCATACCAAAGAGTATCATCAATTCCAAATCACACAGATCCAGATAGATTCCCCCAAAAGTTTAAGACCTTGCTTGCATCTAGAGACAAGGTCATACTCCGCATGATATGAAATATAAATCACAACAGCCTAGAACCTATAAGGATGCTTCAAAAAACAAATGCCATGAATTGACACTCCTTACAATGAAAATGATCTATAAAAAAAATATATAAAAACACCAAACACACCTCTGTTTTAATTCCAAGTGCCAATGACACCACAGCAGCTACGATCAAGATGATAAGGGTTAAATCTTGCCAAGCTTCCCAAAGGAACCTCTGCAGGAAAAAGCACAGGATTAAAGGAATAGCTACATATTACTAACTAGAAAATCTAGCCAATAAATAAGAGAAGCAAACTCTGGTAATATAATATACCAAGAAACTCCGCCCCTTTTTCCGAGGATAAGTATTTGATCCAAATGAGTTCTTCCGTTTTATCAAGTCAGTTTCATCCTCAGTAATTCCTTTCTCTAGATTTGTTTTTAGCAATTGTGATACGCCTTTAACCTGATGAAGGATGCGACCGTTGCTTGATGTAAGCTTATTACAAGAGTGAATCATATAGACAAAGCAAAATCAATTCATAAACAAATTACCCCTCCATATTCCTGTAGAGCAGATATATTGTGATCCCTGGTAATTGAAACAAGTTGCTCAAGACCAATTCCGTAATCACCATTTTGAGTTGAGGGTGTAGCCGAGGGACCTATTACTAAATGATTCAAACACAAGTTCAGAATTAGAATAAGAAACTTGAATCATATGAATTAAAAGAAAACCAAATATAAATCTAGGGTTATAACAATCTTAGGTCAACTGTATTACATAATAGCACACAGATTATTTTGTAAAACCTCCTAAGCACAAAGAAGAAATTACCACTTGATTATTGATCTTAATTCCAATAGTAGTACAATAAAGTGAAGGTAGAATAGAGTCAGGATAATTTCAGAAATGCATCATTTACATAAATTAGCAATAGCTTGTTTGTGGTAAGTGGTCTTTTACAGAAAAAGGTTCTAACATCGGCATTCTCATTTAAGAGCTACCATAGATAATGTATTGGTGTATCAAATGCGAAGACATTAAAATAGTCATACAAATTACACACAGGAAGTTCAAGTATGATTGACAATTTTGTAGATAGCACTATCAATAAAAAGGATTGATAAAGGTATGCAGCATAAGAAGCAGCAAGTAATTAATTCTTCTTGCATCTGTCCCATATATTTCATCAAACCCTAGGTCTATCTCTGTCTGCTCCATGCATAAATGCAAAAGATTTCTGTTCCACAGTTCTAGTAAATATACTGTACATCAATAAGAAATGAAAGGAGAAAAGAACAAGAAAGGCAAACCACAAATCATTTTTACAACTAGAAGCATATAAATTAACAACTACCATCAAGAACATATTAGCCAAATAAGAAAAAAAAATTGAAGTTTGCTGAAGAACTTCCAGAGTGATATACCAATTTGATTTTCTCCAGCTAGTTTGAAAAGCAATGCTGCCTAAAACAAGAAGTATTCATTGATTAGAAATAATAAGAGTCCAAAAAAATAAATCAAAATGTTTGTTAGCACTAAAAACATTACTCTTATGACTTGTGCATGGGATCTAATCATTCTTCTTCTTTGCTCTTTCTCTTCTTCCTTTTTTAAGTCCAAAGTGTAGCGAAATCGGCGGGAAGCATTTAGCACCAATGCCGCTTGCTGTAAAGGACCAAAACACTCTCAGTCCAAATTCCAAGCAGAAAATAACGTAATGTTTCTATAACCTAAAAGATACGTTTAAACAAACCACAGCATGTAAAAATATATATATTTCGCATATGCAGTTGGAATAAGACCAATGGGGTGGGCCTACTCCTTTGAAGGAACTCTTTCCTACTATGTATGCTTTCTCTTTATCTAAAGAAGCATGGGTCTCTTACTTGTTTGTATCTACTTCAAAAGGAGGTAGGAGCTGGAATTTGCTGTTCCGTCATGGTCCTCAGGATTGGCAGGCAGCCACTATCTATTCCTTTTTTGAGTTTATTTATTCCTCTATGTCAAGGGGTGAGGGGGATGATCAGCTACTCTGGAGATTGACTAAGTTTGGTGTTTTTGATGTGCGCTCTTTTTATAAGCTATTATCTAGTCCTAACACTGATACCTTTCCTTGGGAGTGTATTTGGCGTACTAAGGTGCCTAAACGGGTGTCTTTCTTCTTATGGACAGTAGCTAATAATGGGATACTCACCATTGATAATCTTATTAAGAAAGGTCAGTCTATGGCTAATAGGTGTTACTTATGTTGCTGCGATGGGGAATCAGTGAACCACCTTCTTCTTCATTGTAAGTTCACTCACGCCTTATGGTGTGAAGTTTTTGCAGTGTTTGGGATCTAGTGGGTAATGCCAATGTCAATTAGCTCTTTTTTCTTTATTTGGAGAAACTGGTTTGGAAAGCATCTTTCAACCATTTGGAATATGATCCTAGCATGTTTAATGCAGTTAGTTTGGCAGGAACGTAATGCCCGCATTTTTGAAGACAAGGCAAGAACATTAGAACATCTAAAATGTCTCCTTTTTCGTACTCTGTTTCTTTGGGCTCGTGTTCGGGGGTGTACGAACTGTATTGCTGCATCTGATTTTTTAGTTTCTATTTCCTTTAGCTCTTGATCTTTTTGTATTTGTTTTCCTGTTCAAAGTGTTCACCATCGTGAACATGGTGTTCAATTTTTTCTCTTATAAAGTCTTATTACCTATCCAAAAAAAAGACCAAGTACCACAAGCTACACCAATGCCCAAAGATAATGAGAACTAGAATACAAAACAGACATCATTGTTTGAGCAATATATGAACGTATTGGCAAACAAGATAGTGCAAAAATAAAATTCTAAGACATGATGTCAGGGTGGAGCAAATATTCCAGTAAAAAGGCATTAATTCTTTGTAAACCTTCACCCGCGGAATGATCCCTCAAATCTTTCTTTTCTACCAAACAGACAAACACACCTTTCCAGCAAGCCATAACTTCAAGAACAGTCATCAGCATTACCCAACACACCCCAAACAAGCACAACATAAGACAACAAAATTCTCTTGCAATTTCCCAGTGAAGAGAAGGATAACCGACTCCAATCATATTTACGCATACAATACCAATCTATAATAATGATACCTCATTTCCTCAAGTTACCTGTTGTTAGGATTTCACCGTTTTCTGTTGACCAAGCAAAGAATGCCACATGAGGAGTGCAGTGAACATGCCAAACTGATTTCCAGGGAAAATATGTTTCATCCCCTCTTCTTAAGATCTTATAATAAAATTTGACTTTAAATCCATGATTTTTAGAAAATGCCTAAATTTCCATGTCTACAAAACTCTGGTAAACCTTCGTTGAAAAAATACGTTCAAAGAAAAGATTAACAGATTCTGATTCCAAGTAATGAACTGCGTGTAGGATAAAACAGAACCCAATACACAGTGCCATTTGAAACATCTATGTAATCCACAACTGTAGCATCTTTATTTCCAGCTATCATGAAGAGCTCCAAGTGTCTGCTCTTAAAAGTATCATCCCCACAATAACAATCATGCCAAAAATAGACCCTTATGCCATCCCCCACCTCGAATCAGAATATAAGGTAGTCCCCATGCCAAATATGCTTCAACAGGCTCACACCATTAGAGACCCTCCCAACATCTAAGCACCAACCACACCAGCCACTTCCATATTTCAATCTACCATTTTTTCTGATATTTTAATTAATACATCAAGGTTGTTCCCAACACACAAAACTCCCACTTCTACGGAGTTTGGGAGAAATGATTGGTAGGTAGCCTCAACCAACACAATTTGAGAAATTTAATCATCTCTCTTCCAGAATGCCCATGCAAATAGCTCTGTCACAAATATAAAGTATGAAATCAAAGGGAACCTCATTCAACCCCACTCCTCAGCCTCCTTTAAAGCCTTGTTATTCCCATCCCATAAAATTAAAAACTAAATGCGGATGCTAGCCTAGCCCAGGCTAGGCAGAGATTTAAATACTCCACAGGATATGGGCAGCACTCAAACATTTCAATCAAGGCTCAAGGATCATACATCACTGATCCAGGAGTCAAGAAATATTTTTATAGCTGGAAAATAGATGGAAACCCCTTGATAGGAGTAACACTACTCTTATCTAAGAAAGACTAGTCTAGAGGGACAAATCTTTCTTCAACATAAGAGACATGCTATAATGCTCTCTATCAAACACCCTTTTATTTCCGTGAGCATGTAAGTTGATATATATATATATATATGAGAGAGAGAGAGGAACATCAAAAATGTTGTCCATCATGCTGTGAAATTACTAATTGTCCCAAAAGTTTAAACTATTAAGAAATGTGAATTTAATCCCTTAGCCTTAATTCTAATACTCACTTGACCTTAATTCTAGTACTCTCCCTCACGTGTGAACCCAGACTCCCCCTTTAATAAGTAAGGCCCAACATGTGAGATTCTTAATATTTTAAGTGGGAGGTAGAGTAAAGCTAGTTATCAAACTCAGAATCTCCTACTCTAATACCATGTTAAATTTCAATTTGTCCCAAAAGATTAAGCTATTAGGAAAAGGTGAATTTAATACTTAAACCATAATTCTAATAGATTCTCCCTCAAGTGAAATTCTATTACTTTTTAATGTGTCTTAATCTAGACATAGGTTCAGAGACATCTTAGCATAACATTTACGTCATCATTATGATATAGTTTAACCCGTCATCACCTAGAAATATCCGCACCTCATTATGCCATTATCACATCAAACTTCACAGAAACCTTTAATTTACAACTCAATACAAATATTAGTCATTTTCCAAGGAGTTTAAACTATAGGCTGACATCCAAAGGAATATCTACTTTATGTGAAGAATCAAGATAGAAGACCAATTGACAAGCAAATGTGCGCCTTAGTCCCAAAACTTTGGGATCTGCTATGGATCCCCAACAAACTAATCTTAATCAGCCACATGTATTCTTCTCAGCTATTTATATCCTATACAAAATTATACTCTATATTACTAAATTTACATGTCCTTATTTAAAAATCCAACTAGTGTTGTTTTAAGTCTTCCTCTACCTCTTTCACTCATTCCCTAGACTTGAATCAAATCACTCTCTCACCAGTGCTCCAACCCTATGTTTAGACAAATTTTTTCATTTTGTATCTTATTAGGCCTTATATTTCCACTTGTCTATCTTTAAAAAAGGGGTTAGAAAATCACCAATGAAAGTTTTCATCAACCTCAAAAAATCACCTATGATCTTCATATGAAAACCGCTATGATCAAACTCCCACATATTTACTGATCAAACTTAGTCTCCATAAAGATGACTTTTGACAACTGTTATCAACATGAAAAAAAAAATCTTCGCAACTCACACTTGAAGAATATATATAAAAATAACATATGTGGCTCTGTGAATGTAAGAGAAAATCAAAAATTGTGGCTCTGTCAATACAGGTAATCATTTTTACAACTCCATAAAGGCAATCCTTAGCAACACCTCAAGGTACACCAGCGCTACATGAATATTTTTGTCAATGAACCCAAGTACAGGCAGCAAGCTTAAGAAAAATCCTAGCATACCCTAAGGTGTGTCGAAGCTTGGAAGGAAGCCCAAATACAAATGAATGGTCAATGAATTAGTAAGCGATCCAGCCTTTCTAAATGCTTTTCCGCATCAAACATCTATTATTTAGGGTCCATATCATAAAGATACTTTTTAACCATCAGGACTACATCTAATCCAAATTTAAGTAGAGAAAACTGCATTCATAGAATCCCAAATGAACCAGTTTAGATGATCAAATTAATCAAGTGTGAACCAACCAAAATCCCTGCGGTCATCACTCCCAAAAAATTGATTACATCTGCAACACAAGGCAAGCCATGCTACAAGCACATGATACTGAATCTATATTACATTTCCCTGCTGGAATTGTTGAGGCTGCTGCCAAGAGCCTTGTAGCTCAATCGGCACCTCATGGTGTATCCAATGGAGAAACCCAGGGTTCAAATCTCCCCACCCCCAACTATTGATGCATCAAATAAAATAAAATAAAATAATGTAGAGGAAGCCAGGCTTCTCCTTTGCTTCAGCCCTCTAGCAATGCACAGAAATAATTTGAGTGCCTATTGCAAAGTCTAGCACATTATTCAGAAGCCCTTAATGGGAAAGGATCAAAAGGATTAACTTGACATAAATTTCAAGGACTAAAATAGAAAGAAGATGAATATCATATGTGAAGTAAATTACTTTCTTCTTTTTTTTTCTTTTTTTTTTTGATAAGTAATGAGAAAATTTTATTGAAAGAAAATAAACCCAAGTACACTGGGGGTGTACTTAGGAAGCAATACAATCAAGACCTCAAATTGCAATGTTCCAACACATCTAAGAAAGTGAACAAAATTACATAGCATAACCGTATAATTTATCTCCTTTTTGACCCGTGTCCAACTCACATGTACCTTATCTTCTAACTTTTAGAAACTCCATATTTCAATGATTCTCTAGGTCACGCTTAACCTTGAACATAAAACAGTTGAACATTTATCTACCTTTCTAAATAACTAGATAGTACCATTTTCTACAACTACCAAGTGCTAAGCTAATAGCAGGAGTAGACACTGCAGTTGTTAAAGGCAGCAGCATTCTAGATTGGAACCTATTGGTCATTTTTGTATCTGTAAAATTAAGCCAAATTTTAGCCACAAATACAAATCACAAATTCAGATACCTTGCACATTAAATTTGAAGAAAACCAAATTCATCTTTAAGTGATTAATATAAAAATGCGTGCATACTTGCATACTAACATAAAATATTACATGCATACATATCAACAATTTAACGATGAAATGTATGTGACATCGTATAATCCTTACTCTCATTGCTTGCATATCTCTCACCAAGTACTTGTTTGATTTATTAAATGCAAGTGATCATTTTTATTATTCATAAGTTACATATACACCAGTGGATTTCAAACTCACAACCTTATTCTCTATCATTTCTCATTGAAAAAATATGGATACAACCTTACATTCTGCTTTTTAACGCATTAATTTTTCAAAGTACAACCATACTCATGCCGAACTTTCATCAAAAAAATCTAATCCAAATGCACAAATTTCATTTGATTCAAAGCCCATGCAATCTACCAACTCAATTTCCATGTTCCCTTTTTTTGATAGATACAGTAGGTATTTGAACCTATAACTTCACTCCTTAATAATTCCTCTTTATCGTCAAGTCAAAACAAGAGTAGCCAGAAGTCGAGCCCACAATTGACCTATGATTTAAGATACACGAATCCCAACTCAATTTCCACATTCCCTTTTTTGATAGATACGGTAAGATTTGATCCCGTAGCTTCACCCCCTAATAATTACTCTTTATCATCAAGTCAAAACACGCATAGAAAAAAGTCGAACCCACAGGTAACCTATGATTTCTCTTTAATCATCAAGTTAAGATACGTGAATCCACAATTAACTTATGGAATCACTCAATAATAACATCTCTTTATCACCAGGTCAAGATACGCGCAGGCATGATTCAAACCCGTACTTACTATTAACCTATGGTGTCCATGAAGATTGCCCTTTTATTATCAGGTCAATATACACATGTAGACGGAATCCAAACTCCATAATGATTGTTCTTTATCATCAGGTCAAAAAGACAGTGGGAACGCAGTTTTAGTCAGGTGCATTAATAAATCCCCAAAAGTCTTACACTAAAAAAGAATGTTACATTGCTAAATGCATATATAGATAGATATATAAATAAATAAATATAAAACGATAAAAAGGGCAACAATGGCATTGTAATGTAATTACCCTCCATCGCTTGAGAGTCTCGAGAGAGGCATTCTTGGTTTGCGGAATGTCAAAGGGGTCGCCTGACGATTCATAGTCCCCAAACTTGGCGGAGCCAGGGCCACCGCCGGCCTCCTCATCGTGATAGTGATGGTGGTGGTTGCGGTGGTTGTTGGGAGAATGATTGTTGGTATTTTCCGATGGTTGTTGATGTTGATTCATGCCATTTGAATCACTTGAGGCCATAATGGTGTTTTTTTCCTGTCGCAAGAGAGATGGCACACTGCTACGGAAATTTCCTCGTAGCAGCGAGATCCCCGAGAAAAAAAAATTAAAAAAAGAGAAAAGAGAAATTAATAGGTCTTTGGAAACGGGGCCCCACCCCCACTGCCCAGACCGAAGAGAAGTTATTCTGTTGAGAGATTTGAATGCAGCGGAAGCTGAGGGATCCAAAATAAGAACGGAAAACGGAAACAATAACGACGATGAAAAATACACAGCTGTTATTTTGGCGAAATGAAAGCGTTGCTGTGCATTTGGTTACCATTAGATACTTGGATGATAAAATTAGATAAAAACAATATATTAAAAAAAAAAAAAAAAAAAAAAAAAAAAAAAAAACAAGAAAGTGGGCTTACTGACTAACTAATCGCCCGAAACCGACGGAGAGAAAATTGATTCTGTGGACATTAGAGATGGAGAAAACGATTTGCTAAAAAAGCCAAACAGTACGATCATGGAGATTATTTGTAGAGAGAAAGAGAGGATAAGAGGACAAGAAGTGAGTGGCATGGGAAATTAAGAGGAAGTTTCCCTTAACAATAAAGTCTTTTCTGCATCTACCCCGCGAAATTTCGCAGAAACTTCCCGCCTTATTATGCACATCGTATCCTATATGGGGACCACATATTCTTTTCTTTTCACGTTCATTTTGGGTAGTAGGTTGTTATAAGTTTTATTTTATTAAAATTTTTTATTTTTTTAAATTATTATATTAATTTAATAGAGAACAATTATAGGTTGTTTTGTTGGTATTTAATGGTTTGATCTATCACATAAAATGGATGGAAAGATTAATCTAATAATATAATTAAATTTGACGGATTAAAATGAAAATGATTCCAAACTTTAGAGATCAAGAGTACTATCTAAATCATCAAAGGTCTTATAGTTGAATTGGCACCTCCTCATGTACAAAGTACTTGGGAATCTAAGGGAGAAAAAGTTCGAGCTGCGAGGTTTGCAGCACGTTATAATTATTTCTCAAAAAAAAAGTACTATCGAATCTTTGGTTTTTTTTTTAAAATATATATATGTAATTAATGGTTGTATTTATATTGCTATAATTGTCTGATTCTTGATATATTACGGACAATTTTTTATATTTTTCATAAGACATAAAATGCTCACGTTCTTCTCTTTTATCATAATTATCAAATTATATAAATTGTAATGTTAAATTATACACAAGTGTTGTGCGCCATATCAATTGAAGTCATGTGTTCAAGATATGATTTTTAGTTAAATTATAAAATTATATTTTCGAAACACAATTTCATTTTTAAAAAAATTATAATTGAAACTGCGTCCTGAACACATGATTTTTAAGATTGTATCAATGTACAAATGTGTGCAATAAGATGTGTGTAACAAACATTAACCTTTTAAAAATTAAAACAAAAAAAAAAAACAAATTAATTTAACATACTTATTATGTAAAGAAAAATAAACACGTGATAAAGTGAAAAAAAATTAATTTAAAATTTTGGGGAAAAACTCTTTCAGACCGTCGGTTGGAAAGAAATATCACCCTCAAAATTAAAATATAAAATATAAATAATAAAAAAAAAAATAATAAAATAACACTAAGAAAACTCATAGACATAGTTGGTGCCTTGGTGGAACCAATCAATCAGAAAAACAGCGGAAGCACTACAGTCAACATAAGAGAGAAACCCATCAAAAAAAAAAAAAACGTAAGAGAGAAAAAGGGAAACGGAACCTACAACAAAACAAAGAAAAACACAGAGAAAGAACGAGAGGAGAAAACAAAACAACAGGATAGCGGTGCGTTTCGTTTCCATTTGGCTGTGAAAACAATGGGTTAAGGAGGAGAACACAGAGAAAAGAACGAAAGGAGAAAAGAGAACCAGTGGCTTTGTGGGGGCCGTTGTGGATATTGCGAAGCAGAAGGAGAAAAGGAGAGAATGAGAATCTATGTGTATAGAAACGATGAAGTAAACGTTTTGCCAAGAGTTGTACTGCCGATCATGGCGATTGTTTTGTAAAGTGAGAGGAAGATAAGACAACAAGAATTATTAGTGATATTATTAGTATATGCCCTAGTGAAATTTCGCAGAAGCTTCCCTTCTGATAGGGAACCACTATGTTCTTTTCTTTTTCTTTTTTTTCTTTTTTTTGGTTAAAATTCTTTTCATATTCATTATTAGAAAGTTTGTTTATATGCTTTATTTTATTGAATTAAATATGCTTAGTGATTGAGGCAACTACTGTTGATTGAGAGATGATGGTGAGTTATTCCAGATTGTTCGATCATATTTAAAGAATAACTATTGACGTACTAGTCAGAATAGGAGAGGTGACCCAAGTTGAAAGAATAAGGAAAGGTAGAAAAAGACTCAAATGACTAAAGAGAGTAAAGAGACTGTGACTTCAAGTAAAATATAAATGAGGTAAAGAATATTTGTGACGGACTTTAATTAATTTATAGATCATTTATAGTCGATTCCAAAAATTTGTTGTTAATGATTGTTGTAGTTGCTGTTTAATCATTAAAGTTTTTGGAGTGTTTTAATTTTGAACCTTGAAATTGGTGTTTTTCGTTGTGCTTCACTAGGTTTGATTTTGTTTTCAGGATGATCCTTTCAACCTTGTCAGGATGAATTTTATAGAAAACAAAAATAAATAAATAAATAAGGTTGTTTTGTTGGTACTTAACGGTCAGATCAATCACAGAGATAAATGGAATGATTACTTTGGAAATGGAATCAATCTTGATGAATTAAAATACAAATAATCTCAAACTTTAGGAGTCAAAAATACAATCTAATCTGCTTCTTTTTTTTTATGTAATTAATGAAAATATTTTTGCTATTAAAACTCTCCTAATTATCATCATATTTAACTTTAATTGATAATAAGAGTTTTGTGGTTGAATTAACATTTTTTTTTATATTTTCAACAAATATGTCTTGAGCTCAAATCATCATTACCTATTATAATTATTAAATTATAAAAATAAATAAGTAAAATACAAAAATCACTCATAAGGTTTAAGTTAATACCAAGAATGATAGACTAAGAATATATTGACCCCTTGTGATAAATTAACCAATTGATATAGCCAAGTTAATTAATTAATTCAATTAACATGCAAAATGCATGATAGCACAAACAAATCAACAATTAACTAGAGTGCAGCGGAAAATAAATTGACACGATAATTTGTTTACGAATGGGAAAGACCTACAGGGCAAAAACCTCATCAGGTGATTTTAAGGTCACCACTCCCAAAAATCCACTATTATCAAAACAAACGGTTACAAGTAAAGGAATCTCAATACATTATACCAACCTACAGTTGAATCTTAACCCTAAATACCGAATTGGACTTGTTCTGTAATGACAATCTCTCCTTTTTCAATGCACGGCTCCCAGTACGTGACTAACTAATAAATGCGTGGATCCCAGTACGCGACTTGATCACTAACTTGAGAAAGATGTTGGTTGCAAAATTTTTTAGTTCATCACACGATGAAAATCGAGCAGCTCTTTGGTCACAAAACCCTAAGGTGTACAAACACAGCAGCTTCTTCAAGAGAAAGATGAACTAAGACAAATTCTGTTTCCGGTCACAATTTGCAGGAACGCAACTTTACTTCACACTTGGGCAACCTTTGACGACCCTTAAAATAATCCTTATATATGTTTAGGGTTGTGAGAAAAGAAAGCTCAAACACAATGAAGGTACGTATGCATGAAAATGCATGAACATGTGACATGCAAAACAAAAATACATCATAGGCTTAGCCTAATCCAAACCTAGCAACACACAACGAGACAACATACATAGCACACATTTAAAATGCATGATAATATAGTTAAAATGCTCATGAAATGCAATGTATGATGATTGGACATCCTTTGAACACAAACCCATCCCAAAAATTTTGCAAAAACCTCAACAAATTTGAAAAATCCCAAAAATTTTCAAAAACCCCAAAATTTAGGTCAAAAGATATGAAATGCATGATTAAAGGATGAGAAAGAATCATACCAGAGAGAGGAGAAGATCTAGAGACCGAAAATTAAGTGGGAAAGTGAATTTGAGTGAAAGAGAGAAGTTTGGGAAGTTGAGAGGTTAGAAATTGTCAAGAGAGATCGAGGAGAAGTGAAAAGAAATCCCAAGGATCGTACATATAGAAACTTCATAAATCTCGACAGATCGAGTTGTGTCAAGAGGTGTCGAGAAGTAAAAAGGAACTTTTTAGCTGTCAAAGAGCTATCTAGGATCTATCGAGAGGTGTCCACAGTAAATGAATCTCGATGGATCGAGGAAATTGTCGAGAAGCTATCGAGTAAACAAAAGGTATCTCAATGGAGCAAGTAGCTATCGAGAAGCTATTGAAAATGCGATAAAAAGCAACTGAAGGGTCTGGATAGATAGCCTAGCTATCGAGAGGTGTCTAGCAGCTATCAAGATTGCTTAAAAACAGTTTTTCAAAAAGAGAAAAACACAGATATGAATGCAATCAAGCATACTATAAAACCAATGATCCAAATAACATTTTAAAACCTCAAAATCATCTCTCAACAGGAAAAATGTTAATCACATAAATCCCAAACACATATACACACTAAATAAGTCTAAACAATTTTATATTTCAAAAACAAATTAAGACAGTTTAATGAGCATACATTTACACAAATATTCCTTGTGATTGTTAAATCACATTGTATCTGCACATGTATCAAAAGTAGCAAAGAATTTTCCATGTTGTGTGTGAAAAACATCGCAAGATTGCATAAGTGTCTATCTATTATGACGATTTGAAATATGAGAAAATCACTTTAACTCGTACACAATCATAATTATTTGATGGAGACTATCACCTTTAAGGAAAATCCTATAACTCCCACATCTCCTAGAATACATACTTGCAATCATATGTAAAACATTTTTATTCTTTTTGCTTTTTATTTTTCGTTGCGTATTTTTCTTTTAAGCAAACCATGCATGAGCATATAAGAAATAGAAAAGAAATATCCAATGATGTTAAGCATTTGACATTGCACTTTTGCTATGCCAAAGCATACAGATGTCATTTCCTGATTAGCGGGCAACAGTGGTAAGATGGTTATTTATGCCTTTCTCTTACGATTTTTTAGTCATTCCAATCAAAAAGAGTGATACAAGTATTATGTACAAGAGATTACTTAATCTTACTCATCACACACACAAGCCACATAGCTCACTTATTTAGTTGTGCATAGAGGTGCTCATCTAAGCTACAAAAGCTACAAAACTTAGAAAATTTTGTTTCATTGGTCATCCAAGGTACAAAAGTATCAATGTACACAAACATACACTGTTTTTGTATTTTTCTAATTTTTTCAATTTTTTTTATTGGAAAAACAAAATAAAACAAAACTAAAAAGTAAACAAACAAAAACATGTTAAACAAAGCAATGCATAAAACTAAACTAACTCAAAATACTAAAGCAAAACACACAAGTAATGCAAAACAAAAAAATAAGGCGTAAATGTACTTTTAGTCCCTACATTTTGACCAAATTTCTATTTTAGTCTCTACATTTTATTTTTACCACTTTTAGTCCTTAAACCAATTAACGCGTGATATTTAAGTTATTACCGTTACCCAACTAACAGAAAATACTGATGTGGCTGACGGCATAGTAAAATAATAATTAAAAAATCTACTTTAACATTAAAAAATTGCCATGTCAGAATCTAAATTAAAAAAAATTAATTTATTAATTTTAACTAAATGAAAAAGAAAAAAAAAATCAAACCCACATATCAAAACACCATAAATCCCAGATCACATCTCTAGGATTGTGGTGATCAGCATGGTGGAGGGTGTGAGTTTGTGGTGATTGGCGTGGTGGAGGTCTGAGTTTGTGAAAGAAGAAGATCGTCAAAAATGCAGATCAAAAACCACAGATCAAAAACCAAATCAAGCCCACCTGATACAGATAAAAAAACACAATCCAAGCTTCATTTGCATTACAACAATGCAAACAAACCAAACCCATCTTCGAATCCAAACACACCGGCCAAAGAAACCCCACACCTACAAGAACACCCAGTCGAAGTAATCGCTCGGATCCAAGACTACCCAGATCGGAAAGAAAAACCCAAGACGGATTTGCAGACGGAGATAAGTGGACTGAGGATCGACTTGGAATCGACAAGGGAGTACTCGATTGGCCCGCCATCGTGGAGCGGACCCGGGCCAGATGAATCGAACTCGGATTCAGGTTCAGCTCTAGTTGGTTCCTCTTGCCCCTTTTGAGGTAGATTGAGCTTTTTGACAACGGATTTGCACTCTTAAGTTAGCTTAGAGCGTTTACGCTACAAAGTGTTTTTGATGATCTTCTTCTTCTACATTCTTCTGAATTCATTTGTTTATATTATATTTGGCGGTCTACGACTCATTTTTTGGGTTTATTTTGTGTTTGTTTCCTAAGAAAATATAGGTTTAAGGGTTTGTTGGAGATTGGTTTGTTTACTGGGTTTATGGGTTTGATCTATGAAAATCATGTGAATTAGTGATTTGCTAGAGAATTCGGTCTTCAATGGTTGTTTTTGTTGTTGTTGTTTTTCTTTTTCTTTTTTTTTCTTTTTTTTTTTTTAATTTCTAGGTTTGTGTTCTTAGATCTGATTTGTGTTCTTATTGTTCTTGTTCAAGACACCCTTAGATCTCAATTAATGTGATTTTTTGTTTTTAATTTTTTTCATTTAATTAAAATTAATAAATTAAATTTTTTTTTTAAATTTAGATGCTAACGTGGCAATTTTTTAATGTCAAAATAGATTTTTTAATTATTATTTTACTATGCCGTCAGCCACGTCAGCATTTTCTGTTAGTTAGGTGACAGTAAGGACTTAAATGTCACGCGTTAATTGGTTTAGGGACTAAAAATTGTAAAAATAAAATATAGGGACTAAAATAGAAATCAGGTCAAAATGGAAGGACTAAAAGTACATTTACACAAAAAAAACAAGAAGGGGGGAGAGAGAAAAAGTGACAGAATCACTTTGAGCCCTTTTCCTTCCACTCCTTGGAAAAACCTTTCCGTTTAGCAAACCCTTAATTCAGCGGTGAGGGAGAAGAATTTAAACCGTTCAAATTCGAAAGGAACACGAGGCCTTTGAGAAGATCTCTAGGAGGAGCAAAGGAGGATGGAAATTGATTTTGGTTTCCTGACGCGATCGTGCTATTATTTTATTGAGTGGCTAACTACTTATAGCAATTAGGTCGAGTATGTCCAGTTGCACCACAGTGATGATAGAAATACTACTTTTTCTATTTGGGCTTTTGAGTATTGCCCTTCTTAGCCTTAGGGTGCTTAATTTCTTTCTTATTAAGCTTGGGGGGAGCTCCCAATATAGATTTACCCTTGTCTATGTTTTTATTAGCTAATTCATTTTTAACATTATTGTTCTCAGTTTCAATATTATCAGTAGGCGGAACAAAAAACAGTAGTACTAGCATAAGCAATACTAGGAAAAGAGAAATCATACCCTAAACCGGTTCGATCGGATGCAAATTTTTGAAGACTAAGCATCTCATCAAATTTTGCACTTGAAGTCCTTTCCAACTGTGCTCTGACTTGAAAAAGTTCTGCCTCAAGCTTCTTGGTCTTCTCAGTCAAGAAATTATTTTCAAATCTCAATGTTCCAATGGTCTGATTTGCTTCATCAAACTTAGTGGAAATTTCTTCTCGTTCAAGTTCCACTTAAACTTCACCAATTCCTCTTTTTCATCCACATCTTTAACAATCCCTTCAGTAGGATTTATAGTGGCAATGAAGGCATTTAGAATTCCATCATCCTTATTATCGGAGTCATTCTCAGGCTCGGTATCGCTCAAGGTAGCAGTAAGTGCCTTGTTCTTCTCAATAGTCTTGAGATATGTAGGGCACTCTTGTTTCATGGGACCGAAACCCTGACACCCAAAGCAATTTGGTCCTAAGGGAACAGTATACTGACTGCCATCCCTAGCATCCTTCTTTCCTTTGTCTTGGCGCTTGAACTGCGAAGAATTGGATTACTTTCGGTCTTTGTCAAATCCTTTCGCGTTGGCATTCTTCATAAACTTCTTGAACTAACTCGTGATATAGGATTTCATTTTAGAATCTTCATCGTCTAAAGACTCATTAGTGTCATTGCTCTTGGCCTTTAATGCCATACTTTTGCTCTTGCTTGATTTTCCAATCCTTGTCAAGCCTAACTCATAGGTCTGCAAATTGCCAACTAACTCTGTCAGAGGAATTTTATCAATATCCTTTGATTCCTCAATCGCGGTGATCTTGGCATGAAATCTCTCGGGTAGATATCTAAGTACCTTTCTAACAATCTTGGGTTCAAGAATGGTTTCCTCAAGATTAAAGGCTGAGTTCACTATGTTCTTGAGCTTGGCATAGAACTCATCGAATGACTCATCCTCCTCCATCTTAATTTCTTCAAAGCTTGTAGTAAGCCTCTGAAGTTTTGAATCCTTGATAGCTTTGGTTCCTTCATAGGTTTTCTGGAGAATGGTCCATACTTCCTTAGCAGTTTTAGTAGAGGATATCTTTTTGAATTCCTCATTCGTGATTGCACTGAATAGAGCATTCAATGCTCTGCTGTTGAAATTTGCTGCCTTAATCTTGGCATCATCCTAGTCGGCTGACGCTTCCGTAGGCTGAGTCCAACCTATCTCCACAGCTTGCCACACTTTTTCATCTAATGACTGCAAGAAAGCTCTCATGCGTACTTTCCAGTATGCATAATTAGTGTCATCAAATAAATGAGGTATAATAAGAGATTGTCCTCTATCCATGACACAAGGGTCAATGGATCATACAACAAAAATTAACATCTAATCAGAGTGTGCCTACTCTGATACCACTTGATAGACCAAGAATGTATTAACCTTTTGTGACAAATTAACCAATTGATATAGCCAAGTTAATTAATTAATTTAATTAATATGCAAAATGCGTGGTAGCACAAACAAATCACCAATTAATTAAAGTGCAGTGGAAAATAAATTGACAAGGTGATTTTTTTACGAATGGGAAAAACCTGTATGGCAAAAACGCCACCGGATGATTTTAAAGTCACCACTCCCGAAAATTCACTATTATCAAAACAAGTGGTTACAAGTAAATGAATTCTAGTACCTTATACTAACCTACAGTTGAACATTTACCCCAATACCTAATTGGAATTGTTTTATAGTAACAATCTTTCATTTTCAATGCACGACTCCTAGTACGTGACTAACTAATAGATGCACGGATCATAGTACGCAACTTGATTACCAACTTGAGAAAGATGTTGGTTGCAAAGTTCTTCAGTTCATCATACGATGAATATCGAGAAGCTCCTTAGTCACAAAATCCTAAGGTGTATAAAGTAGTATCTTCAAGAGAAAGATGAATTATGACAAATTCTGTCTCCTGTCATAATTTGCATGAATGTAAATTTACTTCACACTTGGGCAATCTTTAACGGCATTTAAAACAAACCTTATATATGTTTAGGGTTATGAGAAAAGAAAGTCTAAACACATACTCATGGATTGGAGTGAAATCAGCTCTAAAAAATTGAATTTCATAAACCTCGACAGATAGGGTATTTATCAAAATTGCTGTCGAGTTTCAGCAGCTTTTTAAACCTCAATAGATGCTAGCTGTCGAGTTTAAAAATCCAGCACTTTCTCACTTGTTTCTTGGACAAACTTGCATGACTTTAACATTTGAACTTGAAACCTTATTTCTTGAAGCATTAAACACATCATAGATCTACCAAATTACAAGTAAAATGCATTTTGTCAAAGGATTAACCAATTTTAAATTGACATATATTCCTAACATCAAATCACATATGTTCTAACAAAGAATTTTAAAAAATATTAAATTTTCTCCCTAGGCACGAATATCACTTAATGCAATTTGAAAGTTCCTTGTTCCTCTAAATTTTCTACTTCTTTCCAATAACTCATCTTAATTATATTATGGAAATTATATGCATGAAGAAAGGTTTGGTAGCCAATTGTAAATAAGTAACAGCTAGAAATGGAGAAGGAATTTGGAGGAACAAGTGAATTTTCAAATGGTATTAATTTGTGCAGTTGTGCTTAGAGAGCAAAATTAGATATTTTTGGAAAGTTTTGGTACGACCTAATTGCTCAAACCTCTGGAGAGTAGTTTTTATATTTTATCCAAATTAAAAACAAAAACCAAAACAAAACTTTTGAAATGCTTCGCTTGTTTGGTTTCAAAAAGTGGTGTATCCACTTTTCATTTCCAGTATTTTATATTCAAATCTTAAATCTAAATATAGAAAAAAAAAACACTTATTTTCATATTTAATAGTGTTTGGTATGTAGTTTTGAATACATAATTTGAGTACAGAAAACATCATACCCGGGTTTGGTTAATGTTTTCTATTTAAAATAATAATAATTTTCCTCACTTACACACACTCACATCACTCAAAACAAGTAGATTTGTGTTTTCATAATATTTACAAATATGCTACCATATTTTTATTCATAGAAAATGAGAGTTATTTTCATTTTTTGTATTCAAATCTAATTTTTAAGATACCGAAAATGAAAATTAAGTACAAATATTAAAATCAAATCAGTCTTTTAATAGTGAATCCCACATAAAACTGAAAATTAATACAAAATATTGCACTTTTTTGGGCTAACTAAATAGCCACTTATTATCTAAAGAAAAATAAACACGTAATCATGTGAAAAAAAGAAGGAAAGTACAAAATTTAGGGTTTAAAAAAAAAAAAAACCAAAAAAAAAAAAAAAAGTCATAAATGGTTGGTTGGTGGATCCACCAATCGATCTCTTTGAAAACATTGGAAGCAGTAGTCGGCAGAGACGTAAAGTGCAACAACGAGAAAAACACAAATGTTGCTTTAAGAAAATAAAACGAGTGTCGGTGCGTTTCGTTTTCATCTGGCTATGAAAATAATGGGTTGCTTCTGTTTTTGAAGATAGGTGGGACTAGAGAGCACAGAGAAAGAAAGAAAATAGGAAAAGGAAAAGCTTTTGTGGGGTTTGCATCTTGTGAAGCAGAAGGAGAAGGATTATAATTCTCTGACCATGGAAATGAACCAAACTAAGCTCCTGAGTCAAAAGTGAAATCAGTTTTGGAATATCATTTACCGAATCTGATAGAGAAAGAGAAGAAAAGAGTCAAAAGACAGAAAAGCTAGGAACAATATGCAAAGAAAAGGGAAAAAGAAGCCCTGATTTGCAAACAGAGTTTTACAGTGCGAAGACGGGAAGTTAGGCTTTCAACCGCGAAAAACAAGAAATTAGGTACAGGAAATTTCTACGAAGTTGCCCTGCTGCTGCATGTGTGCGCATGCAAATGCTAGCATGGGTGCATTAGTAATTTAACAAATTGATGCCACCAATGATATACACCGACAAAAAAATAATTATTTTATAATATCGCTCTCACAGTATGTGAGTGTGAGACTTACATTATTGCATAAATGTAAACCTTATATATTATGAAACAGTCGTTTCATATTTGGTTTATAAGATACTTTCTCTTGTGATTAGAATATACAAGTTAACTTTCTTTGAATTAGTGAAAAAGATTATGTTATGGAACCACTTATATATATATGAATTATACTTTCTCTCGTGTTTGGAATATACAAGTTAACTTTCTTTGAATTAGTGAAAAAGATTATATTATGAAACCACTTTTACATATATGGAATCTACGACTTCAATATATTATGTCATAAGTGAGTGATTTCATGCATTCCATAAGGAAATATTATTACATTCTCCGGAGAATTGCTCCCTCCTTTTGACTTTTATGTATATGGAATTCACGGCTTTAATATGTTATGTCATGAGTGAGTGGCTTCATGCATTCCATAAAGGAAAATTATTACATTCTCCAAGAGCATTGCTCCCTCTTTTTCCTTTAACAAAGTCAACTATATTGTTTAAGATGTACAATGGACTCTCCTTTCACTTTCTCCCTTAGCAAATTCCTTTATTGGTTAATGTGGTGGAGGTAACTATATATTTTGAAATGATTATTTAGATTTTAGTTTTTAGTTTTAATTATTTGAAGAAGAAAAAAAAGTACACAAAGACCCCAAAAAAAAAAAAATCTTTTACAAAAGTCATGAATGAATTTAAGTTTTATCAATACGTAGACACAAATTTCCACATCTGACAAGTACTACAATAAAAAAGACAGTGATATATTAAATCAATCTCTTTCACATTAATTGTGCAAAACTTTCTGTCTATTTTAGCGTAATTAAAAACCTAATTTTTCTATTTTAATATATATATATATATATATATATTCACTTCTTAGATTATCTATTTTTATATTACATTTAATTAAATTATTATTTTTAAAAAAATTGTTTATCTTTCTTCACACAATTTTGCATGGCCTGATGTGGGTAAAGTTTGTACTTGATTGGCTAAAATTTGATTATTTTTTTATTATATACAAGTACTGATACAATTGCTCTTAATAGGACAATTAAGATAATAATAAACCTTCTAGCTATTTCGACACCCTTACCACATTTATCAATAAGCGATTGAGTAAGGGGCCTTACCTAGTGATTCAAGTTGCTTCCCATTAAATGATGAAGCTTATGGGACCTTACCCTGGTGATCCAAGTTGCTTGTCGTTCAATGATGAAAGCTTATCTTTACCATCTCACTGGCCCATCTTAATTCTTATTATTTTAAATATCTAAGATTCAGGATTTGCCTCGATTTTGAACCTTTAATTGCATGCACTAAATAAATAATATTTTATACTCAAATGTCTAGTCAATCGTTATACCTCAGTGCATTTAGAGGAAAATTAGTGCACAAACCCTATCTTCTCCCATTGTCATCCCTAATTTTCCACATCTGATAAGTACTATTGCAGCAAAGAAGACAATGATATGTCAAATGAGTCTGTTTACTTCATGGGCAACAAGACAATGATAAACCTAATAGCTGTCTCAACACTCCTACCCTCTTTATCACTAAGCAATCAAATAAGGTGCTATTGCGAAAGCTTGAAGAAAGCACAAGTGATGCCCTATTTGATGGAATATAAATTAAACTGTTAGTTCTTGTTATAAATATCAAATCCATGAGGGGTTCCTTTAATACAAAATGTAATAGGTCTGGAATCTACCAGAGAAAACAAGAAACAAATGTCCGAATTTTTATTAATAATCATTTGTTTGTCTTTGAAGGCTACAAAATATAAATACTTAAAGAAGTAAAAACCTTGGACAATTAGGAAATCGTCTGAAGCTCTAATTCGCAAAATCATAAATTACTGATCTTAAGGGTCATCTCAAAACAAGTGAGCCTTTATTCTAATTTTTGAGCAAAAAGTTATTAAGAAAACAAAAATTACTAAAAAAGGCAAAATTATTGTTTTCAAAGCCTAAATGAAGAAATTCGCCCAAATTAGGGTGCACATCATGACAGAGCAATGACTATTGATCAGAAGGCCATTTCCCTTCAGCTTGTCAAATTTCATGCAATTCTAACTTTGTCGCTCAAATAATTTCTAATAATGTTTTTTTACCTTACGCGATTTCAGGCACCCTTTATGTTCCATGAAGGTCATAGCGGTTTGTTCTACATCATAAGGGGACTTACCATTGCGATTCAAGTTGCTTCCCTTCAATGACAATACTTATCATTCATCATCTCACTAAACCTTGTTATTTTGATGAGGTCATGTTAGAGTTTGTCTCCATTTTGTACTGCTCCAAGTGCATGCACCTAAATAATATTTTATCCTTAAATGTCTAGTCAATTCTTATTCTTCAATGCATTTTGAGGAAAATCAGTGTATAAGACAACTTTCCATCCACTATTGTTGACCTAAAACATCAAGGGATCTTTCTACGTTTTTCCTTTTATTAATTATTAATTATTTTTCCTTTTATTTGATTATTAATTACTAAATTAGGTTAGAGTAAATTGATCGCATTGAATGAATTTTCACCTTTCTCTTTTTATTCCTCCCCTAAACCTACCCAATGTTAGTGATGGGCAACGTACAGTTTGCCAACTGCCATCGAAGCCTAAATTTAAACAAAGATATAAAGAAGCTACCAGTTGGTAGTAAAGAGACTTTATGGGTAGCATGTTCTTTAGCGAGAAGAAGAAGCTAATGCATGTGTAGGGGACGATGAGTTTTATAAAGTTTGAGATAAGGGCCATACTCATAATAAGTAAAGCTCCAGATAAGATGGATGAGAGAACACCATTATTATAATAATTAGCCAAGAGTTGCTCTGTCATTTTCTTGTCTTCTTTGGTGGATCGAATCGATAAACATGGAGACCACTATGGCATAGTATCATTTTGTTAGTTCTATGATAAAAATAAATAAAAACTACTGACAAATGGCACCTTGTGGATGCAACAAGTGCAACAAAGACTACAAAGATGACAAAATATCACATGATTAACACATGATGAATGAGGTGGCGATCTCTTATTAGAGGTGTTGATAGAGAATAACATAGTTGACAAGTGTCATAAAACAGACAAACTGTATCGACTTTCAAATATAAATAGAAACTCACTTTCTAGGCAAAGAACATATACTCTGGTTGATTATTAGGGGCAAAGCCAAAGGGGGGCGAGGGGGGCACCTGCCCCCTGACTCGTCCTAAAAAGTCTATTTTATATATATATATATATATATGCTTATGTAAAGTGAGTTAGCTCCTGACATATAATAGAAAAACAAAGAAACAGTTTCCCTAAACAAACTGTACATGACATGAAAAAAATAATAAAATAACAAATTTTCCAATTGAAAAAGTTTAGAGACACAATAAAATCTCACAATATTTTCACGATACTCTTGTTTTTAGTTGAGATGAATCTCAAAATAATTTATTTTATTTTATTTTGACCAATGATGTACTAACACTTTAATTTATTGTAAAAATATTCTAAGATTTTGTGGTGTTACAAAAACAACTCCTTCCACTTTAAACAATCTGACACAAAATAAATATTACCAAACCAAACTTATTAAAGTTGTTTACACTTTTGACCGATATTAACTCTTTTTATCTTTTTCTTTTTTCACTTACCTAAATTTCCTTCTTTTCTCGTTTGAAGTTCTGCCCGTGAAGCTCTAATTACACATAATAATATCTTGTAGGTACTAAAGAATTAAAATGTCCATTACTTTTTCCTCCTCCATCTCTTTCATTTTCATAATTTCAAAATTTGAGTTTCTACCATAAATCCAAAATTTTAAATAATTAAAAGAATAGAGAAAAGTTGAAATTTATTTTCTCAATTTATTTTGAGGAATCAAATATGTACATAGATTAATCTCTTACTTTGATGATTGATCATCAATAACTATGAATTAGATGTTTTACAATTGTTTATTTATTTTACAATTGTTTAATTTTAAAAGGCTTTGTATGACAATTATTGTTTGATTATAATTTTATTATTAATATCAATTAATAATTTTAGGTTTTTTTTTTTTTTTTTATTACTGTCTTTTGATCTTGCTCCCCTAAACTAAAATCCTGACTCCGCCACTGCTGATTATTATATTTATTTATTGTCTTTCTTAGTTTTCGCTAGCTTAGGATACTGTATAATCTTGTGTTAATTAAGGTCTTGATCCAAGTAGCTTTGTGAATTGTACTTATTTTGTCATATCAATCTCAATTTTATTATTCTTTCAATATGCAATTACTTTATAGTGCTATTACTGTTATTTCCTGGTTAACCTTAGTATTGATATCGATATCAATAGAGATTACTTTTATTGCACTTTTATTTTGTGTCATGGGCACCACTTTCCATCTATTTCCATTGACGTACGTAGTTGTTACTTTATATTATCACATTGCAATCGACGTAGCTAGCGTAGTTATAATGGCAAGCACGTTTAACAAAATCCCTACGAACTCTGAACTCTAGGGGATTTGTTTGCACGTAAAAAATTCGTGTTATGAGAGCCTAGTAGTCCGGAAATTAAATCAAATACAAATACCAGGGTTTCTTAGTGATGGGACCCTAGAACAAAAGAGAGGTTAAGGATGAGTGAGAAAAGTGAGTGACTAGGATTTCTTTTGTGGTATTACTTAGAATCCTTTCATTCAAAATAGATCCATTCTTGAAGATTTATATTAAATATTACAAATCAAAAAGTATAAAATTATTCAAACATAAGGAAAAATCAAATCATTCCAAAAATAAAACTGTCTGTAACTCCAATCAATTACACTCTAGAGAGATAATATACTGATTTTAAGGGAAAGGTGTGGCTTCATTTTATGAAATCGTAATTGCCTGTGTTTTTTTAAATTTTATTATCCTTACTTTTATTTTTATTATTTGTCCTCATTTTTTATTTTTGATAGGACTATTGTTGAATACATGTTAGCGTGAGGCTAAAAAAAAAAATATCCTTATTTTTGTCACTCTTAATGTTAGATGCTAAAGTAAAAGTGTAAAAATATTCTTTAACATGCAGAAAAAATTAGTAATTTTTAATTCTTATAGTGAATATTAATAAAATTTCTCAAAACACCATTAATTAAAGTATTTTATGCACACACACACACTAATAATATTAGCTTCAAGTCACTTTTATCAATATTACACCATTCAACAACTTTCTATGAGATTTTGTTTTTTAACAAGTCTACCATTAGGTTATATAATTATCTTATACTTTATATGCATGCAAAATATTAAGACAATCCGATATTAATAAATATGTTACTATAATTATAAAATGTTCAAGTTTTAAGTTTTTTGAGCTTTAAAATTATATATTCAAAAATAAGATTTATGGTTCAGAAAGTAAGTAAAACTCAATTGACATGAAGTTTGGTATATGTTAAAAACATACAAACAAGTAATTCAATGTTGAAATTTATAAAATATTCATTTAATAAAATTTATTAGGTTGTATACCCTATAATTAATAATAATTTATAAAATATAAATTTATGTGTATCAATTGAGCAAAGTTTTTGACCAGAGCTAAAAGAGCTTTATGCAAAAGTTCTATAACTAAAGAGCTTTTAGAGCTAAAAAGCTCTTTTAAGAATAAATGCCAGTGTTGATAGTCCATAGAAAAGAGCTTTATGCAAAAGTTCTACAACTAAAGTTAAACTTTTTTCTGTTGCATTATCTAATAGACACATAATGCTTTTTATTTTATTTTATAATTTGATAAATACAATGGAGGAGAGGGGAAACTTAATTGAACATTGAATGCCTTTGTTGGAAATGTTAGGAGATGTCAATAGAATTATAAAGCTTTTCACCACTTCTAAAGGTGTGTTTGGTAGAGTGGATTTTAGAGAGAAGAGAAAATGAGGAGAGAAAACTTTTTGGAAAGTGTTTGGTTGGGAGGGGGAGAGAGGAAAATGATGGTGGGGCTTGGGTGTTTTCTTCTTGGTCTCACCTAAAAGTTTTCTCTCCAAAATGGGGAGAAAATTGAGTGGGGGGAGTTTGATAGGTAAATGACAAAAATGCCCATGTGCAAGTGCACATGGGCTTGTCCGGTGTTTATTTTTTTGGGTTTGGTTTTATCTGTATGTTGCCTCTTCATTCTTTTCTTTTTCTTTTCATTTTTCTTCTCGTCTGGATGTTGCCTGTTAACTTTTTTTTTTTTTTTTTTTGTTTCATTTTGTTTAGACATGATTTTTTTTTCTAGACATGATTTTTATTTTTTAATAAATTTGGCTGATTGCTTTTTTTTTTTTGTTACTTGTTTTTTAATTGGGTATTATTTTTTAATAATGGTATATGAGTAAATTTATACAAACACACTTTTTCTCTCCCTCCACTTTTTCGACTCCCAACCAAACGAAAATGAGGAAAATTAAAATTTTTATATTCTCCCACTTTTCCACCCTTCCACCATTTTCTATCTTCACACTTTTCCACTTTTCAACTAAACAGAAAAAGTGTAATGTGGCCCATTTTTTCCTTTGTCTTTTTTCCTTTTCTTGACTAAATTGTTTATTCAAAAACTAAATGAAAGAGTAGGTTCTAATTAGTTCAATTGGAAAAGTCTTTCGTTGTTGAATAAAAAATCTAAAGTTCGTTCGAACTACTTTTATACCAAAAACTAATTAATGTCTTTACTCTAATGATAAAGAACAATTAGTAAATCAAGAGCAATTAGTAAATCATCGTAACATCATGAAAATGATACTATAGGTTGAAATTTTATTTTGAAGGTGTGTTGGTGCTTGATAAAGCTTACAAGGATACACCTCAAATCCACTTCGAAAGTAATTGACCAAGGAAAGGCTGAATACAATTTGGAAAATATGAACACGTTCGTAGAAGTAAAAACATTCCCGGATCTAGAATATAATTTATTCAGATTCCACAAAAGTGAGTGATTAGGATTTCTTTTGTGGTATTAGAATCCTTTTCATTTAAAATAGATCCATTTGATAATTTATATTTTTAGAAAAAAACATTTGATAATTTAGATTAAATATTACAAATCAAAAAGTATATAAATATTCAAACATAAGAATAAATCAAATCATTCCGAAAATAAAACTGTCAGTAACTCCAATCAATTACACTCTAGAGAGATAATATACTGATTTTAAGGGAAATAAGGTGTGGCTTCATTTTATGAAATCATAATTGCCTGTGTTTTTATAAACTTTATTATCCTTTTATTTTTATTATTTGTCCTCATTTTTCATTTTTGGTAGGACTATTGTTGAATACATGTTAGGGTAAGACTAAAAAAAACATATTCTTATTTTTGTCACTCCTAATGTTAGATGCTAAACAAAAAGTGTAAAAATATTCTTTAACATACAGAAAAAATTAGTAATTTTTAATTCTGATAGTGAATATTAATAAAATTTCTCAAAACATGATTAATTAAAGTATTATATATATATATATACACACACACATTAATAATATTAGCTTCAAGTCACTTTTATCAATATTACAACATTCAACAAGTTTCTAGGGATTTTGATTTTTTTAACAAATCCACCATTAAATTATATAATCATCTTATACTTTAGAAGCAATTTGATATTAATAAATGTGTTATTATAATTATAAAATGTTTAAGTTTTGAGTTTTTTGAGCTTTAAAATTATATATTCAAAAATATGAATTATGGTTCAGAAAGTAAATAAAACCCAATTGACAAGAAGTTTGGTATATGTTAAAACATACAAAACAAGTAATCCAAGAAATTTATAAAATAAAAATTTATGTGTATCAATTGAGCAAAGTTTTTCAGACCAAGAGCTAAAAAGAGCTTTATGCAGAAGTTCTATAACTAAAGAGCTTTTAGAGCTAAAAAACTCTTTTAAGAATAAATGCTAGTGTTGATAATCCACCAAAAAGAGCTTTATGTTAAAGTTCTACAACTAAAGTTAAATTTTTTTTCTATTGCAATATCTAATAGACATATTAATGTTTTTATTTATTTATTTTTTAATTCGATAAATACAATATAGGAGAGGGGAAACATAATTGAACATTGAATGTCTTTGTTGGAAACGTTAGGAAATGTCAATAGAATTATAAAGCTTTTTACCACTTTTATTGGTTGTCAAGAAGGTGTGATGTGGCCCATTTTTTCCTTTGAATTTTTTCATTTTCTTGACTGAATTGTTTGATCAGAAACTAAATGAAAGAGTAGGTTCTAGTTAGTTCAATTGGAAAAATCTTTAGTTGTTGAATAGAAGATCTAAATCTCGTTTGAACTACTTTTACACAAAAAACTAATTAATGTCTTTGCTCTAATGATAAAGAGTAATCAACAAATCATCATATCATCATGGAAAGGACACTATAGGTTGAAATTTTATTTTGAGTGTGTGTTGGTGCTTGATAAAGCTTACAAGGATACACCTCAGATCCACTTCAAAAGTAATAGACCAAGGAAAAGCTGAATACAATGTGGAAAATATGAACCCGTACGTAGAAGTAAAAACATTCCCGGATCTAGAATATAAACTTTATTCATATTCCACAAAGATAATGTAAACCAGTTGAGTGTGTCAGAAAAGGAGGATGAACATGAATATATGCCTTTTGAAGAAATTGCGCAGCACTTGCTATAGAGGAGGAAACAGCAGCAATAACAAATAAAAAAGTGGCACGAATGAAGTGGATCACCATAAAATTATTTTATAAAGATTTTATAAGATTATGTTACTAATTTATTTATTTATTTATTTTATAGATATGATCGAATTTTAATCTATAGTGTTCATTCATGATAATTATTCCTTATCATTAGACTGAGGTTTAGACTCTAAATCTCTTATTCTACCAAAAAAGAAAAAAAAAAAATTTCAGTTGAGCTAACGGCAACTCAGAAGATCAATGAAAAAAATATTACATATAGATTTCACTTTTCACTCACATTGTCAACAGCAATATGGAAGTAGTTGTTTATCATTCATGTCAATTTCCACTACCACTTTGAAAATTCATCCCATCACCGTGGCCATATCATGTGATGCCACCAGCCCACTACCGAGACACACTATCAGGCTATCAGCACTAGCAGCGTGGCCACTCGTTGCCACCAATCGTGCCATCAATATTTCCATCTCTCCTCCCCACCACTGCAATCTCAATCCAACACTTCAAATTTGCTTTCTTGTCATTGATAACTATGATATGAAATTTCTAATAATAGTAGAATAATAATTATCTTATGTATTGAATATGTATATCTTTTCTCTATCACCATGGGAATATATCAAATATTATTAGTCTCTTCATATACACTTCACACGTTTTAAAAAAAAGTCTTTTATAGAACAACATTGAAAGGATAGAAATCGTCAACCTCTTCAAATTTTCTTTCTTCACATTTGAAAAATATGATCCCTCTAATTATAATTTATCTTATGTATTGGATGTATGTCTTTTCTCTCTCACCATGCAGTTATATCAAATATTATTCGTCTCCTCATATACACTTCACATTCTTTTGAAAGGTCTTTTTGAGAACAACATTGAAAGGATGACAATCGTCCACCTATTCAGATTTGCTTTCTTCTCATTTGAAAAATACGATCCCTTTAATAGAATGATAATTATCTTATATATCGAATACATGTAATCTTCCTCTGACCACACAATATTATCACACGTATAATTAATCTCTTCAAATATGCTTCACACGTTTTCAAAAAGTCTTTTCTAGAACATTAAAAGGAGGGCAATATAAATTTTTTATGGAATATAATGCAATAATTTGATCAACATAGTCAAATGATACGAGTGAAAACCAATTGATTTCAACTTTTGTAGCTTATTTTGAAACAATATATCCTTATGGAGCCCATCATGAAAGGATTGAAATAACATCATCATAAAATTCTTTAAATCTTTTTTTATTTAAATTATTCGACAATTACAATGAAATTGGAGATTTGAACCCTACATGTCTCCATTGACTCTTGACAAAATCCTTAAAATCTTAATGATTTTATTATTAAATTAAAGTTTTATATTTTAGGCTAAAATATATCGTTGGTTCCTAAAGTTTAGCTCATGAGTAATTTTATTTCGTAACTTTTAAAGTAATTGATTTTAATTTAGTCCCTAACAAACTTAAAGTGACTATTTTTAATTAATCCAATAATAATAATAATAATAATAATAAATGTCCCTATAAAACTTAAGAGAAATGATACATCCACAACAATTTCACAATTAATATTAGGAGGTAAGTTATTAATATTTGTTATTGATGGGCAAAAAAATAATTTCAGTGATAGACTTAAATTAGAACCTGTAGTAACAACTTATTACCAAAGATTTGTTGTAAAAATGTTGTTGACATAACATTACTCTAAACTTAAAGTGATTGTTTTTAGTTTCTATGAGGTGATGACATGTCACTTTTTAAAATTGGTCACTTTATTTAAAGAATTAAAAGCAATCACTTTAAACATTAAGGCCCCGTTTGGTTAGGGTGGTTTTGGATGGAAAATGAGGAGAGAAACGTGGAAAGAAAATCATATTTTGAAGTGTTTGGTTTAAGGAGAAAATGTGAGAGAAAATTGGTGGGGTTCGAATACTTTCTCTCTAGACCCACCAAAATGCAATCTCTCCAAAAGGGGGAGAAAATTGGGAAGAAAACGAGAAACAATAAGTCCAACCATTTTGGACAAAATTTTCCCCATAATCAACGTTATTTATTTTTTTTCTTTTGGCTTTTGTCGTTTCTTTTGTTGTTTTTTCTTCTTCTATTACTTCTCTTTTAGTTTTTTCCTTTGTTTGATTTTTTTAAAAAAAAGAAGTGTTCATCCATACACAATTTTTTAATAAAAAAATAATGTGTTTTTTTTAATCTAATAGGGGCATGGGGTAAATTTATATAAACTTTGTTTTCCATCTTCTCAATCAAATAAAAGAGTTTTTTATCCCTCCACTTTTCACCACCAATCAAATACCATGCATAAAGGAAAACTAAAATATCTTCTATCATTTCACTTCTCCATCTCTCCCTAATTTCTATCCCTCTACTTTTTTACTCTCACAACCAAACGAAGCTCGTAAATTAGAATCATTTATAGGAATTTAGAGATCAATAATATATTGTTTAAATATCAATAATGTAACAAAATATATGCTTGAATATATTTTGTTACATTACTGATTTTTAAACAAATATTAATTAATACCGATTTGGTATCTCTTTAAGTTATTACTAATTAATGTGAAAAGTGTAAGCTCATCATTTAAGAATCTATTAAAATAGGTATTGGAGGAGGAGAAATAAACGAAGAAGAAGAAGAAAATTGAAGGAAATTTCACTCTTCATGATGGAGAAGCATTTACTTAGATTGAACGGTATTATTTTTCAATATTTTCTTAAAATTTGTGATTTTACATCCGATTGACATATATGAACTTGGTATACTTATTTTTCCCTAGAAGACTAAGCACTAATAAAGATAAAATGATATTTTTAAAGTTATTCATGTACCGTTCAAAAATAGCTATCAGGGGGCATAACGGGGTGTCAACATTAAAAAATGCTAGAGTTAAAACTTTTTTTATAATTTTTTTTAAAACTATCGATGTGGTGAGTAATTATTGGTAAGTAAAAAAATGATATAAGTGATGAGCCCATATAAAAATTAGTAAAAATTTGTCACCTCAATAGTTTTTAAAAAAGTTTGTAGTTATAACATTACTCGTGTCGACATATGTCAAACATCTTCACTGGCCATACTACTTGTTATCAACTTTTTTGCACCATTGGCTGGGTTGCGCCGACCACTATTTTAGAGTGCGACTCTTAAGTCTAATAAATTTTCCTCTTCGGAACATATGACCATTAATTATCCTTGTTTGAAATTACAATGAATGCATTGTAATTTCAAACAAGGAGAATTAATTGTCCTCTATTTGGACCATCCCCCACTTAAATCCCAAATGTCCTCATAGGATTCACATCTTGTTATAGTGGCTTTGAGCCACATGACATTACTACTTACTAGGTTGACTCTAATATCATTTCTAAAGAATCATGGATACGCTAATCACACCTACGTTATAAGAGTATATATTATCCCAAAATGACTAGTCAAGTTGCAAATAGGGCTTCTAATAAAATCTTATA
Source organism: Quercus agrifolia (assembly GCA_029955455.1). Lineage (NCBI taxonomy): Eukaryota > Viridiplantae > Streptophyta > Magnoliopsida > Fagales > Fagaceae > Quercus > Quercus agrifolia. The sequence goes on from JARQAD010000002.1 coordinate 74,848,914, forward strand.
TATCCCAGATTATCCTAGCAAACACCCAATTGAAAACTCAACAAATACCTTGCATAACATCTTCACAATCCAAATCCACACAAAAATCCAAAAAATTCAAAGTATTACAATATCTTCACAATATCTCATCTTACGTGGAACCTAGTAAACACCTTATGTGAAACTCAACACACACCCTGCATAACATCTTCACAATATCTCATCTTATCCTTAACCTTCATATAATTGAACCTCTTAAAACATTTTTTTAGTAAAAATGATAAATTTATATAAATTTATTTTATTCGATCATATTATTAATTATTAAGGTATCACGGTTCGACTTCTAATCAAACTTTGATCCGATCTTAAAAGTTAAAACCTTTTAACCTCTTTTTTTTTTTTCCAATTCTTCTAACCATCCGATTTTTAAAACATTGGCCTTTAGACTATATAAAGCTCTCATATACAATTATTTAAATAATAAATATCTAAACTTTTCTTTCCATTTATGTTTATTTTAAACACCCAATTGACAACAACATTTTTAAAGTGAACAAACTTTAATTTAATTAAAAAAAAGAAAAGAAAAAAAGGAAACCTGCAAAGAAAGTAGTGATCATATTCTCTTGTACATGAAGTCTAAAATAAAATAAAATAAAATAAAGTCTTCCACCCTTTATTCTTACGCGCTTCCCTCTTTAGACCGCAAAGCTTTTACTTTAACCCCGCCATCCAGCGGGTACCACGACGCAAGCCTTTATTCCTAACGCGGTTGCCGATTAAGAACGCAAAGCAGCCCAACGGTCCCAACGCGCTTGCTTCATTCCACCGCAACGGTTAAAATCAATAGGCTCCCTTTATCCGGGTAAAGTTGGACCATTATTTACTCAAACAAAAATACTAGCTAGGACCACAATATTCGACACAATTCGCGCAGCGTGGATAAGTTGCGACAAAGTTTGGCCCTAGTATTATTCTTTACCTAAATGGGAAGATGAGTTGGGCTTTATCATTGCAATGAAAAGGATCGGTAAGTGAACGTTTTTGGAAATATAAATATTTATATACATCTATTTGGGGGTAGTTTGGCTTGTATCCAGTATTTTAGCGCATTGGACGCAATATAAATATGTGTCTAAAACTTATTAGGTGTCATTCTTGTGTCTTGTTTAGTACATTAAAGCATTGGACAAAAGTCACGGATCAATTTGGTTGGATTTGAGGGGGTTTTTTATTTTTTATTTATTTTTTTAACATGACACTACTTGTTTTTGGAATCAAAGCTAAAACCTAAACTATGATAGCTCTATGTATCAACTTAACCCAACCCAACCCAACATGTTTGGATTTGGTTGAGATTATTTTGTTAGGCCTATAAAAAAAAAAAAAATAGCAATAAGTCTAGTGACATGAAAGATTTTAGAACTCTTGAGGTTTCATACTTTCATGTGACTGGTGTTTAATAAAAGCAGTGTCACTAATGGGCTAATGTGAAAGTTTTTGTACCAATCACAACCAACCATCTCAAAAGTTGTGAAAATTTTTTATGTTCCTAAAATCGTTAAAAAAATGGTTTTCATTCAAATATTTAATTAGATAATTTATTGGATAATTTATTAAAAAATTCATTAAAAAAATGGTTTTCATTAGATAATTTATTGCAAATTACATGATTGGTGTAATATTTCAATTTCATCAAAATTAAGCCTCAAAATACCAACAAAAAGAAAAATCAAATTGGTAAATTTAAACCAAACCCCAAAATCCAAACTAACAAATTTAAAATACATATATATTTTAAACTATTAATAGTGCGAGTTAGGTCGGGATACTTTGTTTGAAAATTTTATCAACACAAACTTGACCTAATCCAAGATTAAAATAAAATCTAGAAAACCAACATAACACACCAACCTAAAGACATCAAGTCAAATTGGATCATGGGTTGATGGGTTCAATACATATCTCTAACTTTATGAGATCGATTATAGCTAAAGGTCAAGTTTATTATTGCTAATATTATTTTGATTTTAATCTGAGCATTATTATAGTGTTATTATTATTTTAAGTCCACAAATCCATTAGCTTTAAAAATTTTATTTGTTTTCCTCTGGGGGGCCTAAAGGATGAATTATTCTTTTTTCTATTTTAATCAAACCATTGAAAATCTCTTAAGAGTTTTGTAACTTAGTTACATTCGCTACTTTTCTTTATGATATGAATTAGAGTTCAAATCTCATTTCCCCCTTATTTTTACTATTAAAATATTAAAAAAAAATTTAAAACCTGCAATTCTATGTGTTGGACTTTGTAGAGCCTAGTTATGTTTGATCCGGATTATGATTTGACCCAAAATAATATTGCTATGGTTTTTAATGAGAGATTTTATGAGGCTTAGTCCACGGAATGGAAGGCTCATGGAAAAGCTTCCTTGGGGGTCTGGAGGGCAATGCCTCCGAGAAAATTTTTTGGCCTGTTTTGTAGCCTATTATGAATCCTATGTGCAGGATAAAAAACTATTGTTTTGGAGATTACGGTTTTGTATGTTGTTTTTTAAAGAAAAAACTGTATTACTACATCTTATATTTTTATCTAAGAATAGTAAAATCCCTACAACTCTGTGCACATAGGAAAATTACCAAACCACATAAATACTATCTTGTGTGATTGTTTTTCTTAGACGCATATTTCTTTTTCTCTATTATTGCTTCTCATAGATTTGGAAATTTCAAGCGTATTCCCTTCGCTAAGATCTCACATATTCAATGAATTGAACTCCAAGATATCTATAAACAAAAAAGTCATTAGTAATATCTGGCGCAGATTAAGGTTAACTTTAAGAGAAAATCTAACAAAAAGTTATTGAGACAATAACATTCCTGTTACACAAAAAAAGAAAAAAAAAAAAGAAAAAAAAAAGGAAAAAAAAGAGAGAATTCAACTTTCTACTAATTTTAACAGATTTGTTGTTGACTTAGACGGATTTTCCATATATAAAAAAAATAGAGGATTGTGACATTCAAATACTTGTCCCGATGGCCAATTAAATTTATTAACAATGTTAAAAAGCCCTCCAAAAGATATGGCCAAATATAATGTCTAATAATTTCTTTAAAAAAAGTGTAATCAATTTTCCATCCATACTGATAATGCGAGACTGTTCGCTTGATCTTGATAGATGTGTGAGTAGTTCCAACAAATTTCTATGATTTTTTGTAACCTTTTCTTAATTTCAAATTAATTACCAAAACAAATAAAATTTTCGTGCTAAAAAGCCGCATGCTGTATACCAATGGGCTGCCCTCAACTAGAGTAGGGTGGCCCAAACTAGAGGCCCAAAGGGGGCTATACTTGCCCTCAAGTGTGGCACGTGGCCCTCCTCTAATCATTTTTAAAATAATTAGTCGCTAATCCATACAATACACTAGATAGTTAGCAAATATTAAATATCTTCACTTTGTTCAATGCTATAGTGAGTAACCTTTTGAGATGGCTTGGTGGTTCTTAAAACCACATGATATCTATGGGATTTTAGACTATCTCTTGCCAATATCTTGAGGTCACCCCAATGGATTATTTTTTGTAAAAACCTAGTGTATCTAAGATTGAGGAACTACATATACCTGAGGGAATAGTCAAATACTTGAAGAGGTCTGGTACCCTTGTTTGTAAAAAAAAAATTTACTACAATGAATTAAAAAAAAATTAATAATTAATAATTAGAGTTCAAAATAAGGGACTTTTTATTAGATGAAACAAATGCACACTACTTATGTTTCTACCATGCTATTTATTTCCATAAAAACAATTGATAAACATTTACAACATCAGGAAAGACATTAAAAAAAAAAAAACATACTTATGACATGTTAGACATCAAATTTTATAAGAAAACATATATAATTCACATTTACATATACATATTTTCTACTAAGCTTGAACAAAATTGGTATAAGTGTCTCTGAAGCATTTAGTGCATCTTATATAAAGATACTTTGGTGTCAAATATGATAATAAAAATATCTATATAATTTGGTGGCATCTATTACATATAGCTTTCTTTTAGCATTTAGTTCATTTGTGGTTTGTAAAGAATCTCATCCATGTTGCCATGATCCATTATAAAATATAGTATTGATCAGGTAATATTTCAGTTAGGTCCATCTATTACCTTGAAATAATAGTTTCATATCTAACTTCATAGGACATATATAGCATGTATTCTGCATTCTTAAGCACAATTTATATCAATAAGAAATTGTCTAAAAATCAAACCAAATGAACCAATTTTTTTTTAGAGAGAGAGAGAGAGAGAGAGAGAGAGCATGTTTGATATTAATGTATTGACAACAAAATAAAATAAAATTATTGGTCAATCACATTGATTATCAATCAATTAATCATAACTCACTTCAAGACTATAGTTAACAAAAAAAGGAATTACTAATAGCATATTTCATGATTTAAATCAAAATTAAATCTACAGAGATGCAATTCATGCCTCTTAGCATACCTTTTCTTCTTCTACATACCAAAAGTTTAGAATAAAAAACACCATATTTTAGATACTTGTACAAACTTTAATACCAAATCTTACAAATCTCAAAATAGAAAACCAAAAGTCCACAACCTACTAATATGAAATCATGCTCTAGGACTTAAAGGAAGGCTATGCACAATAAATGTACATATTGTGGTTAAACTCATTATTTGCCCTCAAAATTCAATATTTCCAAACTCAAATTACTTTTTCAAACCATTACATCCAAATACTAAAATCATCCCTTACCTGTGAGGCCGTGACCACTAAAACCTTTCACATACATTTTCTTTTAATGTGAGTTTTTTTTTTTTTTTTTTTTTTTTAATTTTTTTATTTATTTATTTTTTTTTAAATTAGTTCAATCCTAACTAATATAATATATTATAAAATCTATGGCTCTAGCTGGTTAAATCTGCCAGACGTTTTCAAATATAAAAGTTCTGAAAACTTACAAAAGGCCAATAATAATAATAATAATAATCATAATCATAAAATTAATAATCTAGAAATTATTGACACAAAACAAACAATTCAATTTCAAGCATTGAACATACTGATAGGAAAAAAGTTTTGAGAGAGAGAGAGAGAGAGAGAGAGAGAGAGAGAGAGAGAGAGAGTTTTGAGAAAAGAAAAAAGTTTTGACTTATTTATGATAGGTAAAAAGTGATTGCTAACTGTTGGATCTAATAGGAATGGATGGTTGAAAAAAGGTGAACCCTAATTAAGTTATATTAGGTATAATTTGAACCCATCCCCATATATATATAATTTATTTATTTTACTTGAAGATATAATCAATCTCATGCAATTCATTTAAAAGTAATGACATTAAAAACAAATGAGTAATTGCCCCAAAGTGCATTTGTATATTCATAGCCTTCATGTTTAGAAAGATTTTCACTTAAATTTAGTCGGATTGAAGTGGACGAAAATGCTACATTAATGTGGCTTATCAGGAGTGCAGTAACAATAAGTGGGTTTCAGTTAACTCAAATGGTAAAGTCTCTGATGGTTATATAAGATATTTGGGGTTCAATTCCCGCCTACACTAAAAACTGATTGGTGTCTTAGTCTAATAATAAAGAGTATTTATTAGGAGCAGGCGTCATAAGTTGAAACTCTTTCTCTCAAAAAGAAAAAAAAAAAGGAGTATAGTAACAATAAATGTTATGCTTAAGATTTTAGATATTATGAGTTTGAGATATATATATATATATATATATATATATATATATATATATATATAGAATAGATGATCTTAGTCTAAACCTATCTTTTCCCATTATGTAAGTACACAAAAAAATAGGCCAAAGTAGACCAAAATGGACCTAAATTAGTAGAATAGACCGAAGTGGTTTGAATGGAGTGAAGTGGAAACAAATTGGCTGAATTGGACCCAATAGATTGAATGGACCAAAGTGGATAGAATGGACTAATTATGACCAAAATGGATCAAATAGGACCGAAGTGGACAAAATGGGCCGAATAGGGACAATGTGGACTGAATAGGAACAAAGTTGATAGAATGGACCGAATAGGACTGAGTGAAATGAATAGGACCAAAGTGGACCAAATAGGATCAAAGTGGACTAAAGTACACCAAAGTGAACAAAATAGACCAAGTGGTACCAACGTAGACCGAATAGAACCAAAGTAGACTGAATAAGACCAAATTGGATAGAAGAAGACCAAATACAACCAAATTGAACCGAATAGAACTGAAGTGGTCAAAAATGGACCAAATTGGCCCAAATAATGCCAATGTGGACTGAATAGAACCAATTTGAACTGATTAGGACCAAATTAGACTAAAGTAGACCAAAGTTTATAGAATGGATCGAAAGGGATCAAATTGGACCAAATAGAACCAAAGTGGACTGAAAAGGACCCAATGTAACCAAATTGGATTGAATAGGACCGAAGTACACAAAATGGACCAAATTAGACTAAAGAAGACCAATGTAGCCCGAATGGACCTAATAAGACCAATATAGACCGAATAGAAGCAAAGTGGATAGAATGGACTAAATTTGACTAAATAAAACCAATGTGCATTGCATAGGACTGAATAGGACCAAATTAAACCAAAGTTGACCGAATAGGACCAATATGGACCAAATGGGGGCAAAGTGTACAAAATGAATTGAATGGGACCAAAGTGAATCGAATAGGACTGAATAAACTGAATAGAACCAAAGTGGACTGAGTGGATTGAAAAGGACCGAATGGATAGAATATGACCAAATTGTTTTTAAGGGTAAGTTAAGCTAGTAAAAAAAATTATATATATAAAAATATATGTTAAAAATAATAAAGGCATTTGAACCCCCTAAGGAGTGTGTGGCACCCCTATTCAAACCTTTTAAAGCTTTGTGGGTGTTCACATTTTGTTGTATGCTACTTGGGTTTTGATTTTTTTTTTCTTTTCTGTTTGGGTGTTTGGAAAATTGTGGAATAGTGTGGAAATTTAAGATTTTGTGGAGTTTGTAGCTGTATTAAGCTTTCTCAGTATTCATTTTTGTTGTATGCTTATTGGATCTTGGATATATATATATATATATATATATATATATATATATATATTTGTTTTGTTTTATGTTTGGGAGGTGGGAAAATAATGGTAAAGCATGGAAATTGAAAATTTTGTGTAGTTTGTTTGAATATCACATTGATCAAACAATAGTGTTGTACTTGTTTATTTTCTTTAAATTATTTGGCATAATTCTTTGTTGGGAATAATACATTCCCATAAACCTATTATAGAGTTGATGCTTTGATGAGTGCTTCCCCGTTTACTTGTGAGGAGGGCTAAGTGAAACCGGAATTTTGAATAACTTTATCTTTTGTAAGCATTATATTTAGTGAGGGTTATATATCATTGGCAACAAAGATAATTTTTGATTAAGTTAATTAAATGTGCTAGGATTAGACCTAAACCTAGCAAAATTATAATTTGAACCTTGCTTGGTTGCTCGTAAAATCCAAAAATTGTGAATTGATAGTAGTATTTCTTTCCAGATATTTATTTGTTCATGGCAAGTTATTAGTATGAAGCTGGTTTAAATAAGTTCATTTTTTGGTCTATTATTTCTCTGTGAATGCTTATCATAGTTTGTATATTAGGTTCAATTTGTTTGTTTAATTTTCGTTTAGTCATTTTTACTATCATTTCTCTAATGAAAATTATAATATGGTTATTCAGTATTCTTTTTCTTGTAATTTCTTGCCCATGGTGAATGAAGAATGAGTATAATTGTTGTTTATTCTATTTATTCTATTTATCATTTTATTGTTGATTATTCAAAGGAGATAATGATATAACTTCACATTTTTATTGTGTTTTGTGGTATCAAAAATTGGAAATAATTATCAGTTCGACTTTGTCAATTATCTCTATGATTTACAGTTCCCAAATAAACCACACCTATCAAATAGGATCCTCTAATTCCTATTAAACCTATTCCTATAGTAGTAAATAGTACCCACTGAGAAGAACAGCGCTTAGTGCAGCGAAAAGGATTTATGGTTTGAATTTTTATTTGTCTGAAATTGTTTGCAGTATGATTTTGGAAGCAATGACACAGGATATCTTATTTAATATATGCTTGGAAGTGATAATGATCATATATTATGTAGTAGACTTATGATTGATGTTCAAAATCTAATGTGCCGATATAATCATTGATTTTTACTTAGAACTTATGTTGTTTATTTCTTGATTAATCTTGTTTCTGCAGAGATGGGTGAAGAGACAGTCAAGACGGTGATTCTAGAGTCGGTGTTGAAGAAGAGGAAGAGTGAGGAAGAATGGGCATTGGCAAAAAAGCAAGATCTTGAGGCTACAAAAAAGAAGATTAATGCAGAAAACCGGAAGTTGGATTTCAATAGGGCCAAGCAGTACTCAAAGGAGTATGAACAGCGGTATGCATTAGTCATCTGTAATTATATTTAGTGAATACTGGAGTATTATGTTTTGATGATTCCTTAATTATTGAGTATCTATTATTTGGGCTATTCAGGAGAAGGAGCTGATTAGGCTGAAGCGTGAGGCAAAGATGAAAGGAGGCTATAATTTTATGTTTTCCCGGAGGCCAAACTTTTGTTTATCATTCGCATTCGTGGGTAAGTTTCGTTTGATTACTCCGTTACGTGAATCTTTGTGGTAGATCACCAGGTTCTTATATTTTGGAATTTGGAACTTACAATATCAATGCCATGCACCCAAAGACAAGAAAGATCTTGCAGCTCTTGCGTTTGAGACAGGTATTACATGAAACTCATCCCTTATGGTATTATATAACGGTATCTGGTTATTATGGTTTTTATTTATGTTATTGTCTTGGTCATGAAGGTAAATACATCCTTTTGAAAGGGTAAGGCAGGCTCAGACTATATGCTTATTGTACAGTGTATTTGTATATAGACTGGCAGTACTCTTGTTTTTAAGCTATTTAGGTTTAAGATCCTTGAGTCATAGCCTAGAATTCTTTGAGGCAAAGCTCAATCCTCTAGTGTCAAGGTGTAAGCACGTTTTATTTTTAACTTTTAGATCTTTATATAAGCATTACGTATACACTATTTCTAATAGGGTTACTGTTGAATAGTTTGAAACTTTAAGCCCTATGTTGTCAGGGTTAGTAACTTAGTATAAGCTAATCTGAAACTATGCCTGATTCTTTTATTCTGAAAGCTGGGACATGGTGACTGTGGACTTACGAATGGAACGTGTATGGTATTAGTGATAACACACCTTCAGTATGCAGTGATTGGCCAAGCAATCAAACTCATCTAGGACTAGAAGTATATGATCTTTCACTATTTTAGTATATTGGGACTGAAATAATGAAATTGAATGATTGAGGAAATTAGTAAAATTATTTTACCGGTGTTATCAATGATGGCTAACATGATTACTATTTCCTAGGCTGCTTGAGTGCTGATTTAATCATGATTGTTATGTCTTTAAGTTGTATCGGCTTGATATATTTTTGTCTATGTTTGTCAAAATGCCTGGTTGATTAAACGTATTCCTTAAACAAGACTCTGCTAATTTCTTTCATATATCTTTTTTATTTTTCTTTAAAACAGATCTTCAATGGTGTCTTCTTGTAAGTGAACAAGGCTACAGTGAATATGCTCCAAAGGGTTGAGCCTTATGTGACTTACGGGTGTGTATTTTTCTGTGTCTCCCTCTGGTCATTTGGCTTTCATAAACATCTGTAGTTCAAAATTTGCATGGTCTCTCATTAACTGGTTGTGCATGTTTATAGATATCCCAACTTGAAGAGTGTGAGGGAACTGATCTATAAGAGAGGATATGGAAAGTTGAACCAGCAGAGAACTGCTTTGACTGATAACGCCATTGTTGAACAAAATTGTAATTCCAAGATAGTGCTGTTTCGTGAGGGAAGTGTTTGTTTTAACTTGTTGCTTATATGCTATAATGTTGTCACAGTTGGACAACATTATCTGTACGGAAGTATGGCATTATCTGTACGGAAGATCTCATCCATGAGATAATGACAGTTGGACCTCACTTCAAGCAGGCAAAGAACTTTCTGTGGCCATTTTAGTTGAAGGCAACCTTGGGTGGTCCAAAGAAGAAGAGAAACCACTACGTTGAAGGAGGAGATGCCGGAAAACGCGAGAATGAATTGGACTTATGAACTATTTTGTTAGTTGGAGGATTGAGGTTTTCATTTTTCCTGGTTCTGGAAGTAATCTGAACACCAATATGTTAATGGTGTCTACCCTTGTTTTTGGATTTGAGTTTCAGAAAATTTTGTTGCCTTCTAAGATAGTTTTTACCATTTATGAGTACTCAGTGGTGCTAATATGTTCCTTGGATTTTATTATTAATTGTTGTATGTGGTTCTATTTGTTGATCTGCCAGATCTTATGTTTATTGCAGGATCTATCTTCATTTAGAAATATTCAAGGACACAATTTTTGCTGCTTAGCATGCTTTGTCGATGACATTTTTTTCTTCTAAATTCATCTTGCAAAAACATTCTCGTATTCATTATGCCAATTTACATTCAATCATTAAAGTAAAAGATATGCCATTTTTTTTTTTTTTTAACTTTTTACCATAGAATTGTTTGTCATGTGAGTCTCGTGCATGTATTTTTAAGCAATTTATTGGCTTCAGAAAATCCTTAAGTTGACTTCTTTGACCTCAAAATGGGTGATCGAGATGGGTCAGAGGTCTGAGCCATGCCTCTGCGTGTTCCACAAAATACGAGTTGTCACTATGCAAACGTATTTCTATCCAAATTTACAAGAAAAGGAATCTTCTTCCGGACATCAGGTCACTTTCTTAGCAATTTCCTCCTATTTTACAATAAAGTATGGCTTTCAAAAGTTTACGGACAACAAGATTTCTCGGTAATTTGATTTCCCTGATGTACTTTTGCATGCATGAACCACGTTATTGTCCCTTCTCTGTTTTTATTTTTTTCGAATAATTATTCATTAATGAATTAAAAAAGGTCCTATAGCTCTTGAAAACAAAATATTCTGCTATCCCAAGAGGAGGGGTTTGCTAAGGTTAACATCAGACCAACAGATCACGCAATCCCAACTTAGCCATTTTTACCTTATGTTCAACAGCTTTAAATTGTCCCACTTGATTACAAGCTCACGTTACTAACCTCGGTACTTAGACATTAGACAGAGAGTGCTCAATTTACCGCTGTTCCTAAACATAAACATAAAGTACTCGTGTTTCCGTAAAACGTGAGTCACCAGATGTAGGTTCAAAGCCTACAAAGCATGATTTCATTCTTATTATTCTTTGGTAAAAAAATTACACTGAAATAATTGAATAGAAATTAAAATAAAAGTGAGCAAGGGATCGAATCGATAAACCTTTGAAGCAAAGTAAGTTAGACTAATGATTGGATGGTGCATATTGAAGAAAAATATTTGTTGGGAATTGAAGGGGCTAAGAAGTATTCACGAGGATAAGATATTAATGTTGGAAAGGTCATAGAAATATGCCTTACATTCCTAGTGCAGTGCAGTTTTGGAATAAGAGGAAGAAAAAAAAAAAACTAAGAAATAAATGGCTGGACTTTCAGGAACTTGAGTTCTTAGGTACTGCCATCATCTCCTTCTATACAATCAACTTATTCGTTAACCGAATTTCAGGAAATAACAAAGAAGTTTGGGATACTTATAACAAAGCGTTTCTGAGCCATTGATCGTTTGACCTGAAGCTTAGCTCAATTAGTAAGATCTTTGTTTTCGAATAAGAGAATTGGGCTCAAAATTCCACCTACATCAGATTAGAAATCAACAAATGTCTTAATTTGATAGTAAAGAGAAATTATCATGTAACAATGTCATAAGTTTCAACTTTTATTCTATTTATTAAAAAAAAAAAAATGCTAAGCTCAAGGACTAAACTCTGCTTCAATGACAACACAGCAATTACAAGCTGACCAGAACAGAGGAATAGCTGGGCTTGTCTTAGCTGTTGTGAAGCTTGTAAGTTTTTTTTATAGGTGTTTGTGTTTGCATGTGTGTGTGTGATATGAAGTTTGAGCTATAGACTGAGCCAAGATATCCACACAAAGAATGATATCAAAATCTCAAAAAGGATCATTCTACTTGGTCATATGTGGTTCTATTTGTTGTGTTAGGGTTTTAGATCCTAGTTGTCTAAAATTTTAATCAACTTTTAATCAAATAATTAATTAGATTAATTATGCAATAGATCTGAATCAATTAAACATCAAACAAGCACAAATCACATGAACACCAAGAATTAATGATGACCCAAAAAAACTTTTGAAACTATGGTTTCAAAGTAAAAAAAACTAAGGAGGATTTAACTTAAACAATTCTCAAGATAATATTTCATTAATAGAATTGAAGTTTATACAATAGACTTAATCCTAAATCTATTGCTACCTCATGTAGTGCTTATTGGCGTGACCACATGTAGTTCCAAATTCACGGATTCTTTTACTGTGAAACTATTGCACACAAACTCTCTTGTTTGTGACTTTGAGATCTCCACTCAAAGATTTGGATCAGCAACACAAACTCTCCAGTTTGTGACTTTGTGATCTCCACTCAAAAATTTAGATCAGCAATTGTGGTTGATTGAATGCAGCAACTTTGCTTTATGACTGGATCTATTGTTTGCATAAGGTTTCTAATTGTAGCTCCTAAAGGGTATGGAAAATTTCCAGATTTGTGTACAAAACACTCCTTTCTTGAATGTGTAAAAATGTGGTTTAGGGTTTGTATTTATATATGCTTAGTTCCATTAAAACTCTAGATCAAATGGCTAAGAGAGAAGCAAGATCTAAAATTTGGCATGAATCTCAATCGATTGAGGTTAGTGAAACTTATTTGCACATTGCTTTTCTGATTTCTTAAGTCTTCAACTGTGCAGAACTTCATTTGTCTTGTATAACTGAATATTTCTAGACTAAAAGCTAGAATTTGTGTGAAAACATAAGAGCTTGTTTATACCCCCAATTAAAAATTACGGCTCGGTTGTTTTTACTCTAACTTATCTAAGTGTGGAAACAAGAATAAATGAAGCGCAATCAACCAATACTACTCTAGTGCATAAACATGAACAACAAACAATAAAAATAAGGCACAAGAGTAAGGGAAGAGAGATGCAAACACAAGATAATACGGCGATGTGTTATCGAAGAGGAAATCGAAGAACTAGGCAAAAAACCTCTCTGCTACCCTCCAAGCAATAAATTGATCCACTAGATAATAAGTTGGGATACACGAATAGCAAGAGACTCTCCAAGCCTAATCTACCCAATATACCTAAGCCTTCCAAGCCTCTACTCCAACAAGGCTTCTCAGAACCGTGTCTTATTTAGCTTTTCGGATTCCACAATTCTCTTGATTGCATCTGCCAAGCCTCACCGGTTTCTTTTGGCAAATCTCGAAAACTTCCCAAACTCCAAAACACTTTCTACACTCTAAAAAGTTGTGGGTTGTGTTTGGGTGCAAATCTCCTCTCAAGGTATGACAATGGGAGAAGGAAAGAGAAAAGGCTAAGGATGAGTAGCTCTCTCTCTAAGGATGAGTAGCTCTCTCTCTAAGGATAAGTAGCTCTCTCTCTCTCTAAAAGATGAGTGTGTGTGTTGTAGAAAACCTATCTAGGGTTTTTCTCTCTAAATGACCTCCTTTACATTTATGGGTAATGAGGGTTTATATAGTGTGGGTGAAGGGTAAGAAAGTCACACTTAAAAATCTTCCAGGCAGAATGTTTCGCGACTACCTCACGGGAAGGCTTTACCCGCGAGACACTCGCAAAACTGATAGCCTGGCATGACTCTTCAACTTTCAGTCATGTGCTTCTCATGTGGCTACTTCGCGGGTTAGCTTCTCGTGAGCTTCTTGCAAAATCCACTTGATCTTCAATTAAGCTTGAGTTTTCACCAACTTAATACTAAACCTAATACAATAAAATCCCACAAAATACAAAGGACAAAATTAAAGCAATTACAACACTTTTTGTCATGGAATAAAACTGTGGGAACACAATCTATTTGTCCGCTTTGGGGGATTTTCACTCCAGGCCAAGGGCTAGACCTTGTAACCTGTAAGGCTTGACACCCCGCACGGCTTTGTCCTCTTGGCGAGTGTGGGCATGCTCATTTTGCAAAGTCCTACATCGCTTGGAGAAGCGACCCCCTATGCCTTATAAGCTTGAGCTCAAGGCATAAGGGTACCATTACAAGCTCTGAGCTCAAGCTTATAAGGCATAGGGGGGGCGCTTCTCCAAGCGATGTGGGACTTTGCAAAATGAGCATGTCCACACTCGCCAAGAGGACAAAGCCGTGCGGGGTGTCAAGCCTTACAGGTTACAAGGTCTAACCCTTGGCTTGGGGTGAAAATCCCCCAAAGCGGACAAATAGATTGTGTTCCCACAAAAACCAACATAAAACATTTGTAAATCACAACTTTACATAGACAAACTGACAAACTAAGTTCTAAGTTCTAAAGGTTACAATTTGTTTATGGTTGCCAACCTAAAAATATGGACTTCACATGTTGATTAGCGATCTTATGTTTATTGCAGAATCTATCTTCACTCAGAAAGTATGCAATTACACAATTTTTGCTGATTTGCATGCTTTCTCAATGCCATTTCTCTCTCCTAATTCATTTGGCAAAAACATTCTCGTATTCTCAAAATGCCAATGTATTAATTCAGTTAAAAAAAGATATGCCATTTTCTAACTTTTTCCTTAGAAATTTGTCTTGTAAGTCTCGTGCATGTATTTTTAAGCAATTAATCGATTCCAAAAAGTTATTGGGACGATTTCTTTGCAAGGAAATGGATCTTCTTCAGTACCTCAGGTCATTTTCATTGCAATTTCCTCCTATTTTACAACGAAGTAAAGGCTCTCTAAGACTTTGTTTGGTTGGAGTATAAAAAGGTGGGAGACAGAAAATGGAGAGGGATACAAAAAAGTAAGAGATAAAAGAGATTTTAGTTTTCCCAAGTTGAAATATCTTCTTGTTTGGTTGAAAAGAAAAATGATAAATAGAAAATGTAATTTGTATAAATTTACTCATACTCCTATAACATAAAATATTATAATATTTTATATTCTATTACTCACAGATATATAACTCACTCACATTTTTTTTAATTTCACATTATTATAAATTAAAAAAACCCCACACATTGAGCTGTTGGTGGTTCTGGTACTTACCTTTTAGGATGAGAAAAAAGAAGAAGAAAGAGAGCTTTGGTTTAGTACTGACCGTTTAAGAAAAGAAAGATTGGAAGAAAAATTGAAACTGTGAGATTCACAATTAGTTTTCACCCGTGTAAATTGGGGAGAATTATTTTTGGTGGGCCTAGGTGGAAAATATCTTCGACCATCAATTTTTCCCCATCTTTTCTTCTGTACCAAACAATCCAAATTTCCCTTCCCCTTTCTCCATTCACCCACTTTTCACCTCCAACCAAACACATACTAAAGTTAAGAGACAACAAAATTTTGTCTATAATTTGGTGACTCTGATGTACTTTTGCATGAGAGTACAATGTTAGTATCCCTTATATACTTGGATATTGGACAGAGGTTGCCCTATTTGCTGAGGTTCCCAAACATAAAATACTCTTGCTTCAGTAAACGTGAATTAAGTAACCAGGTGTTGTTGGTTCGGAACCCATGATTTCATTCTTGTTATTCTTCGATAAAAAAAATATATATATATATATATATATATATATATATATATATATTGCACTGAAATAATTGAATAGTAACCACTTATGGATTAAGATTAAAGCAAGCAGGGGGTCAGAAATAAACCTTTGAAGCAAAGGAAGTTGGTCTAATGATTGTTATTAATTAAAGGGGGCTAAGAAGCTTTCTCCTAGTGCAGTGCATTTTTTTTTTTTTTTTAAATATGAAAAATAAAAGAACACCCTAAGAAATACATGCCAAGAGACTTGCAGGAACTTGAGGCCTTAGGTACACTGCCATCATCTCCTTCTATACAACCCACTTTCATTAACCGAATTTTGAGAAATAACAAAAAACTTTGAGTTACTTATTAACAAAGCACTTTTGAGTCATTGATTGTTTGGGCGGAAGCTTAACTGATAAGGTCTTTTGTCTTTGAATAAGAAACTTGGATTTAAATTCTGCTTACACCAAAAAAGAGATCACTTAGTGTGTTGACCTAATGATAAAGATCAATTATCATAAAGTGGATGTCAAAGTTTCAAATTCTATGGTATCTATTACTAAAAACAAAATGCTGAGCTCAAGCACTAAATTCCGCTTCAATGAAAATACAGCAAATACAAGCACAGACCAGAACAGAGGAATAAATTGGTGTGTATAATCTCAAAAAGGATCATTCTACTTTGTCATATGGTTTTTCAGTTCCAGTTTCATTTTGAAGCTTAAGCTGTCTTGGTTGGTTCTTTCGAAGAATATTGAAAATCTCATTCTAGCCTAAGCTATCTTCAGTCTCAATTTAATTAACTGTGCTTTCAGTGGAGGAAGGAAAGCATTTTGGAAAGGTTAAACAAAGTTTTCTATGAAGTTTTATATTTCAATAGAACAGTGTTGTTCTTGTTTTCGAACGTGCAAGAGAAAGGGTCACAAACTCATAATGGGCCTTTATTAGTTACCAATTATCCCAAAAGTGTAAGTTATAAAAATCATTTTTCTAAAAATCATCTTTATGGTACCTTTTTGAGCGGGAAGTTTGTCTTTCAGAGTTTGTACTTCGAAGGTTTATGGCGCCGTGTGGACAGTGGACTTCAAATCAAAATTTTCAAACTCCTTGGTCAATAATCAAAACCATGTAAATGAATTCCTGGGAAGTATTTAGTAGGAAATGCCGAATAGAAAATAAATCCGTAACATGCGTGGAAAACAATGGAAATTATTGTTCAACCAAAAATCAAAATCTATCATGGTCTCTATTCTCTAGATGGTCAATTACGGATATGACGGGTTAGAACTTAAAAATACAAATTGTTTCTTTCCTCTTACCGTGGAAGAAACTCCAAGCCAATTTTCAAAATACATCTAATCGTTCTCTCAATTTATTTGATTGGAAGATAAAATAGGATTTTGTCGAAAATTTTGTGACCCTGATATACTTCTGCTTAGTGCATGCATGTACTATGTTACTATCCCTTCTCTACTTAGATATTGGGGGATTGCCCTATTTTATGAGTCTCCCAAACATAAAGTACTCTTGCTTCAGTAAAACGTGGGTAAAACAGATGTTACAGAGCTTTTTTTTTTTTTAATGAATAAAAAGGGTCTTTGGTGTGGATTCATAACCCCACATTACGTGACGGTAATGAATAATACCACGTATATCACTGGGGTCTTGATGAGGCTATCATTATGGGTATAACACATTTGTTGAATGTGACTTGGTGGTAGGAGTACTCATATCGCTTCACATTATACTTTGTAGAAGTTGAGCAGTTTGAGCAATGGTATATCATGTGAAGCGATACAAGGACTACTACCACCAAGTCACACTCCGCCTTGACGTTAGTTGTTATTCTTTGGTAAAAAGATTATACTGAAATAATTAAATGGCAATCTAAATTTGACCACTTATGGATTAAAAACTTAAAATGCAAGCAAAATAAACCTTTAAAGCGAAGGAAGCTAGTCTAATGATTGGATTTTGTATATAAAAAAAGATATATTTGTTGGGAATTAAAGGGGCTAAGAAGTATTTATATTTGCCTAGTGCAATTCAGATTTTGGATATGACCCCACAAAGAAATATATGGCAAGAGTTGCGAAAACTTGAGGCCTCAGGTTCACTGCGGTCATCTCCTTCTATACAACCAACTTATTCATTAACAAAAATTTGAGAAACAACAAAAAACTTGAGTTACTTATTAACGAAACACTTTTGAACCAAATGGTCTGGCTTGAAGCTTAGCTCAATTAGTAAGGTCTTATGTCTTCAGATAAGAGATATGAATTCAAATTCAGTTTGCACCAAAATAGAAATCAATTGATGTCTTGACCTAATGGTAAAGAACAATTATTATAGAGTGGATGCCATAAATTTCAAATTCTAAAAAACTGAGCTCAAGCACTGAACTTTGCTTCAACTAAAATACAGAATTACAAGCAGACCAGAACAGAGGAATAGGTGGGCCTGTCCTAGCTGGTCTAAATCTTGTAAGTCTTTTTATGGGTGTTTGTGTGCTCATGTGTGTGTGTGTGTGAATGATATGAAGGTCGAGGTCGAGCTTATAGATTGAACCAAGACATCCACTCAAAGAAGAAAATCGGAATCTCAAAAAGGATCATTCTACTTTGTTATATGGTTTTCCAGTTCTAGTTTCATTTTGAAGTTTAAGCTGTAACTGAAGTTTGATCATTTGAGGTTTCTTTCTTTTCAACTTCTGCTTCTTAAAGGCGCCTTTTTGAGCTGAAACTTTGTGCTTTCAGAGTTTGTACTTTGAAGCCAAGAGCTTTATAACTTAACTAATACCTTTTGATGTTCTGAAGACATCCAAGGTTCAAATTCCCTCTCATCCAATCGTACTATCCAGTTTAACAGAAAACGAGTTTGTAATTTGAAGGTTTATGGCACATGGAATTCAAATAAAATATTTTCAAAATCCTTTGTCAAATATCAAAACCATTTCCATGAATTTCTGGGAAATATTTAGTAGGAAATGCAACAACAGAAAGAAAATCTGTGACATGCGTGGAAATGAATGGAAATAGTGGTTCAACTATCAACCTATTATGGTCTCTAGATAGTCAATTACGGATATAATGGGCTAGAAATGCATATTATTTCTTTCCTAGACGCTCCAAGCCATTTTATAAAGTACATTTAATCTTTCCTCAATTTATTTGATTGGAAGACTACATATCTTTCGTTGTCATTGGTCTACCTGAATCCATGTGCTCAAAACCTTTTAGGAGTTTTAAATTGTCTACTTTCAGCCCCTACAACAAGCTATGAATTCCAATGCTCAGTAAGAGTACTCTGTCTATTTTTATAATTTTGTTATTACTTACACTATCCATTAATCTAGATGCTGAATTGACTGTTCAAAGTCACTTGTCTCAAAATTTTCATCGGTATTTATAAATTCACGGTTGAAAATTGCAAGAGGACTATATAAGTAATAATCCAGTCAGTACCAAGTAATAAGCCACTCTTTTGATACCTCA
This sequence comes from Quercus agrifolia, assembly GCA_029955455.1. Classification (NCBI taxonomy): domain Eukaryota; kingdom Viridiplantae; phylum Streptophyta; class Magnoliopsida; order Fagales; family Fagaceae; genus Quercus; species Quercus agrifolia. Next base: position 74,868,126 of record JARQAD010000002.1, read on the forward strand.
GTCAAGAAGTACAAACTTGGTACCCAGTCAAAGGCAGAAAAACAAATCAGCTAAAGAAAAAAAAAAAATATAACAGATAAACGGAAACAATGTCTTCATAACTAATCCTATCCATTAAAATGACTCCAAAAAAAAAAAAAAAATCCCATCCATTAACAGTGAAGAAATTGAAGCCATTTTTATGCAAAATGGTAGTTAAATAATCTTATATAGGATGACAATTCGCATCATCAAAGGCGACTCATTTAGTTTATGGCAGTAATGTAGTCCTGTATGTTGCTGCATTCAATTCCAGTGCAAAGTAAGCTTATGTGATTCAGCAAGGGGAATGAAGATACCGCTATATTTTGTGCATTGTTAGTTCTACAGAGTAACTATATAATTTGGAGATTGCTTGGTCTATGGTTGTGCCTTCTCCATGGAATAGCAGTAACTCAGAAGACTGTCTGGAATTTAGCATGTCTTGATAGAAAAGAATACTAGCATACAGACGGTAATGAGGCTGATGTTTACTGTAGATAGCTAGTTTGTAAGAAACTAAGGGCCATATAATAAAATTTTATGAGTTTGGATGTTTTACAGATTTATTTATTTGTCGAAAGTTCTGTAGAAAAAGAGGAGTTTTTTCTTTTGGGTGGGACCCATTAAAATAATCTGAAAGAACTTGTCAAAGACACCGTAAGAGTGGAGTGTAGTTTCAGGATGTAGTTCCAGCTGTGCTGACTGTAGTTAGGCTGTTTGACTTGGTACCGTATATATTGCTTCTTCAGGCTCTGTCCATCATTTTTTTTTTTTTTTTTTTTTTTTTTTTTTTTTTTTGGGTCCGTTTGGATCTCTTAAACCAAATTGTTTAATTTAATATATTAACCAAGTGATTACTTCAATTAATTATTTGGATCTAGATTAAACACAAATAAATTATATCATGCAAAGATGCGAAAAAATAAATAATACCACAATATAATGACCTAAGGAAATTGATGAAACGAACCGTTTGAAGATAAAAATATGAGAAGGATTTGACCTAACTATCCTTAAGGTAAAGTAAATCTACTATAAGAAAATTGAAGTTTTACAATCAGATTTAACCCTAAATTTATTGCTACCTCATGTAGTAACTTACTGACACAACCACGAGCAAGTTTCGAATCCACAGACTCCTTCTCTTCTTGGATTTACACCAACACAAGCCACCTTACTTGTAACTTTGAGATCTCACTCAAAGGTTTCAGATCACTTTCAGTAATGATCTTGATGCAGCAACTATGTTCTACAAAACACTTGATTGTAGTTTTGGCTCCGGTAGATTCTAGTGTTGTTAGAAAGTACAAAACCTCTTAAATCTCACAAAGAGTAACATACAAGTCTTCTAAAAGTCTTCAAAACGTGGCTAGGATTTTTCCTTTTATATGTGGAGAAGTTTAGATGAAACTCTAAATGTTTTTGCGAGCTTGGGCCTATTTAAAATTTTGTAGAAAAAATTGGACCTGCGATTTTCGATCGATCGAGCCAAATTCTCGATCAGTCGAGCAAGGCAGAACCACCCTTTGTTTTTCTGCAAACAACTAGACTTGAAACTTGAAACAACCACTTTTAAGCATTGCCTAAACACCTAGACAAGACATGTTTTGCTCTCGATGTGCTCACACAATACAAATGTGATTCTAAATATTTAAATCTAAATCTTTAGAACCTAAAATTTTTATTGAAGGAAATATGCTAGAGTTGCTCTTGCTATCACCTAGTGGAGAATTATAAATGCATACACTATCAATTTTTGATAATTTATAATGGCTTAACAGATATATATACATATATATATATATATATATATATATATATTCCTCAACCGAAGAGCCTCTAAGTGAGTAGTTAATATAACATATGGGGATGTCACTTGACTTAATAGGTTTCAGTCTATGAATTTGGGCCCAATTATGTTATATTAACCACTCCATCTTGTTATTCCTATTTCATGTGAGACTTCACTTACACTTGCATTCCCAACTAAAGGCGGCAATTCATATTTGTGCGTTTGGTTCATGTCGTGTCAACTCATAAGTATTCAACTATATGGGTCGACACTAACTTGATATGTTTATTATACAAGTCCTGATTCCTCAACCTTAACACGACTTATTTATTAAACAGGTTAGTTGTATTGACTTGTTTATCAGATTTTATCAAAACGAAAAAAATACAAATTTTAGTATTAATTCAATTGATTTGAAATATGGAAAACCAAACAAATAAAATTTTTTAAAAAAAATTTAAAACTAATAAAGTAACTACATTACAAATAATCATTTAAAACTAAAGTATATCTCAATATCATAAATAATCAATTACAATGTGTCAAACAAAATAAACCACAACAGCTAATGTTAGATCCCAACAATCAATTTAAGGAAAATAGATAAAAGTAAAAGTAAAGGATGATGGTGAATAGGGTTTCAAGTGATAGAGAGAAGTGAAGGATGAGGGTGGTAGAGGCTTGACACCGTAGTGATAGAAGGGTGACGGTGGTTAAGAAAGCAAGGCAAGGTGAGATGAGATTGAGGTTTGAGAGTGAAAGGCAATTGAGATTAAGGCTTGAGAGTGAAAGGCATCCATGGGGCTTGGGAGAATACAACTAGGAAAGAAAATAAATTTATATACCTAGGGTTTTGAAGAGTATATTGGTAACACCGACATGAACCTATTAAGTCTCAACTTATATAACTTGCACACCACTTGAAGTATGGTACCAGGTATTGGTAAGATAACACCTTGAGTTTTGGGCCAATTATGTTATATTGACCACTCTCTCTTGTTACTTTTATTCAATGTATGTAAGACTTTACTCACACGTTAGTACCCAACATTGTTAGGGAGATAACACGGGAGCCTTCAACTTAATAGTTAACATAACACCCAACATTGGTGGACTTGGGGAAATAACAGCTTCACTTGACCCAAAAAATTTAATATGAGTTTGGGTCTAAGTATGTTATATTAACTATCCCCTTGAATGATAAGACAGAATAGTTAACATAGTAATATACTTGGACCCAAACTTATAAACTTAAGTCTTTTAGGTCAAGTGTGTGTATATATATTTCCTTTTCTTTTGATAGCATGTACAAATGAGTTCAACAACACTGTCAAAGTGTCAATGCAACCAAAAAAAAAAATAAAAAATCATTTAATACATATATGGTATTATTTTTGAATTTGACAATAAAAGATAATGCTGCGTCATTTAACATTTTAAATAACGTGACCCTAACACAACTTAGCAACCATGGATACATTTCAAAATAGAGATAATCCTCTCTTTTTTTTTATGTAGTCTGTGTCTCCTTATACGTCCCTATCGGCCTCGCCGAATATATTGGCAAACATATTGCCACAAGCCATTGGCAATATGTTTGCCAATTGACACACACACACCACACACAAAAAAGAAAAAAAAAAAAGAAGAAAAAAACAAATTATATGGTGGGTACTAATCGTCGGGAGCAGATAGTGCAGTAGAACTTCCTCTTGGTTTTATGGCAAATTGGAAAGAAACAAAGGAACAAATGAGCATCGTAGTCCCAAGCCAACACTGGTCCTCCACAATATGGGCATGCTGCTCCTGCACCTTGCCTATTGATCACCTTTTCTCGCACATCGAACACTGATAAGAAACCCATAGTGTCGCTCCTCTAATTAGTCTCAACTCTTTAACTTTGTACATATTTCTTCTTTGCATGTTATTAAATACATGAGACGAAGTGGCAAGTAATGAGCTAAGAAGTTTCGTGTTCATTTTGGTGTTTTATGTCTATGCAAACAGCTGGTCCTCTGCTTGTAATTCCTTTGAAAAATAATGAAGAAAAGGAAGAAGGCAAGAAGGATAGGATTGTTTAAGGTGAACCATTAAAAGAAGGCCCATATTGGGACCCAATACTGAGTGGAAATCAAACTTTAGACTTTCCTTTGTTGACTGGGAACGAAACAACGTGAAAACAATGTACACGCGGAATTTTGAGGCTCGTAAGTTTCGGGTCACTTTCCTTCATTAAGGATCAGGTCGGAGGAAATTACTTGGCGTTTACATTGGGATCTTCTTCTTTATTTATTATTATTTTTTAATAAAAAATAGAACTTTATTGATTGATAACAATATTGACATAACTTTATATAAATAAGAAGAAAAGTTAACGGATGCGATGCTTGAAAAATGAAGGGTACGGTTTAAGAATTATTTTAAAAATTTTTTAATAAAAAAAATAACTTTTTTGACATTTTTAAAATTTTTTTTCTTCATAAAAGTGGTATTTAAAACTTTATTAAAATAGTGTATTAACAAATGCCATAAGGCTAAAATTGTGAAAATATTGTGAACGCAACACTTTTCCTTTTTCATAAATAAAGGCTAAAATGCAAAAAAAAAAAAAAAAAAAATCATAGTTTGGGTCAGTTGTAAAAACATCTCATAGTCCTTATAATTTATTGAAATTTTCATGTCTGCAAAATTGATCATTGAGATTAACTTTCATTAATTCTAATGGGAGAAAAAATCCTGTGGTCGATTTAGAAAAATTTTACTAACTGATTTGTGTCATCTGTAGTGTGAGTTTAGGAAGTGAATATAATTAGGTGGTTTTATTTTATTTTATTTTTTTTTTGCTTATTTTATGTAATGTTTGCAAGCCTTACACTACTTTTTCTCTCAGTTTTATTTCAAATAATCTAACTTTTAGCATTTAAAAAAAAAAAAAAAACTAATTTTAACCTTTTGTCACACACTATCCAAATAAGTTACAATAAATAAACAATTTCCAAATAGATGGATAGTGTATTTTTCCGTTCATACTAGCTAACAAAAGTTAGTCCTGGGGGCCGACATAAAAATCTCAAAAAGTTATACGGAAGAATTGAAATACCAGGAGGGGATGCAGCATAAAGGAGGAAATCTTCTATTCGAAGCATAACACAACAAACATGACCCCACATCAAAATTAATAAGGTAGATACATATGCATAAAAGGCCCACCATAATGGCGGTAACCAAATCCATGCATTCTCCAAGATAGTGTATTTGCGCCAAGCGGCAATGTATTACTTTCTGGGAAGCTTCTGCCTTGCACACCACCAAGCATCGTCGATCTAGCTTTGTGCTTTGGGCGATTGTGCAGTTCGATCCACCATTGAACAGCTATATAAGCTTTTGATGCAGAGCAACTCTCTTGTCTCTTGTAGTCTTGCAGCAAAACTGTCTCTTGTCTCTCGTCGATCTAGCTTTCTTCCATCTCCCACCCACCACTCGGTTCCTTGTAACAGGAGCTGTTGAACAGAAATAGAATTCTGCCAATGAAGTGTGAGGAAAATACTTCACCTTAAAATAGTCTGCTAAAAAGAGAATATGGCTGCTGCAAAAGAGTATTGATTACCACGCATTTGCTATCACAGACTTCTTTTGAAATCGTGTTTTGAAAATATGATTTTAAATTTTAGTTAAAATCATACTTTCAAAACATGATTTCAGAAGGATAGTGCAATAGCGAGTATATAAGTAATAAAATTTCCCAACTTAAGAAATCTCCATCCTTTCTTTGCAAGCATTTCTAAGTTAAACGCAGATCTCGGAATCCCAATGCTCCAATATTTGCTGTACACGGTTTAGGTTTTTTCAGGTATTATATAGGGTAATTAAACTTGTAAACATCCGGTGGGGCATTTTGGAAAAAACTATACAAACTCTATATATATACGGTGAAACGGAAATATTATAAAACAGAAATTAGGTACAAAATATTTTGAGTTAACAACCTCCCCAAGCGTTCATCAACATTTTACAATGTTTTTGAGTGTTTGATTGCATTTTGGAAAATATTTTGGAAGACATTTTACAATATTTGGCTTGTACATAAAATAAATAAATAAAAATTCACAAGCAACGACAAGCAATCTTATGAGTTTGTAATATATGTTAGAACAGTACAGAAAATTCAAGAACCAAAACTTCCCAAAAAAAAGTTATGGAAACCTAGAAAAATGAACAAAAATAAATCATACAAATTGAGAGAGAGAGAGAGTATGACCGATGGTGATACAGAGTAGCGACGCAATGGTTGGATGGCAGAGAGTTGGCTTTCCGCCTTGGGGAGGCTTTGTAATTGATGCTCTGTAGGTGAGGTGTAAATTGTTTTGCGCCTCTTAAGGGCGTAAACCATTTTACGCCTCATAAGCCAAAATTTTATAGTTTATCAGAAAACATTTTCAGGTTTGCTATCATTTTTAGCCACACTAAATGCCTGGAAATGGAGAACATATTTTTTGAAAAATATTTTACATCTAAATAAACATGATAATGGAATGTATTGCAAAACAGAGAATGGTAGGATATGTTTTAAAAGTGAGATTTCAAAGTAGAAAATTTGATAGACTAATTTAAACAAAGAAATAAAGTTAGGAAATTCACAAAAATTCACAAAAATTTCATAATATTTTTCAAATTAGTCTATCACCTTTAGTGTTTTTTCTATTATTATTTTTATTTCTCCATTCACATATGTCCGCTCTCCCTCTTATGACTTTAGCTAAATGAAAATGGTTAATGGTTATATACATATTCAATAAGTGAGTATATCTCTTTTAAAAACAATTAATCATAAGATACTCTCTTTAACAAATTTCAGAGAATAAATTATGAATTATATTACATTACAAAATAATTGCATATTCTGATCATGCATTGCGTGGATCTAAGACTAGTTAGTCTAACACCTCACGCATGAGTTTAACATAATCTAGAATAAAAAATTTTCTTGTGTGAGGTGGTAGGCTTTTATTTTTTTTCATCTCACCTTTGACAAATAAGCTATTGAAAAAGCTAGTATGCCTAACTCATGAAGTAATATCAAGATGCAACAATTTTTATTGTTGATTTTTTTTTTTTTTTTTTTTTTTGTTTTATCTTTACCTTCACAGCTGTTCACATATGATTTGTCATTTGTTGAAATCAGAACAATATTATTTTCACTTAGGTTCATGATATTACTTCTATTCTATCTCACTTACAGCAGATTATATGAAAAAAAAAAATTGTGAAATTTATATTTGCTGTATAAAATTACGCGGCTAAGCGTGCGTTTGCCTGAAGAGTTTTACACGTTTTGCATTTTTTTTGGTTGGTCCCACGGTATTGTTTATGGATCAGTCAACTTGTGAAAAACGTGTGAACAGCGTTTTGCTTTTTAAAAATTATTTTGCTACAATATTTTCAACAATAACTTTTCAATTTTCAATTTTCAATTTTTAACAAAATAAACAATATCCAAACAAAACCTAAGTTTGAAGAGATGTCTGCATCTTTTAAATGATGTGGTATAAGACATTTTGGAAACTTGGTTTGCAGGAAATGACTGGACAAGTTTGATATGTTCAAGTTTATAGTTTGTCCTTGGGGCTTACCAACTGACAAAGATATATGGACATACGGGTCAAATCTCTTTTTCCCTTGCAGTTGGTTTATCTTGATTTTGACTCTATTGAAGAGTTGAATTTTTCTTCTGCGTTTTAAGGGGACCAACCACGTATTCATGACTCGTAATGCATGTGCCAACGAGACTATTTTATAATTACGTCAGTTCTCTTTTAGAAAAAAGGATGTGGAAAACAATATCCAACTCTTTTTATTATTATTATTTTTTTTATCTTCCTTTCATCCCAACTACAAGATAGAATATCACACTTTTCTCCCTTTTCATTAATCTCCCATTTTTCATTATCTCACTTTTCACCCCAACCAAATATAGTGCAAGGAAAAATATCCTTTTACACTTTGTTACACCAACTAATATTCATAATTAATGCATAAATATTCACATTTTAAAACATGAAAGATGTCTAAACACAAGTGTATGATTATCATTGGCCTTGGTTTAATTTGTTGTCTCTATTCTATTCCGTTCACATTTTTTCTAGAATCACACCATTTGATACAATTTTGGCCAAAACTTGATGACCTTGATTGATGAATCATTATTTTTACATTGACCTATCACTTTCTTTTTGGCAAATTATAATTTACACACCATATGATTCGGCCGAAATTTAAGTTGCCTATCATTGGTTTGAAATTTGACATTTTATCAACTTGAAATTAGCTCAGTTAAAATTTTATAACCCATCTCAATTAAAAATAAAGCTAATTCATATGTAATCTTGCTCTACTTTTATGACTCTTTCCTCCAAAAACACAAAAATTATAAAAATACAAGATCAAATAAGATAAAAAAGAATCCAGCGAAACACTTACATTATAAGATTTCAAACTACAAATATGTGTGAGTTTTAGTTAACTCAACTGGTAAAGTCGCTGATGGTTGAATAAGAGATTTAGGATTTAATCCCCACCTACACGAGAAAGTATACCATGTTTCGGTAATACCAACTCAGCATCTGTTTTGATATTTCCTACCCAATAAATGAGTGACACATGTTTCAAAAAATCACATCAGACTACTTCAATAAATTAATCAAAATTTTCTATACTATCGGGAAGATAAATTAATAATTTATTTGAGTAGTCTGATGTGATTTTTTGAAATAGGTGTCACTCATTTATTGGGTAGGAAATACCAAAATAAATGCTGAGTTGGTATTACTGAAATATGATATACTTTCTCCACCTACACCAACAACTGATTGATGTCTTGGTCTGATGATGAAGAGTAATTATCAGGAGCGGACGTCATAGGTTGAAACTTTCTAAAAAAAAAAAAACTACAAGTACATAATTTAAATTTCCATCAAATTTTAGGTGGGTAAAGTATCAAATTTCAAATTACAAGTAAGCAACTTAAATTTTGGCCAAATCAATATAGCTAAGTTGTAAATTTTTTTTTTTTTTTTTCCATACGCTTACAATAGGAGGCACAAAGGTTGTGACGAGGGTTGTTGCAGTATACATACTTTCTCCTAAAGCTCATCCACATTTCGTTATTTTTCCATGGTCAGCGCCGACAATAAATTTAAAATATATAGTCCTTCTTCTTTGCCACGTCGTTTCCACGGTAATGGCAGTTATCCACTTCCTACCGACACCGACTTCCCTGGCTTTAATTTAATAACAAGGGATAGAGTTCGTGTTGGGTCCATACCCTACCATCCACAGCATGAAAACATTGATCTTACTATTTTTTGAAAGAAACCCATTGATTAACCACGGGATAGAGATACATATACGGCCCTTCTTGCAAAGATGATTGACCTTGCATCCATATTGGACATGGTAAAAAATCTGCTAAAGCTTCGACTTGAGAAGCACAACGTAGGTTTGGTTGGCATGAAGTTCATCGTCCAAATCCATCACAAGCAACGAATCATCAAGCAATCTTATGAGTTTGTAATATATGTTAGAACGGTACAGGAAATTCAAGAACCAAAATTTCCCAAAAAAAAGTTATGGAAAGCTAGAAAAATGAACAAAAATAACCCATACAAATTGAGAGAGAGAGAGAGTATGGCCGATGGTGGTAGAGAGTATAGCGACGCAATGGTTGGATGGCAGAGAGTTGGCTTTCCGCCTTGGGTCTTCGAGGCTTTGTTGCTTGATTTAAATTGATGCTCTGTAGGTGAGGTGTAAATTGTTTTGCGCCTCTTGAGGGGGCGTAAACCATTTTACGCCTCATGAGCCAAAATTTTATAGTTTACCTGAAAACATTTTCAGGTTTACCATCATTTTTAGCCACACTAAGTGCCTGAAAATGGAGAACATATTTTTTGAAAAATATTTTACATCCAAATAAACATGGTAATGGGATGTATTGCAAAACAGAGAATGGTAGGATGTGTTTTAAAAGTGAGATTGCAAAGTAGAAAATTTGATTTTTTGATAGGCTAATTAAAATAGAGAAATAAAGTTAGGAACAGAACAAAAATTCACAAAAATTTCATAACATTTTTCAAATTAGTCTCTCACCTTGAGTGTTTTGCTATTATTATTTTATTTCTTCATTCACATGTCTGCTCTCCCTCTTATGACTATAGCTAAATGAAAATTGTTAATGGTTATATACATATGCATTGAGTGAGTATATCTCTGTTAAGAACAATTAATCATAATATACTATTTTCAACAAATTTTAAAGAATAAATTATGAATTATATTACATTACAAAATAATTGTATATTTTGATCAAGCATCGCGTGGATCTAAGATTAGTTAGTCTAACACCTAATTTGGAATTAAAAATTTTCATGTGTGAGGTGGTAGGCTTTTATTTATTTTTTTCACCTCACCTTTGACAAATAAGCTATTGAAAAAAGCTAGTATGCCTAACTCATGAAGTAATATCAAGATGCAACAATTTCCATTTTTTATTTTTTATTTTTTATCTTTACCTTCACAGCTGTTCACATATGACTTGTCATTTGTTGAAATCGGAACAATATTGTTTTCACTTAGGTTCATGATATTACTTCTATTATATCTCACTTACAGCAGAGTATATGAAAAAAAAAATAATGAAATTTATATTTGCTGTATAAAATTACGCGGCTAAGTTTGAATAGATGTCTGCATCTTTTAAATGATGTGGTATAGGACATTATGGAAACTTGGTTTGCAGGAAATGACCGGACAAGTTTGATATATTCCAAGTTTATAGTTTGTCCTTGGGGCTTACCAACTGACAAAGATATATGGACATACAGGTCAAATCTCTTTTTCCCTTCATCTTAAGTTACTCGCAGTTGGTTTCATCTTGATTTTGGCTTGCAGTTGGTTTCATCTTAAGTTACTTGCAGTGGGGTCCACCTTTACATAAGAGGGAGAATATATACCGGAAATACCATATACAACCTCCTATCAAAGAGTTGAATTTTTCTTCTACGTTTTAAGGGGACCAACCACGTACTCATGACTCATTATGCATGTGTCAACGAGACTAGTTTATAATTACGTCAGTTCTCTTTTAGAAAAAATGATGTGGAAAACACTATCCAACTCTTTTTATTTATTTATTTATTTTATCTTCCTTTCATCCCAACTACAAAATAGAAAATCACACTTTTCTCCCTTTTCATTGATCTCCCATTTTTCATTATCCCACTTTTTACTCCAACCAAATATAGTGCAAGGAAAAATATTCTTTTACACTTTGTTACAACAACTATTTTACATAAATATTCATAATTAATGTAGAAATATTCACATTTTAAAACATGAAAGATGTAAAAAAACGAGTGTAAGATTATCATTGGCCTTGGATTAATTTGTTGTCTCTATGATCTATTTGGTTCATATTTTTTCTAGGATCACACCATTTGATACAATTTTGGCCATAACTTGATGATCATGATTGATGAATCATCATTTTTACATTGACCTATTACTTTCTTTTTGGCAAATTATAATTTATCCACCATGTGGTTTGGCCAAAATTTAAGTTGTCTATCAGTGGTTTGAAATTTGATACTTTATCCATCTAAGATTAGCTCAGTTAGAGTTTCATAACCCATCTCTATTAAAAATAAGACTAAATATGTAATTTTGCTCCACTTTTATGTCTCTTTCTTCCAAAAACACAAAAAATATAAAAATACAAGATCAAATAAGATAAAAAAGAATCCAGCAAAACACTTGCATTATAAGATTTCAAACCACAAGTATGCAATTTAAATTTCCATCAAACCTCAGGTGGGTAAAGTGTCAAATTTCAAACCACAAGCAGGCAACTTAAATGTGGTGGTCCATGGGTCTTCGTTCTCTGATCCTTGGTGAGCCATCGCGTTTTATGGACATCCCGAAGCCAACAAAAGGTACATTTCATGGCAATTTCTTGATTCACTCAGTGCGCAATGTAATATGCCTTGGGTTGTTTTTGGAGATTTTAATGAAATCTTGTTTTCCAATGAGAAACTAGGTGGTACAGACAGGGAGGCATAGATGGAAGCATTTAGAGATTGTCTGAGTAGGTGCAAACTAGTTGATCTAGGCTTCGTCAGGCAGAAATACACGTGGTGCAATGGAAGGTTCGAGGAATATAGAACTAAGCTCAGACTTGATAGGATTGTGGCAAATGAAGAATGGATGGTGAGATTCCTAGATGCTAGAGTGTTTCACTCCTCAATGTCTATCTCAAACCATTGCCTCCTTAAACTAAATCTGAGTGAAAGGCAGAATCGGAGACCGATCAAGAAGAGATTTTTGTTTGAGGCAATGTGGACAAGGGATGCCAAGTATAGAGAGGTGGTGGAGTTGGCTTGGGATCCAGGTAGAGGTGATCCAAATTTCCAATTAGCAGACAGGCTAAGGAGTTGCAAAGAAAAGCTTCAAAGATGGAATTGGAAAGAATTTGGTAATGTGAAGCACACAATTAAGCGGAAGCGAGAGCAACTCCAACAATTAGAGTCCCTTAATAGCCTCCACAAGAAGGCAGAAGTGATTCAGAAATTGAAAACAGAGATAAACGAGACTCTGACCAGATAGGAGATTATGTGGAGCCAGAGGTCAAGAGCTATGTGGATCAAATGGGAGGACCGCAACAAGAAATTTTTTCATGCCACAGCTAGTTAAAGGCGTAGGAGGAACTGCATCATATGACTTATGGACTTAGATGGAAGGTGGCAAGAAGACCCAGGGAGCATTGATGGTGTCATTTTGGATTATTTCTCCTCCATCTTCATATTAAACCACCCGTCTGACTTTGAAGCAAGCCGTAGTGCGATCAACCCTAGAGTGACCCCGATCATGAATGCTACTTTGACTGCTAAATTCAGGGTAGATGAGGTATAGAGTGCTCTTCATCAAATGCATCCAACAAAATCCCCAGGTCAAAATGGTATGTCCCCAATTTTTTATCAAAAGTACTGGGAATAGTTGGTCCGAATGTTATGATTGTGTGTTGAATACCCTTAATACTGGTGTGATGCCTTGTGGGCTCAATGAAACCTATATTTGCCTCATTCCAAAAGTTAAATATCCCCAAAAAATCATCGAGTATAGACCTATTAATCTGTGCAATATGAGCTATAAGATTATGTCCAAAGTGCTTGCTAACTGATTGAAAAGAATTCTTGCAGAAGTTATTAATGAATCTTAGAGTGCAAAAGCCCCAGGGAGGCTTATAATAGACAATGTGCTTGTGGCTTTTGAAACAATGCACTGTATTAATGGGAGGAGGAAAGGCAAGGATGCTTTAATGGCCCTAAAGCTCAACATGAGCAAAGTATACAATAGGGTGGAATGGCAGTATTTGGAAGTGATAATGCGAACATTGGGGTATAATGAGAGATGGATTTCCCTCATGATGATGTGTATTAGCACTATCTCCTATTCGGTGCTAATAAATGGGGAGGCCAAGGGTAATATCGTTCCATCAAGAGGCCTTAGACAAGGAGATCCAATCTCCATACTTGTTCTTGTTATGTACCGAGGGGTTGTCTGCCATGTTAAGAAAGGAAGAAGTGCAAGGAAATATCCAGGGGATTTCAGTTAGCAGGGGGCCCCCCCAAATTTCCCACCTATTCTTCGTGGATGATAGCATTGTGTTCTGTAGAGCCACTGTGGAAGAGGGCAGAAAGATACTTAAAGTGTTAGAGGACTATGAAGTAGAGTCGGGGCAGAGATTAAATAAGGAAAAAACTTCCTTATTTTTCAGCAAGAACACAAAGAGAGAAGTCCAAGTCCAAGTAAAATAGATTTTTGGGGCCCAAATCATTCAACACAACGAAAAGTATCTCAGTTTGCCACTTTTAGTGGGGAAGGGCAAAAGAAAGGCTTTTAATCTCATTAAGGACCAAGTGGATAGGAAAATAGCCGGATGGAAGGGCTGATTAGTATCAAGTGTGGGGAGGGAGATTCTTATCAAAGCAGCAGCTCAAGCTACCCCCACGTACACAATGAGTTGCTTCAAACTACCTGACACTCTTTACAAAGAATTAAATTCTATGATGAGCAACTTTTGGTGGGGGCAGAAGGATAAGGAGAGAAAAATGGCGTGGATAGCATGAGAAAAGTTTTGTATCCCAAAAGAAAAGGGTGGTATGTGGTTCAGAGATCTTAGAAAATTCAATCTTGCCCTTCTCGCTAAAGAAGGGTGGAGAATCTAGCAAAATCCTAACTCCTATAGTCCATAAGGTGCTCAAAGTAAAGTATTTTGTGGATAGGACTTTCAAGGAGGCCCAGTTAGGAAGGAGACCATCTTATGCTTGGAGAAACATAATGGAAACTAAGGACATTGTGGATTTAGGTTCCTGGTGGGTTATTGGAAATGAGAATGTGTTAATATTTGGAAGGATAGATGGATACCCATCCCGGATTCCTTCAAGATTGTTAGCCTGAGGGTCCCTCTAAAGACCAGGTTGCCCACCTTCTAGATAAAGAGATAGGGTCTTGGGATGTAGACAAAGTGAGATGTTCTTTTCTTCCACACGAAGTCGAGGTAATCCTTGGGATCTCTATCAACTCTCGCTTCTTGGACGACTCCTTAATATGGATGTGGACCACCAATGGAAGATTCTTGGTGAAAAGTGCATACAAGGTGTCCCAAAAATGGTTGAAGAAGCGTAGTCGCAAGGCTGATGGTGGAGGTGCCTTTGACAATTTGTGTATGTGAACCTTATGGAAACTGATTTGGAACCTAAAAATTGTCCAAACAAGATCAAACAGTTTATGTGGCGATCATGTATGAACATTATCTTGACAAAGAATCGCTTAAATTCTAGGGGAATCAGCATAGATGATTGCTGCGATCAATGTGGTTTGAGTGAATCTTCAGGCCATACTCTTTAGGGATGCAAGCTTGGTTCTGAGGTTTGGGGTGAATCAAGACTTAAACTGTCCTTATTCCCTAATCAACCACAGGAGTTCATTGATATAGTATGGGAGATTAGGGAAAGAAAACTTGAAATTGATTGGGATCTCTTCGCTATCACGACATGCAGCTAATGGAACCACAAAAATGCAGTTAGGCATGGAGGGCAACATAAGGATACAACCAGGATCACAAGAGAAGTAGCAGATTATATGAAGGAAATTTGGCAAGAAAGCCCCAATCCAAGCAAGTCTTCAAGTTCCACCAATCCCCAATGGTCTTCCACCCCCCCCCCCCCAACACAGACAGGGCTGGTACAAAGTTAATGTAGAACGAGCAATTTTTAAAGAGGTTGGATGCTATGGGTTTGGGGTGGTTATTAGGAATGAAGGGGGTCTTTTGATGGGGGCAATGAGTAAACGGTTTGAGCTTCCTTTGAAGGCACTGGAAACAGAAGCCTTGGCAGTGCAGGAGGGCATTCACTTAGCCTGGAACTTGGGTTTGAAAGAGATTGTAATTGAAAGTGACTCCCAAATGGTGATTTCTGCCCTTTTAAATCCTGATACTTCGTCGTGGTCCATCCAAAAAGTGATTGAAGGGTCCAATTTAAGCCCCTGTTGTTTTAAGTTGTTGACTGCATCCCATGTGAGTAGAAAGGGGAATTTAGCAGCTCACCTGATGGCTAGGATGACCATCTCAGTTTTAGATTGTAATATATGGGTTGAGGACACCCTGCCCATTATAGCTAATCAAGTGCTCAAAGATGTATCTAATTTGTACTATGACTCGGTTTAATGAAAGTTTAACTAAAGTTTCTTATCAAATTTTTTTTTTGGCCAAACCAATGTAGCTAAGTTGTAATTTGTAATTTTTTTTTTCCATACACTTACAATAGGAGGCACCAAGGTTGTGACGAGAGTTGTTGCAGTATACATACTTTTTCCTTAAGCTCATCCACAGTTCGTTATTTTTCCATGGTCAACGCTGACAATGAATTTAAAATATATAGTCCTTTCCTTCTTCTTTGCCACATCATTCCCACGGTAATAGCAGTTATCCACTTCCTGCCAACACTGACTACCCTGCCTTTAATATAATAACAAGGGAAAAAATTGGTCTTTACCCTTTTTAAAAAAACAATTCAGCATTTTGCCCTATTTCCCAAACTAATTAGGAAAATGCCTCTCTTTTGAAACTCGATTTTCTCAAAATCAAGTTAAGCCCTATAATGACGTTTTTAAGGAGCCTATAGTGACGTTTTAAGGACCTATAGTGGCGTTTTGTAACTCGATCTCCATGAAGTCGAGTTATAGGTAAAAAAAAAGAAAAAAAAATTGCATGTAACTCGACTTCATGGAGATTAAGTTACAAAACGCCACTATAGGTCCTTAAAACGTCACTATAGGCTTCTTAAAAACGCCACTATAGGGCTTAACTCGATTTTGAGAAAATTAAGTTTCAAAAGAGGGACATTTCCCTAATTAGTTTGGGAAAGAGGACAAAATGCTGGTTTTTTTTTTTTTTTTTTTGAAAGGGGCATTTGCCCATTTTCTCCTAATAACAAGGGATAGAGTTCGTGTTGGGTCTATATACCCTATCTTCCACAGCATGAAAACATTGATCTAACTATTTTTTGAAAAAAACTTATTGATTAACCACAAGATAAAGATACATATACCGGCCTTCTTGCAAAGATGATTGACCTTGCATCCATATTGGACATGGTAAAAAATCTACTAAAGCTTTGACTTAAGAAGCACAACGTCGGTTTGGTTGGCATGAAGTTCATCGTCCAAATCCAAGACCAAAATCTAATCTTTGTGATTCATTTAGAGAAATACACCAATTTTGGCATAACTTTATGCCACAACTTGCCACATGGTGAGTTGTGATTGATAATGATGTATTCCCACATGGCCTACTAACACATCCTTACCAATCACAACTCACCACGTGGTGAGTTGTGGTACAAAGTTGTGCCAAAATTGGTGTCCCTAGCATTTCTTGATTAATTTGTGTTTTTAAGACAGTGTTGATTGGTGTTTGATGTGATCCTTTGGGAATCATGATTGACATATGACAGATTTTTATTGGAGGAGGGGAGGACCATTGGGCATTATTGATGAGATCACTACAAAAAAATCGTCCTGTCCCAGCGTTTTTTTCCCGGCGTTTTTACAAACCGCCGTAATAGGTAAGCCTATACCAGCGCTTTTTGTCGGCGCTTTACAAAGCGCTACCATAGGAGGCCTATAACGGCGTTTTTCAAAAACGCTGGTATAGGAAGCCCAAAAGCGCTGGGATAGGTCATTCTGGTAAGGGAATGAGAAAAACCTGTCCCAGCGCTTTTAAAAGCGCCGGGATAGGTCTCTTTTCATAAGGGAATGAGAAAGACCTGTCCCAGCGCTTTTAAAAGCGCTGGGACAGGTCTCTCCATTCCCTTATGAAAAGAGGCCTATCCCAGCGCTTTTAAAAGCACCGGAATAGGGTCCACCTATTCCAGCGCTTCTAAAAGCGCTGGGATAGGTCTCTCCAAAACGCTGGGATAGGTCATTCTGATAAGGGAATGAGAAAGACCTGTCCCAGCGCTTTTAAAAGCGCTGGGACAGGTCTCTCTGTTCCCTTATGAAAAGAGGCCTGTCCCAGCGCTTTTGAAAGCACTGGAATAGGGTCTACCTATTCCAGCGCTTCTAAAAGCGCTGGGATAGGTCTCTCCAAAACGCTGGGATAGGTCATTCTGATAAGGGAATGAGAAAGACCTGTCCCAGCGCTTTTAAAAGCGCTGGGACAGGTCTCTCCGTTCCCTTATGAAAAGAGGCTTGTCCCAACGCTTCTAAAAGCGCTGGGATAGATCTCTCCAAAACGCTGGGATAGGTCCCTCGCACCACTTAAAAATTTTCAGACTTCCCACTTATTTTTTTCACCTTCCCACCACTTTGGCCTCTCGTTTTTGGTCTCCCTCTTCTTTACTTCAGATATTTTCCTCTCACCCACATTTTCTCTCCCTCTCACTCTCCCTCTTCCTTAACCCATTTCTCCTCTTCCTCTCTTCCTCTCTTCTTCTTTACTCAAAACCCACCATTTTTTTTCTGAAATTTCAAACACAAAAATATTACCCAAAACCACAAACCCTACCCAAAGCAAGGTAAATCTCTCTAGCTCTCATTTCTATTTTGTAGCAATATTTGTTTATATATTTGTTGTTAAATTTCTGGTTTTTTATTTTTGATTTTGGTTGAAGTTTGGTTTGGATTATGTGTATATTTTTGTGTAACTGTTGGTTGATTGTATGGGTTTTAGTTTCGGTTTTGTTTAAAGTTTTGATTTTGGTTAAAGTTTAGTTCGTTTTTGATGTTTCACAAATCAATCTGTTTTCGTTTTCAAACAATTTACCGTTTGATTGATAGTTAGGGTTTAATTTGGTAGAAAAATTCGAATCAGTTCCTTTTAGAATTTCCTTTTTAACGTTCTGTTTGGTCAGTGGGAAAAATGCACGAAACATGGACATGGACATTTGATTATTTATGTTGAATATTCATTTTTTGTTGTTGTTCTAGGCATTGTAAAGAGGTGGAGTCCCTAATGGTGATTGAGACTTGTGTGTGGTTGTGATTTGTGTGGAGATGGACAAGAACAAGAGCCGTACCGATCTGCTCGCTGCTGGCCGCAAAAAAGGTCATTGTTCATTTACTTTGTTTATTCATTCTATGTAGTTTGGGATTTTTCGTGTTTGAAACTGTTGTTCATCTGTGTTTGGTTGCTTAGAAATTGTAGGAAAAAAAATGGATATAGGTTTTGTTTCTTTGGTTTTATGATATTATCGAGTTCATAATTAAGTTAATTTTGTATTATAGTTAAGTTTTAGTTCGATAACTGTTTGGGGGCAACTAAGCTGGTTACTTTGTTTGAAGGAGTGGAAATAAAAAAAGTAGAAACGAGGTTTTTGCTTTGTGTTTTTTATTATTTATTTTGTATCTCATTGAGCAAATGTAGCACCAGGGTTTTTGAATATTTTATGTCGGGCATGATTGAGTAAATGTAGCATATTATATTATATATTAAAACATATAATATATAGTTGATCTATTGACTGAGTTGCTAGCTTTAGGATCCATGCATTCACACTTCACAATCATACTTTATATCTATTGTATATTGTAAAAGTTTAATAATTTTAAGGTTTAAACACTCTGTGGCTATCAAATACAAGTCAAAAGACTTCACGTTAATTGTCTCCAACGAAACTCAATCACCTTCATTCGCCAAGTTATGAATTAATAATTAATAATATATGTATGTATTTCATGCACTTCAGCACTTATAGGTGTGTGGATTATTTGTCTAGCTGTCTTATTTTATTTTTGGTCATTATGTGTTGGCAATTTCAATAATGAATTCATAGCTTAATCTGGCAGTGCTTAGTATTGTTGTAGTCCACAATTTTAATCGTAGTGTGTCTTGAGGGAACGCTTTTGCTTTCTCTTCTCCTGGCATTTGTGGGCTTTCTGGGAGTTACATTGGTATGCATCGTAATTTGTTAACTTGGATTGTTGCTACTTGATTTCCTTGTCCCCCAATATCTAGCAACAAAGAAGAGCTTGGCTTTCTAAGTTAGAAAGGATTTATCTTTATATTTTTGCATTCTTTGACATATAGTTGTTTTTTTATTTGTTGTTTTGCAACTCCTGTGATTCTCTGTGCATGTTAAAATTCTATTACTTATATGTATATAGAACTGTTTTTTTTTTTCTTTTGCTGTACTTGGCAATTTAAGCAGCCAAGTTTGATTAGGTTGATAAATTCTCTTTTTCTCCTGCTTTCATCATTCTCTTTTGCAATCATGAGAACTTAAAAAACTTTTTGCTTGTTTAATTTCATTTGAAATGGATAATTCTTTCATTTGTTGTTCTGCAACTTCTGCAATTCACATGTTAAAAATCTATTCTTTGTTTGTCTACAGGAACTAGTTTTTTTTTTTTAATTTTTTTGTGTTTGTGCTTAGCAGCTTTAATAAACTGAACTTTTCATTTGGTGATAAGCTCTATTTTCTGCCTGCTTTCATTATTCTCTCTTGCAATCATAAGAATTATAAATTTTTTGTATTGTTTTAATTCTTTTTGATACTTGTGCCTGTAAATTCTTTTCTTAGGCTTTGGTTTCCTTCACATCCATAAATTCATGTCTCACCTAGGGAGGGCTTGAAATTTCCCTTGAAGTTCTTCTTGTTTCTGTGTCTTCTCTTGTTTAAATTTTGGTCATTTAGTTTGAATGTGGTAATGCCTGTTGATGTTGAGGGACTGGTAGATTAACAAAGTTTTTGACCTTAATATGGTTGCCAGGGAAAATAATACAGCTTTTTTGGTTCATCCTATAACACGAGTTAGGCTTTCTAGGAATGACTTGGTGCATGGTTTCTTTTTAAGGCATTTGTTGAGGGACAGGTAGATTAAGAATGGTCCAAGTATGACTTCATTCCATTTATTTAATAGATTTGGGTGCAAGGTTTATTTATTTATTTTTAAAGGTGTTTGTTGTAGCAAGCTTTTGTAGATCAATTTTTTTTTTGCTACAATTCTGTAGATCAACATGTTTCTTCTATTGGAGCATAATACATGAAGTTTCCTTTCCCTTATTGTTGGCTAGCCGGTAATTATGGGTCTAAAATTTATGACTTTTTTCTAGTTCTCTAGATTTCACTTTTTGCGCATACATTGTTTAATATATTGTTCCCTCAAAAGGAATCGTTGTTCCTTGTTGTACGAAACTTCTGTAGAGATCAATTGTTGCTGAATGTGGTTCAATTTGGGGCCATTTTATGTTTGCAAGGTCATCGCTTATTTGAATGTGGTAATTTCTCTTATTGGTATGGTGCATGTAGATTGATGCTGATCTTGTGGTTGCCTAGGTTGAGTTTTTCAGGTTATTGGTTTGTCCTGTGATTGGCATGACTTAGGCTTTTTGTGAATCAAATTCTTTTAACTTACACATTTGGTCTTAGCATTATTATTGTAAAAAATCAATGAATCAAATTCTTTTAATCTATGTTTTTGGTTTTTGCATTATTATTTGTAAAAATATGAATTGTGGTTCATTACAGGTGTTATAAAATATGTATTGGAAAATATGTATTGTAGGTATATTTCAGGTCTATAAAATTAAATTTTTTTTTTTTTAAAAAAAAAGGACCTATACCAGCGCTTTTGAAAGCGCTGGCATAGGTCCTTTTAAATTTTACTGATTCAAGGCCTATACCAGCGCTTTCAAAAGCGCTGGCATAGGTTCTTTTAAATTATACTGATTCAAGACCTATACCAGCGTTTTTGAAAGCGCTGGTATAGGCCTTCAAAAAGCGCTGGTATAGGTTATCTTCACATTTTCATAAAGGCTGTCCCAGCGCTTTTAAAAACGCCGGAACAGGGTTTGAAAGCGCTGGGACCTATCCCCGCGCTTTTGAAAAGCGCTGGTACAGGTCCGCACGACCCTATCCCCACATTCAAAAAGCGGCGATCTAAAGCGCCGGGAAAAAAAACTCCGGGATAGGAATTTTGACCCTATCCCAGCACTTTTTGGGGCTATCCCAGCGCTTTTCAAAACGCTGGGATAGCCCCGTTTTTTTGTAGTGGATCCTTTGAGAGGATAATTCATTGAAATGAATAACAATCGAGTAAATGCTGCTACTTATTTAAAATTATTATATCAAATCCTAGTTAGAGCAATTAAAAAGTAATGTCAGAGATGCTATAACTTTTATATATTAGTGTGACATCAATCATGGAATAATAATCTAAACTTTCATTTATTTTTCTTTTTGAAATGTGCTAATTGATGTTAGAGATATTACAAATCTACATAATAACTAATAGTTGAAATGTTTGACTTTTTATTGATAACTCCTTATTGCTCCACGTGGCAATATAAATTTATGCCATGTATACATTTTAAAACACCGAACAATTGTGATTTTTCATTTTGCCTGTTAAGTTTTAGTATCTATACTCATAGTTTCACATAAGATATATACATTAAAACCAAAATTTATTATTGAGAAGAAAAGTATCAGTAAAGCGTAGGGAAGAGAATGAGAAAACTGAGAACAAAAGCAATCCGTAAGGTGTATTAAAAAGCCGTTCAGTATTATTGTTGCTACCCTTCATGTGGCTTGATTCTTGGACCTTTTCACTATTTATTAAAAAAAAAAAAAAACGACTTACAAAAAACTTAACTACCCAAACTATTGAGAATTTAGAGCAATTTTTCATTTAATTTATTGTCATAATTTTTCATTCATCCCAATTTGAGGTTTACAGCTTTCCCCACTAATATTACGCATAGCTTCAAAAAATAACAAATATACGTATTGATACTTGAAAGTGAGTGAAAGATTTAAAGGTCATCCTATTTTGCATAAGTGTAGTACATCTGAAAACTATCAATTGTAATAACTTCAGTTATATTCCTTCTTTACAAAATAACTTTAGATGATGATTGACAACCGCGAAATAGAAGAGAACCACCACATAAATGGCACTGCTTCCTTCAAATTATACAATTCTATCCAAGTATTAATGTTTTTGACCCGAACTCATCTAATCTACACATTGCAGTCGAACTGTTGGGATTGGTCTTTATACAACAAATACAGGAAATTTATTTTATTTGCGTAGAATAAGTAGATTTGAGACATTTGTAGAATGGTTTTCTTTGAGATTTTGTATTGAATGATAAACAAATGGAAACCAATAACATACCTGTTGGGTTTTGTATCGAGTGATCGCCACATTTCATGTTGTCTTTAGATATTAACAAAACCCACAAGTTTCTTGTGTTTTTAAGAAAAAATAAAAGAGAGGACTAAATAAATATGAATCACTATTTATACCCAAAGGATTATAACCTCTTAATATGTACATTGTCATTCAATATGCACCTTTTCGCTCTATAGGCGCGTTTTCATTTAATATGTATCTTTTTGGTCAATAGACACCTTTAATATGGGTAATTATTAGGTACTCTTAAAGTACCATAAATGTGTACTTCCTTTCTCACATAACTGTAAGTCCCATTAATTAAATTTATAGTAGGACTCACAATTCATGTGAGATGGGAGAGTATGTATTTATGATACTCCCAAAATATTCAATAATTTCCTTTTAATATATATTCAATAAAAAGGGTTATGACTTTTCAATAGACACATTTTAGTATATCTAATATAAAGGGTTATGACGTTTTAATAAGCACCTATTTGTATATTTATACTATCATTTAAGAGGTTTCCTCTGTTTGGATTCCTCATTTTTTAGTTTAAAAAAACTCTTATACTCCTTTGTTTAAGTAGAGACAAAACTAAAAGACAATCCGGTAAAAATGCAACTTTAACTCCCACTAAAACATTGTTTAAAATATATGACCACTCTCCTGTTAATTTTTAAATTGCTTTATCCACTTATAGATTAGATTTTCAAATTAGAAATTATATATATATATATATATATATATATATAGAATAAAAAAACTCTACAAAATAGGACCACTAACCAAAAAAAGCCTCATTGCACGCGCGAAGCGCATGTGATGAGGCTAGTCCAATTTAAAAGGTTATAATCCTTTAATAGCACCTTTTGATATACGTATATCCAATAT
The DNA here is from genome assembly GCA_029955455.1 of Quercus agrifolia. Classification (NCBI taxonomy): domain Eukaryota; kingdom Viridiplantae; phylum Streptophyta; class Magnoliopsida; order Fagales; family Fagaceae; genus Quercus; species Quercus agrifolia. The sequence goes on from JARQAD010000002.1 coordinate 74,891,561, forward strand.
GAAGGGTTATGGCATTTCAATAGGCATTTTTTGATGTTTCTAATTTGAAGGGTTATGACTTTTCAATAAGCACCTTTTGATATATCCAATTTGAAGAGTTATGGAATTTCAATATGCTCTTTTTGGTATATATATTACAGACTATCTTTTATAAATTAACCTATATATACAACAAAAATTGAACTAGAGACGGAACATTCTTTCTTTTATTCCTTCTCACAAAAAATTAATAAATAAAACAACATTGCTTTCTTCTGTTTAACTAATAAAATTTTGTGTTATTCTTTCAATATAATATATATATATATTTTTTTAAATCATGCATTTTTGCTTACTACTCAAACTCAAAAATAATGGTTGTTGTATTTTTTTTTTTTTTTTTAAACTCATCCGGTAGTTATTTTCGTGCATCACATATATTAGCGATTAGTATATTAATAAAGCTCATTTAAGATTTGTTTGAGATCCACTTATTTTGTTAAAACTGATAACTTTTTGTTAAAAGTATTATAAATAAAGATAAAAATTAATTAAAATAATATAGTGAGACTCATAAATAATACTAAAAATAAACTGAATTGTAAAATAAATTCACAAAAATAAATTTCACTAAACACACACTTTTTTTTAAGTGTACAATTATATATGACAGAGAAATCGACAGCCTTCGAGAAAGAGCGAGTTGTATCCCATGAAGGAAACAACTCTTCGTGTTTTTTTTTTCTTTTAATAAACAATGTTTACCACACATGTTCTTTGTTCCACAGATGTAAAGAAAAGACTTCAGAATAAAAAGTTGTATGGACCCCGCTGCATTCTGACAGCTGAGAAGAAAGAATTATTACGCCATAAAGGATTAATAAAAAGACTACGGCAAACGTGTTGGATTTGTGTGGAATAAAAGGGGAATTTTCCAAACCAAAAACTTGTAACTTAAGTGGAGCTGCAATATATGATATATCAAGGTCCGCGTACAACTAAATCTTCTTGCAGCAAACACAAAAGTATTTGTAATCTTTATCATAAGTCGTTGAGATAGCGTATTATGATAAGTACAATAATATATATATTTGATAAACATATATGATAAGTACAATATTACTTTCTCATGATACCACTATTAACATTATTTTATTGTACAATCAAAACCTGCTATGTCAACTGTGCCGCTGTGTAAAGTATTGCAAAGTTTGTTCGGTCATTAGACTATTATAGCATTGAGAAATGACATGTGTACGTTATTTTTACAACAAATTATAAACGGCAGGTTATTATTAGTTGTTATTGTTGGGGCAAAAAAGTAATCTTAGTATTAGTTTCAAATTTGAATCAATAACAACTAACCACTTGTAATTTGTTGTAAAAATGTTATAGACGTAGCATCTCTCTTATAGTATTTCCATTGGAACTACTAAAAGGGATATGTAGGAATGATTTAGCATTAAAGTTCAAAAACCAATATTCGAACTTGTAAAAGCTTAGAATTGCAAAAAAATTTGCAATTGTACTACAGTGTTATTCTAAATGTAAAATTGCACTGTAGCACAATTATAAATGAAAATACTATATTTTATTGATTTCTCCTTTTAATTTCTCTCATTTTGACTCTCACTTCCTCTCTTTGTCTCTCACAGCTCCTCCCTTTTCACTCCCTTTCTCACATTTCTCTTGTTCAAAGCTTGCACCGGAGTTGGGTTTTAGATTTTGGATTTTGGATCAGCGTGGATCAGCTGGCTGGGTTTGGATCGGTGGGTTGGGATTGGTTGATGGTGGGTTTGGATCGGTTGATCGGTGGGTTTGAATTTGTTGATTGGTTGGAGGTGGCATTGTTTGATGGTGGTTTAATTTGGTTTTGGTTTGATGGTGGTTTAACGGTGGTGGCATTGTTGTTGTTGTTTTTTTTTTTTTTTGCCTGTGTTAGAGGTTGAGGGAGAGAGAGAGAGAGAGATTGGTGTGGTGGCGTGGTTGTCGACGAGATCGGAGTGATGGGTTTTTAGATTAGCGTGGTGGCATGGTCGTTGGCGAGATTGGTGGTGGTTTTTTTGTGGTTCTTGCGGTGGGTTTCTCTTGGTGGTTGTCGGCGTGGGTTTCATCTAAGGTTGTTGCCTTGTCGGTGTGGGTTTTGGTGGTTGGAATGGTGGTGGCATGGTGGTGGGTACTGTGATTATGGTGGTGGTTGCTAGCTAGTGCCGTGGTGGGTTTGTGTGGTGGTGGTTGGGTTTTTTTTCGCTTGGTGCTGTGCGAGGTTTGCTTGTTGATGGTGGTAGCTAGGCAAGGTCTGCTTGGTGATGGTGGTAGCTGAGTTTTTTATTTTTTATTTTTATTTTTTATGAAGAGGAGGAGAGACACAAAGAAAGAGGAGAGAGGACAAGAAAAGAGAGAAATAGGTGGTGAAATTAATATTTTAATGAATAGATGAGATAAATAAGAAATAAGATGTTGGGTGTATTGTAAAATGGTATGATATAATTGATAAAGTAGTTTTTTGTGATGGTAAAATAGAATAGGGTAGCATTTTCCATTGTGAATGCTCTTATTATCTTCTAATGTTAAGAATGCAATATTTTTCACGATTTATTAAGCTCTCAAATTAAATAAAGCAACATTATTTTCAAGTTTTCATTTTGTAAACTATTTTTATTATGTACCAATCACAAGTTGACACTTAAATATGTAAGATTGGGTGTAGGGTTTGGGTATATCCCCAGAGTTTGTCTAGAAAATTTTGATCCTTGAATTTAGAAAAATGCTAGGGACACATAAAAGTCCATAAATTTTGTCACAACTCACCATGTGATGATTTGTGAGTGGTAGAGATGTGAACCCACTATTTTATCTCTACCACTCACAACTTACTATGTGGCTTTTTTTTTTTTTGTTTTTTGGTTTAAAAAAGCCAAGATAAAGGTTGATAGTGAATTGGTTTATTGTCCAGCTTCTTTTTGGTGTTCAAATTTTTATTTTAGAGTGGAGAAAAGACTCAAAGCAAAAAAAATTTAAAAATATTATATGAAATTTTTTCTCCTCCAAGCCGGGGCCCAGGGGATCATTTGAACCCTCTTGATACAATGTGGCGCCGCCACGGCTTTTTGAATACCGATTACAAAAGCCGAACTGTCTAGGGAGAACCTCGCTTAATTTCTTTGACTTCATTCCACCATGACTTTCTTTTTCCGCAATCTCGCAGTTATTTTCCCATGAGAACTTTTGGATTTTGCTTTGGGACATTAATTTTGACGTAGCTTCATCTCTCTTCAAAGTTGGGACCCCACCTTTATGTTTTTAATTATATTCTTCTAAAGCTCCGTGTAAAATTGTCGGAAAGACTACATTGCTAAGTTTGAAGGGATGTCTTTTGTTTTAAGAAAGTTTGGGAACACATAATTTTTTTCAATTTTTTACTAGAATTGTGATATGATAGAGTATAATTGGTAAAGAAAAAATGATATGTATCAGTAATGATTAATAATTCACAATCTGCTATATCAGAGTTGTGAAAAAAAAAAGTGAAATAATTTATGGTCCTAGAACTATTCTTTGTTCTCAAAAGATACGACAAAGATTATTATCATTATTATTATTTTTTAAGTTTCAGAAATATTAACCCAAAAAAAGAAGTTTTATGTTTTGTTAGAGACTTGAATCTTGACCTTTACTCCCAGCTCACAAGTGACTATCACGTCAAGAGTGCATAGTGATAGATTTATCTTAAATGTTTGTTTTCCTTATTTTTTGGATATAATTTGGGGTTAATTTAGTCATTCTATTTTAAATAATTTACCTTTCTTATTTTTGGGAAATTAAATAATTAATCTAATCTATATATATATATATATATATAAAACCGAAGCTTTTGCTGGCACCACAATTTTCCACGTCAGCATTATAAAAAAAAAAAAATCAGTTTTTATTTTTTTTCACTAAAACCCAATAATACATAAAACCCTAATACAACCAAAAAAAAAAAAAAAAAAACTTCTCCTCTCTCAAACCCGTTTCTTTGCCCATCTTCACTATCAATTTTCTCTCCACAACCGAGAACCACCATCGGTCTTTATCTCTCGCCTTTCTTCTCTGAATCCAACAACAATAAAGAAGCGGGCTTAATCTAAACCGGGGTTGTTGACATCGTTACCGTTGAAGGCGAAAGTGGCCTCTGCGATCGCCTCCTAGCCCGTCCATTAGTTCGACCCAGCTGACTGAGCCGTCCTTCAAAAAACCCGATCGTTGCTTTGTGGTGTGGTTCTTTTCCTCTTAATTGATTTTTTGTTTTTTGCAGAGTTTTTACGTCTTCTTCTTCCTTTGTATTCAGAGTTATACCAAAGAAGAATCATTAAAATTCTGGTATTGAATTTTTTTTTAATGCAATTTTTATTGGATTTTTATTTTTCTGGGATTCTTTAATTTGGTTTTGATTCTGGGTTTGTTTTGGTTTGATGTATGGTATTTTTTTGTTGTATTTATCTTACATTGGTTTTCCCTTTCTATAATTTATTAATGGGTAATATAATCTTTCGGTTTGTTGGGGCTACTGCTATTTTGCATTTTGTGGTGATTTTATTTCTGTTTTGAGAGTTTTCTTACTGTCACATACATGTTACAGGGACAGTTTGTCACAAAGATATTCAATTGCTTGATTATTATCAGGTTTAATTGTAAAGAAATTAAAATTGGGTTTTTTTGGATTTTAGGGAGGCATTACTCATCAAGATTCTGCAGGCCATAAGGATACAATTGGACCCTGTGATGTGCAGGTAAAGACATATTTGAGTATGTTGGAAAAAATTGCTGTGTTTTAAGGTCTTTTATGAGAAACAAAGATGGATATTTTTTTTTGGTTTGATCTGTATTGAGTTTCCCCCTTTTTACAGTCTAATTAAATATTTGGGTTTGTTTTAGTTTCACTATTAATGTTCTGGGATGTCACATAAAGTTCAATTTTGTTGTTGTTGTTGTTTTTTTTTTTTGTTCTGACATGTGTTAATTGATATAAAAAAGAAGAAAAAAAGAAGAGATTGTTGGCAGGGCAAAGGGAAGAGGGGGCATTGCAAAGCCAATACTCACTTTGATTGGTAATCTGGTGCCTTCTTTGTTTACTGCATAATTTATATTTTTTTAGAATTTGTTATTCTTATTCCATTGATGTTGTGAGCTATAGATGGTTCTCTTAAAAAAGAACCACCATAGGCATGAGAGCATGAGAATTACAATTTTCATAATGATTTATTCATTAGTTAGAGATAATAAGTGCTCAGGTATAATATTTCCATCATTTGTGAACAAATCCTTGGAAGTTAAGAGTTCAGTACCACTGACATCTGCATTCTTTAAATGCTTTAGATATTTAAGCATGCACAACTAAAGACAAATTAGCTATGTAGTAGGGGAATTGTACATATTATTAATTACAAAACTTTGAGTTGAACAGCTGACTGAATTCAAATACAAGAATCATGAGTGTAAGCTATTATGTCCTTCACAAATCTGTTAAGAAAATTATTGGACTAGCCTTGGCCCTAATGTAGCACAAAATGCTACAGTAAATGCTGTTAACCCAGCCAGTAATGACTTATAAAAAAAAAAACCCAGTCAGTAATGACCAAATGAAACAGTTAACATCATAGCATTATGTCTTTTAAGTTGAAATTATCTTCTATTTCAAAGTTGTTTCTATGTTAAACTACTTCCAAAATGTCCTGATTCTCTATACTTATGCATTTAGACTATATGCTGGAAGAATTGTGGTTGGATCGGTATCTAATTAAGATAAATTGGTTCTTTTCTTTTGTCTTTTCTTTGAATTTTTCTGATTTTTTTTCTTTCATCTTCCCCTTTTAAAATCAGCATAAAACTAATATGATCTATGGCCCTCTCTCAAGAACAATAACTTTTAACTGTTTGCAAAGACTTGAGCAACTGAAATTATTACCTTTTTTATTTTAAAATGGTAGCAACAGTCATCTTCACCTTGCTTCATTTGTAGTGAGGACATTTTGGGCCTACAAATGAATATGAATTGGATGCCTCCTCTGCTTGATCACTTTAGAAGTCTAAGATGTTTAATTTTCTCTATCCAACTTCACTACTTACTCTTTTGTTTTTTGTTTTTATTTTTATTTTTTATAATAGTTATCTTCAAATTAATCTAACACTCGGTATCTTTTCTTTTCATCCATGATTCCTTAATGTGATATCGTATCCCTCATTCGTGTGGCGCAACTTACTGGCAACAAGAGAGATTATTCGGGCTGGGTCAAAGTGGAGAGTGAGGGACGGTAGGGCTTGATTTGATTGGGGAATAGATTCCTTCTATGCAGGTAAATGAGCTTATTGATGAGTCAACTAAACAATGGGATCGTGGAAATTTTTTTTCACTGTTTGACCTGTGTGGTGATACTTGCCATTCCTTTAAACAATACCTACTCTCGGGATCAGTGGGTATGGAAGGAGAATCGGTCACAAAGTTTCTCTGTAAAATTTGCATACCAGTTTGCACTTCGCTTGCGGCAGCCGAGGAACAAGTAACATTCTTCTGCTAGAGGAGATTTGTTACTATGGAGGAAATTATGGGCCCTTAATGTGCCACCAAATTAAAGTGTGTAACTTTGTTTGGAGAGCTCGCTCCAATATCCTACCTACCAGAGATAATTTGAGCAAAAAGAAACCGTAACAAGTATTATTTTGAGAGAGTTTAGTTCCAGCCGAAAAGAATAGTTAAGGGTGCAATTGGCTTTCTGGAGGAGCCCCAATGGCTCATGTTGGCCCAGTAGAAATCCGGAATGTTTCATGGGGCTCTCCTTTTGTTTATGTCTGTTTTTCCTTTTGCATAGGCTTTGTGTTCCTAGGGACCTCTTTCTCTCCTAGCTTCGTGGGGAGTTTTTGTATACATTTTTCAGTTTGTTATCTATAATTGGAACTGTTTTTTGGCTTTAAGATAGGAGAAAATTTTAAGATTCAAATAATAGAAAAATTGCCAAATCATTTTTCTCAAACTTTGTATATTACGTTTAGAATACTTCAATTTCATATTAATCTAATAAGATTTTTTAATGTCTTAGCTTATGTATTATGTCTTTATATTAACTAATGATATGCATTTCTTTTTTTGATAGGTAATAAGAGTATTATTAAAGAAACTATAAACTATAGTAAGCAAATACAAGGTGTTCATGATGATGAACACAAAGAAATGCAACAAGCAAACAATCAGTATCAAACAACAAGGAAAAACTTAAAATGCAATACTAAGAGAAGAAATAAACTCCAAGATAGTAGAACAATCTGAGAAGCCCCAACACCTAGACCAATCAAATAAAGTCTTTCTTTGATTGGAAAGTTGTGCTAATGAAGTTCCTTATCAGTTTCTATTGTATTTGGTCTATGTTTGTTTTTTAATATATTTTGCTAATAAAGTTTTAAATTTTTTTTCACATCATTTGTAGTCATATTTGATTTTCTTTAGTTGTGAAAAGTTTTTGAATTAAAAGTTTCTAGCATGTGTTGGATAGAATTCATGATAAATGTAATGTTTAATGAAAGTCACAAATAAGTTCTTGCATTGATGTTCAATATTTTCAAAACCTATTGGATCATCATCCCTAAGCCATCCATATTGCTTTCTTTTTTGATTCATTATGATTATTCTTTTTTTCTTTTTCTTTTTTTGGTTGAAATAAATGGTATCTTTCATAATTGCTTTATCTCCTGAGTATAAGTAGTTCATGGATTTATGTAAAGTATTCTTCTCATTGTTTCAAATGAGTGGTAAAGGGAGGGAAGTGCATACTAATTGCAAGCCTCCATTAACAGTGGAAAATTTATATTGATTTTTTTTTATTTCCTTCTAAATGAATTATTTTTTAGGTATGAATTCTCTTATTTTGCAGATAATATTTTCAAGTGGAGATTAGGAGTTGTACACTAGAGATTTGTTTTGCCTTTGTGTATAAAGACCTTGGGAATTTCAAAATATTTATGTGAAAGCTATTTTGGTAGTTGTATCTTTATTTACTTATGCTTGAATAGTAGTTTTTAAAGTTTTCGAGAGAGGGAGTGTTTATAACTTATTTGTATGGATTTAGTTATAAAATTATCTCTAAAAATAGTTAAATCATTAAATTATTATCCCTAAAGTTTGTTATTCCTTTATATTGTGCTCATGTAGAATATGAGTGTCATCTACTATGCTAGATTACAAAGTATAAGGAATATATTTTTTAAATAAGTCAAAAGATGAATAAACAAAAAATATTAAATGGAATATTTGCCTAAGCATTCATTTATTATATATTTTTTGTTCATCTAGATATTTTGCAATAATTGATATACAATTGTTTAGTTTCCTTTAATGTTTGATTACATTTCAAATAAAATTATACTTTATGTTTTGAGCCATAGTAAGTAGAGGTGAATTCTTATTTGTTTCAAGTGATTATTTCTCTAAGCAAAGTAAATATATATGTTTTTTTAAAAACTATCCCGTGCATCGCACGGGTTAGCGACTAGTTGGATAAAATTTGGAAGCCTTCCCCAATTTGGAGGCCTCAGGGGATTGCTTAACTCGGCTAAGGCAAGAGCTGGAACTGCGTGTCTGAATTGTACTTGCCGGTCTAGTTCGCTGATACATTGGACCAAAGCTTAACCAAAACGACAAGGCAAATTGATTACATTGAAGTCTATAGGTTGTACACCCTTCATTTAGAGGTATAATTTGATGAGTCTATGGAAAAATATTTATCTTTTAACATGCTCGTACGAAAGAATAGGAAAATTAAACCAGTTTATTACTCTTACTGGGTAAATGCTTTATTTTATTTTTTTTTGACAAACTACACAAGCAATTAGTAAATTTAACATTATAAATTTTCTTTTAGACTTTATAACATTATTAATTTTAATTAGAAGTCATCCTTTTACATTATCCCAACATATAAGCCCAAATATTATGTTTTATTATAACAATTTTGATTTTTTGAATAAATATAAAATATTTTTTTTTCTTCTTGTATTGGCCGAGACAAATATCATTATTGTCAAAAATACCTGAAAACCCTCAATACATGCCGGTATTCTATCCAATATATTTCAAGGAGATCCTTGTACCGACTTCGTGCATGGCATGTTTTAGACAAACATGTTACTCCGTTGTGGTTTGACTTCCTAACAATTTAGTTGCATGAAACATTTTTCAGTTGTTATATTTTAACCCTAAAGTTCAGACGAAATCTTTATGATTTTATTTTGGTCCAAATCTTAAGGGGGTTATTTCACAATTGAAAATTTGTGGACAAAAATTGTGAGTAGGTCAAACCGCCAGGAAATTCTGTGAAAAACTGAATCCTAATGAGGATTGATCAGTGCTGGGTTTACCCGTGAAGTTTATTACCCTAAATGGCTTTGGATTTTTAATGGGTTGATGAAAGAAAAAGCGATAGAACTTCCTGAACTTTTTGTAAATGACCCTACCTTGGACCTATCCTATTGTTTAGTCCGAAGTGTTATTGTCAATGTTATTTATGTTCCCGTGTGAATGCATGTACCTATGACACTTTTTTATAAAGAGTTTTTTAGTTTCAATAAGGATAATAATAGTGAGTTCCAGTTAGCTCAACTAGTAAAGTTTCCGATGATTGAATAAGAGATTTAGGGTTTAATTCTGACCTACACCAAAAATTAATTGGTATCTTCGTTTGATGATAAAGAGCTATCATCAAGAGTGAAAATCATAAGTTGAGAACTCCCTTAAAAAAATAACAACAACAACAACAACAAGAAGGATAATGGCAGTAAAGTTATAGGCACAATAAATGCTAGTAAAATTTTCAAAAAGAGTAAAATCTATTATACAGTGTGCTAACAATTATCGCCCATTTTACAATATCCCCGATGTCCTGCAATCTAACACTCCCACGCCCACACCACAAACTCAAAAGAAAAATGGAAAAAATGGGTCTCTCCACCTCGATTACTCGTTTGAGTTTTGAGCAAACTTTCTTCGTTATAAAACTCTCTGTATACTTCAACAATGTGAACCCATTTTTTTGTTTTGTTTAAGCGTTCATAGACTAGAAAACTAGATGGTAGTTCTTTTCCACTTCAACCAATAAATGACCACCTTCCAGAACCCATCAATAAAATCAGTTCTTTCTTTCTGATATAAGAAAAACGTTGGGGACATCTCTGTCTTTTAAGACTTGAGATCTGAAGGTCATATATTCAGTTCAATCTCACATCACAAAAAGTCAAGAAAACTAAATATGCTTATTCACTTTATCTACCATTATATAATCCTCTAATGTGAATTAGCAAAGATGCGGTGTAAATAGGACTATTGTGAGTCTTACCGCCAATGACCCAACTGAAACTGAATTGGCAAAGATGCAGTATAAATAGGAAAAAGGTACTCGATTGGATTTGGACCCACCACAACACAAAATCACCGGGGAGCATTTGAAAAAAACGATAAATCATTCGGTGTCAAGAGACTTTTAGGGAGGAATATAAGTATGGACACACATATATAGCTGCATTGATTCATTGACAGCCGAGAAGAAAAAGAAAGCAACAGTCTGGCCAAGTGTTGGGTTTGTTTTTTTTTTTTTGGCTGAATGGCAACAGTTGGATTTGGATTCGTGTTGAGTAAAGAGGAAGATAATATTTTCCATGCGGATTAATGCTAAAGACACAATAATTTTTATAATTTTTTTCAATTGTTTTGTAAAACCGCAATGATGTACGAGAGGAGCTGATGGATGAGTAGGCTTGCCTTTTTGATTTAGTGTTCATTTGGAAAATTATTTTTGTCAATTTATTTTATTATTCAGCTTATTTTTGATTTATTCACGGGTCTCACTACACTTTTTGATATTATTCATAAGTTTTACTGTACTATTTCAGTTAACTTTTACCTTTATTTATTGTATTTTTAGCAAAAAAAATTTAGTTTTAACAAAATAAACGGATTCCAAATTAACCCTTAATTGGAGCAATATCATTTCTGTCTGGATCTTCAATTAACGTTGCCTTCATTTTGCATCAGTTGTGTGCTGCCTTTCACTTATTGTTTCCAAGCTACATCATCAAGACAACAGTTAACCCTCTCAATGAATGTAATTGGTCAATTCTCTCTTTTTTATTTTTTCATTTTTTGGATGAATGTTCCATTCCATCCTTTTGAAAAGCCAGTCCAAATATATCTTCTAATATTAAGAATTTTCATAATCATTTTCACAATTTAACAAGTTTATAAATTATGACTCAAGCAATATCAGATTCACATGATAATTTTTTTGGCTGAAAAAAAAAAAACTCTTGGGAACAATAGCCACTTTTCTCTATGACGAGTTATACCCTATGCTTGTTTTTATTTTATTTTTGGATGAATGTTCCATTCCATCAATTTGAAAGTTAGTCCAAATATATTTTCTAATGTTAAGAATTTTCAGAATCATTTTCATAATTTACTAATTTTATAAATTATGACTCAAGCAATATCACATTCACATTATATTTTTTTGCTGAAAGAAAAATCTTGGGATCACACTTTCTCCATGACGAGTTATACCCCTCCCGTGCTAGATGACCTCACCAACCCTAGTACTATTGTATCCCGTATGATATGAAGCGGCCAAGTGCTAAAACAAGGAGGACGAGGTGCTTCACTGCTAGACCCCCACCGTCTTTACTATTAATATTATTTTTATTATAAATTAATAGTAATATAAAAACACTACAATTACAATAAATTTTATTATAAAAATGATAAAATGTTTATGATATCATTTCAATAACTAATGAATAAATATTTAAACTATTTTTATGTGATCAGTAATAAATCTTTCATGTCCCCATACTTTGACACAATTTTTTGATTAGGTGAACAATTGTGAGTAGTGGATAGCTAAAAAGGCTAAACGCTTCATTTAGAGTATCAGACAAGTGTTGTAATTGCTGTGTTATATTAAATTTTTCAAAAATTATTTTGTTTGTGCTTTCTAGGTGGATAATTAGTTTCACTTAAATTTACTTTTTTCTTTTTTTTCTCTCTATCATTTACCGTCGATCCTATCAAAGTTGTAACGGAAAATTTACTTTACTAACAGTTTTCTCTTAAAGAAGAAAACACTTTTTGTCATGTTATAAATTTCTAATTTGTCGTTTGACTAAAGAAACTCGTTTTCTTCGACTTGGTCCGCGTATGGCTTTTCTTTTGCGCAGTCTCGCAGTAATTGTAATGTCTGAAGCCATAATATGGCAGAACTTTGGATTCTGCGGTGGCCAAGGTCATTAATCTTTCTTTGATTCTTCGAATTCTTTTAGAGCACCTCGGCTACGTCTACATTTGTAGGTAAGATTACGTCACTAGTTTTAATAGATAGATGTCTACATCTTTTAAATGATGTGTAGCAAGTTTTACAATATATATATATATATATATATATATATATATATATAGATGTCTACATCTTTTAAATGATGTGTAGCAAGTTTTACAATATATATATATTGTAGGGTTGAATTTAATTAACTATCTTGTTGGTTTTATTCCATACTAAATTTGCTTGTATTTTAGCAATTAGAAATCCTGTATTTAGATGGGAATCATGTAAGGGTAGTGTGTGAGAAAATGTAAAGAATTGCTCAAGTGTGTGCAAAGAAGCAGGAACTCGCGGCTAGATTTTGCGGGTGGCTCGCGGCTGCAAGTCACCAGATTGAAGCACACATGCCAAGCATGCCAGAAACTGAAGCATCGCGCCAGCTGTTCACTACAGGACAAAAGTCCCAGGCTGGCCAGGCCGTTTGCTCGCGGCTTGAACTCGCGACTCAACCCAGTCTCGAGGTCAAACTGCCAGAACACCTTGTTTGGCCAAATATGACTTTTCACATTCATTCTCACCCTACTATATATATACCCTTATACACACGATTCAAAGAGAGCTTCCAGAGAGAATTTTGAGAGAGAAACCCTAAAGAAAACAAGATTGACTCATCCACAATCTTTACCTAAGAAACTCTTTAAATTCTTCTACTCTCTTCCTCTCCATTGTCAAATCCTTGAGAGGCTCATTACCAAAACATTTTCTCATCATACCCATTTCTGTGAGAAGACTGTTTGGTGCTTTGGGAAGTAGTTAGGAAGGAACTAATTTCATATTGGTTGATGCTATGGTCAAGTAGCAGAATCCGGGAAGCTAGAAAAGAAATAGGTTCGGCGTAACCTCGTTGGAGCAAGAAGCTTGGAGGGTTTAGGTACATTGGGTAGATTAGGCTTGGAGGGTTTATTGTTGTTCATGTATCCCAACTATATTTTCTAGTGGATTACTTACCGCTTGGAGGGCGACAGAGAGGTTTTACGCCGAGGGCTTCGGTTTCCTCTTCGATAACACATCGTTGTGTTGTCCTTGTGTTTGCATCTCTCTTCCCTTATCTTTGCCTTTTATTTTCTGATGTAGATGTGATTTTAAATTGACTTAGATTGTTTATCAATTTAGTTTATAACTTGTGTTCATTTTCCTCACACTTTGTGTTCGTCATAAAACTTGAATTGGTAATTTTTGATTTGGGGGTCTAAACATTCATAGTGTATTTTACACTATTTGAACTTACAATTGGTATCAGAGCGGATGCACTCTCTGTGGTTTAAACACCTTAGTGCGATCCTTGACCCTGTTTTGAGATGGACCGGTCTCAATTTTTGAATGTTCCACCATTTTTTGATGGAAACAATTATGCCTTTTGGAAAGTACGGATGAGGGCATTCTTGTGTTTAATTGATGATACTATTTGGGATGTCATAGAAGCAGGTTGGACTAGGCTGGAGGCTGCTAAATTCGCTTGGGATAAAGTAGCCCTTGTGGCAACTAATGCTAATAGTAAAATCTTGAATGCAATTTTCTGTGGTGTTTCTCCAGATGAATTTCACAGGATTTCACATATTACGGTTGCCAAAGAAGCATGAGAGATATTGGAAACCACCTACGAAGGAACGGAGAAAGTGAAAGACACCAAGTTGCAAATGCTGATCACTCGATTTGAGGAGCTCAAAATGAGTGAGGATGAGTCCTTCGACTCTTTCTATAACAAGCTGAATGAAGTAGTTGTCAGCAAATTTAATTTATGGGAGAAAGCGGAGGATTCTAAAATAGTAAGGAAGATCCTCAGGTTATTGCCAGAAAGCTTTCGTGCCAAGGTGACAGCAATTGAAGAAAGCAAGGACCTTGATGATATCAAAGTCCAAGAGCTGATTGGTTCTCTTCAGACCTACGAATTGTCATTGTCAAATCAAAGAAAGAGCAAATCCCTTGCTCTCAAGACTATAAATGAAATGGTGGATGTTCATGACTCTTCGGATGATGATGTAGTCGAGAAGGACGTTACCTATCTTGCAAAGAATTTCCGAAAATTTTTGAAGTTCAAAAACAGTGGTAAATTTGGTGATAAAGGGAAATTCCAAAGTTCAGGAAGGGAGAAAAGTGAATTCAAAAAGAAGGATGGAAAAGAATCCCAATCTACACAAGATGTCACTTGTTTTGAATGTAACGGGCATGGACACTTTAAGAAAGAATGTCTGAATTATTTGAAATCGAAGGGCAAGGTGTATGCCACAACATTTAGTGACTCAGACTCTTCAAATTCTAATTTTGATGAAAGCTGTGACGGAGAAGGAAATTACTCCGCATTTATGGCTATTGCTCATGTCGAGTTTTCGGAGGACTTGAATTTGCTTGTGTAAGAACTTGGGAAACATAGTGATGAAGAATCCATAGGAATTGTGGAAGAGTCAGATGTTGAAGAAGATGAGAATACAGCCTGTCTTCAAGAGAATTATAATTCTCTTCTTGAAAAATCAGGAGAGTATGCACGTGTGGCCAAGGCGGCTGTGAAGAAGATGAAGAAAGCTGAGGAGAACTATAGGAGTCTTCTAATGCGTCATAAGGAAGCTAAGTGTGAGATAGAGAAGCTGAATGGTGAGTTATCAGAAGCTTACACAAAAGTGAGATTTCTTGAGCAAGAGGTTGTGCAATCCAATGTCAAGATAGAGAGGGTCTCCACTAAGAAGCTGAATGATGTCATTTCATCTAAAAAACAGTTCTCAGACAAGTTCGGTTTGGGATATACCAGAGGAAGTAGTTCATCAGGCAGTGTCACTAAAAAAGTGAAGTTTATAAAGGCCAGAGAGTAAATTGAAGTTAGTCCAACTGCTGATAAGCCCAAGATGGAGGAAAATAGGAATGTGGATGACAAACGGATGTTGAACAATTCTCATAAGCAATCTGTGGGCAAGTCTAAATCCCGAGCCAAGTCTCATCCCCGATCACAAAAAAGTCCTAGATCAAACTATGTGTGTCATCACTGCGGACTTCATGGGCACACTCAACCAAATTGTCAAAAGCTGAGAGCAATGAATAATGCAAGTGCTCCAAGGTCTCGAGGACCTAGAAATGACAGGAGAAATTGGGCTGGTGAACCGTCAAGAGGTCGAAGTGGTGATCCCTGAGTGATGGATGTGATGAAGATGATTGAGGCATTCACCAACTGTTTCGAAAGCTTCACATGAAGGTTTGAAAGCCCTAACTCCCGTACCCAATCCTATAAGGATATCACCCCAAACGCAAGTGACGTGTGTGTGAAAAAGGGTACTCAAGTATAAGCATTACAACATGTCCATGCATCAATACTTCCTATGCTTTGTGACTTTGTTTGGTTGTTGGCTTTTTGATTATGTGATTTGAAATTTGTTTGTTTGTTTTTGCATTCTTTCATACAAATTGTCTTCAATATTGCTTTTGATCAATCTTTTCATTTTTATGTGTCAAAAATCCAAAAACCACATAAAAAGTAGAAAATCAAAAGTTTGATTGACATTGTTGAGTTTTGTCTCAAAACTTGTTTTGCCTTGTACCTTTGTGCATTTATAAGCGTAGCTTGTTCCTTTGCACTCTTATCACTGTGGAAGAAATCTTGAAATCTATGTGACTGTTGTAAATAGATCTTCAAACTTGTCATGAATGATTAGTGAATGGTTTTTGTTGATCTTGAGACATGCATAGACTTGTGCCTATATATCTTCCCACTCTTTATTTTTTTGTTTTTGCTAAAAAGAGATTTCCAAATATAAATCTCTAAATGAAAAGAGATATTGAGTTACAAAAGCCTGTCGCACATACTAGTATTCGACTAGGAAAAAGGGAAAGCGACCAAAAAAAATTAAAGTGTATGATTCTTCAAAAGGCAAAAGGCTATCCCATCAAGGAGAAGTATCAAAAGGCATTCTCACAATGAGATGTAATTGTGTCAAAAAGATCAAAAAGATCTAATGATGGAGTCAAATGTAAAGCTCCAAGTTATGTTATCAAGTCTTGTAAGAGGTCATATATGCATACTTCTATAATTGAGATGGATCACATGATCTAGTGCTAATTGTGTATGCCTTGGTTGAATTGATCATTGAAGTTTTACATTAGACTAAAGACTATCTCATTGTTGATATCCACGCACAACACACAAGTTTATGTTCTATGAATGTTATATTCATTTGTGTGATTGTACTTGTTAAAATGTGTTTTCACATGCTCAATTTTTTTTGATTCAAACACAAAAAGATTTTTGAGTGTTTTATGTGTTTTTGGAAAGTATTTTGTTTTTACAAAAACTGAAAAATTTCAAAAACAGTGTTGCCCTGTTTTGGCGACTGAGTCACGGGTCATCCAAGTCGCATGCTTCAGCCGCGAGCTCGCGTGTTGATTTTGGCGTCTTGTTCGTGAGTGAAGGGTCCAGTCGCGAGGGGTACACAGAGATTTTTGCGGCTAAACTCGCGACTCACTCGTAGGTAGACCTTCCAGTCGTGAAAAACACTTAGAAATTTTTTTACAATTTTGTCTTTGAGTGTTTTGGCGGCTAGACTTGGCGACTTGTTGGCGACTCACCCCAATCGAGAAAAACGTGCGTTTGGCAAAAACTGGGTCAGTTTTCAAACCTTTTCAGTTTTCCCTCAAACTTTTTGTGACTATTCACTTTCTCTCAACTGAGTCTCACCTAAACACTCCGTGTCACTCTCTACAACCTCCACTGTTGCACTTGTTCACCTCCAAATCTTCACGAAAAAGGTATGGGCTCTTATTCTCTCACCTCATATCTCGTATTTTAAGTTTCATTTTCGTGAGTATTTGTGTTGGTGTTTTGATTTTTGTTATGCGTTGGTTTCGATGTTTTTGGGATTGTTCTTGTTTGGATTATTTAAGGTATTGTTCCCATGCAAACTTGTTTCGGTTGATGGTTTCATATATTTTCTAGTATTTGTTTTCTTGAGATAATCTGATTGCCTGATTTGTGTTTGATGTACAATCACATGTTGGCTTCTTTTACCCATTCTGCTTGAACCTAATTCGTGTGGGTCTTTTGTGCTCTCTGATTTTTCATTTGTGGTGAATTAGGTTTGATGTCTCTGATTGCTATATGATTAAAGTAGCTCATGATTAGTTGCATTTAGCACCGTATTATTGACACATGTTTATGTCTGTTCATGTGTTGTATGCACTATTTATGGGGCTAGTATGGTAGGTATCATAATATTGTGATTGCATAATATTATCCCTATTATTCTCTGATTGTGTCTATACTATGTGGTATCTGTTTCACCAAATTGCTCATTTTTTAATGCCTATGACATGATCACTAATGTTTATAATTCTATCTATTGTGCTATCTGTTTGTTGTGGCCCCTTCTGCTTGATTACAAATATCTCCCTCACCTCTGAAGAAGAAAACTCCTGCAAAGAAAGCTGACAAAAGATTGAAAATGGACTATGATCTGTTTAGGTCCGTTCAACACTTTGAGAGATACAAAGATTCTTTCATGAAGGGAACCATAATTCAAGAGAGATTTGTGGATCTAGTGGACTTAAAAGACACATTTATTCCCACCTGTTTTGAGGGTAAAGGTTGGGAAAAGTTGTTAAGTGGTTTACCAGGTGTGTGTGAGCCACTGATAAGAGAATTTTACTCTAATGTGAAGATTAGAGAAGATGAGCTAGATTGTTGGGTAAAAGGGCATGAATTCACTCTAGATGCCCATAATATTGATGAGGTCCTTGGTCTTGAGGGCTTAGAGGAGTATGAGTTTATCAACTACAAAGACAGGATGTTGTCTTTAGAAACTGTCAAAAATCACATTGGTGGACAGAGAGAAAGGAAATGTCTCAATACCACAGCTTTTCTAGTTGACATGAGGTGCCTCACCATCATCATGATGAACAACTTGTATCCTGTGAAGAAGCTCACTACAATCAACAATGCCAGAGCCATTTTTCTTATGGAACTAAAGGAGAAAACATTCATTGATATCAGCTCCCATATATTTGATACAATAATGGATGAGACTAGAACTACTTCCCGAGCAAAGTTGATTTTTCCTAGCCTTCTCATGCGGATTTTCAGAGCAAAAGGTATTCCAATTCCTTAAGACCTCAGCCTATTGCCTACACCCTCAGCTATCAATAAGCAAACAATCATACGGATACAAGTACGGCTTCCGGGTGATGTAGATGAAGAAGGGGCTAAATAAGAAGAAGGTGATCCAATGGATACTGAAGCAGAGGCTGTAGGACAGTCCTCCACATCCAGAAGCAGAGCAAAAAGGAACGGGGCTTTTATCACATCAGATGCACCTCCAGATGTATTCCAAATCATCTTGGAAAGGATTGATGGCCTCAGAGAGGTTCAAAATCAGCATACTGAAAGGATGACAGCTATGCAGGATCAGCTGGATGTACTTTCAGCCAAGTTTGACAGCATCTACACCAACTAGGAGTACTGACCCTTTGGCCATTCCAATAAGAAAGGGGGAGATAATTTTGCAGCATCTGAGGGGGAGTGGTTGTTTGAAGGGGAGAAGTTTCAGAAACTGTTTTTAAGTTTTTATTTTTTATTTTTTATTTATTTTTTATTTTTATGTTATGTTATTTGTGTTTATGTTTTGGATAATCATTGATGGGCTTTGATACACTAATGTTTGTTTTTTTTTTTTTTTTTTACTTATAACTCATGGATGCTTTTTGAAACTTTGGTATATTCTATATATTGATGATGTTTTTCAGTATATAATGTGCATTTGTACCCATGTTGCTTTTGTAAGCTTTTAAGGTTATGTTTTATGCATTGGTTTGTAGGCTTTATGGTGTGTACCATGCTTTTATGCAGCCTTTTTGCATTGTTTAATCAGTACTTCTATCTAAATGTCATACATTTTCCTTTTAAGTACTGTTACTCTTGTGCCCTTGTAGGATTGTTCCTAGATGCATATACTTAGTGTATTATGAATTGGTTGCGTGTTACACATGCAAGTGATTTGCATTGAGCTTATTAGCCTGTATGTCCAAGTATTCATTCCAAGTGTGAATGAGCATTGTGATCACTACCTTATAGTGATTGCTTGTTTGATCAAGCCATGGTTTGTTTCTTAACTCCATCTATGCTTGATCACATTATGCTTGCTTCATATGCATTTCATGCTTTTCTGCATACAATGATCATGGTGTATTGTTGTGTTTCAGGAGATTGATGTTCATATGATTTAAGAGTTTCACAGTTTCTAGAATTAGGTGTGAGTGAGTTATGTTCAACTATTCCTAACTCACATGTTAAATCTAGAGTCTGTTTTAGGGTTTTGTCATGGAATAGCCAAAGGGGGAGATTGTAAGGTTGAATTTAATCAACCATCTTTTTGGCTTTATTCCATGCCAAATTTGGTTGTATTTTAGCAATTAGAAACCCTGTATTTAGGTGGGAATCATGTAAGGGTAGTGTGTGAGAGAGTGTGAAGAATTGCTCAAGTGTGTGCAAAGATGCAGGGACTCGCAGCTGCAAGCCGCTAGATTAAAGCACACGTGCCAAGCATGCCAGAAGCTGAAGCGTCGCTCCAGCTGTTCACTACAGGAAAAAAGTTCCAAGCTGGCCAGGCTGTTTGCTCGTGGCTTGAACTCACGACTCAACCCAGTCGCGAGGTCAAGCCGCCAGAACATCCTGTTTGGCAAAATATGACTTTTCACATTCCTTCTCACCCTACTATATATATATATCCTTATACCCACAAAGAGAGCTTCCAAAGAGAATTTTGAGAAAGAAACCCTAGAGAAAACAAGATTGACTCATCCACAATCTTTACCTAAGAAACTCTTCAAATTCCTCTACTCTCTTCCTCTCCATTGTCAAATCCTTGAGAGACTCATTACCAAAACCTTTTCTCACCATATCCATTTCTGTGAGAAGGCTGTTCGGTACTTTGGGTAGCAGTTAGGAAAGAACAAATTTCATATTGGTTGATGCTATGGTCAAGTAGCGGAATCCGGGAAGTTAGAAAAGAAATAGGTTCGGCGTAACCTCGTTGGAGCAAGAAGCTTGGAGGGCTTAGGTACATTGGGTAGATTAGGCTTGGAGGGTCTATTGCTGTTCATATATCCCAACTACATTTTCTAGTGGATTACTTACCGCTTGGAGGGCGACGGAGAGGTTATACGTCGAGGGTTTCGTTTTCCTCTTCGATAACACATCGTTGTGTTGTCCTTGTGTTTGCATCTCTCTTCCCTTATCTTTACCTTTTATTTTCTGATGTGGATGTGATTTTAAATTGGCTTAGATTGTTTATCAATTCTATTTATAGCTTGTGTTCATTTTCCGCACATTTGTTTTTGTCATAAAGCTTGAATTGGTAATTTTTGATTTGGGGGTCTAAACGTTCATTGTGTATTTTACACTATTTGAACTTACATATATGTATATATATATATATATATATATATATATATATATAAGAATATATAAGAAGAGTTAAGAGTATCTAGTTCATCCGTTTTATGTATTAATGAAGTAGAATCTTATTTCAAGGGCCAAACTAATTATAACAAATTCTTAAGAAAAAAAAATTATAACTCAAAAAATTTCTTTGTTTCATAAATTAACTTTGATTCATCAATTTGAGTCTTATGTTTTTTCACTATACTAAAATAATTTATAATTGATTCTCAACCGTAAACTAGATTTATTTTGTTTTTATTTTTAATATTGGTAATTAGGTATTTGTGAAAGGATACATACTAGTTTTTTTCTTTTTAAATATCGGCAATTAGGGATTTATTAATGGAGTAAATTAAGGGTATTGTATTTGGACTTTGTACTCTATAAGAGGCATAGGCTGAGGAATGAGCAAGATGGATAACGATTTTTTTGGATTTTTGTACCAATTTAATTTCTGGAGGTTTTCTAGACTAGTTCAAAAATTTTGGGGACAGTTATAAAATTTTAACATTTGAGGAGATCAAATTATAAAATTTGAAGAGGGATCAGTAAGCAATTTTTATTTATTTAATTTGTGATTTTATCTCAATCACTAAAGAGAAATTTTAAATTGCTAGAGGGTCCCTTGCTCTCCTAACTTTGCCTCTGGTTGTATGCAATAATAAACTAAATACTTTATGCTCATCAACATTATTTCCTTATTTATTTTAACGAGGGTGTTAAGAGTAGGCTCCTGATTATTCCTTGAGTGCATGTAGTCCTCCCAAAGATGTTGATTAAAGGGAGAAATTCCGAATGAGTGGCCCTAAGATGTTGATTAGAAGTTTCAAATTGAGAACCTCATGAATTTTATGGGTTTTAAGAATCACTAAGTTAACCCCTTGAGGTTGCTCATTAGTAAGTGCAGCTTATTGTTATCAATGTATAGCTCAAGATGCTATCTTTTATCATTTGAAGGTAAAGAAAGCAGCATAGGAGGAATTATTTGTGCCAAGAACCTTGTAGTTTGCTGGCATAGTTTGTTCCCATTAATAAGGAGAACTAGGGTCAAATCCTCCCTCCTCATTGTTATGACTCTTGAATTATCATCATTGAAAGAAGAGAAGAAGAAGAAAAAATAATTTGTTGGAAGATGCACAGAAAAACCGAGCAAGTGAACTTCACGTTATAGGTGAATAACTGATAGACACAACCGGATACGGGTCAAACTCAAATGCCCTCCTCCTCAAGTTACTTGGCAATTGGTTCATCTTTTATGGTTGGTTATCTAATTTTATTTAGTTTATATTATGTTGACGTTAGTTCTCTTAGCCCGGTCGCACTTTCAACATGCTTATTCTGTTAGTAATTCACTGCAGCCAAGTCATGTCTTTGACATCTCTCTAGTGTTCTGATTAAAATAACAATGTAAATCTATTCAAGTGTATAGTTTGTCCTTGGGCTTATGTGGCTGTCTTGATGTTAGAGATATATATTAAACATATTAGCCCAATGTAATAGGCCCAAGCCCAATCCTGCTTGTACTAGTAGTCTAGGGTTTAGTCGCCTATATATACTCATGTTATAGCTCATTGTAACACAAGTTATTGTACTACACTTTTATACATAATAAAGATGTAACCCTTAAGGGATTCCTCCGTGGATGTAGGCCGTTTGAACCACGTAATCCTTGTGTTCACAGTGTTCCTATTCTATGCTTCCCCTTCCGCATCCACTCTAGCATACACAACATGGTATAACACATCCCGTTGCTAATATTTAACACTTGACAAGTTAAATTCACAAGAGCAATCAATCGGGCCCAGTCTAAGAAGGTAAGTATTATTTTGGCTAGGACTAGGTTGAACTGTTGAACTATAAATATGCCCTACGCTTCATTTATTTTAAATCTGAACAAACAAATAATTCTGGACACCAGAAAAGAAAAAAGAAATATTATAATGGATTTCTGACCCAAGTGACAAAAAATATATATAATCTTGAAAATTTATTGTTGCTTTATTCATGCCAAATTGCCAATTGCATGGTTTTGAAATTGCTTACTGCACATAAAAACAGAGAGAAGAATAGCATGAACCATGAAGAGTTAGTTTTTAACACAATTTAATAACAATTCAAAGGGCTTTAATTTTAATTTTTTTCTCTCCACCCTGCTGTTTCCATTGTGATTTTATTGTGTGTGCAATGTTCTGATTTGAGATGAATTTTGCATGAAATAAATTGATTCAACAAGATAATGACATTGCAGCAATCTCATCCTAATGGCATGATTATTTTTAGTAAGTTTTAAAGTACACAAATCATTATTCATTCTCCACCATATTGCAAACACCATTCTCTCATTTTTCTCCTTACTACGCAGTACAGACCCTCAGGAATATTCTGACTCTCCAGTGGTATTTTTATACTCCATCAACTTCACGTTAAAAATAAAATATAAAAATCTATGGCAATTAAATTTCCTTCTTATTTTGTTAGTTTATTACTATTAAGCTTTAAACTTGCCTTTTCACGTTTTATGCTTCTCTATGCTAGCTGTTAAACCGTATTAGCAAACAATTCCAATTGCTGCAACAGTCGGGTGAAGTAAAGTTACTATTACACAATGACTGAGCTAGAATTTCAACTTAAGGAATTAAAAAAAAATATATATTTAAATTAATCTAAAAAATATTAATCAATATTAGAATTCTAATACTAAAAATTGTCAAACTTAGGACACAATATGCTTGTGCTCGTAGGAGGCTAAAATTTGTCAAGCCAATTACAATAAATCAAATGATGACATATGTCATCCAAATTGACATCATATTGGCATATTAAAATTTGCCATATGTCATTTGGTTCACAAGATAAAGATAAATTTTTTATTCAAATTTTATGGATAATTATCTTTATTAAAATAAATTAATGAAATAAAGATAAATTTTCTATTCAAAATTAATAGATAATTATTTTTATTAAAAAATAGAGATAATTATCTATCTTTGTTAATTATTATCTTTATCAAAATATGATTTTTATAAAAATAGATAAATAGAGATAATTATCTCTAAGCAAAATTTGGGCCAATTAGAATCTATTACATATCTTCAAGTATATCAATTCAAAGTAGAGCGTAAACTCTAAAACCATTACAAATAGAGAACATCCCCTCTCATTTTCAACGTCAAGTTTTCCAGAAGTCAAAGTCCTGGAGAAATTCTACCTTAAGAACGAATGAAGAATATTAAAAGAAATTCACTCGAATCATTCTTCCAAGACTTGAAGTTTTATTGGAATCAAGCTCAGGAGCCTCCATAAACTTCAAAAGTTCTAAATCATTGAAGTTCAACAGATCAAGCCTCTAAAGCATTGAAGAATTTCAACCAAAAATCCAAGAATTTTCGAAGAACTTGAAAAACATTTGAAGGACTTGAAGAACAACAAATCTCTAACAAGCTAAAAGCCAGAGATTTTTTTGTGAAGACCGTTTGATCAATATTCCAATCATAGTGAAGAAGATTTACTTGTTCTAATATGGGCCTAAGAATGTTGCTAGGCGGCTGCGAATGCTCTTAATTGTCTTTTTTTGAGATTTTTAAATGTGTAAATAGTACCGTAGACCCATTTTTAATGAAAAAGTTGTTGAAAAGTGAAGTTTGTGGGTTCCGTGCATTGTTCACTAGACCCACGAGATTGATAAAAGGGGCTGAAAAGTCAACAATATACGGCTACTATTCATGAACAATAGTCGTTTGTCCCCCTAAACGCGTGTGCAGCAACAGAGGAAAAGAAAAAAAGAAAAAAAAGAGAAGAAACGTAAACACAAAACGCAATAGCCGGATCCAAATCCACACTTAGTGTGTGTTTGACAAAAATTAAAAAGCTAGCTTATTTTACTATTTAGCTTATTTTTGTTACTATGTATAGGCTCCACTGCACTTTTTGATACTATTCATAGATCTCATTATACTATTTTAACTAACTTTTACTTTTATCTACAGTATTTTCAGTAAAAAGTTTTTTGTTTCAACAAAATAAATGGATCCCAAACAGACCCTTAAGATCAATAAATTATTAATGAATAATGTTACAATCACAAACTATTTTACAACATTTTTACAAACTATTGATGTGACTAATTCTTACTAATTCTAATATGAACTCGTCACTAACATCACACTTTTGCTTACCAATAATTATTTGGAGAATGTTAAATTAAGTCACATTAGCTGTTTGCACAAATTTTGTAAAAATTTTTGTGTCTATAGCATTATTCAATTACTAATTTTTGTTATTGACCTTTTTATTATTATTTTTTTCCAAATTTTAGATCAAATTAGTTTTTTTTTTGTTTAAGTTGATGGTGAATTGGTTTGTTGTTGAGCTTCTTTTAGGGTCTTCAAATTTTATTTTAGAGTGGTCACGAGACTCAAAACAAAATTTTTTTAAAATGTTGTATGAAAGTTTTTCTCCTCCAAGCGAGGGGGTTCATTTGAACCCTCTTAATACGATGTGGTGCCGCCACGGCTTTTAGAACGCCGATTAACAAAAGAGAACCTTGTTTTCTTTGACTTCATTGGACCATGACTTTCTTTTCCACAATCTCGCAGTTATTTTCGCATGAGAACTTTCCGAGGCCATTCGGGAGAGAACTTTGGATTTTGTTTTGCTTTGGGATGACATTTGACATAGTTTCATCTTTCTTTGGACTTGGACCCACTTTATCTTTTTAATTTTATTCTTCTAAATTTCCGTGTAAAATTGTCGGAAAGGCTACACTGCTAGTTTCGAAAGATGTCTTTTGTTCACGAAGGATACGTCAAAGATTAAATTTTCTTAAAAAAATAAAAATAAAATAAAAAAATTCAGCCATATTAAGAAAAGGATGTTTGCCTTTTTTTTTTTTTTTTTTTAATTGGATTTTGCTAATGAGCACACACGGTAATTAATTATTTTTGGGAAAATTTTTATTAAAAATTGAAAAAGCTGTTAATACTTTTTAATTCTCCAGAAAATGTTTTCAAAAATGGATGGCTTAACAGGACTATTTTTTATTTTATTTTTTGAGCATGATTTAGATACAGTACTTAAATACTGATCCTTAAGTTCTCTTTTTAAGATTCTGCCATGTGGATTTTTTCTCATAAGATAGAAGTGTATTTTTTAGTTAAGTAGCTACATGGTTGAATTTTAAGAGGAAAACCTAAGGAACAACACTTAAGGTACTGTACTTAAGTTTTGTCCTTATTTTTTCGGTGGAGTTTTTATGTTTTTTTTAGATTTGAGAGAGAAAGAGGAAAAAATATTTTGTATCAAATGATACCATGTCATCCATATCAAAATCCAATAAATAAGAGACTTTTGTGCAAAAATAAATACCTACTAATACATGTCTTTCAATTATTAGTGTGTTAATTATTTTTTGTTGACATGTTTTACACTTATTGAATTTTGATATCATTGACATAGTATGTAGGAGAGATTTAACACTCCCGCGTCCACACCACAACTCAAAAGAAAAATGGTTAGAGTATAAATGTTTGTGGGGTGTGGTGGCAGAGGTCATGGTTCAAGTCTCCAAAAGAGAGTTTCACATACATATACACTTAAATTAAGTTAGAGTAAAAATTTTATATTGTATTAAAAAAAATTTGGCAGAAAGGGTCTCTCCACCTCGATTATTCGTTTGAGTTTTGAACAAACTTTCTTCGTTATGAAACATTGTATACTTCAACATGTTGAACTTTTTTTTAACGGTTTGACTTTAAGCCCTTCATAGACGAGAAAACTAGATGGCAGTTCTTTTCAACTTCAACTAATAAATGACCACTTTCCAGAACCCATCAGTAAAATCAGTTCTTTCTTTCGGGTATAAGAAAAAGGTTGGAGACATCTCTGTCTTTTAAGACTTGAGATCTGAAGGTCATATATTCAATTCAATCTCACACCATAAAAAGTCAAGAAAACCAATATGCTTATTCACTTTAGCTACCATTATATAATCCTAATGTGAATTAGCAAAGATGCAGTGTAAATAGGGCTATTTTGAGTCTTACCGCCAATGACCCAACTGAAACTGAATTGGCAAAGATGCAGTATAAATAAGAAAAAAGTAGTCGATTGGACCCACCACAACACGAAAACACCCGGGAGCATTTGAAAAAAATGATGAATCAATTGGAGTCCAGAGACTTTTCGGGAGGAATGAGTATGGACACACACAAATAGCTGCATGCCTGTAGGGAATATAACCAAAATTCCAACCTGTGAGAAACAAAATAAATAGAAAAAACACACGCCAAAGAAAACAATCACATGTACAAGACAATATTTACGTGGTTCAGCAATTTGCCTATGTCCACGGAGTTGCAGGGATTTCACTATAAAATAAGGAGATACAATAGTGCACAAGAACACTCTCAAGAAACCCAATTCCCAATACACCCTAACTCTCTCTCACTCACAAGACAAGAAAACACTATTTTTCCTTCTTATGCGGCTGCTAGGTTATTAGGAATTATTTCTATTTTGTTCCGTACATAACAACATATATATATATATATATATATATATGTGTGTGTGTGTGTGTGTGTGTGTGTGTGTTATTAACCAAGTCGGCAGGAGCATTCCCTTTACAATTAGGATTCTATCAACTTACGTTGACTTGGGCTTGGCAATTCAAGCCACACACGACCCACTTCAACAAATCTCCACCTTGGCTTGAATTGATCAAGCTACATGAGCAAACTCCTCCATCGCCTCCACCTTAGGCCTTAAGGGCTCACAAGCTGCAAACATCAACCACAATCCTCCATAACACAATCCCTTATCCCTGCAACTCATCCTCCTATCCTCAAGCTAGAAGGCCAACTGAAGCTACACACAGCTTCATCTTTTCAATAGTGACACCCTTAGTCAACATGTCTGCTAGGTTCTTAGATCCACAAATCTTCTCAAATATTACCAGGTTATCTTCAACAAGATAACGGATAAAGTGGTATTTTGTCTGTATGAACTTCGACTTTGAATGAAAAGCCGAATTTTTGGCAAAAAATATTGCACTCTGACTGTCACTGTGTAGAATGCTCATTTCTTGCTTCTTACCCAATTCATCTAAGAAACCATATAGCCAAATCATCTTCTTTCCAACTTCAGTTGCTGCAACATACTCAGCTTCTGTAGTAGACAAAGTGACAATCTTTTGTAGATTTGAAGCCCATGATATAGCTGTACCATCCAAAGTAAAAACAAACCTAGTAGTACTCTTTCTACTATCAATATCACCAGCAAAATCAGTATCTACATAACCCTGCAGTTTCAAACTTGCACCTGTGAAGCAAAGACTTGTATCTGATGAACCCTTCAAGTATCTCAGAATTCACTTGACTACCTCCCAATGCTGCTTTCCAGGCCTACTCATGAATCTGCTCACAACTCCTACTGCATGTGCAATGTCTAGCCTTGTACACATCATAGCATACATCAATTTGCCAATAGCTGAGGCATAGGGCACCTTGCTCATATGGTCCATTTCTTCTTCTGTCTTCGATGACTGTTCTTTGCTTAGTTTGAAATGACTACCCAAGGGTGTGCTTACTGGTTTAGTTTCATTTATGTTGAATCTGCTGAGGACTTTCTTCACATACTCTAACTGTGAAAGTTTCAATGTACCATTAGCCTTGTCTCTAATGATTCTCATGCCAAGGATTTGCTTTGCAGCTCCTAAATCTTTCATTGCAAACTATTTAGACAACTGCTTTTTCAGATTATTAATCTCCTCAATGCTAGACCCTGCAATAAGCATATCATCCACATACAACAGTAATATAATGTAAGAATTGTCAAAAGACTTAACATGGCAACAATGATCAGCTTCACATCTCTTGAACCCAATTCTATACATAAAACTGTCAAATTTCTTGTACCACTGTCTAGGAGTTTGTTTTAGGCCATACAAGCTCTTTCTTACTTTGCAGACTAGATTCTCTTGTCCCTGAATAATGAACCCTTCTAGCTGAATCATGTAAAGGTCTTCCTCCAAGTCACCATGAAGGAATGTCATCTCCACATCTAACTGCTCAAGATGTAAGTTTTTTGCAGCCACCATTCCTAGTACCAGTCTAATTGTTGACATCTTCACAACTGGAGAAAATATCTCTGTGAAGTCAATGCCCTCCTTCTGCTGGAACCCTTTAACAACTAATCTGGCCTTGTAACGTTTGCTACCATCATGGTCATTCTTTATTCTGTATACCCACTGGTTGTGCAAAGCCTTCTTTCTTACTGGCAATTCAGTCAGTTCCCATGTCTGATTCCCCAACAAGGAATCCGTCTCATCCTTTATGGCTAACTCCCACTTGCTTGAATTCTCATCTTGCAATGCTTCATCATAACACTCTGGCTCACCACCATCAGTCAACAGGAGATAATTTAGAGTGGGTGAATAACAATGTGAAGTCTAATGTTCCTGGAAGATCTCCGGACTTCAGCTACAGGTGTACTCTGATCTACCTGTGAATTTACATTCTCCTTATCTTCTTCACCGCTTTTTCTGGACAGTACTTTTAGTCAATTCATCTAAGTTGACAAACTCAGATTTCTTTTGATCTATCTCTGCAACATCTGATACTACAGTTGACCTGTCCTTGTACATAACCTGTTCATTAAATATTACATTTCTACTTCTAATGATTTTCCTCTTTTGTTCATCCCAAAACCTATAGCCAAATTTCTCATCACCATAGCCAATGAATTTTTTTTTTTTTTTACTTTGCATCAAGTTTACTACGAGCGTCAGAATTAATATGAACATAAGAAACACAACCAAAAACTTTTAAATGTGAAAACTTTACCTCTTTACCACTCCAAACCTCCTCAGGAAGTCTGAACTCCATAGGAACTGATGGTCCTCAGTTTATCAAGTAAGCTGCAGTGCTAACAGCATCAGCCCAGAAAGTTTTTGGTAGTCTAGCATGCAACCTCATACTCCTAGCACGCTTATTGAGAGTTCTGTTCATGCGCTCAGTCACACCATTCTGCTGTGGTGTCCCAGGAATGGTCTTCTCCATCCTAATTCTCTATGCAGCACAATACTCACTGAACCCCCCATCTATGTACTCTTCTTCATTATCTGATCTCAAACATTTTACTTTCAAACCTGTTTCTGTCTCAACCATGACTTTCCACTTTTTAAAAGTTTCAAATACATCAGATTTATTTTTCAGAAAATAAACCCATACCTTTCTGCTTGAGTCATCAATAAAAGTGATGTAGTACCTTGAACCTCCAAGGGATGCAACCAGAGAAGGCCCCCACAAATCAGTATGTACTAATTCCAATTTTTCAGCTTTTGGTGTCCTGCTAGTTTTCAAGAAACTCACATTTTTCTTCTTTCCTAAGATGCAACTTTCACACATGTCAAAATCAATGGATTTCAATTCTGGTAGTTTTCCTTTTGGCAGTAGCATCTTCATTCCTTTCTCACTCATGTGATCAAGTCTACGGTGCCATAGGCTTGTATCAATACTTGCATCAACAACTGCAATTGTATCTCTTGGACTTGAGGTCATATATAGAGTACCAGTTTTCTTTCCACGAGCCAATACCCTAGCTCCCTTTGTAACCTTCCAAGTACCATCAACAAATAGTATTGCATACCCTTCATCATCAAGTTGTCCAACATAAATCAAATTCCTCCTCAGTTCAGGAATATGTCGAACCTTCTCCAATAACCAAACAGATCCATTGGGCAACAATATCCGGACGTTTCCCATACCTACAACATCCAAGGCTGAATCATCAGCCAAATACACCTTACCAAAATCACCTGCAACATAATTTTGTATGATTTCTCGGTGTGGAGTGGTATGAAACGAAACTCCTGAATCCAAAACCCAATCATCAAGTGGACTGTCTATTGCAAGAACTAATGCATCCTGTATCTCTTCAGTTACAGCATTAGCAGAATCATCTCCATTCTTCTTCTTAGGAATTTTGCATTGATTCCTAAAGTGACATGTTTTCCCACAGTTCCAGTATTGTACTTGTTGACCTGATCTAGATTTGCTTTTGTTCCGATTAGAATTTCTGGATTTTGATCTACCTCGGTTTGAATTTCTGTCATTACCTCTGCCTCGTCTCAAGGTTTAGGGCAGAACCAGAGCTTGAGGTTTCACCTGCATCTCTTCTGCGAATCTCCTCAGCCAGAATTAAATCTCGTATATCATTGTACTTGAGCTTTTCCTTTCCTGTAGAATTATTTACTGCCATCCTTATTGCCTCCCAACTGTTTGGCAAAGAAGCCAAAACGATCAGTGCACGGATCTCATCATCAAAATAAATTTCTACAGACAACAATTGATTTGTGATAATATTAAATTCATTCAGATGTTGTGCTACTGAAGCATTCTCTGCCATCTTCAAATTGAACAATTTCTTCATTAGATGTACCTTGTTGTTTGTAGACGGCTTTTCATACATGCCAGACAAAGCCTTTATCAGATCTGCTGTGGTTTTCTCCTTAACCTGATAACTCCTAGTACCTGTCTGTCAAGAAGAGTCCATTCCACAGCCTTCATAGCCTCAAGTTTTGTCCCCAAAAGAGGCAGATGCAATTGTCTCCCATAGAGATAATCTTCAATCTGCATCCTCCATTACGCGAAGTCTGTGCCATCAAAATTTTCTATTCCAGACGCTTTTCCTGCTTCCCCTGTCATTGCTCCCACTCAAACCTAACCCTAGGCTCTGATACCAGTTGTAGGGAATTTAACCAAAATTCTAACTTGTGAGAAACAAAATAAATAGAGAAAACACACGCCAAAGAAAACAATCACACACACAAGAACACAGAATTGCAGGGATTTCACTATAAAATAAGGAGATACATTAATGCACAAGAACACTCTTAAGAAACCCAATTCCCAATACATCCTAACTCTCTCTCACCCACAAGACAAGAAAATACTATTCTTTCTTCTTATGCGGCTGCTAGGTTATTAGGAATTATTTCTATTTTATGCCGCACATAACAACATATATATATATATATATATATATATATATATATGTGTGTGTGTGTGTTTGTGTGTGTGTGTGTGTTATAAACCAAGTCGGCAGGAGCATTCCCTTTACCATTAGGATTCTATCAACTTACGTTGACTTGGGCTTGGCAATTCAAGCCACACCCGGCCCACTTCAACAATGCCTGCATTGATTCATTGACAGCTGAGATGGAAAAGAAAGCAACACAGTCTGACCAAGTGTTTTGGATATTTTCTTTCTTTCTTTTTGGCTGTATACCAACAGTCGGATTCGTACGTGTTGAATAGAGAGGAAGATAATATTTTCCATTAATTCCATAGACACAATAATTTTAATGATTTTTTTTTTTCAATTATTAATATGCTCGAATGTAATTGGGAGCAATATCATTTCTGAATGAATCCAGTGTTAAAATTACTTTTGTTTTGCATAAATTATATGCTGCCTTTCGCTTATTGTTTCCAAGCTACATCATCAAGACAGCGGTCAACCCTTTCAATGTATGTAATTGGTCAATTCTACCTTTTATTTATTTATTTATTTTTTGGATGAATGTTCCATTCCGTCCATTTGAAAGTTAATTAGTCCAAATACATCTTCTGATGTTAAGAATTTTCAAAAACATTTTCACAATATAATAAGTTTATAAATTATGACTCAAGTAATATCACATTCACATGATTTTTTTTGGGCTGAAAAGAAAAAGGAATCTTGGGAATAATGGTCACTTTCCTGCATGACAAGTTATACCCCATACCTTTTGTTTTTATTTTTTGGATGAATGTTCCATTCCATCTGTTTGAAAGTTAGTCGAAATATATCTTCTAATGTTAAGAATCTTCAGAATCATTTTCACAATTTACTAATTTTATAAATTATGAATCAAATAATATCACATTCACTTTTTTTTTTTTGGCTGAAAAAAAAAATTTATTGGGAGCACACTTTCTTCATGATGAGTTATACTCTTACCATGCTAGATGACCTCACCAACCTTAGTATTATTGTGTCCCCGCATGACACGAACCCAAGTGCTAAGACAAGAAGGATGAGGTGCTTAACCGCCGGACCCCACCCTCTTTACCATTCACACTACTCTTATTAGGCACTAATAAGTAATGACAAGTATCAATAACTATATATTCTCCAAAAAAAAAAAGTATCAATAACTATAGTTATATATATATATATGTGTGTGTGTGTGTGTGTGTGTGTGTGTGTGTGTGTGGGCAAAAGCTTGAACTCTTATATTGGGCCTTAAGCCCCATTTACTAACAAAAATACGTCCGAGGAGGAGTAAATATTTGGAAAGGCCCCATAGGGGGTAGCCGTGCAGGGAAATGTTCGAAGGCACTGGTCCGAGAGGGTTATCCTCCTCGAACTTGACGAATGTCAGTCAGGTGAGCTTTTGCTTGACTTGGGTAAGCTTCCAGGACATTCCATGAAGGAAGATAGACTTTAGAGGTGTAAAGAATGGATAAGAACATAGAAATATCTTGGGAAAAAGCTGCTACCACCGCATTAAATGCACTACATAATGTGGAGAAGACCTCTGAATAGTGTTTTCAACCACTACTGCTTACAGAAAACCAGAAAAACTGCTCAAATATGACAGATATTCAAGTACAGGGTTGGATGGTAAACAAGTGGACGATGGAAATGGATTGGAAGGGACTATATAATTGGGGAAACCCTTTATAAGTGGAGGATCGGAAAAATACTAGTAGAGAAATATTGAAAGAAAATTACTGTAGCACAGTGAAAAACTAACTTTCAGGAATAGTCAATTCATCTAAAAACTTACTCCTCGGACATATATTCGATCCTTGATTATTTTTCTTTCCCTCCTCGGACAAGCTTCAAACCTTGATTAATCGTTAGAAAACCCATTAACAGCCCAGTTCTTTTACCCACTCTCTTATAAATTTATTGTATTGGGCTTATTAGGCTTATACCCCAATTCTTTTGGGTTTGGGCTATAATTTGTGACCCTATAATTGGCATCGTCTGTGCGAAGAACTAGTACTTGAGTGGAATATAACGGTTATGGCGGGATCATGACCACATCAGACTAGTCCGCACCATGCAGAATCAGCTAATGTTCATCAACAAGGCGAGCTCCACGACCTCGAGCATGGAAATGACATGGACAACCAATAGGAAGGCAGCTTGCAGACGCACCACACAGGTGGAAGTGGTTATCGAAGAAGAGGTCGCGCAATACATGAGCAAGTTGATGAAAAAGCCATGCAACGAGAAATTGATGATCTAAAAAAGCGCCTCCGTCGAGCACAACGAAAACAAACACCCTCCAGCTCTGATGTCTCTTCCAATGACGAGGAAGATGCCAACTACAGACAACGATCAGGAACTCCACTTTGTGAATCTTTTTCTTGTGAGGAGGAAAATCCTCACAAGAGGAGGCGCAGAAGTCCATCTAGAAGGGGAGTAGGAACTAACGTTATGAAGAAAGCTCTTAGCCAGATTTCTAAATCACCCTTCACCCGAGGGATAGAAAAGGCAAAGCTTCCCAGGCGTTTCCATCAGCCTACATTCGCCATGTATAATGGACGCACGGATCCTGTAGAACATGTGAGCCAGTTCAAGCAAAAGATGGCTGTCCATTCTCAGGACGAAGCCCTGTTGTGTAGAGTATTTTCATCCAGTTTGGGATCGATGCCAATGAGATGGTTTGATGGGCTAAGGATGAATTCCATCAGCTCTTTCAAGAAGTTTACCCAGTCATTCTGTTTCCGGTTTATTACATGCAGTAGGGTTCCTCAACCCCTTGATTCTCTGCTGTCCATGTCAATGAGGGAAGGGGAGTCTGTGAAGGCATATGTTGAAAGATATTGGGAGATGTTCAATGAAATTGATGACGATTTTGATGAGGTTACCATTAGAACTTTCAAGGTCGATCTCCGACCCGAGCATGGTTTGAGGAAGTCTCTAACAGGCAAACCTGTCACAAGTTTGCATCAGTTAATGGATCGAGTTGATAAGTACAAGAGAATAGAAAATGATCAACAACAGGGAAAAGGGAAAGCTAAGGTTATCCCTCAAGAAATGAGAGATTTTAGGTCGGACTGATACAACAACAACCGGCCGAGAAGGAATTATGTAGAGCAGACAGGATCAAACAACAACCAGGTTGTCGGAGCTGTCTTCCGAGAGCCAGTGCATCAAGTTTTGGAAAAAGTCAAGAACGAATCCTTCTTCAAATGGCCCAACAAGATGGTGGGAAATCCTGAAAAGTGAAATCATAACCTCTATTGCCAATATCATCGGGATCATGGACATACAACAGAGGATTGTAGGAGTTTGTGGGACCACTTGGACCAACTTGTTCGAAAAGGCAAATTGAAGCAGCTGTTGCATCATTCTAGCAGGTTGGGCAGATAGACCAATTCTCGGTCTGAGAGAGAGACTCCTTCAAGAACCCCTTTGGGAACTATCAACGTTATTTTCGCTGCACCTGGCAGAACAGGATCATGCCCGTCTAGAGTAATGTCTGTGGCTCGCTTGTCTTCTAAGGACACTAGTCACGACCCGAAGAGAGCTAGATTAGAGCGGCCCCTGGTCATGGGGTTCTCGGACGAAGATAAGATTGGAACTATTCAGCCTCATGATGATGCCTTAGTGATCACCCTCCGAATTGGGGGTTATGACATGAAGAGAGTGATGGTTGATTAAGGCAGCGCGGCTGAGATAATGTACCCTGATCTTTACAAGGGGCTGAGTTTAAGAACTGAAGATTTGACGCCTTATAGTTCTCCCCTAGTGAGTTTTGAAAGGAAGGTTATTATCCCAAAAGGTCAGATCAGATTGCTTGTGCAGACTGGCTCGGAGACAGTGGAGATAGACTTTATCGTGGTGGATGCATATTCTCCTTATACAGCAATTGTTGCCAAACCTTGGCTTCATACTTTGGGAGCAGTTTCTTCCACTTTGTATCAGAAGGTCAAGTACCCATCCAAAGGACAGATTGAAGAAATATTGGGTGATCAAGCCATGGCGCGGCAGTGCATGGTTGCAGCCATCCGACATAGGCCTGAAGCTGAACCTATGACTCTCAGTGAGAAAGAGTTATAGCAGTTAAAACCCCTGGTGTTATCCATTGATAGGACAGCCGAGGAGGCAAAGTGCGAAGATCTTGTGAAGATTACTATAGGAAATGATCCAGAGAAGTTTTTTCAAATCGGATCTCAACTACCTCAACAAGAGAAAGAGAATTGATAGAGTTCCTTAAACAGAACATTGACGTCTTTGCCTGGAATACTTGTGAAGCCCTAGGGGTAGATCCAGAATTCATTTGCCATCATTTAAATGTTAATCCATTTGTTGCCCCCAAAAAGTAGCCCCCTCGGCGTCCATCCAAAGAGCATGCAGAAG
Organism: Quercus agrifolia; assembly: GCA_029955455.1. Taxonomy (NCBI): domain Eukaryota; kingdom Viridiplantae; phylum Streptophyta; class Magnoliopsida; order Fagales; family Fagaceae; genus Quercus; species Quercus agrifolia. The sequence goes on from JARQAD010000002.1 coordinate 74,927,768, forward strand.
CAGTTCAAGAGGAGGTGGTGAGACTTAAGCAGGTTAGGGCTATCCAAGGAAGTTTTCTATCCTGAGTGGTTAGCAAACATGGTGGTGGTGAAGAAAAAGAGTGGGAAGTGGCGAGTGTGCGTTGATTTCACGGATTTAAATAAGGCTTGCCCAAAGGATCCATTCCCTATGCCCAAGATAGATCAGCTGGTAGACGCCACTATCGGTCATCCTTGGATGAGTTTCTTGAATGCTTTCCAGGGTTATCACTAGATACCTTTGGCCTTGGATGATCAAGAAAAGACAGCCTTTGTTACTCCTATTGGGAACTATCACTACAAAGTAATGCCATTCGGTTTGAAAAATGCAGGATCCACCTATCAGAGAATGATGACGAGGATGTTTGAGTTGCTATTAGGGAAAAATATCGAGATTTATATAGATGATATGGTGGTGAAAAGCAAAATGGTTTCAGAGCACCTGGGAGACCTTCGAGTTATCTTTGAAGTCCTTAGAAACTACAAATTGCGTTTAAATGCTTCCAAGTGCTCATTCGGTGTAGGGTCGGGCAAATTCTTGGGTTACATGGTCACTCACAGGGGAATCGAAGTCAATCCAGACCAGATTAAAGCGATTAACAACTTACGATCTCCTTGGAATCCCAAAGAGGTACAGAAATTAACTGGGATGGCTGTTGCTTTGAACAGATTCATATCCTGATCAGCAGATAGATGCAAAACTTTCTTCTTGCTAATCAACAAATGGAAAGGTTTTGAGTGGACAGAAGAATGTGCCACAGCATTCCAACAACTCAAGGATTATCTAGCTCGGCCATCGATCATGTCTAGTCTTGAGCCAGATGAAGTCCTTTTCGCCTACATTGCTGTAGCCCCGAATGCTGTAAGTTTGGTACTGATACGAGTTGATAATGGCGTACAACGGCCAGTTTATTACGTGAGTAAGTCATTGCATGAAGCCGAAGTGCGTTATCTACCATTGGAGAAAGTTATCTTGGTAGTAGTGCTTGGCACACATAAGCTACCTCATTACTTCCAAGTACATACAGTTGTCGTTCTTACACAGCTCCCGCTTAAAACCATACTCCGAAGTGCCGACTACACAAGAAGAATAGCCAAGTGGGGTACAATTCTGGGGGCTTTCGACATCAATTACATGCCCCGTACCTCCATAAAAGGACAAGTCCTCGCAGATTTGGTGGCTAAATTCACCGAACCTGAGATAGAAGAATTACCATCGGATGGAAACATGGATGAAAAATTGGTTGGTATGATCTCCCAATATTGCCTTCCGATGTGGGAAGTATATGTAGATGGAGCATCGAATCAAAAAGGCTCAGGGGTTGGGTTAGTACTGATGTCCCCTGAGAAGGTTGTCATTGAAAAATCTTTGAGGTTAGATTTTTCAGCCACAAATAATGAAGCCAAGTACGAAACTCTATTGGAAGGAATGACTATGGTCCAAAGAATGGGTGGAAGGTCGTGCTGAGCTAAGAAGCCTGGCTGAGAGTTGCCGACGTCTAAGAAAGTTCTTGAAATTGGTTCGTAGTCAAGGATTAAGTGAGCGGCACAAAACTGTTCGTCGTCGTTCACGAAAATCTAGGACCTCAGCAAGTAATTAAGCGCAAGTACATTGATTAAGCTGAGCTTAAGGTTGGTATATGTTTTATCTGTCAAAGAATCAAACAGTTAAAAACTTCAACTTCAATGTAAAAAGAAGAAATGATGATAAAAAAAAAAAAAAAAAAAAAAAGAACGAAAATGAGACTTGGGTACAACAAAGCAGGGTCGAGGACAAATTCCTTAAATCTAATGTTAGAAAACCTAGATCTAAGGTATTCCACCTAGCTCTCCTAGCTGGGTTGGGCAAGGAAGGCCGTCACTCCAAGGGCCTGATATGATGAGGAAGTCATCTTTCATCCCTTTGTTAGATTTAGGAAGACACGAGATTAGTTTGACAGCACTGGATCGGGACTTAAGGTAAAACCTTGCCCGAGCTTCTTGGTGGCCTTCGTATAAATGGGCTACATCATACCAAGTCAGCCCCAGTCCTAAGTGTCGGTCCAAAGCGTCAATTGCTCCTAGAACTCTAAAGAAGTTAGGTGCACATTGTTGGGGGCAAAGCCGATGGGCACGTAAGTAGTCCCTCGTAATCCTACCCATGGGGATAGTCATGCCTCCTTCTATGAAGGCAATCATTGGGATTATGACTTCTCCCACCTCTTGGTCAAGTGCCAACCCTTCTGTGAAACAGCATCATATCGATACCTCCTAGGGTATGTGATATTTTTCTTTGAATAGTTCTATCAAGGCCGGGTTCTTCACTAAGCGTTGAAATCTACCCATTCTGAGTTTGTAGAAGAGAAAGTGATGAGCCGAGGAGGTTATCCGAGGAGATAATAGGAGTTGTGAAATTAAAACTTACGTAGACTGAAACGCGAATTGATCTTCGTAGTTCTTGAGAATCTTTGAAGTCTCTTTTTGAAAGTATGGCGAACGATTTGATGGTTAGTGAGTTTGGGGGCTTGAATGCTCTGAAGATTATGAACTGCAATGAAGAAAGGAGGAAATGATATTCAGGAGCCTGTATATAAGGAACTGAAAACTAGGAGGGATTTTATCCCGCCCAAATCTTGAAGAGAAATCCGGACCGTTGGATTAGAGCCCTACCGTTGGATGCCAGGAACATAACGCTGCCCAAAATACTTGATGATGTTTCGCGAGTTCCGAAGCGTTAGAAACAACAGTGAGATGACGAAAATGACCCTTCCACGTGCGTAAGTTTGAATGTCTTTGTGGTTTTTAATTTTCAAGTCAAAATTATATTTTTTCTCCTCGGGCAAGAGGGAAAAATTAAAATTTTGAGGGGCTATTGTGGGGGGCAAAAGCTTGAACTCTTATATTGGGCCTTAAGCCCCATTTACTAACAAAAATACGGCCGAGGAGGAGTAAATGTTTGGAAAGGCCCCATAGGGGGTAGCCGTGCAGGGAAATGTTCGAAGGCACTGGTCCTAGAGGGTTATCCTCCTTGGACCTGACGAATGTCAGTCAGGTTAGCTTTTGCTTGACTTGGGTAAGCTTCCAGGACATTCCATGAACGAAGATAAACTTCAGAGGTGTAAAGAAGGGATAAGAACACAGAAATATCTTGGGAAAAAGCTGCTACCACCGCATTAAATGCACTACAGCAGCTTTCCTGGCTGCATTAATGTGGAGAAGACCTTTGAATAGTGTTTTCAACCACTATCGCTTACAGAAAACCAGAAAAGCTGCTCAAATATGACAGATATTCGAGTACAGGGTTGGATGGTAAACAAGTGGATGATGGAAATGGATTGGAAGGGACTATATAATTGGGGAAACCCTCCATAAGTGGAGGATTAGAAAAATACTAGTAGAGAAATATTGAAAGAAAATTACTATAACACAGTGAAAAACTAACTTTCAGAAATAGCCAATTCATCTAAAAACTTACTCCTCGGACATATATTCGATCTTTGATTATGTGTCTTTCCCTCCTCAGACAAGCTTCAAACCTTGATTAACCGTTAGAAAACCCATTAACAGCCCAGTTCTTTCACCCACTCTCTTATAAATTTATTGTATTGGGTTTATTAGGCTTATACCCCAATTCTTTTGGGTTTGGGCTGTAATTTGTGACCCTACAATATATATATATATATATATATATATATATATTTTTTTTTTTTTTCCATTTTTAGTTCACCAAATATACCGCTCTGTATTATGTATTTGTTTGTTGAAAGCAGCAATACCTACCGTCATTTTATGATGTAATCATTAAAACAATAAAACCCAATAGAAGATTTTGCTTTTCCAAACTTTCACTGAAGCATGGTGCGTGGGGGCCGTGGGCTATTAACAATTGGGTCCTTGTTATGACTTCATAGCAAAGTAACATCAGATTCAAAAATTTGAGAACTTACAAAAAAAATTTTAAAAAAATTGTTGGAAGTGGTTAGCATAGTTTTAAAAATCAGATCGGACTAGTTGGTTCAACTAATTCAATCAGGAATTGGGCTCCAATCCGTTATGATAACCTCCCCCCCCCCCCCCCCCCCCCCACAATAACCAATCAAAATGTTAAAAATTGGAAGCTAAGAGCTTTTCCGGTTCTTTGATTGTATCAGTTTTTAAAATCATGATGATTAGCGATTGTTATTATTATTATTATTATTATTATTATACATCAATAGTAATTTAAAAACACTAAAATTACTATAATTTTTATTATAAAAATGATAAAATGTTTATGATATCATTTCAATAACTAATGAATAAATATTTGAACTAATTTTATGTGATCGATAATGAATTTTTTATGTCCCCATACTTTGCCACAATTTTTTGAAATGGACAATTGTGAGTAGTAGATAGCTAAACACTTCATTTGGAATGTCATATAAGAGTTGCAACTGCTGTGTTATGTCACAATTTATAAAAAAGATTAATGTTGCCGTGTGTACTTGTACCAATACTCTTATTGGTGTCTGTGCTTTTTAGGTAGACAATCAATTTCACTTAAATTCACATTTTTTTAAATTCTCTATCATTTACGGTTCACTATGTTAAAGTCGTAACGTAAAAGTTACTTTACTAAAAGTTTTCACTTAAAAAAAAAAAAAAAAAAAAACACTTTTTGTCATGTTATAGATCGATTTCTAATTTGTCGTTTGACTAGAGAAACTCGCTTTGTTTGACTTCGTCCGCGTATGGTTTTTCTTTTGCATGCGCAGTCTCATGATCAGAGTAATTGTAATGTCTGAAGCCACAATATGGCAGAACATTGGATTCTGCTATGGCAAGTTCATTAGATCTTTCTTAGATTATTCCAATTGTTTTAGAGCACCTCGGTTTCCAATCTCCTTTTTCTTCTGTATATCCTGCGTTAAGCTACGTGTATATTTGTCGGTAAGATTACGTCAATAGTTTTAATAGATAGATGTCTACATCTTTTAAACTATGTGTAGCAAGTTTTTTTTTGGTTAAAACTATGTGTAGCAAGTTTAATTAGGAGAAAATGAATGGGTAAATTAAATCTATTAAAATCTATAGTTTGTCCTTGCCTCTACCAAAAAAAAAAAAAAAAAATGATGTCCATTTGGGTTTCTTTTAGTATTTGTTTGGATCCATGTTTACGTTTTCACGTTCATGTTTTTTTTTTTTTTTTTTTTTTTTTACGCGTTTTCTGTTTTTTGAGGCAATTATCACTATTCATGCAATGTAGCAGCACTGTTCATGCACTGTCCATGTGGGACACATAGCCACTTTATTCAAGAAAAAAAAAATTAAAAATGAGTCTCACGGTACTATTTACACATTTAAAAATTATTTTGCTACAGTATTTTCAGTTTTCAGTTTCAGCAAAAATAAGTTGTATCCAAATGGACCCTTAGTTTCTTTTTGCTAAATATGATCCATATAAAAATATAATTTTTAGTAGCTTCTATGTTAAATATATTTCAAAAATTAAAAAAAGAAGACTAATTTTGATAATTTTTTATAAAACAATGTGGTAAAAAAAAAAAAAAACTAAGAGCTAAAAGGGGTCACAGTAATGTGTTTTTATTTATTTATTTATTTATTATTAATTTTTTATAGTGCATTAATCTTATAACCATGTGGAACTCTCATTCTGTGTGAGAGAGAAAATATATATAATATACATGAAATACCATGCCTTCCATATATTAAGCCTATTTTGATATGATAACAAGTGTGGGGATAAAAAGGCTCGGATAAGGATATTGGGCCATGGGCCAAACTCGAGGATGCCAAAGAGCTCAAGAACAAACAAGTATTAATAAAAGCAAGTAGGTTATGGGGCTGAAAACGAGGGTTGGTCACAACAAGCAGGTGATGTTGTTCGAGGAGCCAGACTTTCTTGAGAAACAAAGTGGAGGCCTGAAGTCCGACCACCCAACAAGCACTAGGCAGTGGGCAACCATGCTTGGGAGGATAAGCTTTAGAGAGATGTGAGTCAATAGAGAATTGAGAAATATCTAGGAAGAAAACTACTACCACCAAATTGAATGCTCTACACCTAATCAACTGGCCACATTAATGTGGAGGTGATGTCTGAACAATGATTTCTAGCCTTACAGCTACCCACAAAGACTTTAAAAAAGTTCTAATGGGATAAGTATCAAGGAAATTAGTTATTTGATCAACAAGTGGAAGGTTAAGATGAGAGAAGGAGAAGGAGTTAAGAGGGAAAGGATTCCATTACAGAGGGGGTTGGAGAAAAAAAGAAAGGAACTGAATGTAACTATGAACTCTAAATCTCTGTGTAAGTCTTAAATATATACATAAGAACATACCTTCCTTGGACTTGACCGATGAGCGTTTTTCTCTTCAAATTGTACTTCTTAATCAGTCCAGTACTAAACCAACTCACTAAGTCTTCATTTATTAAACCCACCCTCTATCAAATCTATTGTTGTGAGCTTGTTGGGCCGTTGTTCACACCCTTTAGGCTTTGGTTCAGTTTGAGTCCTTACAACAGGTATAATACCATGTGTACTATATACAATTTTTTCCTTCAACATCTTGCTTGCATGAAAGAATAAGAAAACATAACCATTTTTTTAAATATATTTTTTAAAATTTTAAAATTTAATTTTTTTGAAATAGTTACAACATGCTGCTAACTCTTGTAGCTCGAACTCGTTCCCTCCTAGACCACCAACTACTTCGGGTGTGAGTAGGTATCAATTAAGCTACAAAGTTCTTGGCTTAACTAGTTTATTATTGTTACCAAATGGTACATGATATATATACATAAAATAACATAAAAAGTTAAGAGTATCTAGTTTGTCCGTTTTATGTATTGATGATGTAGAAACTTACTTCAGGGGCTAAGCTAAATATAACAAATTCTTAAGAAAAAATAATTATAAGCCAAAAAATTGCTTTGTTTCATAAATTAACTTTGACTCAATTTGTGTCTTGTGTTGTTTCATGGTACTAAAATAGTTTGTAATTGATTCTTAACCGTAAAGTAGATTTTTTTTTTTTTTTTAAATATTGGTAATTAGGTATTTGTGAAAGAAGACATATTAGTTTTTTTATATATTTTATTTTAAATATTGGTAATTAGGGATTTATTAAAGTAGTAAATTAAGGGTATTGTATTTGGACTCTAGAAGGGGCGTAGGCGGAGGAATGAGCAAGATGAATAATGTTATTTTTGGATTTTTTTAGAACCAATTTAAGTTTTGGAGGTTTTCTAGAATAGTTCAAAAATTTAGGGGACAGTTATAAAATTTTACCATTTGAGGTGGTCAAATTCTAAAATTTGAAGATGGATAAGTAAGCAAAATTTTATTTTATCTCAATCACTAAAGATAAATTTTAAGTTGCTAGAAGACCCTTGCTCCCCTAACTTTGCCATTGGTTTGTATGCAATAATAAACTAAATACTTTAAGAGCAAGTACTTGATTATTTATTGGGTGTATGTAGTCCCCACATCTCTCTCTCTCTCTCTCTCTCACACACACACACACACACACACACAGAGTGATTAAAAGGAGAAATTCCGTATGGGTGGCTCTAAGATGTTGATTAGAGGTTTCAAATCGAGAACCTTATGAATTTTATGGATTTTAGGAATCACTAAGTTAATCCCTTGGGGTTGTTACACGTAGCTTATTGTTATCAATGTATAGCCCAAGATGCTATCTATTATCATTTGAAGGTAAAGAAAGTAGCATACGAGCACTACAAAAAACGCGTTTTTTAGCTGCGTTTACAAAAACGCGGCTATAGAGTGGCTTTAAGCCGCGTTTAATACAAACGCAACTACACCACTAGACGTATAGCCATATTTACTAAACATGACTATAGATCAGCTTTGTAGCCGTGTTTTTTGATGTTTTAGTTGTGTTTATGTGGGTAGGGCTTAGGCCGCGTTTTAAAAATGCGGCTATAGCCCATTCGATTTTTTATTTTATTTTTATTTTTAATATGTCTTGAAGCCGCGTTTAAAAAACATGGCCATAGACAGACCTAAAGCCGCGTTTACGAGAAACGTGGCTATACGTTTGTTTGTAGCCGCGTGTTTCAATTGCGCCTTGAGGAAGAACTTTTTTTTTTTTTTTGGAAATATTCCCTATAGCTGTGTTTTATAACTGCGGCTATAGTCTGCCTAGAGCTGCGTTTTTTAAACACGACTTAAACATGTCTATAGTTGCGTTTTATCAAATGTGGCTATAGGTTTGGTATAAATAAAAATAAAAATAAAAAATCCCTCAATTCCACTCAATTGAAAAAAACCCTAAATTAAAAACAACTCTCAGATCACTCTCAAGCTAGCTCTCGATCCTTGATGCCACCGTGCTCTGAGCCACCCATTTCCCTTCTCCATCTCCACTCCACCGGCCACCACTGACCCATTCAAACACACACTCACAAACCCAACCCCACCATACCCACTTCTCTCTGTGTCTCTCTTCCTAGTCGCAACTCGAGGAATCATTTGTGGCAAGAACCTTGTAGTTTGATAACATAGTTTATTATCATTAATAAGGAGAACTAGGGTCAAGTCCTCCCCCCTCAATGTTATAACTCTTGATTTATCATCATCTAAAGAAGAGAAGAAGAAGAAAAAATAATTTGTAGGAAGATACACCGAAAAACCGAGCAAGTGAACTTCATGTTATAGGTGAATAATTGATATATAGAGACAACTGGATACGGGTCAAACTCAAATGCCCTCCTCCTCAAGTTACTTGGGAATTGTTTTTTTTTTTTTTTTTTTTTTTTTTTTGGAGGTGGTTCATCTTTAATGGTTGGTTAACTAATTTTATTTAGTTTATGTTATGTTGACGTTAGTTCTCTTAGAAATAGATGTGGCCTGGTCGCACTTTCAACATGCTTATTCTGTTAGTAATTCACTGCAGCCATGTCATGTCTTTGACATCCCTCTATTGTTCTAGTTAAAATAACAATGCAAATCTATTCAAGTGTATAGTTTGTCCATGGGCTTTTGTGGCTGCCATGACAAGTTAAATTCACAAGTGCAATCAATTGGGCCCAGCCTAAGTAGGTAAGTATTATTTTCGCTAGAACTTTTTTTTTTTTTTAAAGAATATTAAATATTTTTAACACACGCACGGAAGAAATGAGAAAGTCTTAAATAGGTCCTACTCTTCATTTATTTTAAATCTGAACAACAAACAAATAATTCTAGACACAAGAAAAGAAAAAGAAATATTATATAGGATTTCTGACCAAACTGACAAAAAAATATATAATCTTGAAAATTTATTGTTGCCTTATTCATGCCAAATAGCCAATTGCATGGTTTTGTAATTGCTTACTCCACATAAAAACAGACAGAAGAATAGCCTGAACCATGAAGAGTTAGTTTTTAACACAATTTACTACCACTACCATAGGTCCATTGAAAATGAAATTATTTTCGTAGTTACACCTTATATCTCACATATGCCATATGTATACGGCAAATAAACAAGTTGCAATAAAGAGATCTGGATTTTGGAGCTTGTTTTCATCATAAATGAATAAAATGTAATTTTACAGTTATCAAAATCAACTTCTTTTGCTATGACTCAAAATAGGGAGAAAATTGACAAATGCCCTTTTCAAAAAAAAAAAAAAAATGTAGCATTTTGTCCAATTTCCCAAACTAATTAGGAAAATGTCCTTCTTTTGAAACTCGATTTTCTCAAAACCAAGTTAAGCCCTATAGTGACGTTTTTAAGAAGCTTATAATGACGTTTTAATGATTTATAGTGGCGTTTCGAAACTCGAGCTCCATGAACTCGATTTATAGGTAAAAAAAAAAAAAAAAAATGCATGTAACTCGAGTTTCAAAACGTCACTATAGGTTCTTAAAACGTCACTATAGACTCCTTAAAACGGCACTATAGGTCTCCATAATTTTATTTTTTATTTTTTAAAACTCGATTTTGAGAAAATCGAGTTTCAAAAGAAGGGCATTTCCCTAATTAGGACAAAATGCTAGATTTTTTTTTTTTTTTTTGGAAAAATGCATTTGCCCATTTTCTCCCTCAAAAAATAGTGGAGAACATAATAGAACACAATTCCATTATAAATAAAGTACATAATAGTAACAACACATTAGCACTGAAAATAAGAGAACATTTATATTTATTTAATATAAAACATAGAATACTGTAACAAAAATATCATTCTTATAGGTGCATATTTCATACATCTTGTTAAATAAATTAAAAACACAACCATGAAGTCCATGAGTAGTGTCCTACAAAACCTTATTATGTGCATCCCCTTTCAAAGGATCCAACCGTCACTTGTTAGTAAAATAATTGGCAAATGGTCAATAAATGTCTTTGCATTTCTCTCTTAAACTTCACATAAGATTTTCCCATATTTTATCAACCTCAAAGCTTACATAAAATTTTAAAAAATAATGGATATCCAGATTTTATATAAATTATAATTTCAAGTGACAATTTGCAAGATCCATTCATCAAAATTCATATATCCAAATAGATTTCACAATATTTTCTTTTTAAATTGTTATTCTTCTTGTTCTCCTATATCAAATTTAGAACGACCATATATAATATAATTATCTTTTAGTGAATAAATAATAGTTTCAGATTGGTTCCTCTATTTTCTCTCTCAGAAAGCTCAAATTTTCATTATTTTTTTACCTTTTAGAAATGGTAGCTTTTTTTTTTTAAATATAAATGGAACACCTATTTCGTTTAAATTTTTTTTTTTAATTTTGATTTATTAAAACTATGATCTTTGTCTTACTTTTGCTATTACATAGTGTTGAAACTTGTGTTTACATTTCAAAAATTGGTCCCAAAATAATGTTTTATAAAAGAAGATATAAGTGCATAAAATAATGTTTATTCACATATTAACATAACTAACTAAAAATTATTCATCCAAAAATTTCCAATTTACAAAAATTTGTTAACCACGATTTAACTTCATGAAGTTTCAAATTTAAAAAATGTATTAAGTTGACATAGTTTTACATTAGTATACTAAACTAATTAAAATTGAAAGGTCTAAATTTAAATTTAAGGACGGCATACTTATTGGATAAATATTAAATTTATTAACAAATGAATAAACATATGTTTATGCATTTATATCTTCTACATTAAAACATTATTCCATACCAAATTCATGAAATGTAAACATAAATTCGATACAATGTTTATGGTCTCCATGTTTATATGTGCTTTTTCCCTTGCTCTAGCTAATTTAAAATTAAAAGACATTTTGACTTATCAAAATTGCGATCCCTCAGTAATGCGATTGCATAGTGTTGGAACATGCGTTTACATTTCAAAAATTGGTCCCAAATAATGTTTTGACAAAGAAGACATAAATATATAAAATAATGTTTATTCACATATTAAGATAACTATACTTTTCTTGCCCATTTGTAATCATTACATTGAATTTAGAGTTTTTAGTTTTATTGATTTGGAAATGTAACACAATACTATAATGAAAAATTATTCAACTAAAAAGTTTAAGTTTATAGAAATTTTAACGTCATGAAGTTTCATTTAAATAATATAATAATTTTATATAGTTTTACATTAATATTCTAAACTAATTAAAATTGAAAGGAAGAAATTTAAATTTAAGGATGGTATACTAACAAGATAAATACTAAACTTATTAACATATGAATAAACATATGTTTATGTATTAATATATCAAGCCAAATTCATAAAATGTAAACATACATTGGATAGAATGTCATTTTTAACTATATATATTGGTTATTGGAAATTCAACACCTACATGATAGAATGCACAACCTTTCAGGACCTAATGAATGGAATGAATTGCAAAGATCACATAAGAAAGTTCACTTTTCTTGTTCTGACATTGCATGACAAATGCAGTAACGGGGGATTTAAGTGGAATAATGGGATTAAAAAAAAAAAAAAAAAACTATCTTGGGTTTGGAATTGAGTTTAATTTTATGGGTTTAGTTTTTGAGTGGTATTTGTATTGTGAGCTTAATTAACTTGGGTTGGGTTTGATGAAGTGTTTTGAGACTTTTTATGTTCTGATTTTGGGCTTGTTTAGTGTTTCAAATTTAAAAAGGGTTTCTGTTATTGAAATTTTTTTTTTTTTTTTCACATCTAATGAAATATATTTCTTAAATCTTTTAAATAGTGCAGAATTAAACGCATCTTTGTTCCAATTTACAAAAGCAAAAATTTGAAAAACTAAAAGTGCACAAGTACTTGCTCTTTATTTAGATCTATTTTGTTGAAAGTTATACAATTATAAAAGTGGTATATGAACCAAACTTAGCTTTTCTTCCGCAAAGAATATTGCGAGGCACTTGCAGATTAAAATTATCTTTCCAATTAAAGGAAGTTCTGCAAACACTTTAACAATTTGTAGTATAAATTAAGCATAGAAGAATAAGAGGTTACTCACCTAAATGAATTTACAAAAAAAAAGTGTATATCTTCTATTATTCAATGCTTGCCTTACTGCACTCACCCTTTGCTACAACATAGAATAATTTATTTTTCTTTGTTAATTTCTTTTAATAAAAAAAAAAAAACCATTTTGACTTATCAAAGCTGTGACCTTTATCTTACTTTTGCAACCACATAGTGTCAGAATATGTGATTACGCTTCAAAAATCAACCCCAGATAATACTTGATGAAAAAGAACTAAATGGATAAACTTAATTTTATTTACATGCTTATGTTTATTCACATGTTAATATAAACAACATTATCTTGTCAATTTGTCATCATTACTTTTTAATTTAGATTATTGAGTTTTATTATTTTGGAAGTGTAACCCAACAATATCTTGAATGATTACTCTCAAAAAAAAAAAAAAAAAAAAAATCTAATACACAAAAATATAATAATTTGATATAGTGTTACATTAATATTCTAAACTAATTAAAACTAAAAGTACTAAATTCAAATATAAGGATAAAAAAATGACAAGATAAATATTAACGATTTGTTTATTTCAACGATGATGTTTTCTAGAAAATGAGTCATTTTTCAAAAAATATTTTCTATAAAACTATTTAATTTTCCCATATTTCATAGCAACCTTAAATAAGTTAAAAAAATCTCTCAACTTTTCTTATTTAGCTTGTTGTGAGATAGAGTTGTTTTCCAAAAAATTTAGTTGAAAACAATCTTTAAAAATAAGCAATACCTTTTCTGTTAACCAAAGATAGTTTTCATTGACTTTTGTTTTTTTTTTGATACTACCAAACGTTGGGAAACATGGAAAACTATCTTTACACAAGGTTTTCCATGGAAACAAACAGAGCATAAAACTATTAACATTTGAGTAAAAATATGTTTTAGTTTTCCCAAATGGTGTTTGGTTTAGGGGATGGAAAAGTTTGAGTATAGAAAATGAGGAAGGGATGAAAATGTGGGCAGAAAGAAGGGATTTTAGCTTTCCCTAATGGTGTTTGGTTTGGTGGTTGAAAAGTGGAAAGATAAAAAACTCTTTTATTCGGTTGAAAAGAAAATTAAGAGGATAAAAAATATAGTTTGTATAAATTACTCGCATGCCACTATTAGAAAAAAAGTAAACAATTATATTTTTATTAAAAACTTGTGTATGGATGTGCATTTCATTAAAAATAAACTAGCCTTATCACACACGCTTTGCACGTGCGATGAGACTTTTTTTTTAGTGTAATAATTTTTCATTCGTTCCAATTTAAAGTTTACATGTTTTCTCATTAATATTACACATTTAGAATTTATAAGTGAATAAAGCAATTTGAAAACCAACAGGAGAATGACCCTTTTTAAGTAATGTTTTAGTAAGAAGTTAGAGTTGTATTTTTACTAGAGTGTTTTTTAGTTTTGTCTCTACTTGAACATAGGGGTGTAGGAGAATTTTTGAAAAAAAAAGATTCCAAATAGGAGAAGTTCCTTAAATAGTTGTATAGAAGAATATTACCATCCAAATAAAAGAGAGAGAAAAAAAAGATGGGAAAAAAAACAAATGAGGAAAGAAAAAAAGGATTAAAACAAAAAAGAAAAAATTGAGAGGAAACATAAAAAGACAAGAAAGGAAACAGGAAATATGTGTTAAAAGAAGAAGAAGAAGAAGACCACAAAAGCCAAATGAACATTGCACAGGAAGTAATTTGGTCTAATTTGGTCCCTCCCTCACATGTGGGACTTTTCCGTGTTGGGTGCACTGCACCACGGGTCCAGCCCACATGCTCTTTCAAGAGCTCATTTAATGAGCATGTCACTCCATGACTGGTGAGAAGTCTGACTTCTCTTAACGAGAAGTGAGCTAAAGTGCGTGGGACTTGCTGAAGACAAAAGAAAAGAAACAAGCGAAGGCCATTCGGCCAATGAGGGCTGAAAAAAGAGATTTTGGTTGAAGCAAAGTCAAAATAAGTGGTTTGTATTTATTGTGACTTGATGTGAAAAGTGTGGAAGGAAGAAAAGAAGGAAAAGATGAAGAAATAAATAGAGAGGCCATTCGGCCAGTGAAGATGGGGAAAAAAAGAAGTGAGGTCCTAGAGTGTGAGTACTGGGTGCAGTCTAGACGAGCTGTGAGAGTGAGAGCAAGTAAAAGAGAAGAGAAAAAGAAAGTAAGAGAAAAAGAAAGTAGTAAATGATAAGAAAAAAAGAGTTTTTTTTATTTAAGTTATATCTCTAAGTGTTGTAATTTCTATTTAATATAGTTGAATTATTCGGATTTTCTCTTGTGATTTTTCTCTTGTGATTTTTCCCTTCAATAAAAAAAGATTTTCACGTAAATCTTTATGTTCTTGTGTAGTTGTACTTCTACTATACTTGCTGAAATTTATTCATAGTTATATAAAAAATTTTTTTCCCAACATTTCGTTCTCATTTTCTACCAAGGTTTTTTTTTTTTTTTTGAGGAAGCTATTAAGTTTTCTCCCTATTCCGTATTATATGAAATTTTTTCTCCTTCAAGCCAGGGGTTCATTTGAACCCTCTTGATACAATGTGGTGCCACCCCGGCTTTTAGAACACCGATTATCAAAAGCCAGATAGACTAGGGAGAACCTCGCTTAATTTCTTTGACTTCATTCGACCTTGACCTTCTTTTTCCGCAATCTCGGGCGCAATTATTTTCCCATGAGAACTTCCCAAAGCCATATGGGAGAGAACTTTGGATTTTGCTAGTAAGGGACATTAATATTTGAGGTCGCTTCAACTTTCTTCGGAGTTAAGTGTTCTTTCTTCTCTTTTGTGCTCTTTATCCGTGTAAAATAGTTGGAAAGGCCAAATCATTAAGTTTGAATGGATGTCTTTTGTTTGCAAAGGATACGGCTTAAGTCCAGTTTTGGACCGTACATTGATGCACGGGACCAATGGATCAAAGCTAAACCAAATTGATAGGACAAATTGAATACCTTCAAGTCTACAAGTTGTACATCCTTCATTCAGTGGGTATAATATACAAAGTCCATGGAATAATAATTCATCTTTTAACATGTTTGAATGCTTGTACGAAAGAATAAGAAAATTTAACCAGTTTATTACTCTTTTAATGTGTATGCGTGCTTTATTTTTTTGACAAACTACGCACGCAATTAGTGAATTTAAAACTTCACGCTGTTCCAGTTTTTATAGGAACATTAAAATGCCATTTGTGTTAAGAGTATGGAGTTCATCAGTGATCCATTGTATGCAACAGTAACTAAATATTTTCCGTTGGGCTAGAGAGCTCATTAGCAAGTTACATGATGCAGTTCATCGCAATCAATGTATAACTCAAGATGCTATCTTTATAATTTGTAGGAAAAGAAATCAGCATATAAGAAATAATTTGTAGGAAGATATACTTAAAATCTGAACCAGTCAGCTCTTTTAATGTTAAATAAGTCGGAGAAGATAGAAATAGTGAGAGCGGAAGTAGAACCATCATAAAAGAGAATACAAGAGAATTACGTGGTACAGTTTTAAATTTTAATGACCTAGGTCCACAGGAAACTTTTAACGTTCACTTTTACATCTTGAGTAATGATACAGACACAAATTATTTTACAATATTTGTACAAATTGATATTGTGGCTTATTTCTTATTGGTTTTCATCTAAGTCCATCATCAATATTACTTTTTTATTTACCACTAATTACTTACCACATTAGCAGTTCATAAATTTTTTTATAAAATAGCTTGTATCTCTAGCATTAATTATCATTAATATATACGTATAGGACAAATCGTATTTACAATTATTCAAATATTAATATTTATAGTAGACTAAATCTGAACTAACCACATGTTAACTATAGTTAACTAACTTGTAGTACAGATGTAAAACTTGGACTTGCACACAAAATAAGATTGAGTTTGGGCTTACACTAAGATCCTTGAAACTGATAAAGACGGATACAAGTCAAAATTTAATCTCTTCATCTTAAAATCCTTGCAATTGATTTCATCCTGTAGAGAGTTGGGTTATCTGATTTGGACATTGGACTCGTTTTATTTTTGTATCATTTGACGGGTTGATTAATTCTTCTGCGTTTTAAGGGGAAATTGCAACCATTATGCATTTGACAAGTAATGAGACTAGTTTGTGTTATGTGACCCCATAAACATGGGACTTTTATACGTTTGTGAGTGGTTCATTTCATGGGAATGAGCTTAGGAAATACTTTCTCTAGAACATATATAGATTATAAAAATTATGATAAATTTGCTTATGCACGTGCGTATATATGTATGCCCACTCTTAAAAAGTGTAAGTGAAATTTTAATGGATTGTTGCAAAATTCAACTTTTGATTTTGATTTTAATGCTAATTTGATCCTTGAACTTTTTATTTAATTATTAATTAACTTCTAGACATTAGGTTTATGAAAAATCAAATATTCTTCTAGTATTTTTCAAAGCAAGATGAAATTAATCACATGATCACGTGCATGTGATTTTTGTGAGAACGTAAATAATTTTGAAATATCATTATTTTTAGATGCATATCACGTGATTAACTTCATTAGCATGGGACGAGTTATACCCCTCCCATGCTAGATGACCTCACCAACCTAATACTATTGTGCCCTCGCATTTCACCTACCCAAGTGCTAAGATAAGATGGACGAAATGCTTGACCGCCAGACCCACGCTCTTTATTATTCACCCTACTCTTATTAGGCACTAATAAGTAATGAGAAGTATCAATAACTATAGCTATATATATATATATATATATATATATATATATATATATATTCCCCTTTTTACTTCCCCATGCATACTGCTCTGTGTAATGTATATTTTTTTTTTGTTGAAAACAACAAACCTACCGTCATTTTATGATGTAATCATTAAAACCCAATAGAAGATTTTGCTTTTCCAAACTTTCACTGAAGCACGGTTGCGTGGGGGCCGTGGGCTATTGAAAACTGGGTCCTTGTTATGACTTCAGAGCAAAGTAGCATCAGATTCAAAAATTTAAGAACTTAAAAAAAATAAAAATAAAATAAAAAAATTGTTAGGAGCTGTTAGCATAGTTTTAAAAACCAAATCAAACCAGTCGGTTCAACTAATTCAATCAGGAACTGGGCTCTTTCGGACCCCCCACAACCAATCAAAATGATAAAAATTGAGAACCAAGAACTTTTTCAGTTCTTTGATTGTATCAGTTTTTAAAATCACGGTGGTTAGCGATTGGAATAGATATTATTATTATTATTATTATTATTATTAGACATCAATAGTAATATAAAAACACTAAAATTACTATCAATTTATTATAAAAATGATACAATGTTTATGATATCATTTCAATGACTAATGAATAAATATTTGAACTAATTTTATGTGATCGGTAATGAATTTTTTATGTCTCCATACTTTGCCATAAGTTTTTGAAGTGAACAATAGTGAATAGTGGATAGCTAGAAACCTGAACACTTCATTTGGAGTATCATACAAGTGTTGTAATTGTTGTGTGTTATGCCAAAATTTTTAAGAATTATTTGTGTTGCCATATTGTACCAGTACCAGTACTCTTATTCGTGTATATACTTTAAGATGGACAATCAATTTCACTTATATTCACATTTTTTTTCTCTATCATTTACAGCCAATCGTATTAAAGTTGTAAGGTAAAAGTTACTTTACTAAAAGTTTTCTCTTAAAGAACAAAAAAACACTTTCTGTCATGTTATAGATTTCTAATCTGTCGTTTGACTAGAGAAACACGCTTTCTTTGACTTCGTCCGCGTATGGTTTTTCTTTTGCATGCGCAGTCTCATGATCAGAGAAATTGTAATGTCTGAAGCCATAATATGGCAGAACATTGGATTCTGCAATGGCAAGTTCATTAGATCTTTCTTAGATGATTCTTCCAATTGTTTTAGAGCACCTCGGTTTCCAATATCCTTTTTCTTCTATCCTGCATTAAGCTACGTGTATATTTGTCGGTAAGACTACATCAATAGATTTAATAGATAGATGTCTACATCTTTTAAACTATGTGTAGCAAGTTTAATTGGGAGAAAATTATTAGGATATATGTGAAACTTGTTAGAATATATGTCATGTAGAATTGACTAATCCTTTGATAAAACGCATTTTACTTGTAATTGGGTAGATTTAGGATATGTTTAATACTTCAAAGAACAAGAGCTCAAATTTAGTATTGAAGTCATGCAAATCTATCCAAGAATCAAATGAAGAAGTATTGTTTATTAAAACTCGACAGATAAATCTATCGAGGTTTAATATTTAATTCTCAACAGCTCTTGACAGAAGCTGTATCTATCTAGAATTACGAAATTCAGATTTTCAGATTTGTTTTTCATGCATATCCAAGTTATTTGTGTAGAGTTCCTTTTCTCACAACCCTAAACATATATAAAGATTATTTTAAGAGCCGTCTAAGATGATGCAACTTGATGCAAAGTGATTATTCACTCAAATTGTAATCGGAGACAGTTTGCCCTAGTTCATCTTTCTCTTGTAGAAGCTACTGCATTTGTGCGCCAAGGGTTTTGTAACCAATGAGCTTCTTAATCTTCATCATCTGGATGAATTGAAGAACTTCGCAGCCAACATCTTTCTCAAGTTGGTGTGTTAGTCATGTACTTGGATTCGTGCATCGATTGGTTAGTCACGTATTGGGAGCTGTGCATTGAAAGGAGAGATTGTTACTACATTACAAGTCCAATTGAGTATTGGGGTAAGAGTTCAACTGTAGGTTGGTATTAGGTATTGAGATTCGTTTTACTTGTAATATCTATTTTGATAATAGTGGATTCTCGGAAGTGGTGACCTTAAATTCACTCGGTGGGGTTTTGCCTCGATGGCTTTCCCCATTCGTAAACAAATCACCTATGTCAAATTTATTTTCTGCTACATTTAACTTAGTTGGTGATTTATTTGTGCTATCATGCTTATTGCATGTAATTAAACCTAATTAATTGGTTAATTTACCTAAGAGGTCAATACATTTTTTGCCTATCAAGTGGTATCAGAGCAGGTATACTCTAGTTAGAGTTAATCTTTACTGTGTGATCCATTGACCCTTGTTTGTCATAGATAGAGGATAATCTCTAATTATAACTCCTTTATTTGATGGCACTAACTATGCATATTGGAAAGTACGCATGAGAGCTTTCTTGCAGTCTTTAGATGAAAAAGTGTGGCAAGCTATGGAGATTAGTTGGACAAAACCAAAGGAAGCGCAGGCTGATTGTAATGATGCTAAGATCAAAGCAGCAAACTTTAATAGCAGAGCATTGAATGCTTTATTTAGAGCAGTCACAAATTAAGAGTTCAAGAAGATATCCTCTATTGAAACTACTAAGGAAGCATGGACTATCCTCCAGACAACCTATGAAGGAACTAAGATTGTTAAGAATTCAAAGCTTCAAAGGCTTACTACGAGCTTTAAAGAGATTAAGATGGAGGAGGATGAGTCGTTCGATGAGTACTATGCTAAGTTAAAGGACATAGTGAACTCTACCTTTAATCTTGAGGAAACTATTCTCGAACCCAAGATTTTTAGAAATGTGCTCATATCTGTACCACAGAGATTCCATGCCAAGATCACTGCCATTGAGGAATCAAAGGACATTGATTAAATTCCTTTGATAGAGCTGGTTGGTAACTTGCAAACCTACGAATTGGGTTTGACTAGGATTGGGAAATCGAGCAAGAGTAAGAACATGGCATTGAAGGCCAAAAGCAGTGACATTGATGAGTCTTCTGATGATGACGATTCTAAAATGAAATCCCATATTACAAGGCAGTTCAAAAAATTCATGAAGAATGCCAATGCAAAAGGATTTGATAAAGATCGTAAGCAGTCTAGTTCGTCTCAGTTCAAGAACCAAGATAAAGGGAAGAAGGATGCTAGGGATGGTGGTCAGTACATTGTTCCCTCCGGACCAAAATGCTTCAGATGTCAAAGTTTTGAACATATGAAACAAGAATGTCCAAGTTATCTCAAGACTATTAAAAAAAGCAAGGCCTTTACTGCTACCTTAAGTGACACTGAGCCTGAAGATGATTCAGATGACAATGATGACGAAGGAATCTTGAATGCCTTCACTAGCAAAATAAATCCTATTGAGGGGATTGTTGAAGAGGTAGATGAAGAAGAGGACTTGGTGAAGTCTAAGTTTGAGAAAATGGATGAACCGGATGACATCCATACAGCCTATGAAAAATTGTAATGCCTTCCAAAAAGCATGAGAAATTGTATAGGCTGGCCACCAAGAAGCTGAATGACGTGGAACTTGATCGAGAAGAGCTCTCCACAAAGTTTGATGAAGTTAATCAGACCATTGGAGCACTGCAATTTGAGAACAATTTCTTGGCTGAAAAGACCAAGAAGTTTGAGGCGGAGCTGTTTCAAGTAAGAGCTCAATTGGAGAGGACTTCCAGCCAAGAAATTGTTCTCAATTGGGATATGATTTCTCTTTTCCTAATATTTCTTCTTCTAGTATTACTGTGTTTGTTTCACTTGCTAATAATGTTAATTCTGAGAACAATGATGTCAAAACTAATTTAGCTAGTGAGAACATAGACAAGGGCAAATCTATTTTAGGTGCACTCCCTAAGCTTGAAAAGAAAGAGACTAGAAATCCTAGGACTAAGAAGGGTAATAATCAAAAGTGTAAATAGAAGAAGCATCATCTCTGTCATCATTGTGGAGCTTTAGGGCATACTCGACCAAATTGCTACAAGTGGTTAGCCACTCAATAGAGCAACAGTATGATCTCATCTGGAAAACAGAATCAGTTTCCACCTTCTTTTGCTCCTCTTGGAGATTTTCTTAAGGCCCTCATATTCCTTTGGAACTTGAATGGTTTTAACTCTTCTCCCTCACTGCTGGATCAAGTGTTCGTCAAACGGAAAAGTTCTTCCAAGGTGTGGAAGGAAAAAGGCTCAAAGTGATTTAGTCACTCACTCTCTCTCTCTCTCTCTCTCTCTCTCTCTCTCTCTCTCTCTCTCTCTCTCTCTCTCTCTCTCTCTCTCTCTCTCTCTCTCTCTCTCTCTCTCTCTCTCTGTTTATGCATTACTTGTGTGTTTTGCTTTCTTGTTTTTGAGTCAGTCTAGTTTTATGCTATACTTTGTTTAACATGTTTTTGTTTGTTTGTTTTTAGTTTTTGCTTTATTTTATTTTTCATTAAAAAAAAATTGAAAAATCAGAGAAATACAAAAATTGTGTGTGTTTTGTATATATTGGTACTTGTATACCTTAGATGGCCATTGAAACAAAACTTTCTAAACTTTGTATCTTTTGTAGCTTAGATGAGCATCTCAACGCACAACTACGCAAGTGAGTTTTGTGGCTCGTGTTTATGATGAGTATGATTAAGTAATCTCTTGTATTTAACACTCATACCACTCTTTTTGACGGGAATGACTAACAACTCTTAAGAGAAAGGCATAAATAACCATCTTACCACTAAAGCCTGCCAATCATGAATAACATTTGTATGTTTCGGCATAGCAAAATTGTGATGTTTTAAGCTTAACATAATTGTGTATTTCTTCTCTCTCTTATATGCCCATGCATGATATGCTCAAAAGAAAAAAATATGCAAAGAAAATAAAAGCAAAAAGAATCAAAATACTTCTAAATATGGTTGCAAGCGTGTTTCTAGGAATTGTGGGAGTTATAGGATGTACCTTAAAGGTGATAGTCCCCATCAAGTGGTTATAATTGTGTGTGAGTTAAATTGATTTTCTCATATCTCAAATCGTCATAACATGAAACAACTATGCATTCTTGTGATATTTTCACACACAATACGCAAAATTCTTTACTACTTTTGATACATGTGCAGGTACAATGTGACTTGGCCATCACATGGAATACATGTGTTAAACTAAACTATCTTGACTTATTTTTGAAATATAAAATTGGTTAGACTTGTTTAGTGCGTGTGTATGTGTGTGTGTGTGTGTGTGTGTGTGTTTTGGATCTATGAATGCTTTGCATTTTTTTTTTTTTCGTTTTGGTTTTGTTGAGAGATGTTTTTGTGAGCTTAGCACGTTAATTGGATCTATGGTTGAGTAGCTTGCTTGATTGCATTCATTTATGTGTTTTTCCTCTCTTTGAAAAACTATTTTTATCAAGCTCGACGGCTTCTCCATAGATCTCGACAACTAGCTATCTATCGAGACCCTTGGACTTCTTTTCTCTACAGATCTTAACGCTTTTTCAATCCATCGAAGCTTTTTGGAATTTGTCTCGATAGCTTCTCAATAGATTCTCAATCTGTTTGGTTGATAGATTCTCGATAATTGTTCGATTTATCAGGGTATTTTTGCCAACAACAGATTCTCAACAGCAACTCGACATATTTATTTGTTGAAAATTAGTGTTTGACAGATCCTTAATCCATCGAGCTGCGATTTTTTTAAATAGCTTCAGCGTGTTTTTAGATTTCATTTCTCTCGTTCTCTCTCGACAGAAACTTATCTTTTCACCTTCGAAACACTCTCTTCTCACTCAAAACCTCCAACCCACATGATTTTCGGCCTAATCTAGTCTCAAATCACTTGGTATGATCTCTCTATCCCTCATTCTTCATGAATGTCACGCATTTAGACCTAGGTTTTTGGTTTCATTGAAATTTTTGGGGTTTTTGAAAATTGATGAATATTTTGTGAAATTGTTGGGTTGGTTGTTGTGTTTTTGATGCTATATGATCATGCATTGCATTCCATTTGCATTTTCACTATGTTTCATGCATTTAGATGTGTGTCTATATGTTGAAAATTGTGTGTTGTTAGGTGTGGATTGGGTTGAACCCATGATGCACTTATTTTTGCACGTCACATGCTCATGCACATTCCATGCATACGTATCCTCTATTAGGGACTTTAGCTTTCCCTAAAAGTGTTTGGTTTAGTGGTAGAAAAGTGGAGGGTTGAAAATCTCTTTTATTTGGTTGGAAAAAAAAATTGAGAGGAAGAAAAATGTAGTTTGTATAAATTTATTCTCGTATCCTCTATTAGAAAAAAAAAAAAAAACGTATCAAATTATATTTTTATTAAACTGAGATGGAGAAAAAAAGAGATTTGATTTGAGATCTGGAAGCATATATATAAGGAAACTTTTTTTGAAATTTGGTAAATTATTTTAGGAAATTTTTTTATGAAAAAACGAAAAAATAATTAACTGTTTTGACGGTTTTTTCAATTCTTTATAGAAACTTTCTCAAAATCTCAAAATAGATAGTTAACGTGTACCTTAAGGCACACATCACCATTTTGAGAGGAAGAAATAAATACAGAAAAGGTAATAACCTATCTAATTGGAAAACTTAAAAAGGTGGGCTAGGACTTGGGACACGTGAAAGTAAAACGAGTTTCCTTTTCTTTGGACTTATCACCCATTTATTTATTTTTCTAATTTAATGCACTTTTATCAGCCAAATACCCATGTCACTACTTCAGCTACAGATTTTTTTTTTTTTTTTATCTTTTTCTCTTCTTGTTGTATAGGGTGGTGTAGTGGTGGGCCTGGTGGCAGTGTCAAGCAGCGGTGGTTTTGTTTGGGTTTAATTTTGGGTTTTGTTGTCTTTGGTGGTGGTATGCAGTTGTGGTTGTATATTATGAGAGGAGAGAAGGCAGAAAGGAAAGAGAAAAAATAAATATTTAAATGAAGTAAAAATTAAAATATTGAGTTTGATGTGTATGCATAAAAAATATGGATAGCTAAACTATAAAGAGTAGAGTTTTTTTAGTTAGTTTAGCTAAAAAGTTTCAAATAAGTATTGAGATTGGATGTAATAATTAGGTAGAGAAAAGTTAAAAAGTTTACTTCACTCCTCAGCAATCGGATCTCATTACATGAGTATCCCTTTAGACTTTAACTATGAATTACAAGGAGTCATTTCTTTAGTAGGTACGAAATAATTTAAATCTATGGCATTTGTTCAATAATAACTAATGTTAGGTTCTAAGACTTTAGGAATTAATGTATTAGAACTTTAATTTGTATTATTTTGGCAAATCATGATCAAAACATTGAGTCTAGGTTTAGGCTTGCTCAAAGTATGTTTATTTGTAAAATTGGAATCGAGTGATTATAGAATTTATTGGACAAAATCTGCAAGGCTCGATCGATTGAAAATTAGACTCGATCAATCGAACCATGTGCAATTTTTTTTTTATTGCAGAATTCCAGTTCAGCCCAAACTCTACTTAAATGTATTAGGGTTCAAGTAAAACACTCCTATATATAAAGGCAAACCCTAGCCACGTTTTTGAGGTTGCTTTATTTTGTTGTGTGTTTGAATCTCTTGTGAGATCTCGAGGTGGTTGCCTTCACACATGCTTAGGATTATCAAGAAGGAGATTTTATTGATAGCTTGATGATCATTTAGTTGCTGCACTAAAGAGCTTAAAGAAACACAAGTGAGTGTGCTTGTATTTGCTAGAGAATCAAAGAAAGAAGGAGTCCGTGGTTTCGGAGCTTGCACGTGGTCATATTAGTAAGTTTCTATTGGTAGGTAGCAATAGGATGTTAGTGGTCTAAGTCGCTATTGTAAAATTTCGATTATTTCATAGTGGATTCAGGTTTACCTTGAGGATAGTTAGATTAAATCCTCCCCAGGTTTTTATCAGTGTAGTTTCCTAGGTCATCATATCTTTGTGTTCTTTATATTTCCTCTACTTTGCATAATATGATATATTTGTATTAACCTAGATTTGTTAATTTGACTAAGTTAATCACTTGGCTAATTACATAGGTTAATCTGGTTATGTTTTAAGGGGTCTAAAAACAAACAACTACTATTACCATCAAGTCAAAATGTTAATTAGTTTTTTGGTGTAGCTAACATTTTAGTGTCCTTTAGTGCATGACAAAATCAGCATAGGTCACTTCCTTGATCTGTACTTACTACTTTTATAACCACCTCTTCATAACCTACATTTTTGTGTAGTTCAATAATTGAGACTTAGAATCCAAATCCCTTATTCAACATTAAAAGATTTTATGAATTAAGTTAACTGAAATCTACTACTATAATGAACAACCATTGTTATGGGTTTAGAGCATGGTAAATGTTAGGGATTGGAAAAATTTCAAAACCTATTTTTTTACAATTTGTTAAAGTGATAACGTGTGATTGGGGATTTTTTTTTTTTAGCTGTTTGCGAAGATATAAATGCATAAACATATGTTTATACATATGTTAATAAGTTTAATATTTATCCGATAAGCATGTCATCCTGGAATTTAAATTTACTCCTTTCAATTTTAATGCATTTAGAATACTAATGTAAAACTATATCAAATTATTAGATTTTTAAATGAAATTTCATGAAGTTAAATGCCATAGTGGTTAACAAATTTTTGTAAATTGGAAACTTTTGGATGAATAATTTTTTGTTAGTTATCTTAATATTTGAATAAACATTATTTTATACACTTATATCTTCTTCGTCAGAACATTATTTGGGGCCAATTTTAGAAATGTAAACACATGATCCAACACTATGAAATAGCAAAAGTAAGATAGAGATCATAGTTTTGATAAATCAAAATTATATATATATATATATATATATATATATATATAAAATAAAATAAAAAAATTGCTTGAGCAAGGGAGAAAATACATGTAAATACATGGAGACCAAAGTTGCGGAAACTATTGCAAAATGAGGGAACTGGAATATAATAGGTGTTAAATGTATATTTAAAGAATTCAGCCTCCACCATTATTTTATTTGGGAAAAAAAATTACCCTTGCTAATTGGTAAAAAAATAATGAAAAGTTGAGCTTTCTAAGAGAGGAAATGAAGAAATCAATCTTAAAATATTATTTATTCACTAAAAGTGAATTATATTATGGTTGTTTTGAATTTGATATAGGAGAGCAAGAATAATAACTTAAAAAGAAAATATTAAGAAATTTATTTGGATATATATATATATATATATGAATTTTGATGATTGGATCTCGCAAATTGTCACTTGAAATTATAATTTATATAAAATCTTGATATCCATTAGTTTTTAATTTCATGCAAGCTTTGAGGTTGATAAAATATAGGAAAACCTTATGTGAAGTTCAAGAGAGAAATGCAGAGACATTCATTGGCCATTTGCCAATTATATTACTAATAAGGGACAGATGGATCCTTTGAAAGGGGATGCACTTAATAAGACTTTGTAGGACGCTACTCATGCACTTAATAAGACTTTGTATGAAATATGTGTTGATAAGAATGATATTTTATTACAGTATTCTATACATGTTTTATGTTGAATGAATATATGATGTTCTTTTATTTTCATTGCAAATGCGCAGTATCATGTGATTTATTCATGCTGCAAATGTGTTTTATTATTTTCTCTACTATTTTGAGTCATAGCAAAAGAAGTTAATTTTGATAACGGTAAGACTACTTCATTTTATTCATTTATGATAAAAACAAGCTCCAGAATCCAGATCTCTATTGCAACTTATTTATTTGCCGTATAAATATATCATATATGAGATATAAGGTGTAACTATGTAAATATTTTCATTTTCAATGGGCCTATGGTAGTGGTAGTAATCTTTTGTGCATGTATGTATTTCACGAAGCTACTGTACGTATAGATTACTCTATCTCTTATATTTTTATAATTTTCATTTTGGCACAAGCATACTGTATCCTAAGTTTGACAATGTATATTTGAATTTTACATGAACTCATACTTATTTTGTAATCAATATTGATTAAAATTTTTAAGATTAATTTTATTTTTAATTTTCCCCCCCTGAATTGAAGTCCTGGATTCTGGCACCGTGTAATAGTAACTTTACTTCACCAACTGCTACAGCAGTTGGAATTGCTTGCTCATACGGTTTAACAGCATAGAGAAGCCTAAAACATGAAAAGGGCAAGTTTAAAAAGTAATAGTAATAAACTAACAAAATAAGAAGAAAATTAATTGCCATAGATTTTTATTTTTATTTTTAACGTGAAGTTGATGGAGTAGAAAAATACCACTGGAGGAGACAAAAGAGAGATTGGTGTTTGCAATATGGTGGAGAATAATGGTTTGTGTTCTTTAAAACTTTTTAAAAATAATCATGCCATTATAAGGATAAGATTGTTGCAATGTCATTAGCATGTTGAATCAATTTATTTCATGCAAAATTCATCTCAAATCATAATGGAGACAGCAAGGTGAAAAAACAAAACTATTAATGTGTATAGTGTTGTGGGCTTTAGGCCCAACTAGATTACTTGTATAACACACATTATTATACTATATATGCTTATTTGTACCGCACACATATGCCTCCTATATAAAAGCACTAATGTATATTTTTTGATTATGAAATACAATATAATTCATTCAGTATTTCTAACATGGTATCAAAGCTATTGCTCTAATTTTCTTGTGTTTTGCAGTCTTGTTTTGTCGGTATTTTCTGCTGCCTCAACTTCTGTGGTCAGTAAACCCTTTCAGTGCCTTCCCCCAACGACTCCATCGCTGTCAGAGGTCCTCAGGGTTGAATCTCCACTGCCAGAAGCTCCTCCTTCGCTGCCAAAACCACTGCCATCATTGGATTTGTCACCTATGATCTCCGATTAGGACATAAGACATATCACCGTGTAGATTTTCAATCGCTTTACACATCTCCGCCGAAAACATCCACATCTGACCATCCACGTGCCGCCATGCGCCAGTCAAAGTTTTGGCAAAGAATTCCATGCGCCTCACGCGTCACCAAGGCATCTCCAATCTTGTTGCCACTGACACCATAAGAATCGTCCTTCTCCGATCTACATCATCGGAAAAGAATTGGTTTCATCGGATAGTCCATGCACCCTCACGCACTACCCTAAGATTTGGCGAAGTTGATCTACGCGCCTCACGCACCACTGGGTTACCTGCTGACGTCATCTCTGACGTCATCCCTAGCTGATGTCACCTGCTTACGTCAGTGTCACCTCATTTGCTGATGTCATCACCTGTCAACCTATTGACGTCATCCATTGACTTTCTTTTGACGGTTGACTTTGACCAGGACAGGTCTTCTTCTGGTTGCCATAATCATCGCCGACAATCCAACAAACGTTTTTACAATTTTTGCAAATGTTTTGACCACAATATTGAGACTTGCTATCATTGCAATAAATTAGCTGTTTCAATTTCTGCTGCTATTGTTGCTAACACTGAGAGTGTCCAACCAATGGCTCCCATCTCTGCATAGTCTAAGTCTTGCGATCACACTTTCACCATTTCCACAGATGATCTTAAAAACATTATCGCTAATGTCATTCGTATGGTTGGTAATGCATCTTATTTCTCTTCTCTCTCAGCTTTATCTGGTATGTCTCCTTCCTCTTGACTTATGGATTCCGCTTGTTGCAATCACATGACACCTTACTCGTCCTTATTTTTTGAACTTAAACCTGCACCACACTCTCTTAATATTTGCACAGCAAATGGTTCCACAATGTTTAGTCATAATATAGGTTCTATTTCGACCTCCAACCTCTCAGTTCTTGGGATCTTTAATGTTCCTGACCTTTCTTACAATTTATTTTCTATGGGACAATTAGTTGAGTTGGGTTATTGTATTATATTTGATTATTCTGGGTGTATTCTGCAGGATCCGAGGACGAAACAGGAGCTTGGGACTAGTCCCAGAGTTGGGCGTATGTTTCCAGTGGACAATCTTCGTCTTCCACTTGTTGCTCCTGTTTCTGTTGCTGCAGCTACTACAGTTTCTTCAATTCTTTCCCTTGCACTTTGGCATGCTCGACTTGGTCATGTATCTTCCTCTCGAGTACAACAATTGGCTTTTAGAGGTTTGTTAGGTTCAGTGTCTACAGAAAATTTTGATTATGTTTCATGTCATTTAGGAAAACAACCAACTTTACCTTTTAATACTAGTGAATCAATATCCACTAATATCTTTAACCTTATTCATTTTGATGTTTGGAGGGCTTCCTTTGTCTCTAGTATTGGTGGGTCTTGATATTTTGTTATCTTTGTTGATGATTACTCTCGTTATAGCTGGATTTTTAATATGAAACATCGTTCTAAATTATTGCAAGTATACTTTAATTTTGCAAAAATGGTTGAAACTTAGTTTTCCAAACGCATCAAAATTTTTCGATCTGATAATGCCCTTGAATACACTCAATATGCTTTCCAAGCTATTTTGCATTCCTATGACATTGTTCATTAACTAAATTGTCTAGGTACCTCTCAGCAAAATGGTAGATCCGAATGAAAACTTTGTCATATTCTTGACACTGTTCGTGCTCTCCTTCTCTCTGCCAAAGTTCCTGCTCCTTTTTGGAGTGAAGCTGCTCTTCATGCTGTTCATGTTATTAATCGCATTCCAAGCTCTGTTATCCAAAATCAAACTCCATATGATCGCCTTTTTGGGTCACCTCCAGACTATCACCACCTTCGCTCCTTCAGTTTCGCTTGTTTCGTTCTTCTTCAGCCACATGAGGATAACAAACTTGAGCCTCGGACAAGGCTTTGTTGTTTTCTTGGCTATGGTGAAACTCAAAAGGGGTATTGGTGTTATGATCCTGTCTCTCATCGTCTTTGTATGTCTCGAAATGTTGTCTTTTGGGAACATCGCCTCTTTGTTGAGCTCTCTCACTTCCGTGCCTCCCTATCTTCCTCCTCTGTTTTAGAACTTTTTCCAGATGAAGCACATATTCCTTCTATAGCTTCTCCTGATCCTCCTATAGTTACTCTTGATTCCCCTGTAGACTTTTCTGTCCAACCTCCAGATATCATTGATCACTTTCCTAGTTCACCCTTTAATGAACACGTGGAAGATGAACAGGTCGAAGACGAGCTACCTAATCCCAATCCGAAGCTTGGGTCCCTTGCTCCTGCTCCTGCTCCACCTGAATATCTTGCACAAGACATTCCACCACGTCACTCAACTCAGGTAAGGTCCATTCCTGCACATTTACTTGACTATCATTGTTACATTGCCCTTACTACACTACACGAGCCTTACACCTATTGTGAGGCTTCCACTGACCTTTTATGGCAGATTGCAATGAAAGAGGAACTTGATGCATTATCTAAAAACTATACTTCGGACTTGATGACATTCCCCCCAGGAAATCTGTGGTTGGTTGTAAGTGGATCTACAAGATTAAGACTCGCTCTGATGGGTCCATTAAGCAATACAAACCTTGTCTCGTTGCGAAAGGTTTTACATAGGTGTATGAGATTGATTATGAAGAGACCTTTGCTCCGGTTGCTTGTATCTTATCCGTTCGTGCCCTCTTAGCTGTTGCTGCTGCCAGTAAATGGGACTTTTTTCAGATGGATGTCAAAAATGTATTCCTTAATGGGGATTTAAGTGAAGAAATTTATATGCAACCTCCTCCTGGTCTCTCTGTTGACACTAACAAGGTTTGTCACCTTCGACATGCACTTTATGGCCTTAAACAAGCTCCACGAGTTTGATTTGCCAAATTCAGTTCTACCATCTCTCATTTGGGTTACATGGCCAGTCATTATAATTTTGCCCTATTTCTTCGTTGCACTGACAAAGGCACTATTTTACTTTTCCTGTATGTGGATAATATGATCATAATTGGTGATGACCTTAGTGGCATTCAAGAACTCATGGATTTTCTCAGTCAGCAGTTTGAGATGAAAGATTTTGGATATCTCAGCTACTTCTTGGGTCTTCAAATCACTCATTCTACATATGGACTTTATATTACTCAAGCCAAGTATGCCTCTGAACTCTTGTCTCGAGCTGAACTCATTGATAGCAAGACTGTTGACACTCCAATTGAGCTTAATGCGCATCTGACTCCCTCAGGGGGGAAACCATTGTCTAATCCCTCTCTTTACAAACACTTGGTTGGCAGCCTAGTTTATCTTACTGTCACTTGTCCAGACATTTCTTATATTGTTCACCAGGTGAGTCAGTATCTGTCTACTCCACGATCGACTCACTATGCTGCTGTTCTGCGCATTCTTCAATACTTAAAGGGCACTCTCTTCCATGGTCTTTTCTACTCTGCTCAGTCTTCTCTTATTCTCCGTGCATTTTCTTATGCTGATTAGGCAGGAGATCCCACTAATTGTAGGTCCACCACTGGTTATTGCTTTCTTCTTGGTTCTTCTCTGATTTCTTGGTGAAGTAAGAAATAAACTCATGTGGCCCGCTCCAGTACTGAAGCAAAATATTGTGCCCTTGCTGATACCACATCTAAGCTTCTTTGGCTACAATGGTTTCTCAAAGACTTAGGTGTGTCTACATTCTTTGCTACTTCTCTTTATTGTGACAACCAGAGTGCTATTTATATTGCTTACAATGATGTCTTCCATGAACGGACTAAACACATCGAGATTGATTGTCATTTTATCCGTTATCATCTTGTCCATGGTGCTCTCAAGCCAATCTCAGTCTCCTTTAAAGATCAACTTGTAGATATCTTCACCAAGTCACATCCTAAAGGACGTCTTCGTACTTTGGTTGACAACCTCAAGTTGGTCTCACATCCACCTTGAGTTCGAGGGGGGCTGTTAATGTGTATAATGTTATGGGCTTTAGGCCCAACTAGATTATTTGTATAGTTATTGTACTACATATACTTACTTATACCGCACATATATGCCTCATATATAAAGGCACTGATGTATATTTTTTGATTATGAAATGCAATATAATTCATTTAGTATTTCTAACAAAAACAAAACACACGGAAGAAGAAGCCCATTGAATTGTTTTTAAATTGTGGTAAAACTAACTCTTCTTCGGTCTTGCTATTCTTCTGTCTGTTTTTATGTGCAGTAAGTAATTTCAAAGCCATGCAATTGGCAATTTGACATGAATAGAGCAACAATAAATTTTCAAGATTATATATATTTTTTTGGTCACTTGGTCAGAAATCTTTTATCATCTTTCTTTTTCTTTACTGGTGTCAGAGTAATTTGTTTGTTCAGATTTAAAATAGTTCAACCTAATTTTATCCAATATAATACTTAACTTCCTAGACTAGGCCCGATTGATTGCTTTTGTAATTTTAATTTTCATAGCAGCCACGAAAGCCAAAGGACAAACTATATAGACTTTTTTCTTTTGGGGTAGAGTCAACAAACTATAGACTTGAATAGATTTACTTTGTCCCGACGTTTGTTGCAAAACCAAGCTTGCAAAATGTGCCACACGTCTTTTAAAGATGTAGACTTTTTTTTTTTCTTTTAACACTCTCAAAGTTAGGACAGGACTTGACTTTGCTATGCATGTTTAATGTTGGTTATTCTTATCAATGAGTTAAGATATCAATTAATTTTTTGTATAAACGGAATTTAAACTAATTAGCTTATTTGATAACAATAGACTACTATTTGAGCTAGTTAGAGGTATGGAACTAACAAGATGTAGACATCTAATCAAACCCTAGATTTTTTTTTTTTTTTGGTTAGGCAAATTGGGATAGGGGGAGATGGAGTTCAGACTTCAAACCCAAACATCAAGCACCATAGAAGATGATGATACCACTCAACTATCATTTGAACCTCCTTAGCAATGTAATTATAATTAAATAAATCTTGGGACTTGAAGAAGTGACAATATATAGAGACTAAAGGTGCCAAGCACAAACTTTAGAGGTTAATAATACTTGCATCCTGTTAACAAGTACGCTTAGGACAATTATTAATAAATCATTGTAGAAAAAGTTTTGATGTCACTTTTATAAGAAATATAAAAAAATCATTAAAAAAGTAATTATTTTTTTCTTTTTTCATAAAAATTTATATAAAATATTTTCTAAACTAATACTCTTAGGATATTAGTTAACTTTTCTTATAATAATTTACAGTGTATTTTGATTTTTGACAAAATATTTATGAAAAGTATTGTCTTTGTCGACACTCTTTAGAAGAAACTTACTCAATTAGGATATATATATATATATATATTAGGTTTGAATAGGTGACCAAAACTATAGACTTGAAGATATTTTATTTGTGCTGTCATTTCCTGCAAGCTTTTTTATATATATATATATATATATATATATATATATGATTTTTCACAAGTCATTTTTTATTTATTTATTGATAATTTGATGATTACGATAAAAGACTTTATGAACTAAGTTAACTCGAACCAAACGTACTATACGGCATTTTAACGATGTAAACATCTATTTGCACGTTCCTTCAAAAATTTTACCTCTAGCTGATGTGCTAGTCCGTTGAATAAAATTTCCGACTGATCTTCTTCTCAAAACAATAAATTTTATAGGTGACAAATTCACACGGAGCTTGACGCAATAAATATGAAAGAAAAGAAGAGAGAAAACGAGGTACTTGCTCTTAACAATTGGAAGAATCTAAGAAAGGTAGGCTTCAACTCCCTTGAAAGATGAATGAACCCACCCTTAAAGTGCCGCAGCAAAATCCAAAGTTCTCACATATGTAACTTCTTATTGGACACTCTCATGGGAAAATTACTATGGGAATGCAGAAAAGACAGTCATGCGCCGAAGAAGCCAAAGAAAGTGAGATTCTATGGTCAGCGACAGATTTACATATAAAAAACAAGACAACTATTGTAGAGATTATATACTAGATAACTATAGCCATAATATATAACGGTTTAATTTAGATAAAAATTTTATCATTTAAATTTCAAAGATTCTATTCAAACTAAAATCTATTATAAATTTTTTTTAAACTAAATCCTATACAACATACGTTTTTGTTTTTGTTTTTCTCTTCAAGTTCCATCTTATTAAATTAATATTTTAATATGATATTAAATTTCAAGGCCCTTGACTGAGGGATTTTATTCAAACTAAAAGTTAAGTATCAAAATTTTATATACTTAAATTCCACACAACACATGTTTTTGTTTTTGTTTTTGTTTTCTTCTCCAAGTTGCATCTTACTAAATTGCTATTTTATTAGGATATTAAGTTACAAGGCTCTTAATTAAGGGATTCTATTCAAACTCAAGGTCTATTATCAAAATTTTAAACTTAAATTCCACACAACCACGTTTTCAATTTTTTCCTTAAGTTGTATCTTATTAAATTAACATTTTATTAGGATATTAAGCTACAAGGCTCTTGACTATAGGATAATATTTAACAATAATTTAATTTAGATAAAATGTTTTCATCTAAATTTTAAAAATTTAAATTCTACTCCAACTAAAAGTCTATTATCAAAATTTTTAGAACTTATATATATACATATATATATATATATATATATAATACACCCACTCTGTTTTTTTTTTTTTTTTTTTTTTCTCCAATATGCAACTTACGCTTATGTTTTAATCTAAACAATTCATCTTACTTTTTTTTTTCTTTTAAATTTGCATGCATGATATTATTCTAGAGGAATTTTACTATAAAGAAGTAAAAGAATGGACACCCATTTAAGTTCTTGGTTCTCTTATGTAAGTTTTTAATTTTTAAATTTTTTTTAATATTCTCAACAATTGAACTCTTTTGTGTATGTTTTGATTTTGGGTTTTGGTTATTGTATTTAATTTGTGAGTGTGTTGATTTTGTTTTAAGACGATTATTCACTAAGGAAAAAATCCATATTTAGAAACTATGATTGTGCCAAGTGACTGCTCTCACTAATTAAAAAATTGTTTTTATATTATTTTTAAGGCTATATTTCCTCAAATTAAAGGATAAATTTAACAATTGTTTAATTTAAGTAAAACTTTATTATCTAAATTTAAACAAATTTAAATTCTATTCAAACTAAAATTCTATTATAAAGCATTTCTAAACTTAAATCTCATATAGTAACCCACATTTTCTTTCTAAAAAAAAAAAAAATCCCACATTTTGACTAAAATATAAAACTTAATTTTTTATCTAAGTTTTATAAATTTAAATTCTACTCCAACTGAAAATCTATTATCAATATTTTAAGAAATGATAAATTCAATTTATATGATTTGTTAGGATATATATCCTCAAATTAAGGGATAATATTTAATAACGGTTTAATTTAGATAAAATTTTATCATTTAAATTTCTAAAAATTAAAATATATTCAAACTAAAGTCTATTATCAAAATTTTCTAAACTTAAATCTCACCCAACTCACGTTTTTTTTTTCTCAAGTTGCATCTTATTAAATTAATATTTTATTAGGATATTAAGCTACAAGGCTCTTGACTAAATGATTACTCCTATATTCAAACTATAAGTCTATTATCGAAATTTTTAGAACTTATATATATTTAGCCATGGCTTTTCAATACAAGCAATCTCTCTTAACCAATAAGTCATTCCTATAATTAAATCCTACACAATACACTCCACGGTATCTTTTCTTTTCACTTTTTTGCCCTCACGATGCAACTTACTCTTATGTGTTAATCTAATAAATTCATCTTCTTTATTGCTTTAGAATTTTCATGAATGATATTATGATTGAGGAAGTCTACCATGAAGAAGCAGAATAGTGAACACACATTTAAGTTATTGGTTCTCTTATGTAAGTTTTTATTTATTTATTTTTCAATTTTTGAACTCTTTTGTGTATGTTTTGATTTTGGGTTTCGGTTATTGTATTTAATGTGTGAGTCTGTTGATTTTTTTAATTAAACTATCCCTAGGAAAAAAGTGATATTAAGAAACTATTTTGTTTATTATTATTTGTGCTAGATAGGGCATAGATTAAATGTAATCCAATTATGAATAATCAAACTCATACCACATCTCATATTAAGAAATTAACATTGTGGGGACCCAAGGACTGAGGATGAATAAAACCACTGTGACCATCATTCATTCCTCAGATGGAAGCACTTTAAGTCTATTATCAAAATTTTCTAAGCTTAAATCTCACACAACTCACTTTTTTTTTTTTCTCAAGTTGCATCTTATTAAATTAATATTTTATTAGGATATTAAGCTACAAGGCTGTTGACTAAAGGATTACTCCTATATTCAAACTATAAGTCTATTATCAAAATTTTCAGAACTTATATATATTTAGCCATGGCTTTTCAATACAAGCAATCTCTCTTAACCAATAAGTCATTCCTATAATTAAATCCTACACAATACACTCCACGCTATCTTTTCTTTTCACTTTTTTCCCCTCACGATGCAACTTACTCTTATGTGTTAATCTAATAAATTCATCTTCTTTATTGTTCTTTGCTTTAGAATTTTTGTGAATGATATTATGATGGAGGAAGTTTACCATGAAGAAGTAGAATAGTGAACACACATTTAAGTTATTGGTTCTCTTATGTAAGTTTTTATTTATTTATTTTTCAATTTTTGAACTCTTTTGTGTATGTTTTGATTTTGGGTTTCAGTTATTGAATTTAATGTGTGAGTTTGTTGATTTTTTTAATTAAACTATCCCTAGGAAAAAAGCGATATTAAGAAACTATTTCGTTTATTATTATTTGTGCTAGATAGGGCATAGATTAAATGTAATCCAATTAGGAATAATCAAACTCATACCACATCTCATATTAAGAAATTAACATTGTGGGGACCCGAGGACTGAGGAAGAATAAAACCACTGTGACCATCATTCATTCCTCAGATGGAAGCCCTTTAAGCTCGAGGAGTGGGTTCACCTGAGGATAGGAGGGGAAGAGATAAAATACCTCCAGGAAATTCGAGTGGAGAGAATGGCGTTTAGAGGGAGAGAGAGTCAAGGTAGTTGAAAGAAGTCTCCTGTGAAAGCTCACCTATTGCCTCCGCATTAAATGACTAGCAATAACTTTATCAGCTGCATTAATAAGGAAATGACCCCTGAATAAATAGCGGATTCACAGCTAAGCAGCTCCTTCTACCACCTTCAATAGAAGTCTAATGGGACAAGTGTTCTAAGGAGGGCCTAGATGATTGTAGATGGAGGGCTAGGATGTAAAACGCTTAGGAGTATATGAAGGAAGAGAACTTCCAAATGAAGGGATCTGAAAAAAATCAAGGAAAAGAGACTAGAAAAAGAACAGTAAGAAGAAAGAAAGAGAGAGAACAATGTGTATCCTTGCATAAGAACATCATTTTTGGGCGAGCTTGTAAAGAACTACCAATATATTTATTTTTAACTTCTATTCATTCCCTCCCTGTTTGAATCTTCGAACTAAGCCTAACTTGTTTTATCCACTCTCTTAACAGATATCTATTAGTTTGGGCCTAATTGGGTGGTACAAACTTCACTATTGTAGGTGGGTTTGGGCCCCTAAATTTTGTGTCCTTACAAATACAAAGCACAAAGATAATTTTAAAATATAAAATAAATAAACATTGATAAGGACCAAACTCTAAAAAATTAGAACTTAAAGTAATTTTTTTATTAAAATTATTTACTTATTTTATAATTTTTTATTAAAATTTTTTAATAATTTAGTTTCAATTATTTATAAAAAAAAAAATTAGCTTGCATATTTTTTTAGCTTACATATCTTCAAAAGCTAGGCATCGCATGAGAATAATACTAGAGTGTGTGTGAGAATAGCATGACCCATGAAGAGTTAGTTCTTACCACAATTTTAAAACAAATTAGTTGTTTTTTTTTCCCAAATCCTGCTGTCTCCATTGTGATTTTATTTTGCGTGAAAATACACTGAGTTGGGATGAATTTTGCATGAATAGAGTTGATTCAACATGCTAATGACATAGCAGCAACCTCATCCTATTGGCGTGATTATTTTTAATAAGTTTTAAAGAACACAAATCATTATTCTCCACCGTATTGCAAAGACCAATCACTCATTTTTCTCCTTACCGCGCAATATGGACCCTCAGGATTCTCAGTCTTCTGACCCTGTCGCTCATCCTCCGGTGGTATTTTTCTACTCCATATATAACTTCCACGTTAATTATGAAAATAATCTATGGCAGTTAATTTCCTTTCTCATTTGTTTACTTTGTTGTTATTACTTTTTGTACTTGCCTTTTTAATGTTTTAAAGTGTACTTTCACAATCTTATTCTAAAAGATTATAATACATAAAATTGAATTGATTGGTGTTTGGCAGAACATGAATATTAGCCTTCTCTATGATGGAAAACTTTATCCCCAAACAATTCCAACTGCTGCAACAGTTGGTGAAGTAAAGTTTCTATTGCATGAAAGGTTTGATATCCCATTGGAGAGGGTGGAGCTGCACCTTAATCGTCTTCCGCTATCAGATGCGCTACCAGATGCTATGAATATGCTAGATGTTTTTACTCATCTGAATTGGAAGAATGGGTTCTGCTTGTATAAGAAAATTCGTGTTTGGATTAAGGCGGACTCTGGTGAACGATATAGCTTATTTGTGAATGAGAAACATAACGTGGGCCGCTTGAAGATGATGCTTAATGGAAAATATGGGTTGGATATCATGAACAAGCAGCTCCAGTTTCCAGAAAATCGTGTTCTTGACGATGGCGCTCTTCTTTGGATTTACGAAATTCGTGAAGAGACTGAGCTACATCTAAAATGAGTTCCTTTGGGGTTAACTATATAATGTTATAATCAATAATATAAATAAATGCATGCGCCAAATACTTAATTATTAATATAGCAAATTATATTTATTATATCTAGAAATAAATAAATAAAATTGTATCCGTGCGTGCTTAATGATTGTAATAAGGACCTGTTTAAGTTTACAAGTCTGGGAAATTTAGTAGAATGTACCAAAGCAATCCAATGAATTTTCCATGAATTTTACTCGGCAGCATATGAAAATCTTGAACAAATATGATTTCAATCATTAAAATATATAGCAAGTTTAAACTCATTTCATCTCAGAAAAAAGTTTTAAACTCATTTAGCAATAATGAGTTGGCACATATTAATTCGACCCAAAATCTAGATTAATTGTCAACTCCAGAAGAAATTAGATGCTTGCCACTAAGCATAAATGAGAGATAGATACATAATAAGATGTATAGCTCAAATCTTTAGGCTGGTAGTAGATGTAGATTTTTTCCCAAGGAAAATGCCTAATCTATTATTGCACATAATTAGAATTTGTCTCACCAATCAAACAATATAACTAAACAGAAAAGATCCAAGCATTTCATAAAATCCTACCTAATTCAAATATTAAACATTGTCAAACTTAGGACACAATTATATCCTTGTGCCAATTTGAAAATTATAGAAATATAAATAAATAATAGATAGAGTAGTCTATACAATAGCTTCATGAAAATACATACATGCACAAAAGATTACTACCAAAACATAGGTCCGTTGAAAATAATATTAGTTTCATATTTACACCTTATATTTCATATAATATATATGTAATGTATACGGAAAATAAACAAATTGCAATAAAGATCTGGATACTAGAGCTTGTTTTCATCATAAATGAATAAAATGAAGTAATCTTACAGTTATCAATGTCAAATTCTTTTGCTATGACTCAAAATAATAGCTAGAGAACATAATAAAACACATTTGCCTTATAAATAAAGTACATAGATCTTATCAAAAATTAATAAATAAATAAAGTACATAGTACAATACATTTGCAATGAAAATAAAAAACTTTTGTCACTAAAATTCGTCACTAAAATTACATTTTCTTGTAATGATGATATATTTATTCAAAATAACACATTGAATACTATAACAAAATATCATTCTTATCGATGCATATTTCATTTCTCTTGTTAAATATATTAAAGACCATGAAGTTCATGAGCAATGTCCTACGAAGCCTTATTAAGTGCATTCCCTTTCAAAGGATCCAATTGTCCCTTATTAGTAAAATAATTGGCAAATGGCCACTAAATATCTTTGCATTTCTCTCTTGAACTTCAGATTAGATTTTCCCATATTTTATCAACCTCAAAGCTTGCATAAATAAATTAAAGGGGGTATCAAGATTTGATATAAACTATAATTTCAAGTGACAATTTGCAAAATCCATCCATCAAAATCCATCTATATTAAAATAAATTTTGCAATCTTTTCTTTTAGGTTGTTGTTATTCTTGTTCTCCTATATCAAATAGATAATAGTTTTAGATTAATTCCTCCATTTTCTCTCTCAAAAAGCTCAACTTTTCATTCTCCTTTGACCTTTTAACAAGGGTTGCTTATTATTATTATTATTATAAATAATGGAAGCTGAATTTTTTTAACTATACATTCCCGCGCCCTCATTTTGCAAAAGCTTTAGCAGCTTTATAGTCTTCATGTTTATAGGTATTTTTTTCCCTAGCTCAAGCGAATACAGGAAAAAAAAAAAAAAACACATTTTGAGTTATCAGAATTATGATCTTTATCTCACTTTTGTGATTACATGGTGTTGGAACATGTGTTTACATTTCAAAAATTGGTCCAAAATAATGTTTTGATGAAGCCGACATAAATGTATATAATAATGTTTATTCACATATTAAGATAACTATCATATTTCTTGTAAATTTGTAATCATTACTTTTGAATTTATTTAGAATCTTTAGTTTTATTGATTTGGAAGAATAACACAATACAATAATGAAAAATTATTCATCCAAAAATTCCAATTTATAGAAGTTACTTAGCCACTTTGGTATTTAATTTCATGTAGTTTCATTAATTCAATAATTGGATAAAGTTTTACATTAATATTCTAAACTAATTAAAATTGAAAGGACTAAATTTAAATTCAAGGATGACATAATGATAAAATAAATATTAAACTTAATAAAATATAAAGAAACATATGTTCACACATTTATATATTTCCATTAAAACATTAACTCATGACAAAGTCATGAAATGTAAACATGCATTTGAAACAATTTCATATTAAGTTTTACATATATGTACACATGATTTTGGGTTTGGAACTGGAATTGGGTTTAATAATATGAGTTTATTTTTATTGTGAGCTTAATTTGGGTTGGGTTTGATGAAGTGTTTTCATACTTGTCTGATGTGATTTTTTTTACTTATTTTGTGTTTCAAGTTTAAGAAAGGATATTGGGGTCGAAATTGTTTAGTTTCATATCAAAAAAATATCATTCTTAAATATTTTCAATAGCGTAGGAATTCAACAAGATAATTTCACTATTACGGAAGGTGCTTATTCCCTTTATTTCAATTTATCATTAAACGAGGTACACCCCATGCATAAGGCACATGAACAAACCTATTTCCAATTACCTCTAAAGGAATCTTCTAATCCATTTTCAAAAATAAGTACAATTTTTTTTTTCCAATTAGAAGAAGGAAGATTTGCAAATACAAAAAATTATGTCTTCTATTATTCATCGCTTGCCTCTCACCTTAACAACATAGAATGGTTTATTTTTCTTTCTTAATTTTAAAATAAAATTCATTTTGACTTATCAAAACTACAATCATTATCTCACTATTGCAACCACATAGTGTTGGAATGTGTTTACATTTCAACAATATACTGGCCCTAGATAATATTTTGATGAAGAAAACTATATGTATAAAGGTATGTTTATTCACGTACTTATGTTTATTCACATTTTAAGATAAATAACATTTTTGTTGTCAATTCATCATCATTACTTTTGAATTTAGTGTACTGAGTTTTATTAATTTTTAAGTGTAATGCAGCAACATCTCAAACGATTATTCATTAAAAAAAAAAAATTTAGTTCACCAAAATAAGTTAACCACTAAGGTTTCTAACTTCATGAAGTTTCATTTACAAAAATCAAGTTATGTGATATAGTGTTGCATTAATATTCTAACTAACTAAAACTGAAAGCACTAGATTCAAATTTAAGGATGACATAATGACAAGATAAATATTAAAGCTATTAACATATGAGTAAAAATATGTTTATACATTTACACATTCTTCATTAAAACATTATCTCAAGTCAAATTCTTGAAATGTATAGATACATCTAATACATTGTCCTTTTTAATTATATATATATATATATTGGTTTCTTACGTTTAGAGTAATAAGGTTTTAATTATGAAAGTGGTATTAGAAATTCAACACTGTCATGATAACACAAAGAAACCGCTGTTGTTTATAATTTTTCTACTGCGTGAATTATTTTTAAATTTACATTTTAAACACCAACAATTCTTTTGGATATAATGGTTCTTGTTGCCCAACATTTGATTACTTTAAATATTATATTACCTATAGCTCAAGGTGATGGCTAGCCACACAAACCAGAGTTATAAAAACATTACCAAACCACCGTTTCCACCACTAAAACTATGAACCAAAAATTATCCAAAATGGTTTGATGTAAAATACCAAATATGTAATGACATATTATCAAACTGGGTAAACTGATAGATTGCACGGGTTAATCTTTTTAACCCGCAGATAAAACCAAAAAAATACCTTGTGTATTTACTAAACTACTGAAGATTGAAAAGATAATCCGATAAAGACATAAAGTGATAATGACTAAAAAACTAAAGAGATGAAGTAAGAGTTAATCCATGAGATGAGAGTTGAGATTAAAGAGATTAAGAGATAGTGATGAGACCAATAGAGATAAAGAGATAGTGATAAAATTATAGATGCAGGTGATAAAGTGATGAACTTAAAAAAAAAAAAGAAAAAAAAAAGAAGAGAGAGACAAAAATGGAAGAATTTCTATGCTAAAAGAGTCAAAATTTGTAATACTTAAATGTTAGATTGCTTTATTGTCTTCTGTACTTTATGTTTCTGCTTCCGTATCCATATTAGCATATTCAATATGGTGCATCATAACTAATATTTAA
This sequence comes from Quercus agrifolia, assembly GCA_029955455.1. Lineage (NCBI taxonomy): Eukaryota > Viridiplantae > Streptophyta > Magnoliopsida > Fagales > Fagaceae > Quercus > Quercus agrifolia. The sequence goes on from JARQAD010000002.1 coordinate 74,970,926, forward strand.
CACACCAAAGAAAAGTTTGAGAAAACTTTGCAATTTTATTTATAATAATTTGATTTGTCTTTGACGGCTACAAAACATATAAATACTAAGAGAGTAAAATCCTAGAACAGTTAGGAAATGTCTGAAACCCTAAATCACACTAATTACGAGATTAGGTGGCAAAATACAGAAATTTTACCAAAAATAATAAAATTGAGTAAAATGCAAAATTATAAATTATTGATCTTAAAGGTCATCCTAAATCAGACGAGAACTTATTCTAACTATTAAACTAAAAATTATTAAAGAAAAACAAATATTACTATAAATGATTGCATCTTAATATATTAAGAAATAATGATTTTATGTATTTATAATTTGTTAATACTATATGGATGTCTACTTAGAAGTTTTTTTTTTTTTTTTTTTTTTGCTTATACTCAGACTTACATTAGCTTGAAATCCTGAGTCTGTCCCTGATTCACTCCGTTGTCATTTCTATTATCCCTACATGTTGATATATATGAAAGTGATGGTATTATAAATATATAAAATAAAAATAAAATAAAAAAATTGTGTGTGGCACTGCCATAGTTTTAACCTTTTTTTTTTTTTTTTAATATCCGCCCGTTGAATCTTGAGAGAGCGCATTGTATCCCATGAGGGAAAGAATTGGTTCTCTTTCTATATATTATTATTATTATTTTTATAATAAAAAATTGTTAAAAAATGGCCTTTATACCATTACCCAGATGCATTGCTTCATTGACAGCTGAGCCGATTCTCATTAAGTTAAGTCATAAGGATTGAAAAGGAAAGGCTAGTCGGTCTGACCAAGTGTTGGATTTTGTTGTAAAAAAATAAATAAATAAATAAATAAAAGAGCGCAAAATAACATTTTCCAAGCAAGTTTGCCAGGAACAAAATAACTTTTACGATTTGTTTTCACAATTGTTATTATGATCCGACGTGATTTTTTTTTTTTTTTCCCGAAACCGACTCAAACTGCATTCAGTCATTCAAAAAATTAAAATCCAAGGACAAAGCCTCAAGGGCTGGAAATGGAGACTCTTCAAGCCATACAGAACTTTCAACATCAACAGACTTAGCACTTTCTCAACAAAAAAAAAAAAAAAAAAAAAAACAGACTTAGCAAAGCGGGCTAACATGTGTGCACTGTGCAACATTATTGGCACTTCTTCTAACACATTCAAACTTTATACACCCAAACCCCACAGAAAGACAGCTAATGTCCTCATAAAGGTGACCAAGTCTGGACCAGCGAGCTCGTGGAGAAGAAAGAATAGCCTTCATCACCGCACTATTATCTCCCTCAATAACATCTCTGAAACCTGCATCAACAGCAAGCTCTAGAGCCTTCCTGCAAGCTAAAACTTCTGCTTCCTCGCTTGTAGACACCGAAGGGCCCGCCAGAGGAATCAGTGCTTGCAAAACAGAGGCATCAAAGTTCACCTTGAAAACTGAACCCGATGGAGGTCTCCACCGTTGAACAGCCCCAACAGACACCGGTATGGCCAAGTGAACCCGTGAATCTTTGAACTCATCAATGTAATCCGTAGCTCTCTTAGTCAGACCCGAGGGATGCTGTATCATACCACCATGTACCACCGTGTTCCTCTGATTCCAAATCAGCCAGCATTGCACCCAAAATAGCTCCAGTTCTTCCCTGCTTAATCTATCCCTCATGTTCTCCATTAGCTGGAAAAAATCCACCTGATCACACACTCTCTTCTGCAATATACCTCGGCAACCAGCCCAAATGTCCTGAGCAACTCCACACTCCCAAAGCACATGGACCACCGTTTCTGTAGCTTGTTGACAGAGTTCACATCTAGCATCGTCCACCACTCTCCTCTTGAATAAGTTCTCTCGGGTTGGCAGGGCATTATGCCAAGCCCGCCACCCAAAAATCTTTATTTTATTCGGAATCTTGAGCTTCCACAGCATATTCTAGATCAGACCACTCATCCCCGTCCTTGAACACTCCCCCACCTCATCCTTCTCTTTAGCAATCTGCCTAGCAATGTGTTAGCCCGATCTCACCGTATACTCACCACTCTTAGTGTGAAACCAGAACAAAAAATCTGGTGCATACCTCCTGCATAGTGGAATACGAAGAATTGCTTCGGCATCCTCTTTGTGAAACTTGGCAGTAATGAGCTCACGATCCCACCCCCTCACATTCCAATCAATAAGCTCATTAACTCTCCACTCCCATTCTTCCTCCAATGGTGGATGCAAAACCTTATTTGTAGGATTCTTTGGGATCCACCGATCATGGATCACACTAATGGAAGATCCATTCCCCACTCTCCAACATCCCTTCTCAAGGATTGGTTGAGCTGCCATTAAGCTTCACACGTAGGAGCTATTTGGAACCTCCTTCACACGTAGGAGCTAAGTGTATAATTTCAAGTGACAATTGGCGAGATCCAATCATCAAAATTCATATGTTCAAATAAATTTCATAATATTTTCTTTTTAAGTTGTTATTCTTGTTCTCCTATATCAGATTCAAAACAACCATAATATAATTAACTTTAAGTGAATAAATAGTAATATTTTCAGATTGATTTCTTTGTTTCCTCTCTAAGAAAGCTCAACTATTCATTATCCTTTTACTTTTTAGCAAGGGTACGTAGCTTTTTTGTTTTTTTTTTTTGTTAATCTCTTTAAATATACATTTAACACCTATTATATTCCAATTCCCTCATGTTGCAATAGCTTCCGCAACTTTAGTCTCCATGTGTTTACATGTATTTTTTCCCTTGCTCAAACTAATTTTTTTATTTTTATCAAACATTTTGATTTATCAAAACTATGATCTTTATCTTACTTTTGCTATTTCTTAGTGTTGGATCATGTGTTTTCATTTCAAAAATTGGTCACAGATAATGTTTTGATTAAGAAGATATAGGTGTATAAAATAATTTTTATTTAAATATTAAGATAACTAATGAATAATTATTCATCCAAAAGTTTCCAATTTACAAAAAAAATTTAACCACTATGGCATTTAACTTCATGAAATTTCATTTAAAATCTAATAATTTGATATATCTTTACATTAGTATTCTAAACTAATTAAAATTGAAAGGGGTAAATTTAAATTTCAGGATGACGTCCTTCTTGGATAAATATTAAACTTATTAACATATGAATAAACATATGTTAATGCGTTCATATCTTCTACGTTAAAAAATTATTCCATGCTAAATTCATGAAATGTAAACATAAATTCGATACAATATTTATAGTTCCATGAATTGGGGAGGTCAATCTTGTCATTGTTGCCTACAAGCGCATGAAGAAAGTGTTGGGTACACGTGACACCTTTTGGATTCCAGCACACACATTTTGTCAAAGCTCATTTATGAGCTTGTTCCAAAAGTCTTCAAGTCAGCCATGCCTCTTAATGAGACTTGACTCAAGCGTGTCTAACACGTTGAAGGAAGAAAGAAAATTGGGTGAAGCAAAAAACAGAGAGCCATACTCGGCCATTTGTGGTGAGTTCCAGAGAGAGCAAGACACATAGAAAGAGAGAGCTTTAGCTTGAGATGTGCAATCCGTGTGAAGAGATAGAGGTAACACAATGAGAGTGTGAGAGAGTGAAAAAGAAAAATGAGACATTTTTCTTTGCTCAAGTTACACATAAGGAAGATAAATTGGTGGAGTTCTCATGGAGTTTTTGAGTGCTACAACCATGGAGAATAGGAGTATTCAAAGAAAGATTTTGCTACTAGTTTTGTGGTGAGATTGTATTTACTCCTTGAGATTTATTTGTTGTATATCCAATTTATTGTGGACTCAAGTTTAGTATAAACTTGATAGTTGTAATCTCTATTTCATAGTGGATGTTTTTCGGAGCTGTCCCGTGGTTTTTTCCTCTACATCGGAGGGTTTTCCACGTAAGATTTGGTATTCTTATGTGTTTGTGTTTATGCGGTGCTTGCTGAAATTTTTGTTTTCATAATATTGCTATTCCTTGGTAGACATTAATTTTAATTCACATATAGACATTGAGGGGATTAGGGTTTTCCCCCCAACAAGTGGTATCAGAGCTTTTGGTTGCTTGGGTTTGATTGTCATGTGTTGGATTAAATGGAGAATATGACTATGAATACTATGGTTAAACTCTCAGCATTGAATTATTCAATTTGAAGGCTAATAATGGAGGATGTCCTTTATTGCAAGGATTTACATGACCCTATTGAGGGTGATAGTGCCAAGCCTAGTGATTTGTCAGATAGAGACTGGGAGAAATTAAATAGAAAAACTATCGGGTGTATTAGACAATGCATCGATTTTAGTGTTTTTCACCATGTGTCTCAAGAAACAAATGCAGAGGTTCTTTGGGAAAAATTAAGGAGTCTTTATGAAAGAAAAACAGCTCAAAATAAAGGTTTTATTGCTAGAAAGCTTGTGAATTTGAAGCTTAAGAGAGTAAGTCCATTGCCGAGCACCTTAGTGAGTTCCAAGACTTGGTTAATCAGATGGTTACAATGAAGCTAGTAATAGATGATGAGTTGCAAGCTTTATTTCTTCTAAGTTCCTTACTTGATAGTTGGGAGACTTTAGTAGTGTCACTTAGTAATTTTGCCCCGAATGGTGTGTCATAGCTTGCCATGGTTAAAGATAGTTTGCTCAATGAAGAAACTAGAAGAAATGATATGGACAAGGGTATTGCACAGGCTCTTGTCACAGAGAACAGGGGGAGGAGTAAGAGTAGAAGTTCTAAAGAGCGAGGTAAATCGAAAAGTCGGTCAGAATCAAAAGGAAAATTCAAGTGTTTTTACTATGATAAAGGTCACATAAAAAGGAACTGTAAGGCTTGGAAGAACAAACAGAAAGAGGATAAAAATCAGAAAAGGGTGGATGATGAGAACATAACTGCTGTTATAGTGTTGTAAACTGAGATCCTAGCCATATGACAAGATGATTGTTGTACAGTTTCGAATCCTTATGTTGAATGGGTGATTGATTCAGCTGCTTCCTGCCATGTCATTCCATGAAAGGAGTTATTCACTTCATACAAAGCGGGAAACTTTGGGAGAGTGAAGATGGGCAATGATAGTTATGCAGACATTGTGGGAATTTGTGATATATGTGTTAAGGCTACCACTGGATATACCCCGATTTTGAAATATGTGAGACATGTTTCGGATATTTGCCTGAATTTGATTTCTACTCATGTTCTTGATAAAGAAGGTTATGGCAATTATTTCCGTGATGGAAAATGGAGGCTTAGCAAAGGATCATTGGTGTTTGCTAGAGGGAAGACTTATTGTGTACTTTTCAAGACACAAGTAAAGTTATGTAAGGATGTTGTTAGTGCAGTTTAGGAGGATTCTTCGTCTAACTTGTGGCATAGGTGGCTGGCTCACATGAATGAAAAAGGGTTGCATATTTTGGCAAAGAAGTCTCTCATTCCCTTTTGTTTCTTTGGTAAATAACATAGAGTTTCTTTTAATATACCCTCTACTAGAAAACTCAATGTATTAGATATTGTTTATTCTGATGTATGTGATCCCATTGATGTTGAGATTTTAGGTGGCAATCAATATTTTGTTACATTTATTGATGATGCTTCATGAAAGGTTTGGGTTTATGTTTTGAAAACAAAAGACCAGGTATTTGAGCACTTCAAGAAATTCCATGCCATGGTGGAAAGAGAGAAAGGGAAGCTTTTGAAGTTTCTCCGTAGTGATAATGGAGGTGAATACACGTCTAATGAATTTAAAAATTACTGCTCCAAGAAATGTATTAGACATGAGAAGACAGTTCCTAGTACCCCACAGCAAAATGGTGTGGCAAAGAGGATGAACCGCACTATTGTTGAGAAGATCAGATGTATGTTGAGAATGGCTAATTTGCCTAAGTCATTCTGGGGTGAAGCTATTGTGACTGCATGCTACCTAATTAATAGATCTCCATCAATTCCTTTGTATTTTGATATTCCAAGAAGAGTATAGATAGGGAAAGATGTTTCTTACTCTCACTTGAAGGTATTCGGGTGCAAGGCATTTGTTCATGTACCTATGGAACAAAGATCAAAGCTTGATTGCAAATCCACTCCTTGTATATTTGTTGGATATGGAGATGTAGAATTTGGCTACAAGCTATGGGATCCAAAAGAAAAGAAGACGAGATGTAGTTTTTCATGAGAATGAAAACTTGGCAAACTTTGAGAAAACTGATAAGCCTAAAGCTATAGTTGAAGGAGTTCCTGATCTTACACCTACCTCTTCTTCCTTAGATAATGCCACAAATAGGGAAGAGGTATAAGATGAGAATTATGGTGATGAACCAACTGAATTTGATGCTGATGAGCCAACAGGTGTTGATGGTGATGATGTGATAGATACATATGGTGTTGAGCAGGGGGAGCAGACTCCTCCACTAGAGATGGTAGAATCTCAGGTGAGAAGGTCTACTAGAGAACATTGTTCATCAACTAGAAACCCCACTTCTAAGTATACTATGATTACTGAAGAAGGGGAGCCAGAAAGTTTTCAGGAAGTACAGTCTCATAAGGATAAGCAAAGCTGGCTGAAAGCTATGCTTGAAGAGATGAATTATTTGAATAAGAATAAGACATATGACTTGGTGGAACTTCCTAAAGGCAAGAAGGTATTGAAAAACAAATGGGTGTTCAAGTTAAAGAAAGATGGTGACAAGTTAGTGAAGTATAAAACTCGATTGGTGGTTAAGGGTTTCAGTCAAAAATAAGGGATTGACTTTGATGAGATATTTTCTCCAATAGTCAAGATGAGTTCCATTCGAGTAGTTCTAGGATTAGTAGCTAGCTTGGATCTTGAGCTTGAGCAACTTGATGTGAAGACAGCTTTTCTTCACGGTGATTTGAAAGAAGAAATCTACATAGATCAGCCAGAAGGATTCAAAGTGAAAGGGAAAGAACACATGGTTTGCAAGTTAAAGAATTTGTATGGCTTGAAGCAAGCTCCAAGACAATGGTACAAGAAGTTTGACTCATTCAATGTGGGTCACGAGTACACAAGGACAAATGCATATCATCGTGTGTATGTTAGAAAATTTCCCAATGATAAATTTGTTATTCTTTTGCTATATGTAGATGATATATTGATAGTAGCACAAGATGCAAGTGTGATTGAAAATTTGAAGAAGGACTTGTTCAAGTCATTTGATATGAAAGACTTGGGTCCAGCGAGAAAAATTTTGGGTATGCAAATTCTACATGACAAGAAAGCTAAAAAGTTATGGTTATCACAAGAGAAATATATTGAGCGGATTATTGAAAGGTTCAATATGAAGCATGCCAAGCCAGTCAATACACATCTTGGTTCTCATTTCAAGTTAAGAAAGTGATCTTGTTCTTCATCAAAGAACGAGAAAGGAGACATAGCATCAACTATTTATTCCTCAGCAGTTGGGAGTTTGATGTATGCTATGGTTTGCACATGACCAAATATTGCTCATGCAGTTGGTGTTGTCAGCAAGTTCATGGTTAATCTTGGTAAAGATCACTGGGAAGCAGTGAAGTGGATTTTCAGGTATTTGAGGGGTAGCTCTAAATTGTGCTTGACTTTTGGAGATTCTAAACTAGTTTTGGAGGGTTATGTAGATGCAAATTGGGCAGGTGACCTTGATTGTAGGAAATCTACATTAGGGTATTTATTTACTTTTGTAGGGTGAGCTGTATCATGGTAGTCAAGATTGTAGAAGTGTGTTGCCTTATCTACAACTGAAGCTACGTATATTGCAGCTAATGAAGCAGGTAAAGATGCTTTAGTTGAAACGGTTTCTCCAAGAATTGGGTTTGAAGCAAGAAGGGTATGTAGTTAATTGTGATAGTCAGAGTGTTATAGACTTGAGCAAAAATTCAATGTACCATTCACGCTCGAAGCACATTGAGGTGAGATACCATTGGTTGAGACTAGTTGTTCAACAACGGTCATTTCAATTAGAGAAGATTCACACAGATAAAAATCCAGTTGACATGTTGACCAAGGTTGTGTCTAGAGAGAAGCTAAAGCCTTATGTTGGGTTGGTTGGCATAAATTCTAACTGAAGACTTAGGTTGAAGATCTCCTCCGTAGTGTGCTGGAAGGGGAGATTGTTGGGTGCACTTGACACCCTTTGGATTCCAGCACACACATTTTGTCAAAGCTCATTTATGAGCTTGTTCCAAAAGTCTTTAAGTCAGCCATGCCTCTTAATGAGACTTGACTCAAGTGTGTCTAACACGCCAAAGGAAGAAAGAAAATTGGGTGAAGCAAAAAACAAAGAGCCATATTCGGCCTTGAGTGAAGAGTTGAAACAGAGAGCCATATTCGGCCATTTGTGGTGAGTTTCAGAGAGAGCAAGACACATAGAAAGAGAGAGCTTTAGCTTGAGAGGTGCAGTCCATGTGAAGAGATAGAGAGAAACACAGTGAGAGTGTGAGAGAGTGAAAAAAAAAAAGGAGACATTTTTCTTTACTCAAGTTACACACAAGGAAGATAAATTGGTGTAGTTCTCACGGAGTTTTTGAGTGCTACAACCATGGAGAGTTCGAGTATTCAAAGGAAGATTTTGCTACTGGTTTTATGGTAAGATTGTATTTACTCCTTGAGATTTATTTGTTGTATATCCAATTTATTGTGGACTCAAGTTTAGTATAAACTTGATAGTTGTAATCTTTATTTTATAGTGGATATTTTTCGGAACTGCCCCATGATTTTTCCCTCTACACCGGAGGGTTTTCCACGTAAGATTTGGTGTTCTTGTGTGTTTGTCTTTATGTGGTGCTTGCTGAAATTTTTTTTTTCCATAATATTGCTATTGCTTGGTAGTCATTAATTTTAATTCACACATAGACATTGAGGGGATTAGGATTTTTTCCCAACAGAAAGCTCCATCTCGTTCTCCATGAGTTGACTTCATTGTTGAAGTCCTCCAAGATAATGGCATCCCTATCCTCAGCCACACAAAGCTACTAAGTGAGAGAAGGGGAGAAATGACTAATAAAGATGAGAGATGAGGTGCTACTGGAATACAAAGATAATAATAGGTATACGTATCTTACACATTCAACCAAAAATAAAATTTAAAAACAAAAACTGGAAAATATATGCCACTTTTGAAAATTTGGCCTATTGTAAAATTCAAAGGAGAAAAATCCTGTATGATATGAGGTAATGCCGTATTGCCGTTGATAGAAAACGGCACCATTTTGCTGAACTACAAATTTAAAACGACGTCAATTTTGTCAACGATGTTAGGAAAATTAACGAAAGGTTTTACTCAAAACCTTTTGAAAAAAATATAGGATTTAAATTGATAATTTTAAAATGAGTATGATTAGTTTAAAACTACTACTATTCCATACGGTTTAAAACACGATTTATTGTTATTATTTTTCTTAAAGGTTGAGGTATGTCCAAGTTAAGCTATTATAATCACATAACCAATAAGAAATAAACAAATTGCGCTATAATTGGCAGTCCAAGGAACTCATAGTTTCATCACCCAATTGAAGTCTTATATCATGTCCAATAAAAATAAAAAGTCCTATATCATGAGATTCATGACAAAGAATTTTTTTCCATTATCAGTTCTTGTGATTTTCTTTAGTCAGGTGATAGCCATCGAGAGGGGTTTATTAAAATTGAAGAAGGTCAAACTTGTGAACACGGTGAAAACAGAGCACAGCTGGCACAGCAGAAAGGAAAAGAGGCTCAAGGGGCTTACACGTGTCAAAGAAAGAAGCAAGTAGAAGCTACAGGTGTACAGATGAAGGAAAGAACTAGTAAGAAGAAGAACAAAACGGAAGGACAGCTGTCATAGTGTAATTAGTTGTTAAAAGATTAGTTAGTTAGTTATTTGGAGGGAAATTCTGTTATTCCCATTTACGTGTATATATATAGCATGATAGTATCTATTCTGTAACTAATTTCATTTTTCAATTCTTCAATCAAGAAATTGATTCAGAAATCAGAGCTTTTCTCTCTAGTTTTCTCTCTAGCTTTCTCTCTGTTTTCTTTCTTCTCTGTTTTTTCAACATGGTATCAGAGCGAGTTTTCTAAGTTTTCCTTGTTCACAAACAGAAATTAGTGTTTCTTTTGTGTGTATCTTTTCTCATTCATGGCTTCCGATTCCACAACCAACACTCAATCTCAAACTGAGCATTCAATGCCTACTTCAAGTGCAGCAATTGCAGACGAATATGCAAACAATCCTTTCTTTCTTCCTGCGAATGAGAATCCAGGTCTCATGCTTACTTCGCAGCCTCTCTCTGGTCCAGATAACTACATGAGTTGGGCACGATCTGTGTTCTTGGCTCTAAGTTCCAGAAACAAGTTTGGTTTCGTGGATGGTTCAATTGCTATGCTTGATTCATCTTCTCCATTGTATAATTCTTGGAGTAGATGCAATACCACAGTGCTTTCTTGGTTGACTAATTCACTCAGTTTGGATTTAAAGGCCAGTGTTATGTACATTAACAATGCTAGAGATCTATGGATTGATCTCAAGGACAGGCTATCTCAAGGTAACACTCCAAGGCTATTTGAGCTTGGGAAGGAAATTGCACATCTCCAACAAGGATCACTCTCGGTGAGTTCTTACTTTACAAAATTCAAGACCTTGTGGGATGAATATGCAAATTACCAGCCGTTTACAATCTGTACATGTGCTTGTATCTGTGGTTCTAAGTCTTCTCAGATTGATGCTCATCATAAGGAGCACGTTTTCAGATTTTTGATGGGACTGAATGATGGTTATGGACATGTTATTAGCCAAATTTTGCTGATTGAGCCTCTACCATCTCTTAGCAAAGTATGCTCTCTGATCTTGCAAGAAGAGAAGAGGAGAAACATTGGCCACAATTTCAACATGATTCAGTCCAGTAATGCTGCTGCTATGTATGTAAACAATGGAAGAGTTTTTCCAGGTCATCAAGGGCAAAGGAATGGAGGAAAAGGACCTAATGGTAAGAAAGATAGACCTGTGTGCACCTACTGTGGCTTCACTGGACACATAGCTGACAAGTGCTATAAGCTTCATGGTTACCCTCCTGGTTACAAACCAAAAGGAGGCAACAAACCTATGGCTAATCAAGTTGGTTTTGATCCAAATACTGGCTTCCCTCATGGTGGCATGAATTCTGTTTTCTTTCCTGGTGAAGTTATGCCAGGTGTTATGCCAAATTCTAGTGTTCAACCAACTTTGCCCTCTCCACTGGCTTCACAGACTCATGTTGCTCATCCTAATGCTGGTTCTCTTGTTCAAGCCAGCCCACAGTTACCTCTATCACAGGCTCAATGTGAGCAGTTTCTAAATTTTCTGAAAGGCCATATGGCTGCTGGATCAGGCACTAATGCTATGACAGGTCATCAAGCTGCTTCTGTCATGACCTCTTATCCTTCCATTCCACATTCTACACCATCCACATCATCTCCTGCTTCCACTTCATCATATTTTTCAGGTAATTCCTCTTGGACACCACCCAATTTTTCTCATTCTATTTTTGCTGCTCAAGTGGTTGATAAACAAGCTTACAAATCCAATACTTGGATTATTGACACAGGAGCAACAGATCACATGGTTCAATCTGTTGCTCAGTTGACTACAATTACCTCATTAGTCCACACCTTTGTCTATTTGCCTAATGGGGAACAAGCCTTAGTCACACATATAGGCACAGTGCACATTTCTCCAAGTTTAGTTTTAACTGATGTTTTGTGTGTTCCTTCTTTCACATTTAACTTCCCTTAACTGCTGCCTCATTTTTCTTGGTAATTGTTGTTTTATTCAGGACCTTGCTCAATGGAGCATGATTGGTCTGGGTAAAGCACACAATGGCCTATACCTACTGCAAGAGTCAGGCTGTAAACCCTCTACATCTGCCCTTGCTGCTGCTGTTACATCTGTTTCTTCATCAGATTTATGGCATAGCCGATTAGGACACCCTTCTGCATCTAAACTTCAATTGTTGAAGCAATATGTAAATGATGTTCATATTAATAAAACTGCTTCTTGTTGTGATATCTGTCATTTTTCAAAACAAAAGAAACTTCCCTTTCCAGTCAGCACCCATGTTTCATCTAATCCTTTTGATTTAATTCACTGTGATCTTTGGGGTCCTTTTGCCACTAGCACAGTTGATGGTTTTAGATTTTTCTTGACCATTGTGGATGATTTTACTAGATGCACTTGGGTATACTTACTGAAAACTAAATCTGAAACTCAAGTATATCTGCCACAGTTTGCTTCTATGGTACTAACTCAGTTTAAATGCAAAATTAAAACTATAAGGAGTGATAATGGAACTGAATTCTACCTTAAAGAGTTTTTTCATTCTAATGGCATCTTGCATCAATTGACATGTGTTGATACTCCTCAACAGAATACTGTGGTTGAGAGAAAACATCAACACATTCTCAATGTTGCAAGAGCCTTAAGGTTTCAATCAAAACTTCCTTTATGTTTTTGGGGGGACTGCATTCTTACTGCTGTTTATCTTATCGATAGACTTCCTTCCAAGTCTCTAGGTAACAAGAGTCCTTATGAGCTGCTTTTTCAATCAACACCCCCTTATTCCCATCTTAAATGCTTTGGTTGTTTATGTTTTATTTCAACTTTACCTCACAATCGAGACAAGTTTGCACCTAGGGCTAGGAAGTGTGTGTTCTTAGGCTATCCCCAAGGCATTAAAGGCTATAAGGTTCTTGATCTCACCTCCAATACCATTCACATTTCCAGAAATATTTTTTTCTATGAACATATCTTCCCTTATGCAGATTCCTCACATCCTGCCACTTCCTATCTTGATGATTTTGTTTTTCCTCATTGTACTCTTGATCTACCTCCCTATGTTGATCCTATTACTCATATTTCTTCCATGGACTCCCATATTTCCATTCTCCAGACCTTACCTGCTATATCATCCAACACAATTCCTGCCTTTTCCACTGCTGCACATCCTGCCTCTAGTGCCGCACCTAGTGCTGCATTTGATGCAGCACCTAGTGCTGCACTTGATACAGCACCTGATGCAGCCACAGGTATTGCACCTAATACAGCATCCAATGCACCACCTAGTGTTTCAATTGCCCCTGCCCATCTTCATCTTGCTGATGCAGCACCTAATGCAGCATTGAGTGCTGCTCCTACTACTGCACCCAGTGCACCACCTGGTGACTCACATGATTCTGCAGATATTACCCTTGCTGCCATTCCTTCACCATTTACTCTACCTGAAATTTCCAATTCTACACTTAGGAGATCAAATAGACCTCATAAGCCTCCTCCTTACCTATCTTAGTATGCTTGCAAATCTGTCAGTTCTAAGCCTAATTCTGGCATGCCATATGACATTTCATCTTATTTGGATTACTCTCATCTTGGCCCCACTTTCAAGTCCTTTGTCATGGCAGTCAATTCAACTCCCTCAGACCCTGCATATTTCCATCAAGCAGTCCAATATCCTGAATGGAGGGCTGCCATGGACAAAGAGATAGAGGCCTTAGAAGTTACAAATACATGGAGTTTGGTTCCTTTGCCTCCTGGTAAGCAGCCTATAGGTTGCAAATGGGTATATAGAGTCAAATACCTTCCTGATGGCACCATTGAGAGATATAAGGCTCGGCTGGTTGCAAAGGGTTTCACCCAAAAGTTTGGTTTGGACTATTCAGAGACCTTTTCACCAGTGACTAAGTCTGTCTCTGTCAGAATTGTCCTCACTTTGGCTGCTGTGAAAGGCTGGTCACTTCACCAGATGGATATCAACAATGCTTTCTTGCATGGGGACTTGGTTGAAGATGTGTACATGTGTCTCCCACCAGGCTTTCACAGCAAGGGGGCTAATCTGGTTTGTAAGTTAAACAAAAGTCTCTATGGACTTAAACAGGCATCAAGACAGTGGTTTGACAAATTTTCCAAGACCATTCTCCAAATGGGATTTGTTCAATCCAAGTCTGATTATTCAATGTTTACTCACACTCAAGGAAGTTCCTTTACAGTGCTTTTGGTATATGTTGATGACCTATTACTCACTGGAAACAACCCGGATTGTGTGAATACTTTGAAGAAGTTGTTAGATGATAAATTTGGACTAAAAGACCTTGGCTCTTTGAGGTACTTTTTAGGACTTGAAGTTGCAAGAACTGATGCAGGTATCAGTTTGACACAGAGAAAGTATGCACTTGAGATTTTGAAGGAAACTGGTTTCATTGGATCAAAACCAGTCAGATTTCCTATGGAACAGAATCTAAGGTTGTCAAAACATGAAGGGAAACTATTGGAAGACCCTGCAATGTATAGAAGGTTGATTGGAAGACTATTGTACTTAACCTTGACCCGGCCTGACATTACCTATGCTGTGCATAGGCTGAGCCAGTTTGTTTCACAGCCTAGAGAGCCTCACTTGCTTGCTGCTCACAGGATTCTTCAGTACATAAAAGGATCACCAGGGAAGGGTCTTTTCTTTTCAAGCACATCCGATTTGCACATCAAAGCATTTTGTGATGCTGATTGGGCTGGATGCCCTGATACAAGGTCCCTAACAGGCTATGCAGTATATTTGGGGGAATGTTTGATAGCATGGAGATCAAAGAAACAAGGTGTAGTTTCAAGATCATCAGCAGAGGCTGAGTACAGAGCCATGGCTAGCGTAGCATGTGAAATAACTTGGGTGCTTCAGCTGCTTAAGGATCTAAGAATTGAGCATTCTAAACCAGCAATGCTCTTCTGTGATAATCAAGCAGCTTTGTATATAGCTGCTAATCCGGTCTTCCATGAGAGGACCAAGCATATTGAAGTGGACTGTCACCTGGTACGAGACAAAATTTTGGAAGGTATGATAAAGACTTTCCATGTGAATTCCAATGCTCAAGTAGCTGATGTATTCACCAAAGCTTTAGGCTTTAATTCTTTCATGGGATTAATACAGAAATTGGGTTTGAGAGATATTTTCATGACACAGCAATTGGTAAACAAATTGCCAAGTGACACTCAGTTTCAAGTCCCTGATTCTCCAACTCAGGACTTGAGGGGTAGTATTAAAATTGAAGAAGGTCAAACTTGTGAACACGGTGAAAACAGAGCACAGCTGGCACAGCAGAAAGGAAAAGAGGCTCAAGGGGCTTACACGTGTCAAAGAAAGAAGCAAGTAGAAGCTACAGGTGTACAGATGAAGGAAAGAACTAGGAAGAAGAAGAACAAAACGGAAGGACAGCTGTCATAGTGTAATTAGTTGTTAAAAGATTAGTTAGTTAGTTATTTGGAGGGAAATTCTGTTATTCCCATTTACGTGTATATATATAACATGATAGTATCTATTCTGTAACTAATTTCATTTTTCAATTCTTCAATCAAGAAATTGATTCAGAAATCAGAGCTTTTCTCTCTAGTTTTCTCTCTAGCTTTCTCTCTGTTTTCTTTCTTCTCTGTTTTTTCAACAGGGTTGCAGTAGCAACATTGGTTTCCAATCGATAAGCAAGGTGATAAGAATATTCCAAATACCGAATGTCAAGGTGAGCAATCTGATTCACGTCGACAGCAAAAGAAGCACTTAGAAACAGTCCCATCCAAGCACTATCAATGTGCAAACATATTCTGAACCATTTTTTATGCCTCTTTTTACTACAGTCTTTGCTATTGAAAAAGAAAGAAAATTGATTTTCCCATTAGTCCTTACTGCTCGGAGACCAGTTGTTTATAGTTGCTACAGATAATATTACCAGAGATTCTCTCACTGCCGTTTTAGTTGGGCCCCTAGAGAAGCGTATGATGCAGCCCATTCCTGCACAAGTGGGCCTTGAATTTAACTGGTCATGTCTTCTAGTCCCTCTTCCCTTTTTTTTTCTTTTTTCTTTTTAATTTTTTTTAATTAATTGTTTACAATCATTTGGACAAAGAAATTTGATCCTTGATTTTCTTAAAGGAGATCAGACAATGTTGTTGAATTAAAAGATTTTTGGTCTGTCATTCTAGTCCTAACTTGTGTAATGTAATATTCAATTCCTGTGGTTAATTTAAATAAATTAGAAAATTTTAGTTTTTAAATTTAGATTGAAATATAATTTGAATAGAGAATGAAATTTCAATTATTTTAATTGATAAAAAAATTATGGAAATATTTGAGCTTTATTAAAATGTAGCATTGAATTAACTAATTATTGTGTGTTTTTATTTGAGTAAATCTCCAAAATTCACTTCATCATATACATATATTGGTTTTTTATTTTGTATAAAACGTGTTGTTAAATATATATATATATATATATATATATATATATATATATATATATATATATATATACTGTATAAAGTAATTTATACTAATAGTCATTCTTCAAAATCCCTTGATTTTTTTTTTAAAATCATCTAATCCAAAGTCCAAATGAACATTTTGGCATTTTGCTTTGTTTACATTTTTTTAAGAATATTTATAAACCATATACTTAGTTGAATACCTAATACCTACTGAGGTGAGGTCTTAATATGAACTAGCTATCTAAAGATTAATCGATGATAGATTGAGAGTTGGAGGAAATCTAAATTATTAGTAGCAAAGCTATTCACGAACAAATCCTTTAACTGGGAGGCATTCAAGATTGCCATGATAAATAGATGGAAGCCTACTTTGTCTCTGTACAGGCCAAAGATTTGGGAGAGAATGTGTTTATATTCTATTTCTAGGACCCCCTCGATAAAAAGATTGTCCAAATGAATAGCCCTTACGCTTTTGATAAAAGCCTTTTACTGTTGCATGAGTTTTTGAATCAATGGCATTAGCATTTAGAAACAACTTAGATTAAAATATTTATTTCAGGCTTTCAATGCGGAAGTATAACAGAAAACTCTGCAAAAATTGGATAGAGGTAGTAATCATTGTGTTCTTTTACATGAGCACAAGCATGCATATTTATGCTTGTTAAAAATTGGCTCTGCTGTCTATTGTCCAACCCACAAATAATTTTCATTTCATCTTTCTTCTTTTGCCAATAAATTTAACCTACTTTGTGGCCAAAGAATTTGTTAATAATGGTTTAAATTCTTCTTGCCGTGTTTGAACTTGAAAGCACCAAATGAAGATGATATTGCCCAAGCACTAAACCAGTAACCAGCACCATCAAGCTACTAGCAGCCTCCTTCACATGAATTGGGAAAATCTGCAACAGAACACGTTTCAAATAAGCTCAATGAACATGGAAGAAGCTATATTCAATAATTCTCTTTATGTAAGTAGTATTGGTGTCACTGCCCGAAATTGGGAAGGGAAACCAGTTACAATAATTACTATAGAAACTGCAAAGCCTGAATACTAAGCTCATTGAATCTGTAACAGTTTGTTATGCACTTGCAATCAACAGTATCTATAAAATTAAAATCTCTGGCCAAAACATGGAGAATTGATCACTAACCAAGACAGAGTGGACAAGTACTCCTGATTAGTGGGAAATGCTCAATATCAGCTTATATAAAATTTCCTCTCTGCCATTCTTAACTCACAATTTGAAATTGATTGAACGTAAATAAAACCCAAATCAATCAATATATATATAAAAGCAGAGATTTCATGCGAAAGAGCATGAGGTTCTGCCATGTAACACACTCTATGAAGAGAATTGAGATACCCTTAAGTCATATTAGAGATAAGAACAAATTTAAAAGTGGAGACTCTTTATTTCCTTTAGTTCAATGTTTCAAGACTAATTTTTGTTACATTTTGTATTCAATATTTTAAGACTACTATTTATTTCATTTGGTTCAATGTTTTAAGACCTTCCATCTCTCACGCACACAAAATACTCTTTGCATTTCCATTCATCATTTTCACTTTTACTCCTTTATATACACATGTCCATATCCTTTCATATCATCCTATCTCAAATACACTTTGAAAAAAATTATGTCATTTAACTTCAACCTTTCAATGACACCTGCATAACTCCAACATTGCAGATCATTTGATTGTAACTCATATGAGCAGGCTATGACCAAGAAAGGGAGCTTGCGTTTTCTATACAATGACGGTAGCTTATAGTTTTGATGTTGAAGTTAGACATTGTAAATTTTGTGAATGTTATGATTCGCTTGGAGTCTTTGGGTGTTTGAGATTTTGGTTTGGAAAAGTTATAAATGTATTTTATTTTAGAACTAAAGAAAAAGAAAAAGAAACATTCTAATTGATTATTTATGAAGTTATTTTTATTTTATTTTTCATTTTGTGTTAGAATTCATAATTTGTAGATTTCTTTGTATGTAGCCATTGTGGTTAAAACAAAAATCGTTGGTGACTTAAAAGTATTTTTTGCTTTTTTTTTTTTTAAAAGGATACAGAAGGCCAACTAAAGTCAATTGAATTTTGATAAATGAATGTGTTTTTAGCAAATTTATCTTTGTTTAATCACATTCTCTTTATGTTGATACTTACAAATGATTTCTTTAATTCCATTGAGATAATTAATTCGGTGTTTATGATCAAGGTCTCCATATTTGGTTGTAAGAATAGAGTAATTGAGAAAGTGTTTGGTAGGTTGCTTAAATTTATGTAATTTTAGGATAAAAAAGTATTTTATATTTTGAATTCTTATTTGTAAATTTCAAAATCATTTAGTCAGTTTGAAAAATGAAATCTACTTTTAACGGTAAATATTATAATATATTATAATCTTACAATATTATACAATTTTTTAAAATAAATTATAAATTAAAAAAAAAATCAAGTTTCAAAGTATTTAACAATATTGTGGGCAAACATAAATATTATACAACGAAATAAGTATTAAGTATTATATATAGATTTTAATATACATAAAAATGATTTCAAATGAAATTGTATAGTCTGCGCATCGCGCGAGATATCATCTAGTGTTATATAATAGAAATTCAAATTGAACAGAAGGATTGAAAAAATAAATAAATAATTGGCATAACCTAGTGGGCTAGGTTGAGCACTTTATGCTCGACAACATAAAGATAAAAAATTGAGGCTTTTTATGATATTAACAGGTCTATTTAATATCAATGCTTCTAGAAAGCTCACCTTTTTATTTTATTTTATTTACAAGATAGAATTCTAATCTAGCATAATTTAAATGTATATGTGTGTGAAGTTCCCTACAAACACTTACTTGTGGAGTGACCATCACACCAAGGGTGTGCGGTGGTTAGAAAGCTCACCTTCACTTCTCTACAAATTTACTCTTAACAAATAAATAAATCTATAAATCTCATCAAAAAGCCATAAAATTACACAAATTTACATCAACAACTAAAAACATAAATATACTACCAATGTTACACATCTACTAACAAATTTACATAATCAAGAACCTCGAAACTCTATTAAACTTGCCACCTGCCCATCCACCCTGAATATTCTTTTGACCCTTCATACCCAATTTCAACTAACCCATTCATTCAAAACAGTCCTCCATGCTTCAGGTCAGATGGGTCGATTAGATTAGCCTTAGGACAGTCCCTTAGACTCCAAGCTCAACCCTGTACAAGTGACAAAATTCAACTCTTATCATTTTAATAGGTTTCAAATAAGTCCATCCAGTTCTCTGAATTACATATTAGAATGTCATTTTCATCAATGATGTTAGAAATATAATTTATAAAATAAAAAAAATAAAAAAGAAAAAGAAAAAGTTGAGGTAAGTCCAACTTAAAACATTTATCTTCACATAATCAAAAGGAAATAAGTCAAAAAAACATTGTTGTTTCATAGGCCAAGCAATTCATGGTTTGAGAAGAGCAATGTTAAAGAAACAAAAAAAATTTCACAATATTTTTCATAACAATTAAATTAGCAAGTTTTTACTGTACCAATCATGACATCAATTTTTTAAACAACCACTAACACATTAATCCGTGTGAAAAATTTATATATATATATATATATTGTATCCATGTACTTTCTATTTTGAAAAGCAACCACCCAAATGTTTTCCATCTTATCTTTCTGTGCACCGCAGTAAAAGATTATCAGTTCTTTGGTCTAAGATTAAAATTGAAAATTAGAGGGAGGATGACTTGCCAAAAATTTCTAAAGGAAGAGCTCCATAAGAGAGATTATTCTTCTAGAACTCGCTTGCCCTTGTCTTTTGGACCAATGGGTCTCCCTAGACTTCCAAAAATAGACCCCTTCCTAGAGCTGGAGATTCTACTAGATGTTCCTTCACCATAATCATGCTTTTGCGTATCCCAATTTCCATCTTCAGTGGGCAATTGATGGATGAGATCCCAATCATCAGACGAGGAGTTCATGCTATGGCTTAATATTGTTTACTCAAACTCTTCCAACTCATAATTGTACAAGAGACGAAGGCCACATACCTCCACCTTCAAACCTGGGCAGTCAGTTGTAACTTGTAAATGAAGCCTTAATGCAGTTGGCTTGATTCAGACAATTTCGCCCTCTATAGGATAGCAAAATGCATCCACCTTGCTGTAGCATCACGAGATTTTCTTTAGTCAGGCGATAACCATGAAGAGGTCTCACACCACCAATATTGGTTTCCAAATGACAAATAAGGTCAGGACTAGTATCTGAATCCAGAATGTCAAAGTGGGCAGTTGGATTCACATTTAGAGCAATTTCTTCCCTAATTCACAATAGTTAACTTTCTTAGTTTAGTCTCAATTGATTAGTGCAGCTAAGTTTGTCCCTCTGCTTCAAGATGGACAATACAATTATAGGGTGCTAATGGGAACCGTATCACCATTGCACAGGATCCAGAAGATGTTAGTGGCGCAGTGGTGACTGCAGAATGGTCTGTTAGTGATTTTGATGTATTGGTTCTAGAAGATGTTACTACCATTGGCAGTAGCTTTGATTAATCTTTGCACTGTATATTAATTTTTTTCATCAACTAAAGAGAATAAGTAGAACTCATTTATTTAAAGCACGTTATTAAAAACAATTTTACTTTCTGTTGATTTTCTATCATGTTTGTCTGATTTCAAACAAACTTCAGATATAAAACCTATATTTTTGTCCCCAAAAAAAAACCATCATAAAATTAAGGAAACACACAAATCTACATAATTCTAGGATTTAAAACAATCATAATTTCTATTGATACATATTTTTTCATGGGTTCAATATGACCGAAATGTAAGAAAAAAGATACAGAGTTGAAGATAATGATAAGAAGTTTGACAAAGCCTACAAAATAATCCAAAAAGAAACAATTCTCAGAAAATCATGGTTTGAAAAGCCAAGTCAAGTTGATATCTTTTTCAGCCACCTTGACCTCTAGATTGGTAAGAATTTCCTTCATAGGTTCCCAAAACTTAGCCCTCTCTTTATCACATATCACAAGCTTCAATTGCTCAAGATTTGTAGTTGATGGTGGCAACTCATTACGCAAGCTCAAGCACCCTTCCATGTGGATCTCCCCTAATTTACATAACTCACCAATCTCTTTTGGCAAGTGTCTAATGCTTAGGCAATCAGATATGTCGAGAAGTCTTAACTTTTTAAGGCTTCTGATAGATTCTGGCAACTCAGATAAATCAGTACAGGACTTAAGCCTGAGCACTTCTAAATTCACTAGCTTTCCAATCTCTTTGGGAAGTGTAGACAGTTGATGGCAATTGGTGATGATGAGTTTTTTTAGGAGGATGACATCACACAGCACTGCAGGCAATTCCACAAGATCTTTGCAATAGTCAATGTTTATCTCCATTAGATTTGGCAATGCATCTGAAGCTTGGATAGTACAATTTTCAAAAGCCTGACCAATATTACACATGAACAAGGATATTTTCTTCAAACTCTTCAACAGTACATGGGCCTCGCAAAGGGAAGGGATTGAAACCTTCTCCAATCTGATTGTCTTTAAATTGGGTAGAGACTTGAGTGGTTGAAAATTTCTTAATTCAGTAGGAAAGAAACCATAGTTAGTGGCTATCAAAACCCTGAGATTATCCATTTTATCCACAAACTCAGGTAAGCTGTAATTCTCTGTCTGGAAGTTCAGAACTAGAACCTCAACTTTGGGTGCTTGAATGTTGCACCAAGTTGACAAGAACGATTCATCTGCAAAAAAGTATTATATACGATGTGAGATGGCACTCAACATGTATTGTCTACACTCATGTTTATGCATGTGAGTGATAGAGGGAAACATGAACAAACCAGTTGAGATTGATAACAAGCGGGCATTGATGGGTTGCTGATCCTGTTCTGTGCACCAACTTGGTAGAGAGTTTCCACTTATGTCCATAATCAATCTTTGCCTTTGTCCTTCTGGCCCCTGGCGGCTTTCAAATATAGCTAGCTCTCTAAGAAGATCATGCTGTGAGACATAGTCTTCATTATAATAATTGTTGATCTCACTTTCATCTTTCCTGGTGAATGGCCAAAAATTAGGAGTTAGAAGATTCAAATTCTTTCTTCAAATGCAAAAAGTACATCTCAACTAATCTATAATAAACTATTATTTCCATAAGAAGCTAATTAAGTTATAAGACATTAAAATAAGTTGTGCCTTAGGCCATGCACGCTACAAGAATATTAGACCATCAAAATTAAGAGTCAGCATACCTTATCATCACAAGATTAGCCAAATTCCTGGTGGTGAGTTCATATAAATTGGCAATGGCATCAATGCCATCTTCATCAAGTTTATATAATTCTGCCCACATATCAATGAGGGCAAGAACAGGTATCCTTTGGTCTTCATGAAATGAACCAAGATCCATGAAACACTCTTTGAGAACGACTTCATGATCTGAAAATTCTAGGCTTTTTCGGAGACATTCGAGCAGATCAGAACTATAATTGAAAATAGAATGACCGATAGAAAATTTCCTAGCTCTATTGTACCAAGCCTCTACAGGCTTCCCACAGAGTGATCTGCCATTCACACTGAGGGCTAGTGGGAACCCCCCAGAGCCTCTCACTATCTGCAATTTAAGGAAGCAAATAAAATCAGTTTTAGTTTGGAGGGTACAGGGTCAATATAAGCCAATGCTAAAGTTATTAAAATTTTGAAACCACATTAATTGTTTGGAAATATGATAACGAAGTTGTAGGATTTGGGGGACAATGGATTTATTACAAAACAAGCTAGCTCAAATTTAAGTATAAGTATGAAAGCGTGATTTTGGCATGTAATAAGCAGGGCCAAAACTAGAATTTATCTTTTCATTCATATGCATACACATAAGTACTTTCCCAATGGAGAAAATTATAAATAAAATTAAGCATCCACATATATATATAATCACAGATTGACAAAGAACCTTTTCGATAACTTTATCTGGAATGTGAGAACTCCCATCTTGCAGTGATGCAAAGTGACGAAGCAGAGTCGTTGCATCTTCATCATTTAATGGTTTTAAGTTATACGTAAAGCTAAATCCTGGAAATGTAGTTCTTGAGGTCACCAGAATATTGAAATTTGGCACATTCAACTTTAACTTCTCAAGACGAAATTCTGATCCAGACCACACATCATCCAAGATCAATAATATAGGATTTGATCCAATTTGTGTCATCAGTTCCTGTAGCTGGTTGATTGCATCTTCATCACATTGGAACTCAGGCGCCTTACCACTTATATGACGAAATAGTCTTTGCACGATGATCATC
The DNA here is from genome assembly GCA_029955455.1 of Quercus agrifolia. Taxonomy (NCBI): domain Eukaryota; kingdom Viridiplantae; phylum Streptophyta; class Magnoliopsida; order Fagales; family Fagaceae; genus Quercus; species Quercus agrifolia. The sequence goes on from JARQAD010000002.1 coordinate 74,994,501, forward strand.
AGGTTGAGAGTTTTGGAAATGGTGACAAAAAAAATTTTGTCCTTAAATTTGCCTATCCAAAAGCAATCTAGTTAGAAAATTGCCAACAAGGCAAATTACATTTCTTATAACACTGGAAACAGAAAACATAGATAATCATGGTGAACTCATATAAAGTGAATACACAAATTTCAATCATTGCAAAGGTTGAGAATCGTGCAAAAGAGTATTCTTTGAGAAACACCTCCAATTATTTAGAAATGAGAATTTATATTTATTTTTAATATACATTGTCTTTGTAACTATAATTCTAAGGTAATAAATCCAAAGGATGAAATATGCTAAAAACACTGCTAGACTGTTAAAAGGGCTAAAACAATATAATGAAGATAATTAGCAACTGCCTATCATATCTTATTTAGAACGGGCAAAAACAAAGTTCTTTGAGAAATGCCACCAAGTATCAAGAAAAGAGTTTTTTTTTTTTTTGGTTACATTGTCTTTGTTACCACTCTTCTAGGGCAATAAATCCAAAAGATGAAATGTGCCAAAAACAATGCTTCGCTGTTGAAATGGCTAAAACAAAATAATGAACATAAGTAGCAACGGACTATCATATCTTATCTAAAGAGACAGATTTGTTTCAAACTGCAGTTCAATTTCACTTTCAGAAATTTAAACAATGCAATCCCATTCATTCCATATACAATCATGCATATAATATTCAAGCAAAATTTCAATTCAATATTCAACAATGAACTTCTCTATGTATTTTGTTTGCGGTAGTACCTCTTAGATATATATTAGAGCCTACTGGGCCCAACCATTTTACAAAGACCAAACTTGTACTTTCAGTTCAAGCAACATAGTTGATAGTCCTACTAGTATAAGAATAGGGTTAGGGTAGCCTCTTTATAAATATGCTTTTTGTACAATTTTGCAGTGAAATGATTCAATTCAGTTTTGCTTTATTCTTATGGTACCTAAGGGTTTACTTTTGATATAAAGGATGCACATACTAGAACTATATATTTCCTAAAGCACTTGCCAATAATAAATTAAAATTTCACACACACAAAGGAGAGATTACAGACATTTAATTTGCTCATCCTGGCAAAGCATTTTCACCAATGTGGTCTTCCCACATCCACCAGGAGCAGTCAGTACAAGCTGCTGCTGCTTCTCCTTCAACAGCTGCATCTTCAACACCTTCAGAGGCTCATCCAGCCCAACAGTAAAATCCGGGGGTCCAGGAGCTGAGCAAGTCAACCCATTTATCTTCATGATGGGTGACTTCTTTTCCTCTCGAATAGATTTCAACTGCTCCAAAATCTGCAAAAGATCCCTTCTGTTCTGTGCTTGCATATGAACTTTACAGAACCTGACAATGGCCTTATCTAAATCGGTAAGTTTCTTCACATAAAAGGCTTGGAAAAGGCAGTTCCAATCTTGGATTTCTGAGCAAGTGCGAATGAGATGCTCCGCATCTTCCATATCTTTGATCAAGCTCTTTGTTTCCTCTTCTGGTCGATTAAGTTCTTGGTTTAATCGTCTTATCTCTTCAACCACTGGTGCTAAAAGATCTAGATTGGATTTGAAACTTATAAGAATAGATTTGAACATAACGACTTTGCTTCCCACATCCTTAACTGTGTCGTACAACTCTGCAAATGCCTTTCCAAACACTGCTCCCAGAGCAGCCCGTCCAACAATGGTTACTGCTAAGCCTGCCATATGATAAAAGAAAAAACAAAAACCAAGGACTCTGGATACGATCAAAGAAAAGAAACCAAAGATGGCACAACAATTTAGATGTCTGACTCTTCTCTCTCTCTCCTGATCATTTTCCTTATGCTGATAAGGAAACGAGACAGAGAATTAACTTGAAGCCATTTGAGATGAAAGGAGAATATATGCTTCTATCCTGGAAAATAATCGAAAGGGAGTAAAAGACTTAAATCTGAAGTTACAGAGTTGTACTTCTATCTACAATGCGCAAGTCAAGTCATGCTACAAATCTAGAAGTTTCCAAGTTTGAGCACATTGACTTGAATGTTTTTTTAACTTGACTTAAAGGGTAGCAAGGCATAGACCATAAGAAGATGCTAAGCTATTGAATATATATTGTTCATGTATCGGTGCCTGAAATATATATATATATATATATATATATATACACATATATCATATTATATTATATAATATTATCTACCTACATCTAAAAACTGAAGCGTAATATTTATTGTTGCTATACTTCAGTTGAGTCATATCAAGTTATTATCTTTTTTATTTTTTATTTTTCTATAATTTTTTTCAACATTTCTCATTCACTCATTTTTTTAATATTTATACTTTATCAAACCTTTCTTTCTCTCTTACTTTTCCGTCTCCTCACTACCATCTATTTTAATTTCAATCTTACTCTTTTACTGATCTTCCTCTATCTTGTCTCTTCTTATTCTTATTCTCTTCTTATAAATTTGTCATTTTCTCTTTCATTCTATGCATAGTTTCTTTTCACAAAAAAGGTTCTATCTCTCTCAATTTTTTGGTAAATTTTTTTTTGGGTTAATTTCTGAGCCTTTATGATTATTTAATGTAATTTTTGGTTCAATTTACAAATGGTTTGATAATTTATGCATGATACAAACTTAAAATGATAATTTCTATCTTTTTTTTTTTTGTCTGTTGCAACATGGTGTCTCCAACGCAAAACTGATGAATATTAAAATTTTAGGTTCATGGGAGCTCATGCGGTATTGGTACATTTGCAATTTGGATAGCTAAATACTATGGAGCAAGTGTTTGTTATTGCAGGTCCAATATCACTTTTCTTCTAAATCATAAGTTAGAGTATAATTGGAAGAAAAAAGTGCATTTAAAATATAAAGTCCCTTGTTATCAAAATATAATGCAACTATCTAAAATTTTATACTTTAGGGGTTGCCCCAAACTTAAAGAGTGTGATTTGAAATTAGCTTAATTATAAATATACATTAAAATAATGATGTATAAAAATATGGAATTTCAATAAATTATGTGTCAACATTAAAAGAAACAACAAAAAGTCGAATATCTTTAATTTTATGTGCATTATACATTTTCACAACAAATCTTATGTGTTAAGTTGTTACTAGTTTTAATTTGAACCTATAACTAAAATAACTTTTTTTTCCCCAACTAGTAACAACCTGCTATTTAAAATTTGTTATGAAGATGTTGGGACATGGCATTTCTCCTAGTCCTCTCTTTTTTTTCTTTTTGTTACAATAAATGGGGCAGAGAGACTTAATATTATTAAATTACAACATTCTAGTCCTAAATTGTGTAAATAATATTCAATTTCTGTGGCTAATTTGAATACGAAAATGAAATGTCAATTATTTTTATTGAGAAAATTTATGTAATGATTTGAGCTTTATTAAAATGGAACTTTAAAATAACTAAATCCAAGATGTCATTACAAACCCATAATGTTGTGTTTTTTTTATTTTTTATTTTTTAAGTCCATAATGTTGTGTTTTTATTTGCGTAAATCTCCAAAATTCACTTCATGATATTTTGGGTTTTGTTTTTTGGATAATTTTAAATTCTCAGCACCAAAAAATAAAAAGATGATATTTGAGCCAATATAAAATAAAAAATGTCTAGGATCTCCAGCTTTTGTCCATTCAATTATGTTGTAGCCTTCTCCCCCTCTAGGAGTTTATGCAGAGTATACGAAAAAGTCTGGAAAAGGAACTCAAGTTGAAGGTATTACATCTCAAGCATAAGCAGAGAATCAACCATGGAAGCATGAATGCAGTAAATCTTCACGTTGCGCTGCTCAGACCGGTACGTGATGTTGCGTGGAAGCAAAAGTTTTGTCCAGAAAACAACATGCATCCAAAATATTTTCATTGTTGTTTTGTTTTGTTTTGTTTCTGATCATGGAAAGTGATGAATTACTCATTTCTAATCTGGTTTATTATATATTAAGAAAACATTTTCTGAACCATTCTTTTAGGCCTCTGTTTATTACCTTCCTTTGCTATTGAAAACGAAAGAAAATTGATTTTCCCATAAGTCCTTCCTTCAATGAATAGTTGCTACAGATATTACCGAGCAAAATGGCCCATTAGCATCAATTTTGGAAATATTTGGGCCCAAAACACTGTTTGGGAAATAATTAGCTATCTACCACTTTTTGTGGTACTCGAGCTCACCAAGCTCGAGTACCCCCTTTTTTTAATCCACCGTGGCACCTGACCATCAGCATCAGGAATTTAAAAAACTAATTGGTACCCGAGCTCATGAAGCTCGAGTACCATTCAGCCATGTCTCCCCACTAGCAACACTTAAACCAATATGTTACCCACAATACCAGAAAAGAAAAGAGCAAAGACAGTACCCACACCCTTAGCAGAACACGTTCAAACCCTCACACCCTCACACCATCGGCGGCAGAGGACTCTCGTCGGCGGCAAAGGACTCTCGTCTGCACTCAATCGCAGTGTGAGGTTATAGAGGCTTCACTCCGAGCCCTTCACTCCGATCCCTTCACTCCGATCCACGGTACTCTCTTTCTCTCTCTCTCTCCATCGTTAAAATCCCAGGTATATAGCTTGCATAATTTTGTTAAGTTAAGTGTAGTAAAATCCCAGGTTTATTAAATTTGGCTTCAAAGAAATGTTGTTGTAATTAGCGGCAATGTCAAATCTGAGGAGGCTTATCTTGCTTTTGATCAAAAGAGACAATGCTCAATTGCTTCTCGTGCCTTTCTTTCATAGCTGGCTGTTTGTCTTTCTTCATTCTGAGTCAAGGGGATTGGTTATTTGTGGTGCATTCTATTTGACTGTTTTACTTGGATCTTTAATAGGTAAAATATGACTCACCAACAAATGTGTCCCAGTGATTTTTCTTTTTTTTTTTCTTTACTTTTTAATTTATTTTTTGGGTGAGAACTGTGTGCCCATGGGAATTTTGTTAAAGTTGAAGGTGGTATATTGTTGTGTTACAGATATATGTAACATCAAACAGCCAGCATTTGGAACCATAGCATGTGGGTGTCTATTGTCCAGTGTCAAGTTGTACTTACCCAATGAACAGATGCTAGTTGAAAATATATGCTTGATTTGTCTCCATAGGGATTACAAAATGATTTAGATAGCAAAAAGATGATGGATTGGGAAAAGAATGTCATCATATAAGATGGATTGCAAGAGCAACATATTTTGCAATGAGTGGCCCAACCAAATAAGATTTACAACCCAAAACTACAATGGACAGTAGCTAAAGCCTAAAAACAGAGTTCAACACCCCTCCCCTCATTGACAACATTAAAGCCTATTCAATGGCAAGTCCTTGATGCCCTTACAAAACTAAACCCAACATTTAACGACAACGTTATGTACCATAACACATGTTTGAATCCAATTATGATAAATTACGGTAGCTAAAGCAACTTTCCACATAAAACCACAAAGGCTGAAACTGTTGTCCTTTAGATTCCTTATGCCCTGCTAAAGAATGGTCAGCAGGCAAAATTATCCACGAAGTGTAAATTTTGAATTGCACGCAAGATCCTTTTAGCAAAAGAACGCTCAAACAATATGTTGTCTCTACTGTCCATATAGTTTCTACAAAAGACTCCCTTATAAGCCCAACTAAGAAGCCTGTCCCTAGTAGTTAGCCTATTTAGACAGCTTTCAATCTACAGAGTTAATTCTCTACCTCTACTTGGAATGGTCTTCTCTGAACCTGCACCAAGTCTCTGGTCTAGTTGGTTTCCACTTTCCTCCTCCATTGGTCATCCTTGCATACTAGATGTTAACTGATACACTCTAAGTCCGAAGTTTTAACATTTGTGCCGATGTCATAATTCTATAAATATGACAGCGGAATGACTGCTATATTCACTTCAGTATGGCATTAAATGGAAAGGAAGATACAAGCAATAAACAATTGGAACAGTTGCAACATACTAATGAAGAAAACAAATTGGAAATTTTTAACAATGACACCCAGGTATGATTCAATATAGCGTGCATAGATTAAAAGACAAAGACTAATTTATACAAATTGCATAATGAGTTCTACCCTAAATCATACCTGAATTTGGCAGAGCGAGGATCCTGATCAAGATGGTGTTGTAAATAAGATAAATCTTCCACATCGGTATAAAAATCAAGATTGAAAGCTGCAGCACGCCAAAAAGTAACAATTAATAAAGCACAACCAACACTTTTATGATCATAGCATATATTTCACGCTTAATGTCTAAATAAGAAAAGCTATAACCACACCTAGCTTTCCATAGTTCTCAATTAAGTCAATCTTGGATAAGACATTAATGTGTGGGAGTTCTAGATGTAGCATGGTTGACAAAGTGAGAAGCAATGCACTAACATACTTCCCAGGGTCACTGCAAAGATGGGCATCAACTAAATGCACTGCAGTCAGCTGCATAAAATGAAGAATCCAATAAGATTTTTATAATTGAACATTGACACACAAGAAGATGAGATCAATTCGGTTGTTCAGGGTCCTGAAAGATACCAAATATCATATAAACGTAGAAGACATAATCATACCCTAAGGTTCAATTTCTTTATGAGTTTCATGATAACTGTCTTGGCATTGGAGTGAATAAAAAATAGTTCAACCTGGCCGGGAAAATCAAAGAGAAGATAGTGATCTGCAAAGTTAATACCACCATTAAGCAACATTGCATCACAACATTTTATCATAGTTCAGTAGACCAACTTAAAAAATTGAAAGCATGTAAATGAAAGTTAAAAAAAAAGGAGAGAGAAAATTTCCAATTTATAGAGCCTACAAAGCTTTAAATTATACAAAAAATAAAATAAAGTACAAAGTTATCATTTATAGAGCCTACAAAATTACAAATTTTGATGAAGTAAAGGCACAATATACGAACCTTTGAGGAGGGGTTCCAATTTTGAAAAATATAACTGCACTAGAAAGAAACACAATTTGGTTTCCCAATCATGTTCTTATCCAAACTATATCTTCATTCTAAATAACTACCTGATTTCCTAGATGTATTTACATAAAAATTGCAATACATATTTCCTAACACTAATAATTCTAGAAAATCCAGGCTATAGGTGTAGAGAATTTTGAATTAAGGAATATCCATTCCCATTTTTTCTAGGGAAAGTTCCTAAAAGGGTCTCCAAGTAATGGTTGAATTTTAGGGATTGACATATAAAACCAAATAACTAATTAACTATACAAATCACTAGCAAAATCAGCATATTACTCAATTTTCATTTCATTTCATCAATGCAAAAAGTGAATCCATAGAAACCACAGAAATCATAGATATTAATTCAAACCAAACCCACATATGACATAAAAAAACTGAGTCAATCCAACACATGCATTGTCAACAAGTTCAGAATTTCTACATATCCAAAAGCCCAAGTTGTCAAAGTTCTGAAGAATCGGCATCTTTAAAATTTTCAATTAATTTACAAGAAAAAAAAAAGACAAAATAGAGGTTGACCACTCTAGTACAAACTACAAACAAACAGAACAACTAAACTTAAATTTTCAAATCAATTAGATCTAAAGGGCAAAGCTTTAACCAAAGGGTTCTCTTATAAATACAAGTTCTTAAGTAAGATCCAAACCCCAAAACCACCTAATCAGTAATCACACAGTAAAATTCAACCTCGCAAACCCACAAAATAATAACAAGCAAAACAACTATCTCAAACGTGAAGAGTGAAAAATACATTTGAGAAGAAAAAAACAGAGACAGTGAAGAAGTGAAAAAGAGAGAGATACCTCGGACGACGAACTCGTTTTGTCAACAAGTGCTTGAAAAAACCTTTCTTTTCTGGTGTTGTTGCGAAACGGAACTGAAGTAAAAAGACAAGAAGAAGAGAGAAAGAGAGAGAGAGAAGAGTTGTACTACATATGAAGCTCTGTTGTGGGTATGTGGGTATGTTGCTCTGTTGTGGGTAAAAGATGTAAAAGATGGTTTTAAGTGTGGGGAGACATGGCTGAATGGTACTCGAGCTTCATGAGCTCGGGTACCAATTAGTTTTTTAAATTCTTGATGCTGATGGTCAGGTGCCACGGTGGATTAAAAAAAGGGTGTACTCGAGCTTGGTGAGCTCGAGTACCACAAAAAGTGGTAGATAGCTAATTATTTCCCAAACAGTGTTTTGGGCCCAAATATTTCCAAAATTGATGCTAATGGGCCATTTTGCCTGATATTACCAGAGATTCTCTCACTGCAGTTTTAGTCGGGTCTTTGGAGAAGAGTATGACGGAGCCCATTTATGGGGCAAGTGGGCCTTGAATAGGGTGTGTTTAGTTTTGTTTTAACTTTTAACTAGTCATGTCCTCTAGGCTCTAGCCCCCCTACCTTTTTTATTTTTTATTTTTTTATTTTTTTAATAATTGTTACAATAATTTGGACAAAGAAATTCCAGATCAGAAAATGTCATTGAATTAAAAGATTTTTGGTGTGTCATTCTAGTCCTAACTTGTGTAATATAATATTCAATTCATGTGGTTGGTTTAAATAAATTAGAAACTTTTAGATTTTAAATTTAGATTTAATAACTGGAATAGAGAATGAAATGTCAATTATTTTAATTCATAAAATTTATGGAAAGATTTGAGCTTTATTAATTTAGCTTTGAATTAACTAATATCATATGTTTTTTATTTGAGTAAATCTCCAAAATTCACTTCATCATATTGATATGTTGTTTTTATTTTGGATAAAATGTATTGCTAAATTTATATAAAGTAATTTATAGTAACAGTCATTCTTGAAAATCCCTTAATTTTTTAAATCATCTAATCCAAACAAAGCATTTTTGATTAACAAAATTTTGTTTCACTGGAAAAAGAATAAATAATAGATAAATAAAACTATACTAGGAGACATCAATGCTTCTAGTAAGCTTACCTTCACTTCTCTACCAAATTTACTCCCAACAAATAAAGACATCTAAATTTATAAATCTCATAAAACAAAATACACAATTTTACATCAACAACTGAAAAGCACAAATCTACTACCAATTTTACTCATCTTCTGACATACACAAATTTACACAAATCTCATTGCCTTAATTGTCTGCTCAATGTCATCCTTGTTGAGGTCGTTTGAAAACCATGATGAGACATCATCATATTATCGATGAATTGGGGAGGTCAATCTTGTCATTGTTGCCTAGAAGCGCTAGAAGAAAGCTCCATCTCGTCCTCCATGAGTCAACTTCATTGTTGAGGTCCTCTAAGATAATGGCATCCCTATCCTCAGCCACACAAAGCTACTAAGTGAGAGAAAGGGGAGAAATAACTAATAAAGATGAGAGATGAGGTGCAACTGGAATACAAAGATAATAATAGGTATCTTACACATTCAGCCAAAAATAAAATTTAAAAACAAAAACTAGAAAATATATGCCACTTTTGAAAATTTGGCCTACTGTAAAATTCAGAGGAGAAAAATCCTGTATGATATGAGGTAATGCCTTATTGCCGTTGATAGAAAACGGCATCATTTTGCTGAACTACAAATTTAAAACGACGTCAATTTTGTCAACAATGTTAGGGAAACTAATGAAAGTTTTTACTCAAAACCTTTTTTAAAAATATAGGATTTAAATTGATAATTTTAAAATGAGCATGATTAGTTTAAAACTACTACTATTCCATACGGTTTAAAACACGATTTATTGTTATTATTTTTCTTAAAGGTTGATGTATGTCCAAGATAAGCTATTATAATCACATAACCAATAAGAAATAAATAAATTACGCTATAATTGGCAGTCCAAGGAACTAATAGTTTCACCACCCAATTGAAGTCTTATATCATGTCCAGTACAAATAAAAAGTCCCATATCATGAGATTCATGACAGAATTTTTTCCTTTATCAGTTTTTGTGATTTTCTTTAGTCAGGTGATAGCCATCGAGAGGGGTTGCAGTAGCAAAATTGGTTTCCAATCGATAAGCAAGGTGATAATAATATTCCAAATACAGAATGTCAAGGTGAGCAATCAGATTCACGTCGACAGCAAAAGAAGCACTTAGAAACAGTCCCATCCAAGCACTATCAATGTACAAACATTTTCTGAACCATTTTTTATGCCTCTTTTTACTACAGTCTTTGCTATTGAAAAAGAAAGAAAATTGATTTTCCCATTAGTCCTTACTTCAATGAAGCTATGCTCGGAGACCAGTTGTTTATAGTTGCTACAGATATTACCAGAGATTCTCTCACTGCTGTTTTAATTGGGCCTCTAGAGAAGCGTATGATGCAGCCCATTCCTGCACAAGTGGGCCTTGAATATGGTGTGTTTAGTGTTGTTTTAACTGGTCATGTCTTCTAGCCCCTCTTCCCTTTTCTTTTCTTTTTTCTTTTTAATTTTTTTTAATTAATTGTTTACAATCATTTGGACAAAGAAATTTGATCATTGATTTTCTTAAAAGAGATCAGACAACGTCATTGAATTAAAATATTTTTGGTCTGTCATTCTAGTCCTAACTTGTGTAATGTAATATTCAATTCCTATATGGTTAATTTAAATAAATTAGAAAGTTTTAGTTTTTAAATTTAGATTGAAATATAATTTGAATAGAAAATGAAATTTCAATTATTTTAATTGATAAAAAATAATGAAATATTTGAGCTTTATTAAAATGTAGCTTTGAATTAAATAATTATCCTGTGTTTTAATTTAGTAAATCTCCAAAATTCACTTCATCATATACATATATTAGTTTTTTTTTTTTTGGTATAAAACGTGTTGTTAATATAAAGTAATCTATATATATATATAAAACCGAAGTCTCTGAAGCTCCCACAATTTTCAACGTCAGCACAATATTTAAATAAAATTATCATTATATATATATATATATATATATATATATAAATAATCTATATATATATATAAAACCGAAGTCTCTGAAGCTCCCACAATTTTCAACGCCAGCACAATATTTAAATAAAATTATCATTATATATATATATATATATATATATATATATATAAATAATTAAGAAAAAAAAGAAAGAGAAAGACTCCTATTAGGAGTCTCTCTTCCTTCCTCAATAAATAAAACAAAAGAAAACCCTAAACATGCGCCTCTACCCTTCTCAAACCCTACTTGAACCACACTACGAGCGGCTCAAAGTAAATGCAATATTGATACTATTTGTCTCCAATGAAAGTTTGCCATGTGAAGAAACAATGAATCACATGGCAAACTATGATGAAATTTGAGACCCGTTCACAGTGCTTTATTGCAGCCATGTGATATAATGAGAACAATGACAATCTTTAAACAAAAGTTTTAGTTTTAGATGAAAGTTTATCTTGGCTAGCAATTTAGTATCACATGGCACAATACCATGACAAGCTCACGGTAAATTTAGCATCGGGTTTGAAGGTTTTGTAATGCTAATCCTTATTTATTTAGACAAACTGTATTTGTTTATATTGTGTTTTGTTCTTTTCTTTCTTTCTTTTTTCTCTCATCAAAAGGCAGTGGCAGTGTAATTTTTAAGTCCCCAGGAATGTGTAGCCTGACTCCAACATCTCCATATCATCAGTACTATGTGTTAATAAGTCCTTTAAGTTCTTGCATTTAGTTATAGCTTTTTTATGTTCACAAATTGGGATCAAATTGTATCGTTCAGTGTTTCATAATTCATATGGACTATGATTCGGCTCATCAGTACTATGTGTTAACAAGTCCTTTAAGTTTTTGTATTCAATTGTAACTTTTTTTAGATGTTGAAGATTCAGATATTTACATAAGTCAGTTTTTTTTTTTTTTTTTTTTTTTTTTTTTTTTTTTTTTTGCAAGATGTGATTGTGTGAGCCTTTGTTTTGTTTCTTTGTAAGTAGGTTATGTTTTGTGTAAGCCTTTATTTAATTCTTGAGAATGTTTAATTTAGTTTTTTTCCCTCACAATTTTCTCACCAATCAACCTAAACACAATTGAATCTCTTTTGCTATCTTTGATGTTAGGGTCTCAAATTTCATCACTATAGCTTTCAGGTATAGAGTCAACAACCTTTAAATAATAAAATTCGATTGCATTAGCTTTCCATCCTACAGAATAAAATATATTTATGTACATAATGTGACACCAGCCAGTAACATAATTTAGAGGCATTAATTTTGATGGTAAGAATGATACAAAGCTAAAGATGCACAAGAGTTAATTTGGTTGATTGAGTTTGTTTGTTTGGTATTTTCAGGTAAACAACGGTTATTTAGGCTATTATAGAATCGGCCTCAACCTCGAATTCATAGTTTGAGATTTTCACAAAGATAGTGCTCAGTGAAGGCGTTAACGATATTTGATTTTACTTGGTGAGTGCAAAAGTTTGAGTTTGAGTTTTAAAATGTTTTAATTTTTTTCACAAAGTTGTTATCCTTTTAATTATTTGTTATTATTTAAATATTTTTTTGATAAAATTATTTCAATGATTTAATTTAAAGAGATTACATTAAACAACTTCATTTTAATAAGTTTGATATTTTTGGTGTTTTAGAAGGTGCAAAAGTGGTGAAGAAAGTAGAGCCTTAAGTTGCACATTGTTACAATAGATATCAAACTATCATCCTAATTAGTTTATGTAGTTTGATGAATATGTTCCTTATGCTCTGAAGAGTGAAAGGAAGTTGTGTATGGGCTTGCAAAAAATATGATGGGGATGTGCAAAGTGATTTCTTAGCCTAAGGTTTGTGTCGATATGGGAATAATATGTGCTTGACATATTATTCTTTGTAACTTTTGCTACTTCTATTGTAAGTGAATGCATAGGTGTCTAAGGTCATATTTTAAAGTTTTATTATTATTTTTGCCACTTTTTGGATTTTAATGTTATTCAAAATTTAAGTTAATTATTTTTTAAATTTGCACTTAATTTGGCTAGATGGTCCATACTCCTAAATTTTAGGTGCTTTTTTTTTTTTCCTTTGCTTGGTTAGTGTGGAAGTTCAAGAAGGTTAAGGAATTAACGAATAGGATTTTGGCAATATTCTTTTGCTCAGTTATTGGGATTTGAAAAAATTAAAGATGTTAATGTTGAATTTTGCAAAATTAATTTTATTTCGGATTAGCATAAGGCACCTTCATTTGATTGAAATAATTTTCGATTTATGGTAACATCTTAAAGGAAAATTGAAAAATGCATTTAATTAATAGAAGAAGAAAAAGAAATCAAATTAATTTTGCATATGTTATATATGTATCACATTTATATAAAACATTTCCGCGCATAGCGCGGGTTAGCGACTAGTTTATACTAATAGTCATTCTTCAAAATCCCTTGATTTTTTTTTTTTTTTAATCATCTAATTCAAAGTCCAAACGAATATTTTTGATATAGCAAAATATTTTTTTTCCTAAAAAAAAAAAAAAAAAAAAACTATACTATGAGACATTTTTCTTGTCCTTTTTGGCTTTCCTTTGTTTACATTTTTTTTAGAATATTTATTAACCATATACTTAGTTGAAACCTAACACCTCTAGAGGTGAGGTCGTAATTTGAACTAGCTATCTAAAGGTTAATTAAGGATGGATTGAGAGTTGGAGGAAATCTAAATTATTAGTAGCAAAGCTATTCACAAACAAATCTTTTAATTGGGAGGCATTCAAGATTGTCATGATAAATAGATGGAAGCCTACTGTATCTCTGTACGGGCCAAAGATTTGGGAGAGAATGTGTTTATATTCTATTTCTAGGACCCCCTCGATAAAAAAATTGTCCAAATGAATAGTTGCATGAGTTTTTGAATCAATGGCATTAGCATTTAGAAGTAACTTAGATTAAAATATTTATTTCTGTCTTTCAATGCGAAAGTATTACAAAAAACTCTGCAAAAATTGGATAGAGGTAGTAATCCTTGTGTTCTTTTACATGAGCACAAGCATGCATATTTATGCTTGTTAAAAATTGGCTCTGCTGTATATTGTCCAACCCACAAATAATTTTCATTTCATCTTTCCTTCTTTTGCCAATAAATTTAATCTACTTGGTGGCCAAAGAATTTGTTAATAAAGCAGATGGTTTAAATTCTTCTTGCCGTGTTTGAACTTGAAAGCACCAAATGAAGATGATACTGCCCAAGCACTAAACCAGTAACCAGCACCATCAAGCTACTAGCAGCCTCCTTCACATGAATTAGGAAAAGCTGCAAGAGAACACGTTTCAAATAAGCTCAATGAACATGGAAGAAGCTATATTCAATAATTCTCTTTATGTAAGTAGTATTGGTGTCACTGCCCGAAATTGGGAAGGGAAACCAATTACAATAATTACTATAGAAACTGCAAAGCATGAATACTAAGCTCATTGAATCTGTAACAGTTTGTTATGCCCTTGCAATCAACAGTATCTATAAAATTAAAATCTCTGGCCAAAACATGGAGGATTGATCACTAACCAACACAGAGTGGCCAAGTACTCCTGATTGTAGTGGGAAATGCTCAATATCAGCTTATATAAAATTTCCTCTCTGCCATTCTTAACTCACAATATAAAACCCAAATGTTATGTAATAGAAATTCAAATTGAACAGAAGGATTGAAAAAATAAATAAATAGTTGGCATAACCTAATGGGCTCAACAACATAAAGATAAAAAACTGAGGCTTTTTATGATATTAACAAGTCTATTTAATTTCAATGCTTCTAGAAAGCTCACCTTCACTTCTCTGCAAATTTACTCTCTAACCAAAAAAAAAAATTAAATTTATAAATCTCATTAAAAAGCCATAAAATTACACAAATTTACATCAACAACTGAAAACATAAATAACTACCAATGTTACACATCTACCAACAAATTTACATAATCAAGAACCTAGAAACTCTATTAAACTTGCCACTTGCCCAACCACCCTGAATATTTTTTTGACCCTTCATACCCAATTTCAACTGACCCATTCATTCAAAACAGTCCTCCATGCTTCAGGTCAAATGGGTCGATTAGATTAGCCTTAGGACAGTCCCTTCCACTCCAAGCTCAACCTTGTACAAGTGACAAAATTTAACTCTTATCATTTTAAAAGGTTTCAAATAAGTCCATCCAATTCTCTGAATTACATATCAGAACGTCATTTTCATCAATGATGTTAGGAAAATAATAGAAGGGTTATTTGAAAAACTTTTGAACAGGCAAAGTTTAAATTGAAATTTTTGATAAGCGTAGGATTAGTTTAAAATTACTCCAAAACAATAGGGTTTGAAATATAATTTATAAAAAAATAAAAGGTTGAGGTAAGTCCAACTTAAAACATTTATCTTCACATAATCAAAAGGAAATAAGTCAAAAAACCATTGTTGTTGCATAGGCCAAGCAATTCATGGTTTGAGAAGAGCAATGTTAAAGAAACAAAAAAATTTCACAATATTTTCATAATAATTAAGTTAGCAAGTTTTTAGTGTACCAATCATGACATCAATTTTTTAAACTATCACTAACACATTAATCCGTGTGAAAAAATTTACTTTTTGTTGATTTTCTATCATGTTTGTTTGATTTCAAACAAACTTCAGATATAAAACCTATATTTTTGTCCCCCAAAAAAAAATCCATCATAAAATTAAGGAAACACACAAATCTACATAATTCTAGGATTTAAAACAATCATAATTTCTATTGATACATATTTTTTCATTGTTCAATATGACCGAAATGTAAGAAAAAGAAACAGAGTGGATGATAATGAAAATAAGTTTGACAAAGCCTACAAAATAATCCAAAAAGAAACAATTCTCAAAAAATCATGGTTTGAAAAGCCAAGTCAAGTTGATATCTTTTTCAACCACCTTGACCTCTAGATTGGTAAGAATTTCCTTGATAGGTTCCCAAAACTTAGCCTTCTCTTTATCACATATCACAGGCTTCAATTGCTCAAGATTTGTAGTTGATGGTGGCAACTCATTACACAAGCTCAAGCACCCTTTCATGTGGATCTCCCCTAATTTACATAACTCACCAATCTCTTTTGGCAAGTGTCTAATGCTTAGGCAATCAGATATGTTGAGAAGTCTTAACTTTTTAAGGCTTCTAATAGATTTTGGCAACTAAGATAAATCAGTACAGGACTTAAGCCTGAGCACTTCTAAATTCACTAGCTTTCCAATCTCTTTGGGAAGTGTAGACAATTGATGGCAATTGGTCATATGTCGGTGCCTAAAATATATATATATATATATATATATATCATATTATATAATATAATATTATATATAATAAAAGTTTGGCTTAGAAGCCATAGTTGCACCACGTGGCTTCACCAAATTGTAGAAATTTTATTAGATTTTTAAATAAATAAATAAATATATATATATATATATATATATATAATATACATCTCTATCAATTTTTTAGATTAATACAAAAACTTAATTGTTGTTATTTTTTGTCTAAGTTACATATGATTTTTAATTGAAGTGTGCATCTTGGGCAAATTATTTGTTATTATCAGAATTTTGTCTACTACTTTATCGCCTCTTTGGATAAAGTTTGATGAACACAAAAACTTAATAATTTAATAATATATCAATATCTTTTTTGGATAGAATTCTCTTAAGGGAAAATAACACTTTGGATTGACACAAATGCCTAATAGTGTATTACAATTAATCAATTATATTGAAGATTAAAAAAAAAACCTGTTTCTAATATTTTTTTGTGTACGTTTTTAAACCCCTTAAAACACAAGATGTTTAACCTAGTTATTTAGCCAAGTGATTACTTAGATAAATTATTTAGATCTAGGGTAACACATTCAACCCATATCATGTAAATAATGCGGAAAATTAAATAACACAATGATATGATAACCCAGGAAAACCAAACTGGTAAAAAACCTGGGGATGATTTAACCTAGCTATCCTCAAGGTAAAACAGTTCCACTATGAAAGAATTGAAGTTTTTACAATAAGACTTAGACCACTAACATCCTATTGTTACCTCGTGTAGAAAACTTACTACCACGACCACGTAATAGCTCTGAGTTCACGTACTACCTCTTTCCTTGATCCACTACAATCACAAATACTCTCACTTGTGACTTTAAGACTCCACTCAAAGGTTTTAGATCTCCTTTAAATTCTTTATGCAGCAATTGAAATGATCACTAAGTTCTTGACATGAATCTTGATAATCCTAAGTGTGTATGAAGGTAAACACCTCTAGATCTCATGAGAGATTCAACACATAGCATATTAACAACCTCTAAAATGTGGCTAGGGTTTTTTCTTTTATACTTGGAGTAAAATATATAACCCTACACGTTAAACTAGGCTTAGGCTGAGTTGAAAATTCTATAGAAAAAATAATTTGCGCGAGGTTTGATCGATCGAGCCCTGCAGATTCAGCCAATAAATCTTGCAATTCACTCGATTCCAACATTACAAATAAACACACTTTGAGCAGCCTAAATCTAGACTCTAAGTTTTGATCATGGTTTGCGAAAACATTACACATTGAAGTTCTAATACATTTAGTTCCTAAATTCTTAGAACCTAACATTCTGTATTTTTTCCTTCAAGTTTTTTCGGTTCTAATACTTTTATTTTATTTTTTCTCTTCACTTTTCCTCCTATTTTGGTTAATCTATTATGCTTCTTTTTAGTAAAGGATAGAAGATTTTTTTAATAGATGGATAGAAGGTTCATCTACTGAATTCTATCAACTTCTTATTTATTTTCATTGTCACACGGCTACTTCAACTTCATTGTTAGGGACATATTTTATGTAATTTTCTAATCCTTTAACAAAACGTACTTTATTTGTAATTGATTAGATCTATGATAAGTTTAATACTTCAAGAAACAAGTGTTCAAGTTTAGTATTGAAGCTATGCAAATCTGACCAAGAAACAAGTGAAGAATGTGCTACTCATTAAAGCTTGACAGAAGTCTCGACAAAATCCTTTCTATCGAGAATTACTGCTGAAGCTCGATAAAAACTCGACATAAGCTATATCTGTCAAGAATTACGAAATCAGGTTTTTTAAATCTGATTGCACGCATATTCTTGAGTATTTATTTAAAGTTTCTTTTCTCACAACCCTAGACATATATAATGATTATTTTAAAAACTGTCACAAGCGATGTAAGGTGATGCAAAGTGATAATACACGCATATTGTGATCGGAGATAAAAATTGCTTTAGTTCATCATATTCTCTATAGAAGCTATTATATCTTTACACCAAGGGTTTTGTGACCAAGGAGCTTCCTGATCTTCATTGTTGATGAACTGAAAAACTTTGTAGTCAACATCTTCCACAAGTTGGTGTGTTAGTCACGTATTGGGATCATTGGTTAGTTACGTACTGGGATTCATGCATTCAACGGAGAGATTGCTGCTACAATATAAGTTCAATTGGGTATTGGGGTAAGGATTCAACTGTAGGTTGGTATTGGGTATTGAAATTCCTTTTACTTGTAACCGTTTGTTATTGATAATAGTGGATTCTTGGGAGTGGTGACCTTAAATTCACCCTATGAGGTTTTGACTTGGTGGTTTTCCCCATTCGTAAACAAATCACCCATGTCAAATTTATTTTCTACTGCATTTAGTTTAGTTGGTGATTATTTTGTGCTATCACACCATTGCATGTTAAATTGACTTAATTAATTAACTTGGATAATTAATTAATTAATTTGCCAAAGGGGTCAATCCATTTTTTCCTTATCAAGTGGTATCAGAGTGGGCACACTCTGATTAGGTTTAATCTTTGCTGTGTGATCCATTGACCCCTATTTTTCATGGATAGAGGAAAATCTCTTATTATATACCTCATTTATTTGATGGCACTAACTATGCATACTGGAAAGTATGCATAAGAGCTTTTTTGCAATCTTTAGATGAGAAGGTCTAGAAAGCTGTGGAGATTGGCTAGACTAAGCCAAAGGAAGCGCCAACTAACTGGGATGAGGCCAAGATCAAAGCATCAAACTTCAACAGCAGAGCATTGAATGCCCTATTTAGTGTAGTGACCAATAAGGAGTTCAAGAAAATATCCTCAACTGAAACTGCTAAGGAAGCGTGGACCATTCTTCAGACTACCTATGAAGGAACCAAAGCCGTAAAGGTTTCTAAGCTCCAAGGGCTTACTACAAGCTTTGAGGAGATCAAGATGGAGGAGGATGAGTCAGTCAATGAGTTCTATGCCAAGTGGAAGGACATAGTTAACTTAGCATTTAATCTTGGAGAACAAATTCCCAAACCCAAGATTGTGAGAAAGGTGTTCAGATCTCTGCTTGAGAGATTTCATGCCAATATCACTGCCATTGAAGAATCAAAGGATATTGACAAAATTCCTTTGGCGAAGCTGGTTGGCAACTTGCAAACCTATGAATTAGGTTTGACTAGAATTAGGAAAGGAAGTAAAAGTAAGAGCATGGCATTGAAGGCCAAAAGCAATGAGATTGATGAGTCTTCAGATGATGAAGATTCCAAGATGAAGTCCTACATCACTAGGCAGTTCAAGAAGTTTATGAAGAATGCCAATACGAAAGGATTTGATAAGGACCGTAAGCAATCTCGTTCTTTTCAATTCAAAAGCCAAGACAGTGGAAAGAAGATGCTAAGGATGGCAGTCAGTACACTATTCCCTCCAGACCAAAGTGCTTTAGATGTCAAAGTTTTGGACACATGAAACAAGAATGTCCAACATATCTCAAGTCAATTGGGAAAAGCAAGGCTTTTGCTGCTACCTTAAGTGACGTCGAGCTTGAGATTGAGTCAGATAATAATGATGACAAGGGAATCTTAAGTGCCTTCACTGCCATAATGGATCCTACTAAAGGGACCGTAGAAGCAGTAGATGAAGAAGAGGACTTGGTGGAATCAAAATTTGAGAAAATTGATGATTAAGATGACATCCATACAGCCTATGCTAAGTTGTATAAGGTTTCTAAGAAGCATGAGAAACTGTATAGGCTAGCCACCAAGAAGCTGAGTGATGTGAGCTAGGTCGAAAGGTGCTTTCTACAAAGGTTGATGAAGCAAATCAAACCATTGGAGCTTTGCAATTCGAGAATAACTTCCTTGCTGAAATGACAAAGAAGCTTGAAGCGAAATTGTTCCAGGTTAGAGCTCAATTGGAGAGAACTTCCAGTGCAAAGCTTGATGAGATGCTGAGCTTTCAGAAAGCTGCTTCTGATAAAAACGGTTTGGGTTATGATTTCTCTTCTCCTGATATTGCCTCATCTAGTATAACTATGTTTGTCTCACCTGCTGATAATGTTAATTCTAAGAATGATGAAGCTAAAATTGAAATAGGTAGTGAGAACTTAGATAAAGGCAAATCTATTTTAGGAGCACTCCCAAAGGTTGAAAAGAAAGAGGCTAGAAACCCTAGGACTAAAAGGGAAAACAACAAAAAGTCTTAACAAAAGAAGCTACATTTCTATTATCACTGTGGAGTTTTAGGGCATACTCGTCCAAATTGCTACAAATGGTTAGCCACTTAACAAAGTAATAGTATGCTCTCGTCTAGAAACTAGAATCAGTTTCCATCCTCTTTTACTCCTCTTAGAGATCTTCTCAAGGCACTCATGTTCCTTTTGAACTTGAACGGTTTCTATTCTTCCCTCTTACCTCTGGATCAAAGGATCACGCAAAGGAAAGGTTCTTTCAAGGCATGGAAGGAAAAAGACTTAAAGTGATTTAGTCACTTTTTCTCTCTCTCCCCTTATGGTTATGCATTACTTGTTTGTTTTACTTTCTTGTTTTGAGTCAATCTAGTTTTATTCTTTGTGTGTTTCTTTATGTTTTTGTTTGGTTGTTTTTCAGTTTTTGTTTTTGTTCTTTTCATAAAAATAATTTTTTTTTTGAAAAATCAGAAAAATACAAAAACAGTATGTGTATATTGGTACTTGTGTACCATGGATGGCCATTGAAACAAAGTTTTCTAAACTTTGTATCTCTTGTAGCTTAGATGAGCATCTCAATGCACAACTAAGTAAGTGAGCTTTGTGGCTCGTGTTTATGATGAGTACGATTAAGTAATCTCTTATACTTAACACTCATATCACTCTTTTTTACGGGAATGACTAGAAAATTCCAAGAGAAAGGCATAAATAACTATGTTACTACTAAAGCCCGCCAATAATGTATAACATCTGTGTGCTTCGGCATAGCAAAATTGTGATGTTTTGGCTTATATAATTAGGTACTTCTTCTCTCTCTTATATACTCATGCATGATATGTTCAAAAAGAAAAATATGCAAAGAAAAACAAAAGCAAAAAGAATCCAAAATGATTCTAAATATGATTGCAAGCGTGTTTCTAGGAGATGTGAGAGTTATAGGATGTACTTCGAATGTGATAGTTCCCATTAAGTAGTTATAATTATGTGTGAGTGTATTTGATTTTGTAAATGGGGTATAGTACTTTTTAATGTGTTTGGAATTTTGGTGGAAATGGGATAAAGTAAAAATAATCTCATGTCCAGAAAAAAATTTGACTGGAAATGGGATAGGGACATATAATAATTTGATTGAAAGATGAAATTTAAAGAAATTCAATTCAACAATAACGTAGTTTTTTGGACAGGGCAATGTACTTAAAAGGAAAAACAAAGAACAGTAATACAAATGCATAGAAGTTGCAGGGAGAGATGAAATGAGCAACGGGAAACTAACTGCACAACGACCTGTAGCTTTGCTTTTATCATTAAAAACTTGAGTAGAACGACATATAACATATCACGCCTGTACAGCCAAGAACTTAAACGGTTAAAACCAATCTCTCAACGGCATGCCGTATAACAGAATTATGTCCAAGAACGACATATAACTTTCTTTTAGCAGTGTCTCTCTCTGCAATCTTTTTTCCTCTCTTTATAATATGCCTTGCATTGCAGCTCATGTTATGATATAGGACTAGAAGAAAGTAAACATTGACAATATTATCATGTTGTGCGACATTAAAAAAAAATAAAAAAAAAGGACTTTGTATGTGCCAAGTAAACCGCCAATTCACCATTGTCATACTCATATATACTGAGTTTCATTCCTTTTAGCGAGTTTTGTGTTGTGCAGGTAGTGATTTTGGCATTGACAAAAGAGATAATGAAATGAAAAATAATGGAAAAACTTGAAAATTCTTATAGAAAATGAATGTTAGGAACTTGATGAGATATATAAGGGTGAGATCACTATAATTCCTTCACTCTCCAAAACGTGAGCCACAGACAATTTATTGTACTACTTTATGGAGGCATTTTTACCCAAGATATGTTCCAGAACATCAGTAACGTTTGGAATGGGGAAGTTCTAATTATAGATCTAACCATCCATATATAAATTTTTTCTTGGACTGTTTAATTGATAATTTTAAAGCTGAAGCCAATTGATATAATGTGGGATAGTGGATGTGGCCTTGGGGAAGTTCTCTGTTGTTTCTGTAGAAAGCCTAGGATAGGAACAATTACTGTTGCAGTTGCTTTAGTGTTTATTTCTTTTTAAGTAGTGCAATTTTAGTTGTTTTTTTTTTTGTGTGTAAAAGTGTGTGCAACAAGTTTTTGCCTTTGTTTTTTTATTTATTTATTTTTTTAAACAAGGATACTAGAGAAAGAGAAGTGTTTGCCTTGTTAATTTGTAAAATTGCAATAAAATTGTAGGGGATTGGAAAGCAATTGACAAGGAGAGCAAAAATGCTATTTATTTCATAAATGAGGTGGAAAACGATAAATATCTAGATTTTTTTTTTTTTTTTCTAATTGTTAGATCTTTTAGAATCCTATGGTGTAAAAAACATGTAACTTGAACCCACATCATATTTTCATGGTTATTCTTAAAAGAATTATATAGGAAACAATTTGTTTGGAATATAACATTCTACAAGGCAAGTTTAATAACATGCAGTTAAGAATATAAAACAAGAATATATATATATATATATATATATATATATATATATATATATAGTGATTATAGAATTTTAACTTATGGTGTCTATCATGATATTTGCTTTTTATCATCAAACTAAGACCCTAATTTTAAGATACCACATATTGAGCGAATTGTAACCCACAAAAATTGAATGTCTAATCAAGTGAAAATGATTAAATATTTTTCAATTTACTTGCATAAAAGCTCATATTCATAACTATATTAATTTTACTAATTTGTATTTTATCTCTTTCTAATGAGATGTCATATAATTAAAGTTAATTCTCAAAATATTGTAACATATAGGAATAAGTACTAAACAATAAACATAGGTCATAAGTCATAACATAATTTCTTGCATGAAATAATTTATTACAAAATGTTTTCAAAAGCATAAGCAATTGCACAGGATACCTTAAAAAAGAGCATTCAAAGAAGAGCAGTAGACTAATGAAAGGAGAGGTTATTCTAGAACTCGCTTGCCCTTGTCTTTATGCAGCGAAACAAGTCATAAACCACATCATTAATGATTCTCATTTGAACGAGCCCTAGAGGATATACTGATTAGGCCAAGAAATCTCAATGGACACAGGAAAGTAGTATACAATTAATCTGGTTACAGAAACTTGTGGAGAATGACGAAAGGCGAAGAGCTAGTAGTTCAAACAGAGGGAGTTGAAAGCAGCTCTGGCATGGGATTTGGGTGGCTGAATTATTTCCTATGAGATCTAGCAAAAATGCATTGCCCACATGGTTGGATGAGAAATCAAAGGAGGTTGAATTCTTTGCAGTATTGTTGAGTGAATCCTCTAGGAGGCAAAGTTGGGTGGATTTATCATTCGCAGTGTTAGCCGAATCCCTTTGGTATTGGGGCAATCAGATCCTTCTTCACTGGAAAACCTTGCACGATTAGCAGCAGATAGGTTAGAAAAGTTCAAGAAAAATCGGGCTGTTCAGTTAAGCCCTCCAAGATCGAGCATCCTTAGAGGTAGCAAGCACCCGAACCAAGCTAGTACAAAATAAATTTTAAGCTTACTGTTACAGACTCTTATATAATAGAAAACAGAGGTTAGTGCTAAAGTAAAAACTGAACACCACACAGAATGTGGTTTGATGGTAGCAGTGCTTGTCCAGGCACCTAGAGAGGGAGAAGGCATTTGGTATCAAATGATACCATGCCAACAGTATCAAAATCTAATAAGTGTGGGACATGTTAGTAAAAAATAATTAACCCATTAACAATTGAAAGATATATATTAGTAGGTAGTTATTTTTGTACACATGTTTCTCATTTATTGGGTTTTAATACGGATGACGTGGTACAATTTGATATAAGATACTTTTTTTTAGAGAGGAGTGGTTTGAGAGATAGTTCCAATAAGCCCGTGTGGTACACGTGATGTTACTTATTACCGTCATGTGATGTGAGGTCGATGAGCCCACACTGGATATCCTATTTTTAATGTTTTTCATTCATAAAAAAAAAAATAAATAAAAAAAAATAAAAAAAAAAATAAAAAAAGGGTACTGGCCTTAACGGCTATTAAACAAACTTCAGTTGAACGACCTGTAGCTTTGCGTTTATCAAAGACATAAGTAAAACGACATATAACAACATATTACGCATGTATAGTCAAGAATTTAAATCCAATCTCAACGTTCACTTTCTCCATCATAATATTACAATTCAGGGGGTCTGCCATTTTTCACTTCTTTGAATATGTATGCCACTCGTGGGACATGCATATAAGCTTTTGATGAATTTTCTAGAGAACAATCTTTATTTCTAAACCTAGTCAACTAGTCCAAATCAAGTTCTTTTATTTGGTGAATAATAGAGGTTTGAATGTCCTTTAAAAGTGGAAAAGAAGGCCAAAGTGAAGAGGAGGAAGAAATAGCCCATCTTACCAAAACTGATGCTTTGACTTGAAAAGCTGGGGGACTGAATGGTTCATATATGTGCAGTTAAATTTCCCATTTTTTTTTTCTTCTTCTTCTTGTTAATACGTGACTAGTCTCATCACATGAGTGAATCCTCATTTATTTTTATTTTTTTCTGTCAATATTAATTTTATTATATATTTTTAAGACAAAAAATTTTATGCTAATAAGAAAATTCATAGGTATGATATAGAAAATTATAGTTTAAAACTTCAAATGTGCAAAACAAAATTACATCTGTCTAAATATGGATTTGAATTAGATCAGTGGCGACTCTAAGAATTTTGTCTAGAGTGTTCCTGTAGGATCACGGTTTTCGGACCGGGCCCATTACAATGAATTTGTAGAAAGTGAGTCCAAAAGTTGGGCTCTGATGAGGCGACGACTTGTTTTGGGGATGAAAAACACACAGAATCGGACGGCCTAACGTCCCAAGAAAGAGGGTTCCTTCGCCCGAGGACGGGAATCCCCAACTCCTCTCGCATCCCAGGAGCCTCTCTCCTT
Organism: Quercus agrifolia; assembly: GCA_029955455.1. Lineage (NCBI taxonomy): Eukaryota > Viridiplantae > Streptophyta > Magnoliopsida > Fagales > Fagaceae > Quercus > Quercus agrifolia. Next base: position 75,019,841 of record JARQAD010000002.1, read on the forward strand.
TCTCTAGGCCTCCTTCTTCTTTCACCTGACCTACTACTAACCTCGAGTCCGAGAACATCTCTACTACTTTTCCTCCCATTTTCTACACCATAGCCATCCCTTGTAACAAAGCTTCGTACTTGGCCTCATTGTTCATAGCCGAGAACCCCAGTGTCAGGGATTTCTCTATGGTGGCTCTCTCAGGAGTGATTAGGACTAGCCCCACTCCGGATCCTCTCTGGTTTGTCGCGCCGTCAACGTACACCTTCCAGCACGGGGGTTTCGGTGCGGAGACCACGCCGACTGATTTTCCTTCCACGTCGCGTAGTTCGATTAATATTTCTATTGGCGGTTCAGCGAATTCGGCTACTAAGTCTGCCAGGACTTGGCCCTTTATAGAGGTTCGAGGCATATAATTGATGTCGAAAGCTCCCAGAATTGTGTTCCATAGGGCGATCCTTCCGGTGTAATCTGTGGTCCGGAGTGCGGATTTCAAGTGTAGTTGAGTTAGAACCACTACCGTGTGAGCTTGGAAGTAGTGGGGAAGCTTCCGCGAACCATGGATAACAGCTAGTATCGCCTTCTCTAGGGGGGAGTATCTGATCTCAGCCTCATGTAGCGATTTGCTTACGTAATAGACTGGCCTTTGGAGGCCATTGTCTTCTCGTATCAGTACTAAGCTCACAATGTGGGGGGCCACAGCGATATATCTCGGCCGCAGGACTGGACATGATGGGTGGCTTTGACAGATATTCCTTGAGTTAATGGAAGGTTGCGGTGCAATCCTCGAACCATTCGAACCCCTTCCACTTGTTGATCAGGAGGTAGAATGGTCTGCATTTATTTGTCAATCTGGGAATGAATCGATTCAGGGTGGCAATCATCTCGGTGAGCTTTTAGACTTCTTTGGCATTTCGCGGCGGTTTTAGGTCGTTAATGGCTTTGATCTGGTTAGGGTTGACTTCGATTCCCCTATGTGTGACCATATAACCCAAAAATTTGCCTGATCCCACGCCAAAAGAGCACTTGGAAGCATTCAAGCGCAGCTTATGCCTCCTCAGGACGTCAAAATGTCACAGAGGTCTCCCAGGTGTTCGGCCACCATCTTGCTCTTTACCACCATGTCGTCAACATAGATTTTGATGTTTTTGCCTAACTGCGACTCAAACATCTTAGTCATCATCCTTTGATAGGTGGAACCTGCGTTCTTTAAGCCAAACGACATTACTTTGAAGTGGTAGTTCCTAGTAGACGTGACAAAGGTTTTTTTCTCTTGGTCCTCCAAGGCCAGCGGTATCTGATAGTAGCCCTGAAAAGCGTCCAAGAAGCTCATCCGAGGATGCCCTGCTGTGGCGTCCACCAGCTGGTCTATCCAAGACATGGGGAACGGGTCCCTTGGGCATGCTTTGTTTAGGTCTGTAAAATCCACACAAACTCGCCACTTTCCATTCTTCTTCTTGACCACCACGGTGTTGGCCAACTACTCGGGGTAAAAAACCTTTTTTACAGCACCGGCGCGCTTAAGTTTCATCACATCTTCCCTAATTGCCTCAGCATGCTCTCTGGATGGGCACCGGGGTGACTGCTTATTGGGGGTAATGGAGGGGTTGACGTTAAGGTGGTGGTAGATGAAGTCTGGGTCGATCCCTGGGGCGTCGCAGGCATCCCATGCACACACACCTATATTCCTTTTGAGAAACTCGACCAGCTCTTCCTTTTCTTGAGGAGGCAACTTGGCCCCTACCTAAAAGAACTTCTCCGCGTCGCCTTCGACGACCACCCTTTCTAGATCTTTACATTTTGCCTCCTCGGCTGCTATTTCAAGTGGTGGCACCAGAGCTTTCGATTGCTATAAGTCTTCTTCCACGAGGGTCGAGGACTCTGCATTGAGTCAATGTGAGACGGCGGCCACCATACACTGCCTTGCCGTGGGTTGGCAGCCTCAGATCTCAAGGACCTGATCTCTCGATGGGAACTTTACCTTCTGGTGCAAGGAGCAAGCAACAGCTTTTAAGGTGTGAAGCTAAGGCCTGCCAATGATGGTTGTGTATGGAGAGTAAGTGTCGACTACGATAAAGTTCACATCCACAATCTCCGGGCCCGTCTAGACGGGCAGCTTGATCATGCCCTTTGGAATGACAAGCTTCCAATCGAAACTTATTAAGGGGGAGCTGTATGGCAGTAAATCTTCCGGCTTTAATTTCAAACCCTTGTAGAGGTCGGGGTACATAATCTCGGCAGCGCTGCCCCCGTCTACCATCACTCTTTTCACATCGTAGCCCCCGATTCTGAGGGTGATCAACAGCGCATCGTCATGGGGTTGGGTGGTTCTGACCTTGTCTTCCTCTGAAAAACTTAAGACTGGGTGAGGGTTCCTTCTAGCCTTTTTTGGTCCCGGTTGGGATTCTTCGGCAGGCAGTTGAGTCGCAGACAATACTCGTGAGGGGTAGGCTCCCGTTCTTCCTGGCGCGGCTAGGATCGTATTGATCGTCCCTATAGGTGGCCCTAGGGTAGCATCCCTTCAAGGTTCCTGGTGTGTCTGGTTCTGATGACTGCTAGAATGATGCAGAAGGTGCTTCAACTTTCCTTCTCAGACCAATTGGTCCAGATAATTCCAGAGGTTCTTGCAGTTCTCCGTGGTATGTCCGTGGTCCTGGTGGTATTGGCAATATAAGTTCTGGTTTCGCTTTGTGGACTCTCCCGCCATCTTATTTGGCCATCTAAAGTACAGTTCGCTTTTGATTTTCTCTAGCACCTGATGCACTGGTTCTCGGAATACAGCCCCGACATTCCGCGCGTTGGTTGTCTCCGATTGCCTCGCGAAGTCTCTCCTCGGGCGACTGTTGGTGTATCGGTCCAACCTGAAATCCCTCCTCTCCTGAGGGATAACCTTCTCCTTTCCCTTGCCCTGCATCTGGTCTTCTTCTACTCGCTTATACTTATCGATCTGATCCATTAGCTGGTGCACGCTGGTGGCAGGCTTGCCAGTCAGGGATTTCCTTAAGCCATGCTCGGCTGGGAGGCTACTCTTGAAGGTGTTGATGGCGACGTCGTCGAAGTTGCCATCCATTTCATTATACATCTTCCAATACCTACTCGAGTAAGTTTTTAGGGTCTCTCTGTCATGCATGGATAATGATAGCAATGCGCTCAAGGGCTGAGAGGCTTTGCTGTTCGTGACGAAACGAGAACCAAAGGCTTGGGTTAGCTGCCTGTATGATTCTACAGATTCCGCCTTTAGACCATTGAACCACCTCATTACGCTGGTCCTAAGCTGGATGGGAAAACCTTGCACATCAGCGCCTCATTTTTAGAGTGGACTGCCATCCTTTGATTAAACTGGCTTACATGCTCCACGAGGTCTGTATTGTCGTTGTAAATGGTGAAGGTTGGCTGCTGGAATCGCCGAGGGAGCACGGCCCCTTCAATACGGCGTGTGAATGGTGACCTAAAGAGCTGGTCTAGTGCCCTGCTCATGGCATCGTGTCCCAAGCCCCTTGGAGATGGGCTTTTACGTTCGCGCCTTTGGTGACGTTCCTCCACATGAGAGAAACTCTCGCTTGGGGGGGTCCTGGACCTTTGCCTATAGTCATCATCATTTTCGTCGCAAGGCGCAGCTTTTTCTTCAAGTCATTTATCTCTCGCTGCATGGCTTGTTCGTCATCCCGTCTCTAGGACATGTGACTACCCACACGGGTATGGCTTCTGCTGGTTTGTGTGGTGTTTACGCTCCCTTCCCGAAACCTTCCATTCTCTTCGTTCCGGCCATGCTCAGGGTTTGGGAAATTATCCTGTTGCTGGGATCTGGTTGGCGCAGGCTGATGGGAGCCTGCCCTATGGGGGTCTGATCCCACCATCTTTGATTGTTGTTCTCACTAGCACACAAGTTCTTCCCACAGACAACGCCAATTATAGGGTCCACTTTAGGGAGGTCCTTCACTATAGATGTGAATGAACCCAATCCCAACAGGCCCAATACAATGAATTTGGTACAAAAATGGGCTCAAGAACTGGGCCTTAGTGAGGGATTCTTCAGCAGCCGGACAAGACTGTATGGAAGTGGGATGGTTGAATGCGTGGAGAAAGGGTGAAAGTTTATCCTCTGGCTTGGTCCGAGGATAAATTCTCCTTCTTAGTTCTTTGGTGTTTCACAGCGAGAGCTTTCAGGAGTCTTAAGAACTGCGATCGTCTTCCTTCCCTTCTTTTTTTCTTTTTCTCCTCCCTCCTTTGTGAGATCTCTGTTGTTATATATCCTTCTCCTTCGTTCATCCTGGCCGTCCATCTATTGATCATGCAGGTCGCTACTTGAGTGCTTGTCCCATCCAGCGCCTTCCTCAACTTGCTGTGAGTTGTAGCAGACAAGGTGAAACTGTTCAGGGGTCATTCCTTCATTAATGCGGCCAGACTGTCAGCTGTAGGCATTTAATGCGGAGGTGACAGCCTCCCCTATAATTGCTCCTCCACCATACCTTCGTAGCTGTCCCCCTGTGTTGGTCCTTTTGTTTGGGATGACTGGGAAGGCTGCCTTGGAGAGTGTGTTGCTTTTTCCTTTCATGACCCTGATTCGCCGAGGACGAGACGGTCCTCAACGATGCCTCCCAGCAACTTTGGGCCTTCCTTATTCATCCTCGGACATTTTTCCCTCCTCGGCTTGGGCCTTGGGCTTGATATTAAATGGGCCGGAGTCCCCAGATCCTTTGGCCCCACAGTTCCTATTCCACTTTCTAGTAATTTCAGCTTGTTTCTGGACGTTTCAGTAAATACCGGCCGAAATTCAAGATTTGGCCAGCATGAAGTCTGTGCTTTAAAAAAAAAAAAATTGTTCTTAAAACCAAAACAAATTTGCATTCTGTACACCAAAAAACCTCAAAAGGAAAAAAAGAAAAAAGAAAAAAGAAAAAAAATGAAATGAAATAAACAAAGGTACCTGTACAATAAACTATAAGTTCATTTGAAATATTAATAAAATTATTAATTATTGTTATTTAGTTGTTTCATAAATTTGTTTGTCTTTTATAAACTATAATTTGTTGTATTGTTGTTTCATTAATTATTAAATTATTAATTGTTATTTAACCTAACATAATTTAATTTGTTTGTCTTTTATAATGTATTAGTTAATTAAATTATTAATTATTGATGTTTAGTTGTTTCATTAATTTTTTTACTAACTACTAGCAGTCTAGCACACACCCTTGCCTCTCCAATACCGTACCGGAGGCCGTTTTGATTTAGCTAGAGAAACAAAATATTTCAGTACCGGTTAATACCGGTGTACCGTTTCGGAATTACCGTTAAATATATATTTTCTCTTAAAAATTTTATATATTCTCTTAAAAATATAAAATGATTTTAAAGTCTGACATAATAATTCCTTTAAATATTAGTAATAATTATGGTTGTAGTATAATTTTTTTTAAGAAGAGTTGTAGTTTAATAATAGTACTAAGTACATGTGCTTGCTAAATTCATTAATGAAAAAACAAAAGAAATAAAAAATCAATGTGCAAAAGTTAAAGCTAGGACACGTGAGTGCTTGGAGATAAGTATGAAAATTTTGAAAACTTTTGACTCATTTAATGACTTCAGTATTCACGTGGAAGTGGGACTCTAGTGTACAAAACAAGATATAGCAATAGGTGTTCAAAACCAATGTTATGAATACCGTTTCGGAATCCGTTTTGGTTTATTCACTGGAATGAAATATTTCGATACTGGCTTATTTTGGCGTACCATTTTAAGGTGTTTCGGGTTGCCTATTTTATATATATTACATTGTATATATATATACTTTTTTATATAAAAAAAAAAAAAATCTCAAATAAAGGAAGCAAATAATTTTCCCTATAAAATAAAGTAAGTAGATTATTCTAATTGTTACTAAAAAATAATTAGTAATGGTCCTTTTGTAAATAAAAGCAACAAGTTGGGCAATTATATAGAAGGAACTTGCAAGAAGTTTCCTTCCACTAACTTTTCCCATTTTCCAACCCATGCTTATGGCCTACACTATTTACTTCTCATCTCACCTTACTAGAGGTAATGTGCAAAATAGCTGTGCAAAAGAATTGTATATAGTTAGTTAGACAACGTTTGAAACAATAAAGGAAACTAGCATCTCGAGTTTTAGAAACTCGAGATCCATATTAGAACTCGAGTCCAAAAGACTCGCAGTGCGAGTGTGAAAATGCCACATAGATCTCGAGTCTTTAAGACTCGAGTTTTATGCAAAAAAAATTTCACCTATAGTGGCGTTTTTAAGCCTTACAGTGACGTTTTAAAGCCCTATAGCGGCGTTTTACTGCAAAAAATTTATAAGTACAGGCTTGGGAGTCCTATAGTGGCGTTTTTAAGCCCTATAGTGACGTTTTATATCCCTATAGCGGCGTTTTTATTCAATTTATGGAAATCGAGTCTTTAAAACTCGATTTTCAGCTTGATTTTTTCCCACATTATACTAATCAATTTACAAATCGAGACTTAAAAACTCGGTTTTTATTTGGAACTCGAGTTTTAGACACTCGAGATGCTAGTTTTCAAAATTGTTTTGAAACGTGACAACTAACTAATTTTTTTAATATTTATTGTTATTTAGAAAAAAAATTCCACCTGACTACTCCTTCTTCTTCTTCTCATTTCCGAAGTTCCCACATCTCTTCAATCTTCAGTGGCTCAGGTGCTCTCTTCAGTCTCTTTTCTCGTCTTTTTCCTCTTCTTCTTCTTTTGTATTTTCTCTCTCACACCGGCTCTACTTGATGCCTTCATCTCGTTCTTTTTTCTTTTTTCCTTTCTTTTTCATCTCCTCTTTTTTTTCTTCTTAGATTCTCTGTTACAATTTTTTTTTAAAGATTTTAATTCAAAATTTGTTTGGCATAAAAATTTTGAGGGTGTTCCTGATATTGCTTGAGGGTGTTCATATTTTTTTTGTTAAGAGTAAATAAATAAAAAAATTTAAATTATTATACATAAATTTTTTTTTCAAGTCATGGTGTTCCTAAGAACACCCTGGACTCTGAGTGACGTCGCCACTAAATTAGATCTACTTGAATTATCTCCTCTCTAAATATCTCCGTCTCTCTCTCTTTTTCTTTTTAGTTTGCACTGAAACCAGCCCACACCACCACACTTTCATCCACTGGCAACACTTATAGATAAAAGTTGTCTCATTCACACCAGCCCTTTTGAAAAACAAAAACTTAGACAGACTCGCCCCCTTTTTCTTGGATTGTTCAAACCGAAATTCAAACAGAGTGTGGACTTGGAGTCAACAATCTTGTCTAAGCTAATGATGGTGTGGCTCAATCATAACCATTAACCGAAGTAAGTCTCCAAGGCCACTGTTTGGTCAGATTTTCTGTAATAAATATCAGCTCCACCGAAAGTGAACGACCTTGATTTTGAATACTTTTTGACAAATTGGAACGACCCCACATGCATGTTTATCAACCCTTTTCTTTCATTCTTGTTTTGATCTTAGTTCAGTTGAATTTCACTGTAATGGTGTGAACTGAAAGAACTTTGAGGCTTGTGTTGTGTTTATACTATTTTGGGATTTTTCTCATTATATTTGCTATTCACTTTACATTAGATAATATGTTAGTAGTATCTTAATTTATAGAATTCCTCTTGGGAAAAATCTCTTAAAGCCTATTGTTAATCTGAGAACATGGCTACTGACAAACCTTCCCACAGAAGTCATAAACTATGCTATGCTGTAATAGCAACTTTCTTTGTTATCATTGTCATTGTTATCATAACCTTGTTCTTTACCATCTTCAAGCCTAAAGACCCCAAAATTTCCCTCTACCCTGAAGGCATAAAAGACATTGACTTCTCGGCCTTAACACCTAATGTCACATTGTCATTAGGCACTGTTGTTGCAATTGAGAACCCAAACTATGGAAGCTTCAAGTACAAAAACACCACATCTTATGTTACATATCATGGGGAAGTTGTGGGTGAAGCTCCAATTGAGCAAAGATATGTGCCTGCACGCCACAAGCTTAACATTACGACTTCTGTGGAGCTTATGGCTGGTAAATTGCTAATCAATCCCCATTTATTATCTGATTTTGCTGGTGGGAGCTTGAATTTGACTTCAACAGCTGTGTTGCCTGGGAAAGTGATAGTGCTAAACATCTTCAAGTTCCATGCCACCGTTTATAACAGTTGTAACATATCTGTTTTTATTAGTCCTCAGAAAGTACAGTCCATGTGCAAGACCAAACTCAAGTTATAATTTTTGTTGTTATTCGTTTATTTCCCTGCATATTTCCTTATCATCGTGTAATCACATAAAAAATAAGTAAATAAAATGGAAATCCAAGGAACTCATCATGGTCTTTCTCAATCAAAGTCCTACATCATCTAAAAGAAAGTTTCCCATCTGACTTATCCAAGCATGAAAGATTATGGGCAAAATTTGCTTAATAGTACTTTTTTTTAAAAAAATTTGGGTGAATAGCATATGTTTGAAGTTATTTAGTTAGTTAGACTGTTTTTGAAAGTCGAGTTTGGTAAACTTGACTTCCAAAAGCAGTCTAACTAACTATATAACTTCTTTCATGTACTAATTTCCTAAATTTTTTCTAAAAACATACTATTTGGCAAATTTTGCCAAAGATTATGAGTTTTTTATTTTTATTTTTTTTAATATGAATTCTTTTTTATAAACTTAAAATCATTATCATTTTTTGCTCAGAAAAATAAAATCATTATCATTGTATATACAAAAGGAAGAACCTCATGTTTTGGCACAACAAAAAACTCGTCCTACATCAGCGTTTTTAAACTATCGCTATAGCCTGTATTTGTTTAGAAAAAAAAAAACCTATAACAGTGGTTGAAAAAGCACTGGGATAGGGTTTCAAAAGCATTGGGACCTATACCAGCAGTTTTAAAAACGCCGATGTAGGTCTTTCGGACCTATTGTCACACTCATTGCACAGCACTACAAAGCATCAAGAAAAAAAGCACCAGGATAGGGCATTTGGACTATACCAGCACTTTTTGGGGCTATCCTAGTGGCTTAAAATACCGAGATAGCCCCAGTTTTTTGTTGTGTGGAGCCTAAGATTCTACCATATAGCGCATTTTTAAAGAATTCATTTATTTAACCTTCCACCCCCTCTTGTAATTATAAATTAGCACCATGTGTCATTCTTTTTTGAAAGGAAAATTATAGGGACCAAATATGAGCATGTTAAAGTAGTTATTGGTATATTGCTGGTAACAAAAAACTTACTGATTTGTCTTTCTACACTTTATTCCTCCTCTGTGATGGTGTCTTACCATTGACATTGGCCTTACATCCTCTTGCATTGTAACCTTTCCTTTGACATCTCCCACACTTGATGGGATTGTTTGCTCTAGACACTCTGTAAGAGTTCCTTGGCTCATCAGCATCCCTCTTCCCTTTTATGGGTGGCCTGCCTAATGGCTTGTAGATAGTAGGTGCAACAGGAGCAGTTTTGGCCATTTGAAGTCCATTCAGACTAGCCAAGCATGGAAGGTATGAGTGTCTTGTATGCCTCCATATAAGCATCTTTGTAGTAGCATGGATGGGTGTAATACTCCAATTTCTCACAATTCACAAAAATGGCTGCAACTCCATGCATGTAGGGGATTCCTGTCAAGTCCCAGAATTTACAATTGCATGTCTTCCTTACAAAGTCCACCACATGCCTTTACCTCTCATTGTCAATTTCATACACAAACCTCCTAGATGGCATTGCACAGAAGCCCTTAGACTCTACTTTCAACTTCTCCAACCTGTCTTATATGTTTGGACACAACTTGCCACCATACTTTTCTATACCAATCCTCTTTATGAAAAGTCCACTTATAAACCTAACCCTAATCCATTTCAGCATTGATAATATTAGCTTATCTTTAGCCTTCACAATCATGGAGTTAAAACTCTCACTCAAATTGTTTACCAAACAATTTGTCAAAGCCTTAGGAGAAAAGTGAAATCTGGTCCACTGTGCAGGATCTATATTTGCAAGATATTTCCAAGCTTCTTCATCCAAAGTCTTAAGATACTGCATCCCCCTCTCAAATTCCCTAAGTGATGTTATGCCAGCACACCTCCACAATACACTCTTCAACTCCATACCCTTGTGGTTAACCTTGAAGTTGTTGTATATGTGCTTTACACAATACCTATGCTCTATAGTTGGGAATAGTCTCCATTGCAGGTATGAGACCCTGAGTACTGCAAGCAAGTAAGCAAGTAGAAAGTATAATCAATATGAAATCACAAGTAAGTAATAAACATGAGCACTATGATAATACCTTTTTCCTGTCACTAATGAATACCAGATTAAGATCATCTAGCTTGCCAATGTCATCTGCAAACTACTCCAAGAACTAGATCCGGCTGTCCTTGTTCTCTTGCTTAACTACAGTCATTTCCATTGGGAATATATTGTCATTTCCATCGGGACTATATTGTCATTTCCATCCTTAGCAGTGGCAGACAATAATTGCCTACCAAACCTACCCTTCAAGTGGCATCCATCCAGCCCAACAAATGGTTTACAATCACCTAGAAACCTAAGTTTCTGAGCAATGTACTTAATGTACATCATTTTGAACTTGGGTTATGCATTCTCATCTTCCATCTCTGTTTGCAATTTCACCTTACTTCCTACATCTGTCATTCTTATCATTTCTACACGATCTCTAAGTAGGCCATATTGCTGCTTTTCATTTCCAGTGATCAAACCCTTAGCTACCTTTCTTGATCTATACACTTGACTAAGACTTAAATCAAAAGAAATCTACTGCAAAACATAATGTCTAACACTTGAGACCTCCCAATTAGGATTTTTACTAAAATCTTCCAAGTACTTGTTTGCCACATATGTTAATGTAACTTGACCTTTTTGAAATGTTAAGGGATAGGTACACTCAGGATTAAGTGTCTTGATCTCAAATGTGCACTCTCCAGTAACACCTCCATCCACAATTATTCTTCTAATGTACAGAAATCTTCTTCTTTTCATTTAACTTCCACTTGATATCAATGTGATTCTAAATGACATACTCCCTCAAAGCCTTCCTACAAACCTTGGAGTTTGGAAATTTCATCATTTTACCAACTTAACATTTGTCATATCAGTCTTCTCATTGAATTCTGGGTTGCTAGGTCTTTGCTCATCATTAGAACCATCCATGCTTGCAATATCATCCTCTAGAGTTGGTTCAGCCCACTCCTCATTTACATCTTTATTTGGAGGTAGAATAGTGTTTGGCTGAGGTGTATCTGTGTTTGTAAGAGGTGTATTAGTGTTTAACTGAGGTGTATCAGTGTTTAGTTGAGGTGGATCATTGTTAGGCTCAAGCAGAACAATGTTAGGCTTAGGTGGAACACTATAAGGTGGAGAAGACTCACCAAATACATCATCATCAAAGTCTTCCCCTTCTAAACCTTCATTTAACCAATCAAACTCCTCTTCTACCACCACACTATCATCACCCCCTCCACCAACCCTTCCACCAACCCTTCTAGGAACTTTAATTGCAAGGGGAGCATGTCACTTTCCACATACAGTATGATGGTGTCTCTTGGCCCTCCTACATGAAGCTTACACATAGACACCACATTTGCATCATCATGTATGAGCCTCAAGTCTTACTCCAAGTTGCCCCCAAGAGCTAGATAATGAAACCTATACGGTTCAGCAATCCCCAAATCCTCACATATGCCTTCTATTTCAAAATAATTAAGTCTATTAGGATCCTTATACACTATTTCAACTTTCCTACCAAAATATTCTAAACTTGGGTTTCACAAAAAAGTACCCACATAATGAACCTGAATTTCACTTCCTCATCATCCATCTACAATAGCAAATTACCATTTTACATATATATAGTTAAAGAATTGTAAAGAATACACACTTGAATGTTTCTGTTTTGCTATTGGGAGGCAACACACATATCAAAGGGACCACATGTTTTCATTTTACTAATGAACACATGCAAACACTAAAATTAAAACCCAACAGATTTGTAAGGTCCATAGTGAGACACAATGACCATGACAAATAAAATGCCCATAAACAACAACAAATCCAAACCACAAGTGGTCACATTTTTCATAAACATCAACAAATTCAACCAATATTCTTAATAATGATGACCTTGGACAGAAACCTACATGTAACATTGACTGCTTACTCAAAAAATTATAAAACCCAAACAAACCCAAATAAAAATAGTTTGAAAACCCAAATAGTGACTAATTTCTTACCTGGATTTGGGTCCCTCGAACAACCTGTTGCTCATCTCAGTTTATTCTTGCAACACAATTTCTATATCAGATGCAAATGGGGATTTTCGTGATTCTAGGGCTTGTGAGGAAAGAGTTTAAGGGTTCGTGGTTTTGATCCTTCTTATGTTGTGATTTCTATTAAAAAGGTGTTTTGAACGTCTAAGGGTGAGGTGGGTAGCGGAGAGCAAACGAATTGAAGCTCAGTGAGCAAAGTGTTAAGTTTTAAATCACAGGTACGCAAAGTGAAAACGAGCCAAACCACATGTGAGTTTTCTATAATTTCCCCATTATAAAAATTGCAAAGTATGAAATACCAAGCTCATTGAATCTATAACAGTATGTTAAAACAATTTTTAGAAGAATAATTATTGATGCAAACATTTACAATTTTAATGTACATGGAATCAACTGGCGGAGCTAGGAATTTTTGTTTGGGGGGGGGGGGCCAAGTTACAGCACTAACATATATTTTTTATTATATACACATACACATGCTTTTTTATTATATACACTTTTTTATTTGATAAGTTATATATATATATATACACACACACACACACCCAACAAAAAATAAGAATTTAATATTTTCAATCAAAATTATGTTTGACGGCGATCTTTCATAAAATAAAATTCATTTTTACCATTTTTATAGTAAAATTCTGTACAAATTATCTAATTTTATACTAATGTAAGTAAAAAATCTTTCAATTGAACTAATGAAATTTTTAAAAACATGAATGATCCAAAACTTAAAGAAATAAGCTAGGCTCCAAACATATTTGAAGCTATCTTACTCTAACCCATTATGTGGCAACTAAAGAGACATTTCATATATAGTTTTAGTGACATTATTTTTTTAATGAATCAATGACTTGTTAATTGCCACATAACTGGTTGAAAAAAATATAGATTCAAACAAGTTTGGTACCAAACTTTATAAAATATTTAATAGATATAAGAGCACACTTTACAATAAAAAATAAAATTGCGCAAAATAATGTTATATTTCTATAACTATTAGACCAATTCTTTATTTTAAGAGCATCATTGGACTAAATCAAATATTTGTGGAGGGGGAACTCTTATTTTTGTAGACTAAATTTTGAAAAATTTAAAATAATTATATATATATTTCAAAATTTTGGGGGGTCACCCTTACACATAGCTACGCTCTCTAGCCAAGACAAGGACAAGTTGACATGGAAAATTTTTAAGAAACACAAATGAAAATTAACTCATTCACCTAAGGAATTCATTTTCAGTTGTTAAGAGGAAAGCTCAAGATGAGCTTGCCTCAGTCGCTGCATAAACTACAGGTCGTGCAAGCTACTAAACGACAAAGTTATAAGACAGTTTATTAACGGAGCACGAGACATGCACGTGTTTTCTAGGTGTGATCCACGCGTCATTAGGTGATTAGATTAAAGCGTAAATCAGTTAGTTATTTCTGTTTTCATTTTCTAACGGCTAGTTTAAAAGTTTTATAGATTAGTTTCAGTCCTTAATATAATCTCTCTGTTCTCTCATCGGTATACAGAGATTAAACTCCCTCTCAATTTTATGTTTGAGTAAGCTTTTAACATCATATATTTCAGCTAAAATCTTTATCGAAAAAGCATTAAGGAAAAAAAAAAAAAATCCCGTAAATTCAAGAATAAAGTGCGCACACCCACAAGAACTTTCTGCATGTATATTTGGTTTCAGTAGATCCAAATGCCACAAGAAATTCAAGATGAAGAGGAACCCTAGTAAAGATAGTAAAGCTTTTAACGTCATAGATTTTATCTAACTTCATTGTATCTCTCATTACGAGAGTAACGAGACCACCAATGTACTGAACAAGAAATGATAGAAAACACTCTTCCGAGGATCAAGTTCAAGGTATTACATCTCAAGCACAAGCAGAGAATCAACCATCTGTACATGAATGTTGCGTGGAAGCTAAAGTCTTGTGCACAAAACAACCTGCATTCAAAATATTTTCATTATTGTTTTGTTTTATGTTTCTGATCATAGAAAGTACTGAATTGCACATTTCTATTATGGTTTATTATATAGCAGATATATATTAAGAAAACATTTTCTGAACCATTATTTTATGCCTCTGTATATTACCTTCCTTTGCTATTGAAAAAGAAAGAAAAGAAAGAAAATTAATTTTCCCTTCGATGAATAGTTGCTACAGATATTACCAGAGATTCTCTCACTGCAGTTTTAGTTGGGCCTCTGCAGAAGTGTATGATGCAGCCCATTCTTGCAGCAAGTGGGCCGGGTGTGTTGAGTGTTGTTTTAACCGGTCATGTTCTCTAGGATCTAGCCCCTCTCTTTCCTTTTTATTTATTTTTTTTAATAATTGTTACAATAATTTGGACAAAGAAATTCGAGCCTTGATTTTCTTAAAGAGATCAGACAATCTTGCTGAATTAAAAGATTTTTGATCTGTCATTCTAGTCCAAACTTGTGTAATATAATATTCAATTCATGTGGTTGGTTTAAATAAATTAGAAAATTTTAGATTTTAAATTTAGATTAAATAATTTGAATAGAGAATGAAATGTCAATTATTTTAATTGATAAAAATTTATGGAAATATTTGAGCTTTATTAAAATGTAGCAATGAATTAACTAATTATATATATATATATATATTTATTTGAGTAAATCTCCAAAATTCACTTCATCATATACATATATTGGTTTTTTATTTTGGATAAAATGTGTTGTTAAATTTATATAAAGTGATTTATACTATTAGTCATTCTTCGAAATCCCTTGATTTTTTTTTTTTTTTTTAAAGGCTAAAATGCAAAACTAACCCTTTAATTTTCTTCAAATTTCATTTCAGTCCTCTAATTTTGATTTCGTTCATTTCAGTCCTTTAAGTTTCAAATTTATTTAATTAAGGTCTTTATGATAATTTTTGTTAAAATTTTTTGAAAAAAAAAATTGGAAAATATTTTTAATCATTAATTGAATTTTTTTAATTTAAAAAATTTGAAGAAAATTTTAAAAAATTGAAAAATTAACCACAACATATAATAAAAAAATTGATGGAAAAATCTTAACTGAATAAACTTGATTAGAGGACTAAAATGAACAAAAGCAAAGTTAGAGGATTGAAATGAAATGTAAAGAAACTTAGTGAGTTAGTTTTGCATTTTTGCCTTTTAAAAATTATCTAATCCAAAGTCCAAACAAAACATTTTTGAAATAGCAAAAAAAAAATTTCCTAGAAAAAAAAAAAAAAAAAAACCTATACTGTGAGACATTTGTCATGTCCTTTTTGGCATTTTCCTTTGTTTACATTTTTCTAGAATATTTAGTAACCATATACTTAGTTAAGAACCTAACATCTCCTGAGGTGAGGTCTTACAGACCCACTCTCTTTTGAGGAATTGAATTAGCTATCTAAAGGTTAATCGAGGATGGGTTGAGAGTTGGAGGAAACATAAATTATTTGTAGCAAAGCTATTCAAAACAAATCTTTTAACTGGGGGGCATTCAAGATTGTCATGATAAATAGATGGGAGCCTACTGTGTCTCTGTACAGGCCTGAGATTTGGGAGAGAACGTGTTCATATTCTATTTTTAGGACCCCCTTGATAAAAAGATTGTACAAATGAATAGCCCTTAGGCTTTTGATAAAAGCCTTTTACTGTTGCATGAGTTTTTGAATCAATGGCATTAGAATTTAGAAATAACTTAGATTAAAAATTTATTTCTGGCTTGCAATGCGAAAGTATAACAGAAAACTCTGCAAAAATTGGATAGAGATAGTAATCACTGTGTTCTTTTACACGAGCATAAGCATGCATATTTATGCTTGTTAAAAATTGGCTCTGCTGTCTATTGTCCAACCCACAAATAATTTTCATTTCATCTTCCTTCTTTTGCCCATAAATTTAATATACTTGGTGGCCAAAGAATTTGTTAGTAAAACAGATGGTTTAAATTCTTCTTGCCGTGTTTGAACTTGAATTCTCAGCACCAAATGAAGATGATACTTGAGCCAAAATCAAATCCAATGGTCTAGTATCTCCAGCTATTGTCGGTTCAATTATTTGTAGCCTTCTCCCCCTCTAGGATTCTATGCAGAGTAGATGAAAAAAGTCTGGAAATAAAGAAAATCAAACATAGGAGTGACAGTGTCAGTTGTTAAAAAATGCAAACTGACAATGCACTTGTTTTGTGCTAAGGGAAAATTTTTCCTTACATGAGGAACTCCATTTTATAAGAGAGTTGAATGTATGAGGAAACTGTCCAAGCACAAAACCAGCTCCCCAGCACCATCAAGCTACTAGCAGTCCCCTTCACACGAATTGGGAAAATCTGCAAGAGAGCAGGTTTCAGATAAGCTCAATGAATATGGAAGAAGCCATATCTAATAATTCTCTTTATCTAAGTATTGGTGTCACTGCTCGAAATTGGGAAGGAAAACCAATTACAATAATTACTATAGAAACTGCAAAGCATAAATACTAAGCTCATTGAATCTGTAACAGTTTGTTATGCACTTGCAATAACAGTATCTATAAAATTAAAATCTCTGACCAAGACATGGAGGATTGGTCACTAACCAAGACAGGGTGGACAAGTACTCCTGATTGCAATGGGAAATGCTTAATATCAGCTTATATAAAATTTCCTCTCTGAAATTCTTAAAACACAATTTGAAATTGATTGAACAGAAATAAAACCCAAATGTTATATAATAGAAATTAAAATTGAATAGAAGGATTAAATAAATAAATAAATAATTGGCATAACAACATAAAGATCGATGCTTTTTATGATATTAATTAACAGGTCTATTTAATATCAATGCTTCTAGAATGCTCACTTTCACTTCTCTGCAAATTTACTCTTAACAAAAAAAAATAAATTAAATTTATAAATCTAATCAAAAGCCAAAAAATTACACAAATTTACATCAACAACTGAAAACATAAATAGACTACCAATGTTACACATCTACTGACAAATTTACATAGTCAAGAACCTAAAAACTCTATTAAACTCGCCACTTGCCCAACCAGCCAGATATTTTTTTTCGAACCTTCATACCCGATACTAACCCATTCATTGAAAACAGTCCTCCATACTTCAGGTTAGATGGATCGTTTAGATTAGCCTTAGGACAGTCCCTTCCACACCAAGCTCAACCTTGTACAAGTAGACAAAATTAAACTATATCATTTTTAAAAGGTTTCAAATAAGCCCCTCCTTTATTTTCCTACTAACGCTGCTGATAGGAAACGACACCATTTCACTGACTTACATATCAAAACATCATTTTCATCGATGATGTTACGAAAATAGTGGTAATGTTATTTGAAACCTTTTGAACAAGCATGGTTTAAATTGAAATTTTTGAAAAAGTGTAGGATTAATTTAAAATTACTCCTAAACAATAGGGTTTGAAATATAAATTAAAAATTAAAAAAGAAGAAGAAGAAGAAGAAGAAGAAGAAGATAAGGTTGAGGTAAGTCCAACTTAAAACATGGTAAAAAAATTATATCTTCACATAATTACATAATCAAAAGGAAATAAGTAAAAAAAACAAAGTTGTTGCACAGTCCAAGCAATTCATTGGTTGAGAATGAATTAGTATGCTTTTACGGTTTGTTTGTTTGTTTTTGTTTTTGTTTTTTTTTTTTTTTTGTTTTTTTTTTTTGTCCGTGGACTTTCTCTTTAGAGAAACAACCACCCAAAGAATGTTTTCCGTCTTATCTTTCTGCGTAGTAAAGATGATCAGTTCTTTGGTATATAGGTTAAAATTGAAAATTAGATGGAGGATGACTTACCATAAGAGAGATTATTCTTCTAGAACTTGCTTGCCCTTGTCTTTAGGATCAATGGGTCTCCTCAGGCTTCCAAAATTAGACTCCTTCCTAGAGCTGGAAGCTCCTTCACCATAATCATGCTTTTGCGTATCCCTATTTCCATCTTCAGTGGGCAATTGATGGATGAGATCCCAATCATCAGACGAGGAGTTGTTCATGCTATGACTTATTGTTTGCTCAAACTCTTCCAACTCATAATGGTACAAGAGACGAAGGCCACATTTCTCCACCTTCAAACCTGGGCAGTTAGTTATGAATGAAGCCTGAATGTAGTAGACTTGATTCAGACAATTTCCAAACAACCCACCCGCTCTATAGGATAGCCAAATGCATCCACCTTGCTGTAGCATCACGAGATCTTCTTTAGTCAGGCGATGGCCATCAATAGGTATCACTCTATCAACATTGGTTTCAAAATGATAACTAAGTTCCTAAGGAGTATTTGAATCCGGAATGTCAAGGTGGGCAGTTGTTTTCACATCTATAGCAAAATAAGCACATAGAACCAATCCCATCCAAGAACTATCATTGTACGAATTTGGAGGTAGATCGATTGTCACCCAGGGCTCATCACTCAGTTCACTGAACCACTCCAAAATTTCACTTGGAGGCAAATGGGGATTATTGAAAATGCATCGTTCAAAGCCCTGT
This sequence comes from Quercus agrifolia, assembly GCA_029955455.1. NCBI lineage: Eukaryota > Viridiplantae > Streptophyta > Magnoliopsida > Fagales > Fagaceae > Quercus > Quercus agrifolia. The sequence goes on from JARQAD010000002.1 coordinate 75,038,595, forward strand.
GAAACAGAAATATTGTATTTTATGAGGGAAAGTGAGAGAAGTTAAAGAGAGGGAGATGGAATATCTTGTTTGAGACAGAAAAACAACATAGTTATTACTTACCAATGGGTCATTTTTGTCGAGTTCATTCTGAATCCAAGACCTCAATTTTTTATTTATATTCTCAGTCTTCTTTTGATCATGGATGCCCAAAAAATCAGACTCGGACTTCATGCAGTTCTTCACAGAGTTCTTGAACTCTTCCACCGAACGCTGGGATAATAGACGAAGGCCACAATTCTGCACCTTCAAGTAAGAGCAATTTGTCTCAAATGAAACCTTAATGTCGTCACAATCATATAGCCAATCAGGAAACGACCCACGTGGTATATAGGTCAGCCAAGTGAGTCCACCTAGCAGTGAAATCATGAGTTCTTCTTTAGTTGGCCAATAGATATGACGAGGTTTCACACTCAGATCATTAGACCCATTACTTGCTTCCAAGTGACAAATAAATTTGTAAGAAGATATTGAATCCATAATGTCAATGAGACTAGCCACATCCTTTGTAACAAAAAAAACTGCACATAGAGCAACTCCCAGCCAAGTACTTCTATTATGCAATCTTCGAGTTAGTCTGAATGTCACGTGGGACTCGTCATTTTGAATGCGGAACCAATGCGGAATTTTAATTGTAGTGCAACAAGAATTATAGGCACAGGATCCATCAAAGCCCTGTAAAACAGAAATATTGTGTTTAATAAGTGAGAGTGAGAAGTTAAAGAGAGGTAATCCAAGGAAATATTATGTTTGAGGTAAAGCAAAGTCATAATTTATTAATTACCGGCAAGTGGCTTTGGGAGAGCTGATTCTTAGCTCTACTAATTTTCACTTTATAACGAGCTATTAATTGATCGTTTAAATCTTGAAATCTATGTTGCTTTTCCGTATTCCAATGATCTCTTATTTTCTCAAACAAATTGTCACCCATATGGTAGAAACTAAGCCCACATTTTTGCACAATGATACCTGGCCAAGCGCTTATAATTGAAGCCTTGATGCAACTGCATTGATTAAACCTATCTAGAAACATCCAACACGGAATATAGCACAGCCAGAGAAATCCACCCTCAATATCTAGCCACGTAAAATCTGTTTTATTGGTGCGGTGGACATGGATTCCTAGCTCTGCATCAGCTAGGTCCGTTCCCAAAATACAAATAAGGTGGTGAGAGATCGATGAAGGATTTTCAATAATTGCAGTTTGATGCTTATCGCTTGAAAAATAAGCACATAAAACAAGTCCCATCGATTTGTTGTCATTGAAAAAAACATTGGATATATCAATTTTCACTGATGGCTCATTACTATGATAGTTGAAAAGATGTAAAATATCCACTGGGGGGAAACAGAATGAACATCCAGAGCGCCCACCCTGCAAAATAAATAAAATTATAGGACATAGAGGGGGAATTGAAACAAAGAAAGTACTCATAATTTCTTACCAGCTGGTCATATTTATTGAGTGGAGATACAACTTCGTTAGGAATATGCCTACATAATTTCATTCGTATCCCGCCACTACGGCTAAGTTCACATTTGAAATCCCGATGTGCAGAAATGGAAGCATTGCAATGCTTTAATTGTTGCTCAAACTGTAACCGATCATGCTGGTACAAAAGACGAAGCCCACATTTTTGCACCATCACGCTTGGCCAATCACTAACAAACGAAGCCTTAATGTGGCCACATTGATGCAGAATATCCTTCAAGGCCTCACCAGGTATGTAGGATATCCAAATGAGTCCAAATAATTGATGTAACCAATTGTCCTCTTCATCAGTGGTGCGGCAAACAAGGATTTGATTGTCTAGACTAGCTTTACTAGTTTGGAATTGACAATATAAAAAGTGGGATGAATTTGCTGTAACTGCATTTTCTTGACCCCTGGGGATTAAAATAGAAGCATATAGAGAGAGCCCCAACCAATTGTTGTCTTCGTACAAATTTGGGGGTATCTCAATTGTCACCGAGTGCCCAAGACGACAATGATGATTAAACCACCTTGGAGTTCTTCTTGTTGGGAAACAAGAATTATATAAAGTTGACGGATGAAAGTACTACAAAATAGATACAAAACAAAAATACAATGTCCAATTAGAGGGAGAGAGAGAAGACTGTTAGAAGTTAAAATTGTTTAATTAAGCTTATTAATATTTGACAATATTATAGTGAATTCATGTGAGAAGTTTGTTGATGTTACGTGGAGAGAGTTTATAAATGGGAACAAAGAGTTGATTTTCAAGTTAAAATTTTATTTCTTGAATACAGTACAATAGTGTACAAAATGTTATGTCATGCAAAATCCTAAATGTAGTATTGGATATACGTAGCTCTATATTTGTAATATTTAATTATAACAAGAAATTGATTGTAAAATGAAGAGGATCCTAATACTTATCAATGTGGGGAGTTTACATAATAAATGTAATTGAGAATATACACATCTTATCAATGTGGGACTATACACTTCCATGCAGAATCAAGAACTATAAGTCTATAACCAAACCTTGAATTTGCAAATAACCATAACCAAAACCTCACCACTGTGAATAAGGAGAGAAAGCGAGATAGAGAGGGGGGTTATGGCCCAAGAGAAGGGGAACAAGAGAGAATCACCACTGTGGAGTAGTGGTCCATAGCCATGGAGTTTCGGGTCTAAGCTAAAGTGAGATCGAGAGATAATGCGAGATTAAGAGAGAAGGAAGAGAGCTTAGTTTTGGCCATGGTGACAGAGCTTAGAGCTCTCAGCCATGGAGGCCACAGCCATTTGGGATTAGGGTTTTCAATTGGAAAAGAAAGAGAATAAGAAAGAGAAAGAAGCAGAGATAGATTAAGATAATATTTGGACTATGGAGCAGCAAAACCTAGCTTTAACCCTCAAACCAATCCACCATTAGAAAACCACAGTGTGCAAACTCAAATTTTGAATCTTTGGATTTTGTGAGATAGAAGGAAAATGGGAATGTATTAGTGGGTAATTGAAAATTTAGGGAAAATAAAAGGATAAAGTTTAGCTATAAAATTGGTTGTAGTTTAAGACTACAAACTCACTCAATATTTTTTTATTAAATGTGAATTTTGATAAATCTACCATTGAATTACATCTTCTTCTTATATCCTTCATACTTGCAAAATTTTTAAAAAATTAAAAATCAATAGCTATGTCATCAATAAAGTCTTTTAAGTTACAAGCTTTTGTAATTTAAAATTATGCACAAAATATAAACTTATAGATCATATAGTAAATAATATCCGATTAACACAAAATTTGACATATGTATTAAGAGCGTAAAGAACATGCAATTCAATAGTTAATTTTCAAAATATATTATAATATTTATTTTATTAAATAAGTTTGTAACCTTAAGTTACAACTAATTTTGTAACTAAACTTTGTCCAAAATAAAATGCAGGGGAGAATTATTCTAATGCAACAGATAAAAATTTGTTGCAATATATTAGTATTTTTATATCTCTATTGCAACAGAAAGTAATATACCCACATATATGTCTATTGCCACTATAATGTTTCTTTGTCACAATAGCTTTGTTGCAAAATAGCTTCTTCTTTTTCTTTTTTTTTTTCTTCTTCTTGTAGTGAAGTTATTTACCTATTTCTTAGTGGATATATATATATATATATATATATATATATATATGAGTTTTTTTTTTTTTTTTTTTTGGTTGGTAAAAATGGATTTTGTTGTTGTTTTTGTTTTAGGATGTTACCTAATCTCTTAGGTGATCACTTTAATTTTTGAGTTTTTTGGTTTAAGAGCTCATTTCCAATTTTGGAGGGAGGCCATGCATGTTTTTTTTTTTTTTTAAACAAAAGGCTTCAAATTGGATAAATTAATATATAGTTATATAATGCTTAATAGAAATTTAAAATCCAGGATCCTTGACTTTAGTGTTTGGAAGTGAGAGTCTGTGAAGGTCCACCAACTTCCAACACAGACGACTATATATATTTATATTTCATAGAATTAATTAAATTTGCACAAATAGGTAAGAATTCTTACCCGGAAACGATTGTGAGGGTATAAGTCCTCCTCGTAAGAATATTGGGCAGTTACACTAGTCTCCTCCTGAGAAATGAATAACCTTTGGGGGTGCAGGTACTCATAAGAGTCCTTAGTTCCAATGAAGAAGTCAGGACAATTATCCCATATATAGCTAAATACCAGGGGATTGCAGGAGTCAAGGAAGCTATCAAATGGGGCAGAGCATTGCACCAGTATTTGCGTTAACTCTTCCATATTATGCCGGTATACAAGCTTGAACCCAAAATTCTCTGCAAGCAAATGTGTGATTTCGCTTTCAAGCTCAAATTCAGCCCAAGCGCTTTGGCTCCATAAATGTGCATACGTTGTACGTGGGATGAACATTACCCAAATGAATGCACGTTGATTTAACGTAACTAATTCGTTTTCTGTAGTCAATAATCCATCGCATACTAAACGCCGATTAGAAGAGCTGGTCCGCAAAAGACAACAGAATGGGAGCATTTCAATTTTTTTTGAACTCAGACTCTGTCGAACAGCAGTTGGATGCATACTAAACAAGAAAAGACCACATAGTGCAAATCCCATCCAATCAGGATCATTTACAAATTCTGGAGATAGCGGGATTTCCATTAACTGCATACGTTCGTAACAAAACCACAGTGGGATTTCACGCTCAGCGAAACAGCAATTGAAGATTTCACCCTCATCGAAGTTTTTCTGGAAAAATGGCGGAAATGTATATATCAGGCGTGATTAAAATTTGCTAATATATTGGTTATTTTTAATGGAAAGTCTAAAAGCACAAAAATTCTTCAAATCATTTTCACAACTGACAAGATGGAATGTTATGATCAGTGATGTTATACCTATGTGAAAGGAATGTTATTTCAATCACAACTTTGCACATCAGTAATTGTGGAATATATTGAAAAGAATATTTGTGACTGATTTAATTCAATGAGTGAACAAGTTGTAAAGTCTTTATTATTTATAATAATACTTAATGTTAGTCTAAAACTCCCGTTTAGCTAAAAAGTTATTCTGAAAGAACAGAGTTTTAGAGAGAGAATAATACAACTTGTACTATATAACCTATAAATATGTTGACAGAAAATTTGGCTCTAGAAATATACAGCATGTGGGGGTGACAATTAACCTTAACTAGATTATCCATATCGATGTTTTAAATGTATTATTGAATTCTAAGCTTATTATGTATTTTACTATTAGCAACTATAATAATTTTAGTTGTGAGAAGAAAAGACTAAATTGTGTCTTGTTTATCCTCTGTATGTATGCTATGATACTGAGGTTAACTTTCTTGAGAGAGAGAGAGAGAGAGAGAACCTCTAAACGTGCTTTAATCAAAGATTCACTTGACATGATAGTTGCATATTGCTCTTTACTAGTTGTTGCGAGAAAACCAGTAAAAGAGCTCGGACTTGTTTCCGAAGAGGTACAACCCTCTGCTATATTTTCAATACTTGGTTGAAGGATGGGCATGGGTTGAGGCATCCTGCAGATATCAAAGAACATATCTTAGAAACTCAACAAACTGACATAAAAATTTGATGAATATCCGATTCAGGTTAATAAAAAACGGTTTCCAGTTAAAAAAACCTTTGCAGTGAGGAAGAGAAACCAAAATCTTTGCTTGCCTCCCTTTCCTCAACTTGATGTAACAAATTTTGATAAAAACACTCATGATAGGCATCTGGACTTTCTAACATGCACTGGGCTAATGTTTGCACAAAATTTTCAACATCTTGCTCGTATACAAGGCGGAGTCCACACTCTTTAACCCGCACATCTGGTTTATTGTGTTCAAATGAAGCCCCGATATGTCGACACTCTTCCAGCCGAAGTAAAACCTGTGGTATATAAAATACCAAAATTCGATGGGATGACTCAACAAAAATGTCTTTAGATTCCTGAAAGACCCTGTGACGAGTGAGGCAAACTCGATGACTAACTGAAGGATTATAGAAGTTGAGAAAACTTGTTAAATCCTTATTGTCACCAGAAATTGCTAGTCGCTCTTGGACAGTATAATAAGCACACACAGCGATTCCCATCCATCTCCCATCACGCTGCAAATTGGTGGGCAGTCTAATTCTTGTGTCGGAACAAAAACTTCGATTACTGAACCAGTCTGGAACTGTCATATGAGGAAAGACATAATCATATTTATGGTTTCGAGCCAAGTCTCCCTGTAAAATAAAATGAATTAAAAAATAATTCAAATGAGTGTGACAAATATATATATATATATAGAAATATAGTGTTCAGTGAAGAATAGGGGAGACCTGATACACTCTTAAAAGCAATGACATTAGCTTTGCTTTAAGCCGGTCATTGGACTGATTAGATTCCACCTTATCCATCTGGCATTTGGATCTTTGCTTGATCTTGCTTTTAGCTTGTACAAACTTTTCCAGATCTGGCATGTAAACTACACGGGCACCACACATCTTGATCTGGACATAAGGGCTGTCACTCGTAATCAAAGTGCTAATCCAACTGCGTTCCTTTAGACAGTCTCTAAGTTCCCCAGCTTGAACAAGTAACTTAATACCACATGATTTAGCAAGGCAAAAGCGTTCTTTTTCGAATCCAGAGATGTCAACGACGACCAAGCGATGTCTATCTACAAGACTTTTAACCATGTCTATACAAGTAAATTTGACAAATAATTTATAATCTTGTCTGTTCAATTTTTTATGGACTATAACAACAATAAACAGAGCAATCCCTATCCAACTATTATTATCATGCAGATCCAGAGGGAGTTGCATTCTTATAGATGACCCAACATTCTGATGGCTGAACCAGTCTGGAATTTCAGTTGAACTTGAAAACTCTAAATAGTTTTCATTTTGATGAATTAAGTCCTGTAAAATATTAAAATACATAATTACAATATGTTCAACGCACGAGTATGCGTTGTGTGTGAGAGAGATAAACAGAGATATAGAAATAAGAAGTTAAGTGATGGAATAGGGGGAGACCTGACATAATCTAGAAGATTCCACCTTATCAAGGTCACATTTGGATCTTTGCTTCATCTTGCTACTAGCTAGTAGATACTCTACCAAATCTTGCCTGTACAGTAAACGGGCACCACACGTTTCGATCTTGATATAAGTGCACTGGCACAAAACCCTAATGCAACTGCAATCCTCTAAATGGTCTCTAATTATCCCGGCTGGAATAATTACATTCAATCCAAATGAACTAGCCTGGTGTAAGGGTTCAGGTAGATCTTCGGAGAAGTTAAAGTCTAAGGGACCAGTTATGCCCCCTAGAACTAATTGACTTATGTCTGATTCACAAATAAAGTCTAAGGAAAATACACCATCCTGCCTAGAAGAAACGTTGTTCAAATTTTCAAGGATTACAACACTAGTAAACAAAGCAATCCCTATCCATCTACTATCATCAAGCAGATCAGAAGGTATCGGGATTGTTACAGATGACCCAAGGCTCTGATAGCTGAACCACTCTGGAGTTTCGGTTGAATCTAAAACCCGAAGCCAGAAAATATTTTCGTCACTGTCACCCTGTAAAATATTAAAATGCATAAGCATAAAGAAGATGTTCAACGCGCGTGTTTGTGACATTGTGTTGTGTATGAGAGAGAGATACCTCCACAACTCTTTCAAGAAATGGTAAGCTCGGAACGCGGATATTGAAACTGTGGTCATTATCCTTGTTGTTACAAATAACCATAGTGAACCCTGTCTCACCCGAAGTCCATGCAACATCCTGATTTGAATACTTTTTTTCCAATGAAGGACATCTTCGTGCCTCTACAATTCCTATTCTTAACGGAAGGTCCGGCAATGATTGAAGTCTGCTACAATCATTCAAGTTAAGAGTTTTAAGCTTAGAAAGCTGAAGAATACTATCAGGCAGGCGTGTAAAGTTGTTTTTGCTCAAATCCAGTGTCCGCAACGAGGATAAGCAACTAAGATCATCGGGGAGTCCACCGTCCCATAATTTGCGGTCAGATAGATTGAGAGATACAATAAATCTTAACCTAGGCAACAACAGGTTGAGGGCCTCTCGGATAGGGAAGCAACCTTTGAAAAAAGCATGTACAGCATGGACGAGGGGGAATCTGTGCGAAAGCCAGGATTTAGGGACAATTTGATCAGATAGATTGAGAGTTTTCAGAGACGGCAAATTGACACTTGGGAAACTTGAAAGGTTTTTGCAACCTTGAAGACTCAAGACCGTCAAGCCAGTCAAACGCTTGAGTGATGATGGCAATTCTTCCACAGCAATCCCATCTAAATACAGCTCTAACAAGCTTGTCATATTAGTTCCAATCTCTGAAAACTTCTTGAGACTTGAACAGCCAGATAGAATAAAAATTTCAAGAGATTTCAAGTTTATTTCGCAAGGGAGGCCAGTAAGACTTTTGCAATCTTTCAGATTTAACAAAGTAAGCTTATTGAGAGCTCCGACAGATGGGTGAAGCTCATACAAACTTGTACATCCTTGAAAAATCAGCATTTCCAGGTTTGGGCATCCGATGAAGTTAGGAGTCTTGACTAAGACTTTAGAGTCCCTAAGATCCAGGAGTCTTAACTTGGCCAAGTTCTGCAATAATAAATAGATATGGGAAATTAAGTAGTCAAGAACTTAATCTGCATTTAAAAATAAATAAATAAAAAATAAAAAAGCAACACAAGCATGCATTAATGGAAAACTTACAGTAAGTCCCTCTGGTAATTGCTCAATATGGCTACGAGGCATGATGAGTTCAACAAGATTGTCCGGTTGAAAACTGATTGGCATGAATTTCAAAGGATAATCATGCCATTCTATCATTCTTAACTTATTAGAAAGGAAATTGAGGCCTGTTGGAAGGTGCACATTAGAAATTTTAAGCAACCTTAGATTTTTCATATTTGAGAAGGCTTTGTCATTCAAGTTTTCTTTATGTGGAGGCGAGTTTAGCACCATGCCTTCTACAACTTTTGTTTCCTGGAAATCAAGAACTATGCCTTCTACAGCTTCTGTTCCCTGGTAATCAAGAACAATGAAATTAGCGTTGGGAAAGATATAGCAAAAAAATTGCTAGAATTACACAAATACACACTTCTCTAAGTTTATGTCTATATACTAATCCACTTACAGTATTTTCCTTTAGCACATGAAACACATCCTTACAAAGCCACAATCTACTGTGTTTTCCAGACTCTTGAGGTAATTCACCATGAACAATTCTCCAACCCATCTGTTGTATTAAATCATGCATATGTAATTTTCCCCCTAAAATGGCAATGAGAGATTTGTCCTTGAGAGTTTCTATATTCTTCTCGCAACCAAAACCTTCTATATGTGCCACTCGATTTTTATCCTCCCCTTTGAAGAAACACGCAATATCCAAAAATAGATTTTGCTCTATTTTATTCAATCCCCTATAACTTATTTCAAGTTTATCAAGAATTTCTCCTTCAGGGATTTCTTCTAATTGATGCTGGTAATCTTCCCATACCTTTCTTGGTCTATCAATCAAGGAGGAACCTAAAACTTTAAGAGCTATTGGAAGCCCTTTAGCATACTTCACAAAACCATTGGACAAATCCTCAAAATCTTTTTTAGGATAGGCTTGTTTAAACACAATCCGACTGAAGAGCTCTAAAGCGTTATCATTATCTAATCCATTAACTGTATATATAGTAGTACCCAAGTGATGCCTTTTTAGCAAGTGCTTATCTTTACTTGTGATAATGATCATACTCCCAAGACCAAACCAGTCAGGGCTCCCTGCTAATGCCTTTAGTTGTTCATCTTTGTCAACATCATCAAGAACAATAAGAACCTTCTTATTTAGTAGTCTCTTCTTTATGACTTCGATCCCCTTATGTTTGTCCCAAATGTCTACTTCTTTTACCATGAGTGTCTCAGAAAGAAACTGTTTTTGTAAATGAACTAGACCATGTTTTTCAACTGTTTCTCTAATGTCAAAAATAAAGCTGCTAGCTTCAAATTGATGACAAATTCTTTTATAAATGGCATATGCTAGAGTGGTTTTACCAATCCCAGGCATCCCCCAAATCCCTAGGAAGAGCACATCATCTGACATTGTACTAAATAAGTTCATCATTTCCTTCACATGTGAGTTTATCCCAACAAGGTGCTCAGAATCATCTGATAATTCACGATTCAATTCATCAAATATGCTTTTTGTGATTTCCTCAATATCTATTGATTCCAGACTGTAATAAAAAAATTATTATTATTATTTTGATGAAATAGGTCTGCTAGCCACAAAGTGACAAAACAGCATTAAATGTAAGATTTTTTTTTTTTTTTCAGTAGAAAAATTCAAGCCATGTTTTCAAGTATTAGAAAAATGTGTAAAATTTACACATTTAAAATTGACTCCATGAGTGTATAATTATATAAATTTATAAGTTTGTTATAGTAATCGTGTAAATTTATAATGGCACTATTCATTTTGTATTTAGTTTTTTTATTATTTCTTTACATATAAAGAGGATAAAGAAAGAGAGTGGATAGTAGTTGTTGTATGTAAGAAAAGAGAAACAATTAAAAAATCAAGAAAATTTTATATTTTAATGAAAGGTAGTGTAAAATAGATTATCTAATTTGTGGTTTTTTGAAAACTGAATATGTAAAATATAAAAAGTAGGTTCTTATATTAAAATAGACAGGAATTTTTGCACAAGTTGATACTAATGCTATTACCGGTCAAAACAACTTGAAGATGAAGAAAGGAAAAAAAATAAAATAAAATAATAAAATAATTTGTTCTTTCATACTTAAGCCAACGGTCTTGTTGCTGAATTGGTATTTCCCAATGCACAAAGGTTAGGGGGGAAAAATGTTCTAGCTGCAAGTTAGCAACATATTGTAATTATATCTATATTAAAAAAAAAAAAAAAAAGACAATTAAACCGTCTATTTTAATTGCGTCAATTTAAACACTACTAAACTTTCATTCTATTGTCACACTACTACACTTTCATTCCCATTCAGAGAGAGAGAGAGAGAGTACTTAAAACATCACCCTTGTCTAAAAAAACATACCATAAAGTGGCGGGAATAAAGGTTTTGATTGTCGCATTAATGAAAATGTGGAGTTAATTTTTTTTTTTTTTTTTTTTTTTTGGCTACGGAGTTTAAATTGAAATAATTAAATATATATGATTTAATTTGTCACAAATATAATCTTATAGGTTTTTAAAAAAAATCCCAAAAACCTTTTAACCTTCAGCAAAATTAGGCAACCATCAGGCGTACATCTTATACTACAAAATCCAGGAAAAAAATTGAATTACTTTTCCTTACAATAATTGCATCCATTACAAACTGTATGAGACACTCTATAGTCTTAGCTATATGCCTTTAGAACTTTTTAAAGGCTTTCCCCATTAAAATAGCAGTTCCTCCTCCCCCTAATTTGAGTTGGCTCACTCAATATTCTTAAAATTATTATTAAAAAAAAAAAAAAAAGGCTAAATGGCCTAGTGATTTTAAAGTAAGCGTACCTTTTTAACTTGATTTCATTTTATGTAGCTTCTTCTTGTATCAGAAAAAGTTTTAGGTCATTTGTATTTTAGAAGATTTTAAAAGTTTCATTGAAATTTTTTTCTTCAATTTAGTAGGTAATCTAGTAATTTACATCACAAATAAAATATTTTAAGAATTTCACTATATAATTTTTTTAGAAAAAAGAAAACTCACTATAGAAATTATAAAAGATGAATTTTATTTAATGAACATATCTTTAATTGGAGATAATAAGTTATATATATTTTATATTTAGCGTGGCCCCAAAGACAAATTCTCTGGCTCGCCACTTGAACAAATTAACATTTAACTCTATTAAGTTGTATCTTATGTTCTTTAATTGTATTTAAATATTTATAATTTATTATGAACTAAATTTTCTAACCATCTCTCTTTTACATTAATTATTGTCACATCAACGGAAATTAATTTTTTATTTTGGCATTTGGCCATGTCAACAATTTTTATCCAACAAATAACGATAATGACTAAATTAACATGACATTAAAAGGTTAAGAACAAAATTGACACAATTAAAAGGATAATGATCAAATTGAAATATGGGGTAAATGATAGGAACTCAATATGTAGTGTATTCTTAATTCACTGATCATCAAATAAAAATCTAGCCAATTTTACAACAAAATAAATCTTAATTTTTTCTTCCCTTTCATAGTTTTTTTTTTTTTTTTAGGTTACTTGAAGTCAAAATACAAGAAAATGTCAAATATCTTTGCGATAGTAATACTAAAACTCCAACAAAAGACCAAATCTAAAATTATCTGTTCTACGCAACAAATTTTTTTATATTCATATTTATCATTCTCATGCAATGCTGATTATGAAAAGGGAAACAACAAACAAAATAAAGTAGAGACAATTACAATTACAATTTACAACAATCAACTATATTGATAAAAGCCAATTAAAAGAATATATATCAAATCAGACTTTTTTTTTCTTGTTCCATCAAAAGCAATATGAAAAATAGGGGAATTAATGGGTATAAAAAAAATAAAATAAAAAATAAAAAAAGGAAACAAAAAATATAGACTAAAATGCAAAACTCACCCTCTAAGTTTCACATTTTGTCATTTCAGTCATCTAAGTTTAACTTTTATCATTTCAGTCTTCTAAGTTTCAATTATACTCAATTTAGTCCTCTATTTAGTATCTATTAAATTACACATTAACTTGCACAAAAGACATTGTTTTACAGTTAAATTAATATTTAATTTCTAAATTTTAGAAAAAAGTTAGTTTAAAAAAAAAAAAAAAAAAAAAAAAACATAAGCTAAACCCAAAAGTCTAAAACCCGTGAAAAGCAAAGTCAAAATAGTGTCAATTCCGTTTTGATGATAGTGCCTAGATTTCGAAGATGACGAACACCACCTTGTTCGGATTGGAAATGAATCAGATTCAGATTTGGAAGAGCGTGCTCTCAGTGGCATTGGGATCACCGATGAGGTTCTCAGCGAGGAATATTAGTATGCATCCAAAGACATGGTTGGATTTTTCGATTGATGGGGAAGAGGACTTAGACAGTATGTGCGTTTTTTTATCTTCTTCTTTGGATTCAAATCAACAACCTAAAAGTCATTTCTTATCTTTTGTAATTTTCAAGTTTTTTTAGTTTTATGACATAGATCTCCCTTTCTCCCTCTCAATCTCTCTTTTTCTCTCTTTCCCCTCTTGTTCTTCACGGGTTTCAGATTGGGTTTAGTTAGTTTTTATTTTAATTTTAAAAATTTTTTTAATTAATGCATTTTCTGAAATTCATAAATTAAAAAAATTTAAATATTAATTAAATGGTAAAACGGTGTAGTTTTGTATTTAACAGATAGTAAACAGAAGACTCAATTGAATATAATTGAAACTTAGAGGATTAAAATAACAAAAATCAAACTTAGATGATTGAAATGACAAAATGTGAAACTTAGAGAGTGAGTTTTACATTTCGGCCAAAAATATACCATGGAAACTGTCAAAAATAAAAATACACCATCACCATATTTATTCGCGAAACATATTTAATGGTTGACGAGTATATGCCTACCCTCAACATAATATCTTCAAATCCAACCCTTATTATCAAGCACCGAATCTTTTAGTACATATTTTTCTATAAAAAAAAAAGAAAAAAAAAAAAGAAAAAGAAGAAGGATACCAGCTAATCTAGCAAGAAAGATGTTGAATATAAGGATGCTACCTAATTTGACGAAGATGTCGATAGAACTAGATTTTGACCAATATCCAACTTAATTCATTTGCACACAAGAAACTATAATAAGTAATAACATCCAACTTAAATAATTTTATGAAAGATGCAAGATACATTATCATGTTTATAACTTATAGTTAAAAATAATAAATAAAAGAATCTTTATTTAGTTAGGAATTTATAAAGAGACCACACAAAATAATAATAAAAAACTTCTCTATATAATAATAAAAATCATTTTTCAAAATATATTTTTACTTCTAATATTTACAAGCTTATAAACTAAAAAAAATTGTGTGACGCACGGGTTAATAGCTAGTTACATATTATTATATGAATTTTTTTTTTTTTTTAGAAGATATGACATTAACCTCATTCACACTATTATATGCTATATATTATAAAATATTGTTTAGTTAAAGAAGCCATGGAAACATCTCAGCAATAGGTTTAAAGCCACAGAACGCAGAGTTCTATAAAACAATAAAAACAAAAAAAAAAAATTTATTACCAGCACACAAACTAGAGAGCTGGGGAGATATCATTCCAGTTGTATGGAAGTCACAGACTCAAAGCAGGCAATTTTTTTGTTTGTTTGTTTGTATTTTTTTTTTTTTTTTTTTTTTCAATTTTTGATTTAGAATTTGTTAAATGTGTGAAAATTGGGGTCTTGTTCCACGGGCTGAGGAATGGGCAACATAGGAAATGTAAATTTTTGGTATCCAATATAATTTTTTTTTATTTCTCTTTTTTTGTACCAAATTTTTTTTTTATTTTTTTTTTATACCAAATTGATTTTGATGGGTTTTACTTTACTTTTATAGTTTTATTGGACTAATGCAACCATTTGTTTTTTCATATTATTTTTCAAATAATTAGAACAAAACCATATAAGAAGTTATCCAAAACATTGATGATATGACCAGAAGAAAAGTTAGAATCTTACCTATCCACTAAATGCCTCCCGCGGATCTTGCTCACTTCTTTCAGTGCAGCTCTCCACTCTTGTATCTGTTCTTTGTGAACCTTGCGATCTTCTTCATGCTTGAGAAATGCTTTCTCAAAACTCTCCCTCTGATTCCCAACATCAGAGGGATTTACATGGTAGAAAATAGGCCGAACTTTCAGCTCCTTCTCTTTCATGCATTTAAGAATTTTGACAAGTTCATTCAAACACCACTTTGAAAAAGCATAGTTTTTTGAGAGAATAATAATTGCATACTTAGATTCTTCTATTGCTTTCATGAGCCCTGAAGCAATGGGTTTTCCTTGCTCGAGATTTTCATTATCTCTATAAGTGTTAATGCCTTTTTGTTTCAAAGTAGCATATAGATGGTCCGTAAAATTCTTACGGGTGTCATCACCATAGAAACTAAGAAAAACATCATGTTTCCATTGGGATGTAGAAGAAGAATATGTGGAAGACGAGGATGCACAGGGTTTTTGAGTGCTCCTGGAAGTCATTGGAAACTCACAACCTATAGCTTGTTTATGGAAAAGGGAGTACTAAAGAGAGTGGATTTTTTTTTTTAAAAAGGAAAAAAAAAATGGAACTTTTTTTTTTTTTTTTGGAAGGAAGAGAATGGAACTTGAGCGAAGCTTTATGAGAACTACTACCTATAGCTTGTTTATGGAAAAGGGAGTAAAAAAGAGAATGGAAATTGAGCAAAGCTTTATGAGAACTACTACCTATAGCTTGTTTATGGAAAAGGGAGTAAAAAAGAGAATGGATTTTTTTTTTTTTTTAATTGAGAAGAAAGAGAATGGAAATTGAGCAAAGCTTTATGAGAACGACTACCTATAGGTTGTTTATGGAAAGGAGTACTAAAAGAGAATGGATTTTTTTTTTTTTTAAAGGAAAAAAAGAGAATAGAACTTTTTTTTTTTTTTTTATAAGAGAAGAGAATAGAACTTGGGCAAAGCTTTATGAGAACTTATTTTTATTTATTTTTTTATTTTTTTTATACAAGATAGAATCTCTACTCTAATATAATCTAAGTATATATGTGTTTGAAGCTCCCTTCTAGAAACTTGAATCCTGACCCTTTCCCCTACCACTCCACAAACATTTATACTCGTTGAATAACCACTGTACCAAAGTATGTAGTGGCGCTTTATGAGAACTTATACTTTCTATATCATGTTTTCATTTATCATTCGCAATATTAAATAGTATTAAATTCCTGGCAACGTGGGAGAGGCATTTATAGGTGCTTTAAGTGGGAACATGTTCCTACTTTCATGTCTCCATCCACCTCTATGGGAATGGAACCTATGATTTTCTTACTTTCACGTCTCCGTCCACCTCTCTGGGAATGGACCAATCCTCCCCCCCCCCCCCCCTTTTTTATTGCGCATTTTAGCATTTCTTGTGGAAAATAGTGTACTCTAAATTTTTTATAATGATTCAGCAAAAAAATAAAAATCAAATTTATAATGATCCACATACTTGATCCTTCAAAAACTTCTAATTTCCGTCTCTTTCACAGTCCTAAAAAGTTTTCATAAATACTTCATAATCCAAATTTTGTAAAAATGAGATGTAAAATTCATGTTTTACACCATCTAATAAGTGATTATTATATCAATTTTTTACTTTAAACTCAATTCGTCTTTCAACACCTAATAATATCACATCAACCTTTTACTTAAAACATAAAATATGGTGTTTATTAAGATGTTATCACGTATAATCATATGTATTTATGTTTTAGTAATATAATAATGAAGCATATCTTTATTGGAATGTGTAAACCAAAGGATTTCCACTTTACACCGAGTACTTATATAATTTAATATATATTTAGACACTAAGCATCTAGTTTGAACTTCAACCACAGTTACACATTGAAACATTAGGGTCCAACAACCTAAGGGGTATGTTCTTTTTATAAGAACTCAGGATTAAAAAAAAAAATATATATATATATATATATATATATTATTAGTTCCATAGAATTTATGAAAATTTAACTGTTCTTTTGACAACATCCTCGAAAATTGTAATTCTCATGAATATTTCAATGTCCATTAAATGTGAGAGTTATAAAACCCAATTCCCATCATATTAGTAGGAAAGTGTCAGTTTTCACAAATTCTAATTTTTGTAAGATTTATTAAGGTGATTCTTGAATTTAACTTTTCATTTCTTCTTCTTCTTCTTTTCTTCTTAATGCTCTAAATTAATTTGAGAAAATGTGATATTTCTTTTTAATCCAAATAAAATGTTTAATAATGTGTATTTTTGTCATGTCAAAATAATCCATAATAATCAAATTATTTATTATTTGTCATTTACCTCCTAAATGAGTTTGTATAAGATTTTTTTTTAAAAGAATTTATATTTTTAATTATTACTTTTTAAAATATGATATATTAATTCAAGTTCTATGTATAGCTAGTAATCCAGATAATAATGGCAACCTTCAGAAATTCTTATTTTTGAATGTTTAAAATCTAAAAATTTATAATGGCACCCTTGGCGTGATGGTGAAATTTTAAATCAAGCATGTGAGTAAGTTTAAAATTAATAATGGTGTGATGGTCACTCCATAAGTACAAAATTCTAATGGGGTTGAATTCTAGTCTTTAGGATGGAGTCTCACACACGTATATACTTAGATTGGATTAGAGTAGAATATTTACCCCGCATTAAAAAAAAATTTTAACAACTGAGCAAGCCTCGAAGTAAGTTTTTTTAGAAGATGCAAGCATGTGAGTCTTCTACAATATTTGCTTGGAAACAAGTTAAGAATAGGATTGCATAGCTAGGGTTGAAGCTAACATTTTTAACCAAAAAAAAATTGAAATAAATATTTATGAATAAACAGAAGTTTGATGATTTATGACCCTTCTCAGAGATTTCAAGTGTCAAATCATAATTGTGATGGAACAATTTTGTTACTGATCCAAGTTATAGCTTTGAAGAAATTTGTTTATTTATTTATTTTTATACAATATAGAAATTCTACTCTAACTTAATTTAAGTATATATGTGTATAAAGTTCTCTCCTGAGACTTGAACTCCAGCCCTTACTCCTCTCACCCTATAAATATACTTGTAGAGTAACCATTAAAAGTGTGTGGTAATGCTTTGAAGAAAAGTTGATGTTGGCTTTTGCAAACAAAAACATAGTGAATCTTTTGGCACGACCTTTTATTTCCAAAACACCATTTCCTTTTGAAATCATATATTCTAGAACAATAAGTTTAGAAGTTATAAAATTAAATCAGAGCTGCCATTCTTAGAAAACTTAATTATTACAATACGATGCAGGAAAAGATATGGGTTTACTTTTTTTAATTTTTATGTTATTCAGCACAAGAAATTAAAAATAAAAATTACAAAATGATGTCATATTTGCATAAATAATAACATTTTATTGGTTGGGAAGTTAGGGAGGACCACGTCAGCAATCCTCCTAGTAGACCTAATAATTTCTCGTTTGGTAATCACATTATAGTCAAAATATGATACTATATATCAATTAGGATATATATATTTAAAGGAAATTTTTTACTTGAAAATTTTTACAGAGGTTTTCCTTTCTTTATGTGGATTTCAAAATTCTTCCATCTGGATTTAGGATTCCTTATGGATTTAATCGTTTTGTGAAACTAGACTGAGATATAATATAACCCATTTTACGTTTTCGGTAATTGTGGGGTGAAAGCTCTCACAGCAGCGATTTAAGCTCATGATGAGAGAATAACTAGTGGATCCCATGAGATTTGCAACATGCTCATCAATCTTGGTTTTAAAGCCAAAAGCAAACGTGATGATGGTAGATATGTGTCAAAGATTGTAATCGCAGCTAACAAGACTTCATAGATTAGATCTTAAATCTTGAAGATTATTTTGCTTATGCAAAATGCCTAAAGATTTCAAGGTACAACTTGTATCAAGCAAGCTAGAGAGAAATGCAGTAGATTGGTGAAATGATATACAATACTGTATTTCAGAACGCAAAGAGGTAAGCCTGAAATTTCCTTATGGCCAAGAATAAAAATATAGATTATTAATGTTTTTTCCTTTCCCCATGATTATGATGACATATTATTTTAAACAACTTATAGTCAGAAAAAAAAAAAAAAAATTATATATATATATATATATATATATGTAATGAGGATTGTAGTGAGAATCTCAATATCAGTTCATTGCGCAAATATCAAATTTTAGATATCATTGATGAAAATAAATTTCAATTAAAGAAGTCAAACAAGATCAAGTTTTGACAAAATTGAACAATTAGAAGCCAAACAATTGAAGAAAGATCGTCTATTGAAGATGATATTTTAAAAAAAAGAAAAAAGGAGAGGCTCAAGAGGGATTGATGGGAAGAATTACAAAAATTATAATTTGGATACTTTGAAGGATTAAATTGAATTTAGATATGAAGGTGGGCTCATAACCCTCAAGCATTTGGATCCTATTGACGACACATTAAAGCCTGTTCACTTTTGGAGTATAAAATTTTGATCTTGTCTAGAGTTCTTTGTTGATTGATGTTGAAAATCAATTGGAGGCCAATGAGAAAAAAAAAAATTTGTTGCTCTATCTCAAGGATGCAAGTTTTAAAACCACAAAAACTTAAGGTCAAGTTTCATTCAAATGAATGGGTCTAATATAGGACAAGATATGAGGTTTACTTTATATCATTTGTTAATTTTGAATTATTATGTAATTTTCATAATTTTAGGAGACAGAATTTTATTTCGATTTTAGGAATTTTCAAGGATTTGTTAGTCAAATTCAAGTCGTAATATAGTACTATAATAATTAGGAAATGTTTGTACTTGAAAATTAAATTTTTTGGAACCTTTAAATAAGACTACACACTACAAAACGCGGGGCCTTCAGGCCGCGCTTTTAAAAACGCGGCCCAAGATAGCCTAAAGCCCCGTTTTTTAAAAACGGGGCTTAAAGAGAAAAGGGCCAGCCGCGTGTTATACACGGGGCCTTAGCCCAGCTCTTCAACCGCGTTTTTTACGCATTTGTCCGCGTTTTAAAAACGCGACCTCGGAACTGTTTTTTCGTAGTGACAATATGCAAAACAGAGATTATTTAGGGTTCATAATATCAATATATATATACACACACACATGTATAGGCTTTTTCTTCTTTTTGGTGGACTCTAAAACTCTTTCTTGTGGAATCAAGAATCCCTTATTGATTTAAAGGTTTTGTGAAGCTAGAAGAAGATCTAGCCTATTTCAGGTTTCCCTTCTTCTTCAAAATAACAAAGTGATGCTTGTGAGCCTTTTGATATAAGTGGTACTTTTGACTCTCCTTACATGGTAGAGCTCAATTTCTTTTTTCTCCACTCAAATCAAAACTTGAATTTGATCCCGAAGCTAGTGCCCTTAAAATCCTATCGTGGCCAAAAGCAATAAATAAATAAATAATAGTTAAATACATCCTTTTTACTCTACATAAAAATGATCTTCAGCATGGACTCATCAATCCCACCATATGATGGTAATAAATAATACCACAACTCCTGTCAAATATAATGTGAAGCAATATAATGACTTTTACTAACCAGCATCCAAAGCCACACTCGTGGTGATAATTAAATACAACATTGGGGTCATTCCTGCAATCTCCAAGCCATAACGCTTACGTTTTTTCCACTAAAAAAGGCCCACACGCACAAATCAATGTGGTCATTTCACACCACCCACACAAAACGAAATTAATATATATATATATCTCTCTCTCTCTCTCTCTCTCTCTCTCTCTCTCTAAAGAAATTACCTTTCTTTTTCCAAGAAGAATCTGAATAAATGACTTTTTTTTCTTGAGAAATGACTTGACAATGAGGAATTGTATAATGAGCAAGACTTAGGTACAGTACTTAGGTGCTGTTCCTTAGGTACCCTTTTTAAGATTCTGCCATGTGGATTTTCCCTCATGGGATGAAAGTGTATTTTTTAATTAAGTAGCCACATGGCTAAATCTTAAAAGGAGAACCTAAGGAACAGCACCTAAGGTATTGTACCTAAGTTTTATCCTTGTATAATTACTTTAACCGACCAAAGGAAAGATCTTTAGAATTGTTTAATGCTACAACAATTTTTAATAATATGATTTTTGTCACTAAGTTGATTTTTACCTCTAATTCTATTTGTTACGATTTTGCATATTAATTAATACAATTTGAAAAATCAGTTGGTTGCATTTGCACTATTAACGGGGACAACAAACAGATGCAAAAAGAAAAATTAAGGGAATGCCAATATACATAATTAATCTAATTAATAACTCAAACTTAAAACTGGTTAATAGGTGTTTTAACAAAAATCTAAAAACCAACAGAATACATTGCACAATTGATCTTACTAAACAAGTTGGTAATTTGGCTAATTAAAATCAACATCAACTGTGTTCTACAAATATATATATATATATATATATATATATATATATATATATTGCCCTAATTGCCACCAATTCTCATATGACTAAGTAAATGAAGATATATTTTAACAAGAACAAGAAAGATAAATATACTTACAGGCAATTTTAATATCATACCTCACTACCATGTTCTGTATTCTCATTTCCTTTTAAAGTTATTTCGGCATTTGGCTCAAGTTAGTTCAATGATATAAAACGTGAATGCGAGTAATGATATACTCTGTTATGCATTGGTAATACCTTTGAGCTTATTCAAATTGTATCTTGAGACGTGAGATAATAATTACAT
The DNA here is from genome assembly GCA_029955455.1 of Quercus agrifolia. Taxonomy (NCBI): domain Eukaryota; kingdom Viridiplantae; phylum Streptophyta; class Magnoliopsida; order Fagales; family Fagaceae; genus Quercus; species Quercus agrifolia. The sequence continues at coordinate 75,060,125 of JARQAD010000002.1, forward strand.
AAGTAAGCTTCCTTTTTTTTTTCTTTCAAAAAAAAAAAAGAAAAGAAGAAGAAGTAGATAATTGTGTTATAAAAGTGATCGTAATTAGAGGAGAATGCTAAGCTAATTTTGACATAAAACTACTACAGCAAAAAGTTAATGCTAAATGGACACTGAGGGTGAGTTTGGTTCAGCTTTTTGTAAAAGTGCATAATGAAAAAGTGGAGTTTTGTTAAAAGTGCATAATGAAAAAGTGGAGTTTCAAAAAGCTGAGTGTTTGGTAAAAACTGTTAAAAAGTGCATAATGAAAAAGTTGAGTGTTTGGCTAGCACTTATAAAAGTGGCAATTTGAGGGATAAATTACCAAAAAGGACAATGTATATATAAGGGAATTTATTTCATACTTTTTTTTTATGTGAGTTTATTTCATACTTAAATCAATTACTTCATCATACTTAAATCAATTTTTCTCTTTCTAAAAAAATTATTTTTTTCTCACCAATATTAGCTAATAATAACCTACCACTTAAGATTTATTGTGAAAATATTATGATAAAAATTGATACTAATTTTAATTTTAACATACTATTAAAATTATTTTTTTCTCTTTCTAAAAAAAATATTTTTTTCTCACAAATATTAACTAATAATAACCTACTTTAAGATTTATTGTAAAAATATTATGAAAATATTGTGATATATTTTTTTTTTCTCTTTTTTTTTTCTCTCCACACACGTGGGCTCTCCTTCCTTTTTTTTTCTTTTCTTTTTTTTCCTTCTTTTTTCCTCCTCCACCCACATACCCACACTCTTTTCTTTTCTTTTTTTCCTTCTTTCCTCTTTTATTCCCTACCATTCCAGCGCTTCAGTCCAGAACATTCCACAACTCTCCTTCTTCTTTTTCTTTTCCTCTTAGCACTTCAGTCCAGAACATTCAGACAGCTCTCCTTCTTCTTTTTTTTTTTTTTTTTTCCTCTTAGCACTTCAAAACGAACGAAGGAATTTTTTTCCTCAGTCCTTTTCTTTCCAGAATTTTTTTTTCCTTCGTTCGTTCAACAGTGAGCTGAACCAAACTCACCCAACTCATCCAACTCCAGAACGTATCCTTAAGTGCTTGGATCGGAAAGATTGGATGATCGGAACCAACTCCAGAACTCATCCTTCTTCTTTTTCTATTTTTTTTCTTGTTCTTGGATGATCGGGAAGATTGGATGGTCGGTAAATCCCTCCCCCTTTTTTTTCGTCAGTCTTCTTGATCCGCCAGAGGGTCTTGATCTGCTGTTGTTCTAATTTTCTTCTTGTTGTTATTGATCTGCTGTTGATCCGAAAGAGTTGTTGTTCTAAATTTTTTTTTCTGTTCTTGATCTGCTGGTGTTGTTGTTTTAATTTTAGATTTGTTGTTTAATAGAGGGTAATTTGGTAATTTCTTGTGAGCCCAACGGATATATCAAAACGCCCAATCCACGTTTTGATTTATGGACCTCAGGAGGTCCATAAATTTTGCGCGTTTTGGATGCTATTTTTGCCTGAGTCCAAAATACAACTTTTATAAAAAAGTTACGTTTTAGACTGAACCAAACGCAATTTTTCTTCAGCTTTTTCTAATATGCGCGTTTTCAGCTCAAGTGCAAACAAACGCACAATGAGTTTGAAAGTCAAGGAATCAAAAAAGAATGCTTTTTTTATTTGAGATAGATTTGATGTGGACATATCGGCTGGGTGGTGTCATTCCTGCTACAAGCCCCTTGGTCGCTTTTTGCTTTATTCTTTTACTTTTTCACTTTATTCTGTGAGGTGCACTTGGTAAAGTATTGCAATAAACCGGCGGGTGGAATTGAGTTCGGATCGAATCATTCAGATTGACGAGTCAAACGGGTCACGTGTTATTTTTAAATGGATCAATCGGGTTACGAGTTAATCGGGTTATAGATTGGGTTGAGTTTACCCGTATTTTTTCAAAAAAAAAAAAATTCAATTACAAAAACAAATCAATGACAACATGTTTAAAGAGAATAAATAAAATCAGTTAAGCAAATAAATTACACTTAATGCCACTTGTTAATATCTTTCCAATTCTGACAGTTTTGACTTTTGAGCATGATAAAAATTATTTATAATCATAAATTTATGAAGAAAAAAGTTTTCAATGTTAATAGTTCATTGTCAAAATGCATATAATTATAAGTTTATAACTTCAAAAAGAGTTAAATCTTATAACAAACAAAATAAGTAAGCCAGTAAAGTAGCAAGTTATCGATCTTCTTAAGTGCACATATTCATGTAAGAGGAGAAGATTAAAAAAAAAAAAAAGAGTAGAGGCACAACACAATCACAGAGAGAAAAGAGTCTGGGCAGAGGCGTAAAAAAGCTGTAAGTGTAGAAGTCTGAGATGGAGAGGCGCAAGCTTGAAACTGAAAAAGAGTGGAAGTGTGAAAGGAAAAGAAGGGCAGAGGAAGCTAGTCACAATTTTGGCTTTGGTTGGACTCCAGCTAAGCTAGTCAATTGACTCAATTGAATTAGATTTTTTTTTTTTTTTTTAATGGTTGTGAATTGTCATGTCTCATTCCCATGTCATATTGTCATGTCTCTGTGGTCCTGTGCTAAAGCTTTATTGGACTTGTGAATTGTGATTCGTAAGCCTTCAAAAGGAAAAAGCTATTGTTTTGTCTTTTGTAATTTAATGATTTATTGACTATTTGACTTATTGCCTATCAGCCTATTGGTTTGGCTGATTGGCTATGCCGTTCAGCCCGTTCTGATATTTTGTGTTTTATGCAATTAGTAGTTTAAAATTTGTTTTTAGCGATTTTTTTTAAGGATTTTATTAATGTGTGTCCTTAGGGCACGCATTGATTTCTATTTTTGAAAAAAATTTTCTCGAGAATTGAAAAAGTAATAACAGCTTTTTCAATTCTCGAGAAAATATTTTTAAAAATAGAAAGCTTAATGTGTGTCCTTAAGACACACATTAATCGGATCCTTTTTTTAATAGGTTGGGTCATGAGTTATTCGGGGGATTACGGGTCAATTTGTTTTTATTTCGGGTTAAAAAAATTGAATTCGGATTGGATATTTTTCAGATCGGGTCGGGTCAAAAATTCTGACCCGTATTATTATTATTATTATTATTTTGGGAAGATTCAAGTTAGTGATGTTACGTGTCCACTTTTTTAAACATGATTTCCAATGGACGAGTGTATCAGATTCTTTGAGAATATTTAAATTCAGCACATCATGCTATCCTTGAATTCCTTACAAACAATTCCTTTTTTTTCTGGGTTACAAACATTTACATATGTCTGTGATCCATTGATCCTTGAGGTAATGTGCAAAATAGCCTTGCAAAAGAATTGTATATAGTTAGTTACACAACGTTTGAAACAATAAAGGAAACTAGCATCTCGAGTTTTAGAAACTCGAGATCCATATTAGAACTCGAGTCCAAAAGACTCGCAGGGCGAGTGTGAAAATGCCACATAGATCTCAAGTCTTTAAGACTCGAGTTTTAAGCCAAAAAAATTTCACCTATAGTGGCGTTTTTAAGCCTTACAGTGACGTTTTAATGCCCTATAGCGGCGTTTTCCTGCAAAAAATAATTTTATAAGTACAGGTTTATGGAGTCCTATAGTGGCGTTTTTAAGCCCTATAGTGACGTTTTATGTCCCTATAGCGGCGTTTTTATTCAATTTATGGAAATCGAGTCTTTAAGACTCGATTTTCAGCTTATTTTTTTTACAAATCGAGACTTAAAAACTCGGTTTTTATCTTGGAACTCGAGTTTTAGACACTCGAGATGCTAGTTTTCAAAATTATTTTGAAATGTGACAATTAACTAAATTTTTTAATATTTATTGTTATTTAGAAAAAAAATTCTTGATCCTTTGGACGTACAGGCTTTTTGGGTATCTCACAGCCTAGCTTGTTTATGACAAAAGGAGTATTAAAAGAGAATGGAATTTTTCTTTTTTTCTTTAAGGAAAATAGCTAATGAAATCGAAAAAATCTTAATGAGAATTTTCTGTATCAAGGTTTCAGATATCCAATGACTGCTCTAAGATTTTTTTTTTTTTTTTTTGTTATTAAGAAATTTAAATTATATAAAATTTAATAAATAGATAATTTTATATATTGACAACAACAAAAAAATATAAATACATAAAATCTTACAATTTTCTTCTACAAATTTTCTTTTTTATTTTGAAATCATTGAATGGTAATCTTATTATCAATACTACAAGCTACATATTTTTCAAAATTCTAATTAAGTAAAACTTTTCTTGGATTTTTCTTTTTGATTGTAAGGGCCTAATATATTGTTAAAAGGACCAAAAGTTAAGAACAAAGTTTGACTACTAACTTAGTTGTAACCGAAGACTACAACTCTCATTGAAAAAATTAACATAACTAAATATTTTGAAAATATAACTATTAAATTTCATGTCAATCCTATGTTATTTACTATTCAATCCATATACTTATTTTTAATCTATGTATAATTTTAGATAATAAAAACTCAAAATTTAAATATTTGATTGATGACATAGTTATTGATCTTTAATTTTTTTGAAGTTTCCAAGTATGGAGAATATAAGAAAAAAAAAAATGTAATCCAATGATGGTGTAGGAGGGGAAAAGCTAATAAAAAAAATATAAGTTGGGCCCAACCCAAGGAGCGTTTGAGCCTTAATTGCTTACTGGGACAGGCTTAACACCAATATGTGAGCCAAATCAGCAAGACTGAAGAGCATTCGTCAGTCTACATGGCCCAAGGAGGGGGCCTCTCCTCGGGGTATCAAATCCCAACTCCCTAGGCTATAAGGCAGAGGGCCAATGAAAAAAGGAGCGACCATCAGCATAGCAATGATGGGACAAGTATCTAGAGAAAGACCCATTGCCATCCAAGTGGAGGGCTCAGATGCTATCTCAACAACTATATATAGCCGGAGAAACCCTTTTAAGCAAGGGATTGTGGGCGCAAGGGAAGGGGATTCACCACCTGGTTTTCACAATGGCTTAGGAACCATGTATATGGCATCCTTTCGAGAAAGGACCTTTATTGATCTTACTACCAAAGATTGGGTTTGGAGTTTAGGTACACTCTTGGGAAGGTGTTAAGCACCCAAAATTGCCCAACCTTAAGGTTAGCCTCCCATCATTATGTCTCACGTCTTAACCAAAATAAAAACACATTCTAAACTTGCATTCTAAACTCACACACACACTAACATACATCTAGCATCCAAACATGGCATACATTAACCCAAAACCAAACATGTACTACACCAAAAGCCAAACAACAGAAACCACATAAAAGAAACCCTAGCATACATCTAAGCATGTGAAACCCTAATCTAACATGTTCTTTAACCAAAGGCAGCCACCATGTGAAACACTCAATCAAACAAAAGAAATAAACCCTAGAGAACAACACGATTGATTCATCCACAATCTTATACCTTTAATTCTCCAAATTCCTCTACTCTCACCTACTCCTTTGTCAATCCCTTGAGAGGATCTTTAGCCAAATCTTCATCTCATCATATTCATATTAGTGAGAAGGTATATTGGTGCTTGGGAAGCAATTCAAGAGAGAACCAATTCATTTTGGTTGATGCAATGAGCTTATTGCGAAATCCGGTAAACTAGAGAAGACAAGGTTAGGCTTAACCTTGTTGGAGCAAGAAGCTTAGAAGGCTTAGGTGTATCGAGTAGATTAGACTTGGAATGTCTATTGCTATTCATGTATCCCAACTGATTTTCTAGTGGATCATTTTACCACTTTGAGGGCGGTAAAGAGGTTTTTCGCCAAGTTTTTCAGTTTCCTCTTCAATAGCACGTGCCGGTGTTATCTTGCATTTGCTTCTCTCTAACCCTTACTCTTTGTTAGGACATATGTGTTTCACATGTTAATAACATATGTCATGATTTTATGTAATTGGCTTATCCTTTGACAAAACGCACTTTACTTGTATTTGGGTAGACTTAGGATGTGTTTAAATACTTCAAGAAACCAAGTTTCAAGATCAAGTGTTGAAGCCTTCAAGTCTGTTTAAGAAATCAAGCAAAGAGTGCAAATTCATTAAAGCTCGACAGCTTCTCGATAGCTACTCGACACCTCTTATCTGTCGATGTTTAAGAATTTCAGAATTCAAATATGATTTTCTTGGGATCCGTGAATATGTCTTTGGGCCTTCTTTTCTCCTAACCCTAGACATATAAAAATATTGTTTTAAGAGCCGTAAAACGGTACACAAGTTGCACAAGCATTGAGCAAACTCTGTTCAAGCAAATTGTGACCAGAGACGAAGTTCTTGACCTAGTTCATCTCTTTCTCTTGAAGAAGTTGCTGTGTATTTGCACCATAGGGTTTTGTGACCAAGCATCTTCTTGATCTTCATCATATGGATGAACTGAAGAACTTTGCAGCCGACAATCTTCTTAGTTGGTGTTTGAAGTCGCGTATTGGGATCTGCGTAATTAGTTAGTCACGTACTTGGGAGCCGTGCATCAAAAAAAGGGGAAACTATCACTACAGAACAAGTTCAATTGGGTATTGGGGTAAGAGTTCAACTGTAGGTTGGTAAGATACTTGGGATTCCTTTACTTGTAACCACTTGTTGTGATAATAGTGGAGTTTCGGGAGTGGTGACCTGAAAATCACCCGGTGGAGTTTTTGCCGTTAGGTTTTCCCCATTCGTAAACAAATCACTGTATTATTTATTTTCCGCTACATAATTAGTTTATTGGTGATTTGTTTGTGCTATCACGCGTTTGCATGATAAATTGATTAATTAATAACTTGACTAATTAATTAATTAATTTCTATCACAAGGGTCATTCAGTTTGTGGCCTATCAAGTGGTATCAGAGCAGACACACTCTGATTAGGTTTAATCTTTGCTGTGTTGATCCATTGACCCCTGTTGTTATGGTTGTAACCTGCTTGAAGAGATCTTTTTTTTCAAATACATCTTGTTTTTCTAATCTCTATTTGTTTGAGTATCTCAGAAAATACAAGTTTAAAAGTTATTTGAATTCTCTTCTGATGACCATTGGAAAAGATCTCAGTTTGGCTAAGAAGAAATTAGACTGTCTCAAAATGAAAATGTGCAAAGGAGTTCGTCTGAAAAGAGTGAAAGTTAAAAGCATAGCTCATATAAGGCAATTGAGAGAAAGTACCATTCCCACTGATTTGTCATCCAAGCATGAAGTGTGTTTTATGATGAAGTCCACATTTAAAGTGATGGACACGTGTTTGTGGTACCTGGACAGTGACTGTTCTAGACACATGACTGGAGACCGATCTCTCTTCAAGGTTTTTGAGTCTAAAAATGGTGGCAATGTTACTTTTGGTGATGGGAGCAAATCACAGATTAAAGGAAAGGGAATCATCTCTCTACCTGGATTGCCGGACATTGCAAACGTTCTATATGTAGAAGGTCTGAGGGTGAACCTGCTGAGTATAAGTCAGATATGTGATCAAGACTTCATGGTGTTATTCTCCAAGGGAAAGTGTCTTATCAAGAAAGAAACTCATAAGTGGTGTTCGCACTCTTGACAACTATTATGGACTGGTTCCTGATGCTGATATTGTGTGTAATAACATTCGTTTGCCAAATGAAGATTTATGGTATCAACGGATGGGACATGCTAGCTACAAACATCTTTCTATTGTATCTAAGCATGAGTCAGTGTTAGGGATACCAAAACTTAGTAGAATGAGCAATGTGGTATGTGGACCATGCCAGCTAGGAAAACAGACAAAAGCTAAGCATCCTGGCACTCAGACATCAGCTACATCTAGACCATTGGAGCTTCTACATTTAGATCTTATGGGTCCAACTAGAACCGAGTCACTTGGTGGTAAGAGATATATCATGGTTGTAGTAGATGACTTTACTAGGTACACTTGGGTCATTCTTCTATGATCCAAGTCTGATGCTCCTGAGCACATTGAAACTTTGTGTACAAGACTGCAGAATGAAAAGAGTTTGAAAATTGATCGAATTCGAAGTGACTATGGTAGAGAATTCGAGAACTCATATATGGAGTCATTTTGCACAAGATCAGGCATCTCTCAAGAATTCTTTGCTCCTATTACTCCTTAGCAAAATGATGTAGTAGAAAGAAAGAACAGGGTGATTTAGGAGATGGCCAGAGCCATGTTATACAATAAGGATGTGGCTAGAAACTTGTGGGGGGGAAGTCGTTAACACTGCGTGTTATACGGTTAATAGGGTGTATTTTAGACCCGGTACCAAGAAGACTCCATATGAGCTATGGAAAGGAAGGAAGCCTAATGTGAAGTATTTCAAGATCTTTGGAAGTACTTGTTTCATTCTAAAAGATAGGGAGAATGTGGGAAAGTTTGATTCTTGAAGTGATGAAGGAATATTTCTGGGTTATTCCTCTACAAGTAAGGCCTATCGAGTATACAACAAAAGAACCATGAAGGTAATGGAGACAGTGAATGTTGTTATCGATGAGTCTTCAGATTCCAGTTTTGAAAAAGGTATTGAGGAACTAACTAAAAAAATTCTTCCTCCTGAGCCTAAAAGAAATTATTGAACAAGAACCTGCAACTCCTAGTACTCCAGGTACTCCTAGTGTTGTGGAAGATTCTGCAGATATAACCACTTCACTAGATTCTGAATCCCATGAGGAGAAAGGACCTTCCTCCAGGATTAAGATAAATCATCCCCCAGAAGATATTGTGGGAAACTTGAATGAATTCACATTAAGGAAATGTATAGTTGATAAATGTGTTGCTAACTTTGTGTCATATTCTTGTTATCTGTCACAGGTTGAACCCACTAAAGTTAAAGAAGCTCTTCAGGATGAAAGTTGGGTTGAAGCAATGCATGATGAACTGTTTCAGTTTCAGAGGAATGATGTCTGGACTTTGGTACCTAGACCGGAGGGTGAACACATCATCGGTACAAAGTGGATATTCCGCAATAAGACTGATGATGAAGGCAATGTGATCCGCAACAAGGCTCGGTTTATAGCTCAAAGATACTCACAAATGGAAGGAGTAGACTATGATGAAACATTTGCTCCAGTTGCCCATATGGAGTCCATCAGAATTCTCCTTGCTTTGGCTTGCCAATTGAAGTTCAAGCTTTATCAGATGGATGTAAAGACTGTCTTCTTAAATAGGCTGCTTAAAGAAGATGTCTATGTGGCTCAACCAAAAGGATTCATTGATCAACACTTTCCGGATCATGTACTGTATCTCAAGAAGGCACTTTATTGGTTAAAGCAAGCCCCCAAAACTTGGTATGATCGGCTTACACAATACTTGGTGTCACATGGGTTCACAAGAGGAAAGGTTGATCGGACTCTCTTCATCAAAAGAGAAGATGGTGAGTTGATAGTTGCTCAAGTCTATGTTGATGACATCATCATTGGATCAACTAAGGACGAACTTGCTCATGGTTTTTCAAAACTCATGCAGGCCGAGTTTGAGATGAGCATGATTGGAGAGCTGACTCACTTCCTTGGGTTGTAGATTCGTCAACAAGATTTAGGTATATTCCTATCTCAATCTAAATATGCTAAGAATCTTATGAAAAAGTTTGGCTTAGAATCTGCTAGTTTTGTTAAAACCCCTATGCGCTTAAATGTTAAACTCGCTATTGACTTGTTAGGTAAAAGTGTTGATCCTTCTCTATATAGAAGCATGATAGGTAGTCTTCTTTACCTTACTGCTAGTAGACCTAACATTAGTTACTGTGTTGGAGTGTGTGCTAGATATCAGGCTAATCCCAAGGAGTCCCACATGACTGCTTTAAAAAGAATCATAAAGTATGTCAAAACCACTGCTGAGTTTGATGTGTGGTACAGCAAGGACACAAGTGATGTCTTAGCTGGGTACTCTGACGCTGATTGGGCTGGAAATGCTGATGATAGAAAGAGTACTTCAAGGGGTTGTTTCTATGTGGGAAATAATCTTGTCTCTTGGATGAGTAAAAAGCAGAACTCCATCTCATTATCCACTACTGAAATTGAGTACATTGCTGTCGGTAGCTGTTGCACCCAACTCCTATAGATGCAAAAACTCCTCCATGATTATGGTATTTGTCAAGAGCATCTTACTATCTACTGTGACAATACCAATGCCATTAACATCTCTAAGAATCCGGTTCAACATTCTAGAACCAAACACATAGAGATTTGACATCACTTTATTAGGGAGCTTGTCGAAGATGGTACTCTCACTCTTGAGTTTATTCACACCGATAATTAGAAGGCTAACCTGTTTACCAAACCTCTTGATAGTAAACACTTTGAATTCCTTCGTCAAAACATTGATGTTATCTCCATGGGATGATCTTTTTCTCCCCTTTTCTCTCTTCATGCATTTGCATCTAGTTTTATGCTTTGCTTTGTTTAACATGTTTTTGTGTGTTTATTTTTAGTTTTTTCTTATTTTGTTTTTTATATAAATTTTTTTTTTTTTTTTGAAAAATCAGAAAAAAAAATACAAAAACAGTGTGTGTTTTGTGTACATTGGTACTTGTGTACTTTGGATGGCCATTGAAACAAAGTTTTCTAAACTTTGTATCTCTTGTAGCTTAGATGAGCATCTCTATGCACAACTAAGCAAGTGAGCTTTGTGGCTCTTGTTTGTGATGAGTAAGATTGAGTTGTCTCTTATATTTAACACTCGTATCACTTTTTTTGACGAGAATGACTAAAAAATCCTGAGAGAAAGACATTAATAACCATCTCACCACTGTTGCCCGCCAATTATAAAATGACACCTGTATGCTTCGGCATAGTAAAAGTGCAGTGTTAATGACATTTGTATGCTCAGGCATAGCAAAATTGGAATGTCAAATATCATTGGGTATTTCTTTTCTCTCTCTAATATGCTCATGCATGATATGTTTAAAAGAAAAATATGCAAAGAAAGATAAAAAAATGCTTTAAAAATGATTGCAAGCATGTATTTTAGGAGATGTGGGAGTTATAGGATGTACCTTGAAGGTAATAGTCCCCATCAAGCAGTTTTGATTGTGTGTGAGTTAAAGTGATTTTCTCATATCTCAAATCATCATAACATATATACACTTATACAATCTTGCGATATTTTTCACACACAACATGCAATATTCTTTGCTACTCTTGATACATGTGCAGGCACAATGTGATTTGGCCATCACAAGGTTTTACATGTGTTAATGTATGCTCACTAAACTGTCTTAACTTGATTTTTAAAATATAAAATTGGTTAGACTTATTTAGTGTGTGTGTGTGTTTTTGAAATTCATGTGCTTAAAATTTTAATTGAGAGATGATTTTGAGAGATTATTATGTTGATTGGATCATTGGTTGAGTTACATGTTGGATTGCATTCATGGCTGTGTTTTTCACTCTCGAAAAACTGGTTTTAAAGTGGCTCGACACCTCCTTGATACCTCGTCGACACCTTGCTATCTGTCGAGCTTCTCAAGATTTTTCTTATCGCAATCCTGACACCTCCTCGACACTTGGTGGATCGATCGAGAAAGCTCCTGCCTCCTCGATAGCTTCTCGACACCCGGTGGATCGATCGAGCTTCTGTTCTTGGATCTGATGAGTTGTTCCTCGATACCTCAACTATCGACGACCATTTTCTCGATACCTACCTCGATAGCTTCCTCGACACCTCTCGACACCTGCATCTATCGAGCTTTACTGAGGGTCTATATATATCTTTTTCGCGATCTGAATCTCATTTCTTTGATCTCTCTCGATCTGTCTGCACCTGTTCATCTTCCAAACACCACCTCTCTCACTCTAAACCTCTTCCTTTGTGATTTTTCAAGCTTTTTCTTCTCTTGGTAAGTTTCTAATCTCTTATTCTTCATGCATTTCATGTTTTGAAACTTAGGTTTTGGGGTTTTTGAAAAATTTTGGGGTTTTTCAAAATTGTTGAGTTATCTTTGAAATTTTGGGATGGGTTTTCACTTAAATGAGTTTAAAACCTCATACATTGCATCACATTAGCATTATAACAGTATTGACATGCATTTAGATGTGTGCTGCTTGTCTGTGTGCTGATAGGTTTAGATTGGGCTGAGCCCATGATGCAATTTGTTTTGCATGTCACATGTTCATGCATTTCCCATGCATACGTACTTTCTTTTCAATATATTTGATATTATTGATGCTGCTTGGGACTTTTCTAATTTTTTTTCTTTCTCTCCCTCTATTTTTGTTTACGTTAGTCGTGTCTATGGCACCTAAACGTAAATCCACTCCAGCCCGGAACTCTCTTCGTTCCGGTGCTTCTTCATCTTCTAATCCTTCTCCTTCTAACGTTCGATTCCGTGATGATGATGCCTTTAAGGCATTTTCAGAGAACTTCTTTAAACGAGGCATTCATTCGGAACGCCAAGTCGTTCTGTCGGACTTTGCCAACACCGACCTTCCCTCTGTCATTCACAGTAGGGGATAGGAGTCACTGTGTGACGTCCCAGTCACATGTCCTCTCATGCTTATCCAGGAGTTCTACTCCAACATGCACGAGATTTATTGTTCAGTACCTCTCTTCTTCACTCGCGTTCGAGGTACGTGCATTCCTATCACACCGCAACTTGTTGCGGATGTGTTTCGGGTCCCTAGGATAGAGTTTCCTGACTATCCTAGTTGTGAGCGTCTGAGGACTGTGTCGAGGGATGAGCTCATGTCTGCTTTTTGTGAGCGCCTTACTGCTTGGGGTGAACGTCTGTTTACACCATGTCAACCTTTTGCTAAAAGTCCTAGATTCATGAACATGGTGATGACTTTTGTTTTGCATCCACTTTCTCACTATAACTCCATTACAGAGTCTCGTGCTCGATTTTTGTTATCTCTTCTTGAGCATCTTACTATAGATTTTCCTTCTCATTTTATTCTTTCTATTATAGATGTTCATCTAGATTTGGCGTCCCGTGATAAGTTCATCTTTCCTTTCGCTATCACGAGGATCTTACGCCATTTTTCCGTTCCTTTTCCCTCTTCCGACCACTTTACCGTTATGTGTGCCATAGATTACGCTACCGTTAAACGTAGTGAGGCCTAGTTTCAATCGCGGTAGTCGGATTCAGCAGCACCTTCCTCCCGTTCTACACCATCATGTTCTGCTCCATCTGCATCCATTCCTTCTTCTTCGGGCGATGTGACTTTAGGAGACATCATGGCGCAGCTGCAGCGCATGGATGCTTGCCTAGATACATTCTCTACGGAGTTGTATCAGGTGAACTTTCGTGTCGGTCGTATTGCACGACAACAGGCGTCCATGGGTGGTTTTGCTCCTGAGGCTACTCCTTCACCACCTTCTCCCGTGACTTCTGAGTCTAAGGATGATGATGATGATGATGATGGTGATGATGATGATGCTTCCAATGATGCTGATGGAGATGCTAGCTCTACCGATGAGATGTCTACTGGACACTCTACCCTTTGTCACTCGTGACAAAAAGGAGAAGTAGTTTTGGATATGAGAGTAGTCACTTTTAGGAGGAGAGTTAGTTTTTGGATCATTGTGTTAGGGGGAGTGTTGTTTTTCTTTTGAGGGATGTAGTAAGGATATTATGTATTTTTTCTTTTCTTTCTTTCTTAGATACATTGTTCTTGTACATGAGGTCTTGTGACCATTTATAGACATACATTGTACTTATTGTCTCTTCTATGATGTTGATGTATATTTTTCTTTTACCTACCCTTTCATGTGTTGTTTCTTTTCTCTCTTTATACACATGCTTCTTATTATTTGTATGCAATCTATTATTTCTGTTTCACACAAAGATGCTTTGATGAGTTTTGTTTAAAGTGTTTCAGAAATATAGGTTGTCAAAGTCTACTTGTCAACAAGTGAATATGAGTTGACTGATTTATGACTTCTCTCATATGTTCATTTGTTTGTTGTGGTTTTGTCATGGATTACCAAAGGGGGAGATTGTTAGGACATATGTGTTTCACATATTAAGAACAAATGTCATGATTTTATGTAATTGGTTTATCCTTTGACAAAACGCACTTTACTTGTATTTGGGTAGACTTAGGATGTGTTTAAATACTTCAAGAAACCACGTTTCAAGATCAAGTGTTGAATCCTTCAAGTCTGTTCAAAAAATCAAGCAAAGAGTGCAAATTCATTAAAGCTCGACAGTTTCTCGATAGCTGCTCGACACCTCTTATTTGTCAATGTTTAACAATTTCAGAATTCAAATATGATTTTCTTGGGATCCGTGAATATGTCCTTGGGCCTTCTTTTCTCCTAACCCTAGACATATAAAAGAATTGTTTTAAGAGCCGTAAAACGGTACACAAGTTGCACAAGTATTGAGCAAACTCTGTTCAAGCAAATTGTGACGAGAGACAAAGTTCTTGACCTAGTTCATCTCTTTCTCTTGAAGAAGTTGCTGTGTATTTGCACTGTAAGGTTTTGTGACCAAGCATCTTCTTGATCTTCATCGTGTGGATGAACTGAAGAATTTTGCAGCCGACAATCTTCTTAGTTGGTGTTTGAAGTCGCGTACTGGGATCCGCGCAACTAGTTAGTCACGTACTTAGGAGCCGTGCATCAAAAGGGGAAACTGTCACTACAGAATAAGTCTAATTGGGTATTGGGGTAAGGGTTCAACTGTATGTTGGTAAGGTACTTGGGATTCCTTTACTTGTAACCGCTTGTTGTGATAATAGTGGAGTTTCAGGAGTTATGACCTGAAAATCACCTGGTGGAGTTTTTGTCGTTAGGTTTTCCCCATTTGTAAACAAATCACCGTGTTATTTATTTTCCATTGCATAATTAATTTATTGGTGATTTGTTTGTGCTACCACGTGTTTGCATGATAAATTGATTAATTAATAACTTGGCTAATTAATTAATTAATTTCTATCACAAGGGGTCATTCAGTTTGTGGCCTATCACTCTTTGCTTTTAATTACTGTTGTATTGTGATTAAATTATGGCTTAGAGTAATTTGCTTGTTTCGGTATAGATTATACTTATCATTCCGCACATATATTGTTTAAGTATAAGCTTGTGTTGGTATTTTTGAAATTGAGGGTCTAAACATTCACTAGTGTTTTATTAGGGGTGGCAAAATTGGACTCGACCCGTAAACCCAACATAACATGATACGAAATTAGCAGGTTATGGATTGAGCCTTAATGAGTTTGTGTCATAATCAGGTTGACACGGCTGACTTGTTTAATAAACGGGTTGGGTTAGTATTGAACACATAGAACCCGTTTGACCCATCTCACCCATTTAATTACATGACATTTTACCAATATACCCTTCAAACTCTAGGTATATAAACTTATTAGTTGTTGTGATTTTTTTTTTTTTTTGACATATTGTGATTGATTATTTGTGATGAGTTGTTTTTTTGTAAACTTTGAGCACTTTGTTTAGTTTGTATTTTGTCACGAATTGCTAAAGGGGGAGTTTGTTAGGTTCTAAGGAATTAGGAACTAATGTGTTGGAACTTCATTTTGTAATGTTGGCAAACCATGATAAAAATGTTTTAGTCTTATTTTAGATTTGCTCAAAGTATGTTTTTATGTAAAGTTGGAATCGAGTGCTCTGCAGGATTTACTGTGTAAGTTTGCCTGGTTTGATTGATCGAGAATTAGACTCGATCGATCGAAACTCGTGCAGATTGTTTTTCTGCATAATTTTTCCAACTCAGTCCAAGCCCGTTTGACGTGTGGAGTTTCATGTCTTGTCCTAAGTATAAAAGGGAAAACCCTAGCCACGTTTTTAGGTTGCTCTTTATACTGTGTGTGTGAATCTTTTGTGAGATCTAGAGGTGTTTGCCTTTACACATACTTAGGGTTCTCAAGGATCAAGATTATGTCAAGAACTTAATGATCGTTTCAGTTGCTGTTTCAAGAGCTTAAAGATATATAAGCGGGAGTGCTTGTACTTGCTGTGAATTCAAGAAAGAAGTAGTCCGTGGACTCGGAGCTGTCACGTGGTCATGATAGTAAGTTTCCTACTCGAGGTAGCAATAGAATGTTAGTGGTCTAAGTCACTATTGTGTAAACTTCAATTCTTTCATAGTGGATATGTTTTACCTTGAGGATAGCTAGGTTAAATCCTCCCTAGGTTTTTTACTGGTTTGGTTTTCCTGGGTCATCATATCGTTGTGTTCTTTATTTTCTGCACTTTACAATGATATGATATATTTGTGTTAACCTAGATCTGATAATTTGACTAAGTAATCACTTGGCTAATTAACTAGGTTAATCTGATTGTATTTTAAGGGGTCTAAAAACGTACAATTATAACATGTCCTACCAAAAATTTTAAATAAAAAAAATTTGTTGAAATAGTATGTCTCTATATTTATTGTTTAAGATTACACCGCTAAGGATGTTCAAATGATAATTATCAATCACATGGTGCTTGATGTCTTGGTTTGAATAGATGTTTACATATCTTGTGGGTTCAAGTTAGATCAATTGATAAAATCTTTTATTGTTGAATATGAAACCTAGTTTAAATTTTTTTTACAATAAAATTCAAATGTTGCCTTAACTAAATGGTAAGAGCAATTATCATGGAGTAGACTATAATAAATTCAAATCCTATCCTAAAATAAAATAAAAAATAAAAAACAATCTATTTCTTTTCACCACAATTTTGAAATTAATAATTTCACATAAAAATAAAATAATAAGACAGAAGAATAGCATGCATGACCCATGAAGAGTTAGTTCTTACCAAAATTTTAAAACAATTTATTTATTTTTCCAAATCCTGCTTTCTCCATTGTGATTTTATTTTGTGTGACAATACTCTGAGTTGGGATGAATTTTGCATGAAACGAATTGATTCAGCATGCTAATGACATAGCAGTAACCTCAAGCAGGGACAGGCCCACTAAGGGGCAGGGGGGACCATTGCGCCGCGCCCCCCCCCCCCCCCCCCCCCAAAAAAAAACCATTTCTTTGAAAAATTTAAGTGGTATGTTGGTTTTATAGTTAGCCCCTCAAATTTTTGGATTGGTCCAAATAGTCCAAAAAAAAACTAATCATCTAACCCTTTTTTTGGGCCCATGGTCCCTCCATAGTCCAAATACAACACAATAAAAAATTTACAAATCACTAATATCATAATTCAATAATTCATAACCAAAAAAATCTTATAGAAAAAAAAAATCCCCTTACGGTGGTGACAATAATTTATATGACTTTTTAATTGATTTATAAATTATGGAAAAGTCAATTACAATATTTAAATTTTTTTCAAAAGATAAAATGCAAAATTATTTTAGAAGCTAATATTGATGATGTAGCATTACCAACTCTTAATATTAATATCCCAATTTTTTAAAATCCTCAAACAAAGTTTTGAAAACTTCATTAGTATGATTTTCAGTTGCATCCAAAAGTATGAGTTTATCATATTGGTGAGTTGGTCAATGTGATAAAATCAACATATTAATTCCAATTACCCAAAATCTGGAGATCCAAAGTCCTCTTCTTTTTTTATTCTTCTTCTTCGAAAAGGTTAGAATATCATATTGTAACTTTCAATTTTTTTTGTTCATATTATTTCCTTCTTGACTTAAATATTTATGGTAATAAAGTGCAATTATTTTGTCTACCATGATTTTTATTTTTTTAATAGACTATGTCACTTGAAATTTTTTTGGTTCATGCTTTGGCCCCCCCTATATTCAAATCCTAGTTCCGTCCCTGACCTCATGCTAATGGCATGATTGTTTTAATAAATTTTAAAGAACACAAACCATTATTCTCCACCATATTGCAAACACCAGTCACTCATTTTTCAGTATGGACCCTCAGGATTCTCAGTCTTCTGACCCTGCTGCTCATCCTCCAGTGGTATCTTTCTACTCCATATATAAATTCCATGTTAATTATGAAAATAATCTGTCATTTAATTTCCTTTCCTATATTCTTATTTATTATTATTACTTTTTGTACTTGCCTTTTTAATGTTTTAAAGTGTACTTCCACAATCTTATTCTAAAAGATTATAATACATAAAATTGAATTGATTGGTGTTTGGCAGAACATGAATATTAGCCTTCTCTATGCTGGACAACTTTATGCCCAAACAATTCCAACTGCTGCAACAGTTGGTGAAGTAAAGTTACTATTACATGAAAGGTTTGATATCCCATTGGAGAGGGTGGAGCTGCACCTTAATCGTCTTCCGCTATCAGACCCGCTACCAGATGCAATGAATATGCTAGATGTTTATCCTCATCTGAATGGGAAGAATGAGCTCTGCTTGTATAAGAAAATTCATGTTTGGATTAAGACGAGCTCTGATGAACAATATAGCTTATTTGTAAATGAGAAACATAACGTGGGCCGCTTGAAGATGATGCTTAATGCAAAATATGGGTTGGATACCATGAACAAGCAGCTCCAATTTCCAGAAAATCATGTTCTTGACAATGGTGCTCTTCTTTGGATTTACGGAATTCGTGAAGAGAATCAGCTATATCTAAAATGAGTTCCATTGGGGGTTAACTACAATGTTATAATTAATAATATAAATAAATGCATGCGCCAAATGCTTAATTATTAATATAGGAAATTATATCTATTATATCTAGAAAAAAATAAATAAAATTGTATCCGTGCTTGCTTAATGATTGTAATAAGGACTTGTTTTAAGTTTACAAGTCTGGGAAATTTAGTAGCATGTACCAAAGCAATCCAATGAATTTTCCATGAATTTTACTAGGCAGCATATGAAAATCTTGAACAAATATGATTTCAATCATTACCATATATAGCAAGTTTAAACTCATTTCATCTCAGAAAAAAGTTTTAAATTCATTTAGCAATATTGAGTTGGCACATATTAATTTGACCCAAAATTTAGATTAAATGTCAGCTCCAGAAGAAATTAGATACTTGCCGCTAAGCATAAATGAAAGATAGATAAGAATAAGATGTATAGCTCAAATCTTTAGTCTGGTACTAGATGTAGATTTTTTTCCCAAGGAAAATGCCTAATCTATTATTGCACAAAATTAGAATTTGTCTCAAGACTCACCAATCAAACAATATAACTAAACAGAAAAGATCCAAGCATCACATAAAATCCTACCTAATTCAAATATTAAACATTGTCAAAGTTAGGACACAATTATATGCTTGCGCCAATTTGAAAACTATAGAAATATAAATAAATAATAGATAGAGTAATCTATACAATATCTTCATGAATTACGTACACGCAAATATTACTACCAAAACCATAGGTCCGTTGAAAATAATATTATTTTCATATTTGCACCTTATATCTCATATAATATATATGTAATGTATACGGCAAATAAACAAATTGTAATAAAGATCTGGATTCTGGAGCTTGTTTTCATCATAAATGAATAAAATGAAGTAATCTTACAGTTATCAATGTCAAATTCTTTTACTATGACTCAAAATAATAGCTAGAGAACATAATAAAACACATTTGCCTTATAAATAAAGTACATAGTACAACACATTTGCAATGAAAATAATAGAGCATCGTATATTTATTCAAAATAACACACTGAATACTATAACAAAATATCATTCTTATCGACGCATATTTCATTTCTCTTGTTAAATAAATTATAGACCATGAAGTTCACGAGCAGTGTCCTACGAAGCCTTATTAAATGCATTCCCTTTCAAAGGATCCAATTGTCCCTTATTAGTAAAATAATTGGCAAATGGCCACTAAATATCTTTGCATTTCTCTCTTGAACTTCACATTAGATTTTCCCATATTTTATCAACCTCAAAGCTTGCATAAATAAATTAAAGGGAGTATCAAGATTTTATATAAACTATAATTTCAAGTGACATTTGCAAAATCCATCCATCAAAATCCATATATATTAAAATAAATTTCACAATCTTTTCTTTTAAGTTGTTGTTATTCTTGTTCTCCTATATCAAATTCAGAATAACGATAATATAATTATCTTTTAGTGAATAAATAATAGTTTTAGATTGATTCCTCCATTTTCTCTCTCAAAAAGCTCAACTTTTCATTCTCCTTTGACCTTTCAGCAAGGGTAGCTTATTATTATTATTATAAATGATGGAAGCTGATTTTTTTAAAAGCGTAAATGCACTTTTAATCCCTATATTTTGTACTTTTTTCATTTTAGTCCATACATTTTATTTTTACCACTTTTAGTCCTTAAACCAATTAACGTCTAACATTTAAGTCATTTCCGTCACTCAACTAACAGGAAAAGCTGACATGGCTAACGGAACACCTTATTAGCTGACGTGGTGCTAATGTGGCACTGATGTGGCAATTAAAATATTATTAAAATTAAAAAAAAAAACCTTAAATCTAATTTAATTTTAAAAAAAAATATTACTTATCATTATTAATTTTCATAAGAACATTACAACTTGTTCTTCCCAATCAAACCCAGCAACAAGAACTCAAACCCAGATTACAAGAACACAAACCCAGCAACCAATAACTCAAACCCAAATTACAACAACACAAACGAAAAAAGAAAAAAGAAAAACAGAGATCAAACACAAACACAGACCCAGATCACAACACAAATGAAAAAAGAAAAAGAAAAAAAAGAAACAGAGATAAAAAAATGTCTTCTTGTTCTTCATTTAACAGCTTGTTCTTTCCAAATCAAATCCAGCATCCAAGAACTCAAACCCATCACAAGAACACCAAAGAAAAGAAAAAACAAATTATCATCTCTTACTCTTTCATTGATGAACCCGAGTTCTCCCATTCATTCCCAACAAGAACAACTCTCTCGGTCTCAAGATCCAAACAACATGACCACTCAAAATCAAGATCAACTCTCATGGTCTCAAGACCCAAATAGCATGACCCACAAGACAAACCCCAGCAAAACCCAGCAAGACCCAAACAAAATGATCGATCTGACCAATCTGAAGAAGAGCGCCACTGCTTTAGTGGTGGAGGTGGACTCGTTGGGATTTGAAGAAGAGCACCACTGTAAGATCCATCCCTATCCACCAAAACCCCAAGCCGCCACTCCAAAATCACCCTAAGCCAACATCCTTATCTTCTTTGCCTTCGCCCATTACCGTTCACCAACGCCGCCACCCTAGGAAGTAGCTCCCAAACCCACACCTCCCTCTCTAATTCTCTCACCTTCGTCCACTCTCTCTCTTTTCTGTCTAATCTGAAGGGCCAATAAGAGAGGAAAAGAAAGCCCACTCTGTCTCTTCACAATCTAATATGGAGGGTCAATAAGAGAGGTAAAGAGAGAGGGTGAGTTAAAGAGAGAGTATGAACTTAAACCAGTTTGGAGAGAAAAGGCTTGAGACAATTTTGAGTCTATATTGCCAGTGGGTTGGGATTTTGATCTAGGTTTGTGGGGTTTCAAAAGTTTTTTTTTTTTTTGTAATTTTTTGTCTAAAAACTGGTATATTTAATTTTGTGAAAAGAGAGAAGAAGGAATTGACAGAGTCACAAAGTGGGAAGAAGAAGAAAAATAAAGAAGAAAAAGAAACTAGGCACAAACATAACAGATCTAAGATCCACCATTTTTTTGTTTTTAATTATGTTTTTTTGTTTTTTTATAATTTTTAAAATTGATAAATTTATTTTTTAAGGTTAGATGCTGATGTGGAAGCTGACGTGGATGCTAATGTAGCATTTTTAATATTATTTTAATGGACATGTCAGCATTTACTATGCCAACAGTGCACTCGTTTGCCACGTTAGCTTTTGCCATTTGTTGAGTGACGGAAAGGACCTAAATGTCTAGCATTAATTGGTTTAGAGACTAAAAGTAAAAAAAATAAAATGTAGAGACTAAAATGGAAAAAGTGCAAAATGTAGGGATTAACAGTGCATTTACGTCTTTTTTAAAATATACATGGAACACCCATTACATTCTAGCGCCCTCATTTTGCAAAAGCTTTAGCAGCTTTATAGTCTCCATGTTTACAGCTTTTTTTTCCCCCTAGCTCAAGCGAATATTGAAAAAATAAAAAAGAAAAAAAAATAAAAGAAAAAGAAAAAAACCTCACACATTTTGAGTTATCAAAACTATGATCTTTATCTCATTTTTGTGATTACATGGTGTCGGAATATGTGTTTACATTTCAAAAATTGGTCCCAAATAATGTTTTGATGAAGAAGAAATAAATGTATATAATAATGTTTATTCACATATTAAGATAACTATCATATTTCTTGTAAATTTGTAATTAGTAATTTTGAATTTAATTAGAATCTTTAGTTTTATTGATTTGGAAGAATAACACAATACTATAATGAAAAATTATGCATCCAAAAATTTCAATTTATAGAAGTTTTTTTTGAGAAAGCTCAATTTATAGAAGTTAGTTAGCCACTTTGGTATTTAATTTCATGTAGTTTCATTAATTCAATAATTGGATATAGTTTTACATTAATATTCTAAACTAATTAAAATTGTAAGGACTAAATTTAAATTCAAAGATGACATAATGACAAAATAAATATTATACCTAATAACATACGAAGCAACATATGTTTACACATTTATATCTTTCCATTAAAACACTAACTCATGACAAAGTCATGAAATGTAAACATACATTTGAAAAAAAATTCATATCAAGTTTTACATATATGTATATATGATTTTGGGTTTGGAATTGGAATTGGCTTTAATTTTATGGGTTTATTTTTATTGTGAGCTTAATTTGGGTTGGGTTTGATGAAGTGTTTTTATACTTGTTTGATGTGATTTTTTTACTTATTTTGTGTTTCAAGTTTAAGAAAGGATATTGGGGTCGAAATTGTTTAGTTTCATATCAAAAAAATATTATTCTTAAATATTTTCAATAGTGTAGAATTCAACAAGATAATCTCGTTATTAGAGAAGGAGCATATTCCCTTTACTTCAATTTTTCATTAAACGAGATACACCCCACGCATAAGGCACATGAACAAACCCATTGCCAATTACCTCCAAAGGAAATTTTTAATCCACTTTCATAAATAAGTACACATTTTTTTTCCAATTAGAAGAAGGAAGGTTTGCAAACACAAAAAAGTATGTCTTCTATTATTCACCGCTTGCCTCTCCCCTTAACAACATAGAATGGTTTATTTTTCTTTCTTAATTTTAAAATAAAATTCATTTTGACTTATCAAAACTGTGGTCATTATCTCACTATTGCAACCACATAGTGTTGGAATTTGTTTACATTTCAACAATATATTGGCCCCAAATAATATTTTGATGAAGAAAACTATATGTATAAACGTCTATTTATTCATGTACTTATATTTATTCACATTTTAAGATAAACAACATTTGTGTTGTCAATTAATCATCATTACTTTTGAATTTAGTGTATTGAGTTTTATTAATTTTTAAGTGTAACTCAGCAACAACTCAAACGATTATTCATAAAAATAAAAATAAAAAATATAGTTCACAAAAATAAGTTAACCACTAAGGTTTCTAACTTCATGAAGTTTCATTTACAAAAATCTAGTTATGTGATATAGTGTTGCATCAATATTCTAACTAACTAAAACTGAAAGCAGTAGATTCAAATTTAAGGATGACATAATGACAAGATAGATATTAAAGCTATTAACATATGAGTAAAAATATGTTTATACATTTACACCTTCTTCATTAAAACATTATCTCATGTCAAATTCTTGAAATGTATAGATACATCTACTACATTGTCTTTTTTAATTCTTTTTTTTTTTTTTTTTTTTTTTGGTTTCTTACATTTAGAGTAATAAGGTTTAAATTATGAAAGCAGTATTAGAAATTCAACACTGTCGTGATAACACAAAGAAACCGCTGTTGTTTATAATTTTTCTACCGCATGAATTATTTTTAAATTTACATTTTAAACACCAACAATTCTTTTGGATATAATGGTTCTTGTTGCCCAACATTTGATTACTTTAAATATTATATTGCCTATAGCTCAAGGTGATGGCTAGCCACA
This sequence comes from Quercus agrifolia, assembly GCA_029955455.1. Classification (NCBI taxonomy): domain Eukaryota; kingdom Viridiplantae; phylum Streptophyta; class Magnoliopsida; order Fagales; family Fagaceae; genus Quercus; species Quercus agrifolia. The sequence continues at coordinate 75,084,046 of JARQAD010000002.1, forward strand.
CAAACCATAGTTATAAAAACATTACCAAACCACCGGTTGCAACACTAAAACTGTGAACCAAACATTATCCGGAATGGTTTGATGTAAAATATCAAATATACAATGACATATTATCAAACTAGGTAAACCGACAGATTGCACAGGTTAATTTTTTTAACCCGCGGATAAAACCAAAAAAATACCTTGTGTATTTACTAAACTACTGAAGATTGAAAAGATAATCCGATAAAGACATGAAGTGATAAAGACTAAAATACTAAAGAGATAAAGTAAGAGTTAATCCATGAGATGAGAGATGAGATTAAAGAGATTAAGAGATAGTGATGAGACCAAAAGAGATAAAGAGATAGTGATAAAATTATAGATGCAGGTGATAAAGTGATGAACTTTAAAAAAAAAAAAAAATAGAGACAAAAATGGAAGAATTTCTACACTAAAAGAGTCAAAATTTGTAATACTAAAATGTTAGAAAGCAATCCTATGGCCTACTCCAACATCTCACAAATGTACACTAAAAGAGTAAAAAAATTTCATACTAAAAAGTTAGAAAGTAATCTTACGGCCTACTCCAACATCTCACAAATGTGTAATCTTTAGGGATTAATGATTATACTAAAATTTTATTTTGAATTTCTATGAGATATGTTGTTTCAAGACTTTGGGATTATATAACTTAGTTATTGGATGATTTATGTGAATGATGTGTTTTTTTTTTTTTTTTTTTTTTTTTCTCTAATTTTAATCTAAGTATTTATATGTGTGAAGTTCCCTCCTAGAGACTTGAACTCCGATCCTTACCCTCCCCCCAAACACCTCACAAGCATTTATACTTGAGGAGTGACCATCATATCAAGAGTGTGCAGTGGTAGAAGTATTTCTTTGTTTTTCGCAATTAATATTTTGTTGCCAATATAAAGAATGCTTGCAATGATTGCAATGTGAAAAAACGTATGTCTGTTTATAAGAATTTGAAAGGATATATTCAAAACCTAAAACTAATTAATTATGTCCCCCGAAGTGAAGTATTATCATGTTAATCTAAGTACCATAAATCACTCCCAAATTGTTCATTTGAGGTATTGTGATTACGTGGAATCGAGGAGGTGGGAAACAACCAGAAGACTATTCCTTTTTAAATTTTTTTGGGTGAAAATGTGGTATGGACTCCACACCTATTTCAATGGACAAGGGGAACGATTAGTTTTTTTTTTTTTTTTCTTTTTGTAATTAATAATGTGCATGAAATATAAATAATAAATTACTCTCATATCTACATATTTAGTCTTACTTTTATGCTATTTTGTGATTGATTATAAGTTATCCTTGTCTTATAGATATTAAGGGCTATTTAGGTGGACATGCTACATGATGGGCCAATTTGAGAGATTCAGCTCTGGCATATGTGAAGCAATGTGAACTAGTGAAGCTTGAAGTGGAGTAAATAAGAAGAAAAAAATCACAAAGGAAAATAATAAGAAGTGAGCTCCAAGATGCATACGTGAAAGCAAAGGAAAAAAAAAAAAAGAATAGAAATCTACAGGGCTTGAAGGTCCTAATTTGATGGTTTTTTTTTTTTTTTTTTTAAGAAACAGTAATACTTATTAGAACACACACAAAATTTATAAATAGAGTTTTTTAAATAGACTTATAATATATTATAAGCTTTTAAGGTCAATGTGTTGTGTGAATGCGAGGAGCAAACAACGCAATAGTAAACAAGGCCAAAGCCGCCAAACTGAGTTGAATTGGGTGTGCGTCTGTCACTGTCAAGCGGTTTGTGGTGATCATAAATAGAAGAGCAAAACAGAAAAATAGGTGTAGTAGGGCCAGAGCGTAGGTAGCCAGCCGCATGTGGCTTCCTTTGTTGCTTTTTTCTAACCGTGACTTCTTTCTTTTATTCTAGTTTTATTTTATTTGTCTAGTTTAATGTTTAGTATTTTATTTTTGTGCTTTATTTCAATTACTATGAGTAGCTAAATTTTCAATTAAGGTTGAGGATGAAACTTTGTTAAGGAATATCAATATTATTTATGTGATTTAATTTTTTTCCATTGCAGTTGTTCTTTATTGATTTAATTTGTTCTTACTTCATATAAGTTGACTAATATAGAATTCTAAATATGAGTTCAATCATGTTTTTCTCATGATTTAGGATTTATCTTAATTAATTAAATGCTTGGTTTATTATTTTTTGATTTTAAAATTCGATATATTGTGTGATTTTTTTGTCAATGGATACAATTTGCTAGGGTCATATTTTTTATGTAATTAGCTAATCCTTTGTCAAAATACACTTTACTTATAACTTGGTAGATCTAAGTTGGGTTTAATATATCAAGAAATATGTTGTTCAAACATATCAAGTGTTAGTATTAAAGACATGAAGATTGATCCAAGAAACAAGTGAAGAAAAGCTCTTTTATTAAAGCTCGACCCATAGCTTGACAGATAGCTACTATCGAGACTAAATGGGAAGTTAGACACAAGCTCAATCTATCGAGAATTATGATTTCAGAATTCCAAATCTGAAATTCAATCTAGGTTGATGTATTTGTTTAGGGTTTCTTTTCTTACAACCCTAAACATATATAAGACTTATTTTAAGAGCCATCACAAATGGATATAGAGACCAAGAGTTTAATTTTCTCTGTGAGAAGCTACTGCATTTATATAGGGTTTTGTAATCAAATGCTTCCTGATGTTCATTGTTGATGAAGTGAAAAACTTTGCAACCAACAACAATCATTCAAGTTGCTGTAGTTAATCACATACTGGGATTCATGCAAAGGAAAGAAGACTACTACAAGATCAAGTCCAATTAGGTATTGGAGCGAAGGTTTAACTGGAAGTTGATATTTTGAGATAGGTCAGGGTAGTGATAAGATTCCCCATACTTATAACCACTTGATTATTGATGAGTGGATTATTGAAAGTGGTGATCTTAAATTCACCTGGTGAGGTTTTTGCCTTTTAAATGGTTTCCTCCATTTTTCAACAAATCACTTTGTCAATTTAATTTCCACTGCATTTAGTTTATTTTGTGATTTATTTGTATTTCCACGATTCGCATGTAATGGACCTAACTAATCAACTTGGGTAATTGCATTAATTAAACACGGTCAATCTATCTTAACCCAACACAATTGATGATTTGATTTTTAAAATTGAATATCTCTTGTGATTTGTTTGTCAATGGATATAATTAATGATTTTATTTTATACTTAGAAAGCAAAGAAAAGCATGCTTTAGATTTTTAAAATAGATGATTTAATGAGAATATTTTTCATGATAGCAAGACTAATTTCTAGATTATTATGTAGTCGTTTGGAAAAATTAATGATAATGAATATATACTGATATGAATTAAGAATGCAGATTCCAAAACCTTAATTCATTTCTCCTTATTGTTTAATCTTTTTACTACTTTATATCACATCTTTGCTTTATTTAATTATTTGCTTATCTTTATTTAATCTCAAAACAATCAATTTTTATTAAACTAGATTGTGATTAATTTGGTTAAGGTTTAATTAATTCTACTACGCTCATGAAAGTTCCAGTGGGTTTGACCTCGTTCTTGTCAAACTATATTTAGGTACGGTTCGTACACTTACAAGTACTTTAAAATTCCACAACAATTAATGTTTTTCAGTTTTTTTAAATTAAGAAATTTGAAATAAATAAATAAAAAATCCAAAACAGCGTCATTTTGGTTGTAGACGACAGCACTTAACAGAAATCTAACGGAGAACTAAATTGACTATATTTGAAACTTAGAGGACAAAAATGACAAAACTGAAATTTAAAGGACTTAAATGACAAAATGTGAAACTTAATAGGTCAGTTTTGCATTTTGGCCTAATTATTAATAACAATAGATTTAAAACATGTAATTAAATAAAAACTATTACAAATTAAATATTTGTGAATTCACTAAAAACTATTTTGAGAATGATTACACCCAGTTCAGAAAGATTTTATAATGATTACACCTAGTTCCAATTAAAATCACCATTTTCATCATTAATTGGTCATTTAAATTCTGTTTCACTCTTTTTCGATAACTATAAGATATCTTTTTTGTGGGATGCAAGAGAAATTAATATTCCCCTGAGAACATTTTTTCCCCCGAGTGCTCAAGGTCAGTAACAAAGCATATTCTAGCAACCAAGGATTCGTAACTTTAAAAACTAACAATCTGAAAAATTGCTGATTTTTTTTTCTATCTTAGCCATATCATTACAGCCTTTTGGTAACTCCTCGAAGACCTACATGCAAAACCGTGTTAACGTGATCACATTTTAATTTTTATTTATCATAAACTCAACCAAGGAAAAGAACAAACCTGCAAAAGGCTATGAAAATTCTCTCATGTAGGCTTCCAAGTTCCAACTATATAAGTTTTACTAGATATATATACGTGCAAAAAATAAGTTAATTATCTTATGAACAAATTCAATAATAAAAAAAAAAATTAGCTCATGAATAAGTTTGAGTTTATTCAACAAAAAAATGAACTAAGTTTGAATATGTAATTTAGTTTGTTGATGAGATCAATTTCGGTTTCTATTCAATAAAAAAAACTTAATTAATTAAACACAATCATGAACGTTTAATACTTCAGCTCAGTTCATGTCATTTACAGCCCTAACGACAAATGGTACCATTACAAAGGAGTATCACGTAGTTGGCATGTGCCACTAACATATTTTTACCAATCACAACTCGTCATGTGGTGAGTTGTGGCACAAAGTTGTACCAAAAATTGTGTCTCTAGCGTAATTCAAAACAAAAGTAGGAGCTTGCAGTGCATCTAGCTTGGCTAATATATCCGAGCATTTATTTGCTTTGTAATACACATATATAATCCACCCTGAACATAGTGAATCTCCTCAAGAGGCTCATGCAGCCAAAAAGAAGTGGGTTCCAAAGAATTGATTCCAACAGTAGGTTGCACATGCCAATTTTCACCCCATTCCAAAGCTAAGTTAAACCCATATATATCCCACAAAGTCCAACCAGCCCAGAATTCCTAAACGAGGAACCATTGGTATCTATTGAATTTTTAACTCATCCCTTTGAAGGTTTGATTCATCAGTATTGAGTTTTACACAGCACAATCTCTAATTGTTCTTTATAAACCCCTTAGAAAGCACCTGCTGCTGTTGTTATCCTGGCATGCATCTCAAAACTCTTAGGATAAAGAACTGCCTACTGTCTTTGTTATGTCACAATTTTCTTTACCCCTGCCAAATGTTACTAGAAGTTTAGGTTTTCCACAAGAATCGCTAGCTCAAGGTTACTACGAGCAAATACAATGAATACACAGGAGATTCACAGAGAATTTTGATAATTGGCTTATGACATGATTTTAAAATTGAGGATCATCAACATAGAGCCTAGCTGTGAAGAAAATTTTGAAGTGGTTAAAAAATATGAAGACTTAAACAAGTTGAAGAATTGAATCTTGAGGATAATATTTCTCAAGAAATTGATGAAGACAGTGATTCTTTTGTGCATTAATTCTTCTTTATCAATCTAACCTAACAAAAAAGTTCCACCCGTAAGTTTGAATAAATGTCTACATCTTGTTAGTTTTTTTAGTTAGTTCAGTCAGTAAACTCTATGTATGGTTGATTGTGTAAGGTTGAATTTTATTAACCATCTTGTTAGCTTTATTCCGTGCCAAATTTTCTTGTATTTTAGCAATTAGTAACCCTGTATTTAGGTAGAAATCATGTAAGGGTAGTGTGTAAGAGAGTGTGAAGAAATGCTCAAGATTGTGCAAGGATGTAGAGACTCGCGGTTGGACTCGCGGGTGACTCGCAACTGGCAAGCCGCCAAAGTTGGCATACGCTTGAAGCATGCAGGGGAGCTGAAGAGTCATGTCAGCTGTTGCACTACAGGACATAAGTCCCAAGCTGGCCAGGCCATTAGCTCGCAGCTTGAACTCGCGACTCAGCCCAGTCGCGAGGCCAAGTCGCCAGATCACCCTATTTGGGAAAAACTGGATTGATTCATCCATAATCTTCACATAGAGACTCTTCAAATTCCTCTACTCTCTTCCTCTCCATTGTTAAATCCTTGAAAGGTACATTACTAAAACATTTTCTCACCATACCCATATCTGTGAGAAGGCTGTTTGGTGCTTTGGGAAGCAGTTAAGAAGGGATCAATTTCATATTGGTAGATGCTATGGTCAAGTAGCGGAATCTGGTAAGCTAAAGAAGAAATAGGTTCTGCGGAACCTCGTTGAAGTAGGAGCTTGGAGGACTTAGGTATATTGGATAAATTAGGCTTGGAGGGTCTTCTGCTGTTCATGTATCCCAACTTCATTCTTTAGTGGATTATTTACCGCTTGGAGAACGGCGGAGAGGTTTTATGCCGAGAGCTTTGGTTTCCTCTTCGATAACACATCGAGTGTTGTCCTTATGTTTGCATCTCTCTTCCCTTAATCTTTGCCATTTAATTTCTGTTGTGGATGTGATTTTATTTGGTTTAGATTGTTTATCAATTCTGTGTTAAGCTTGTGTTCATATTCCGCACATTAATTGTTTGACATTAAACTTGAATTGATAATTTATAAATTGGGGGTCTAAATGTTCATAGTGTTTTATACACTAATTGAACTTTCAAATTGGTTGTTGAATAAGTCAAGAAAGTACTTAGTTTGAAGTCCATTTCACACAAAAAATAATTAATATCTTGACCTAATGGAAAGAAAATTCATAATGAAATAAACATAATAAATTAAAATCAAATCCTAACTAAAAAGAAAAACATTTTGCAAGCTTGACTTAGGTGGCTGGCATGACAAAATAAATTTACAAAAGCAATCAATTGGGCCCAGTATAGAAAGGTGAGTATTATTTTTGGCTAGGACTAGTTTGAACTGTTGAACTAGAAATATGCCCTACTCTGCAACTATTTTAAAGCTGAACAAAGAAATTATTCTTATTGCATCAAAAAAAAAATTATTCTTACACAAGAAAAGGAAAAATAATAAAAATTTCTCAACCAAGTGACAAAATTATTATAATCTTGAAACTTTTTTTTGTTGCTTTATTCATGCCAAATTGCCAATTTTGCATGGTTTTGAAATTGCTTAGTGCTCATAAAAATAGGCAGAATAATAGCATGATCAATGAATATGGAAATTCTTTTATTTTATTTTATTTTTTCCATACTGCTATCTCCATTATGATTTTATTGTGTGTGACAATATTATGAGTTGGGATGAATATTTTGCATGTAGCAAATTTGTTCAACATGCAAACATTGCAGCAACTTCATCCTAATGGCATGATTATTCTTAATAAAATTAGAGAACACAAATCATTATTCTCCACACATTTTTCTCCTTGCCACGCAATATGGACCCTGAGGGTAGCAGCAGTATGGACCCTGAGGGTAGCAGTAAGGACCCTCAGGATAGTAGTCCTCAGACTTCTGACTCTTCTGACGCTGATGTTTATCCTCCAGTGGTATTTTTCTACTCCATAACTTCCACGTTAATTGTGAAAATAATCCATGGCAGTTAATTTCCTCTCTTATTTATTTATTTTATTGTTATTATTACTTTGCTTTTTTCATGTTGTAAAGTGTACTTCCACAATCTTATTCTTCTGAATAAGATAATACATAAAATTGAATTGATTGGTGTTTGGCAGAACATGAATATCATCCTTCTCTATGCTGGTAAACCTTATGTCCAAAAAATTCCAACTGATGCAACTGTTGGTTTCGTAAGGGTGCTCTTACATGAAAGGTTTGGCATCCCATTGGAGAGGGTGGAGCTGCACCTTAATCGTCTTCCACTACCACCATTGCCGATACCGGATGAAACGAATATGCTAGATGTTTATCCTCATTTGGAGGAGGGGAAGCATGAATTCCGTATGTACAAGAAAATTGAGATTTGGATTAAGATAATAAGCTCTGGTGAACGATATAGGTTACTTGTGAATGAGAATCTTGCAGTGAGCTTCTTGTATGCAATACTCGCTTCAAATAGGATTGATATTAAGAACAAGTTGCTTTACTTTCCAGAAAATCAGCCTGTTGATAATAGTTTGCTTCTTTGGGGTTGTGGAATTCGTGAAGGCTCTGAGCTATATCTAAAATGAGTTCCAATAGGGTTAACTATGATATTATAATATTATGTTACCATAAATAAATGCATCCCTAGTCCTTAATTATTAATATAGGAAATAATATTTACTAATATAAATTTTAAAAAATGCATCTGTGCATCGCTTAATTGATTGTAATAAAGACTTGTTTAAGTTTACAAGTCCAAGCTTGGGAAATTGAATGTAGTAAAGCAATCCAATCCAATCCAATGAATTTTCATGAATTTTATTTTATGTAGTAGTATATGGAAATCTTGAACAGTATGGTTTCAATCATTACCATATATAGCAACTTTAAGTTTTAAACTCATTTGGGCTCTTCTAATTCATTTTGATTTAATTATTTTTTTATTATTTTTAGCAACATTGGGTTGGTACATATATATTCGACCCAAAATTATATCAAGTGTCAGCTCTAAAGAACCAAGAGCTTCTGGTGCTGCTGTTGTTTGTGGAACTTTGCATATGTTTCATATGTTCAAAAAGCTTTTATAATGATTACCTCTAGTTCCAACTAAAATAATCACCTTCAACATTTATCAAAATGTGATTTGTTCATTTAAGTTCCGTTTCTTTCTTTTTTGGTAAATTAGTGGATATATTTTCGTGGGATTCAAAGGGAAATATTCCCCTAAAGAACACTTTTTCCCAAGTTCTAAAGTCAGTAACAAAGCACATTCTAGAAACCAAGGATTTGTAATTTGAAAACTACAAAATGAAAATTTTCTGAATTGTTTCGATCGTAGTCATATCATGACAACCAGAGTAGTGACAAAGAAAGAAATTAGCCAAAAAAAAAAAGGAAATGGGTGAAAAACTCGTAGTTATTAATAAATTGATCTAATATGGTTCAAAAATAAAATAAAAAAATTTGTAACCTTTATTGGTCAGTTTTAGTGACACAACTCATAATAAACGCTAAGAAAAACCACCAAGAGAAGCAGAGAGTGCATGTTTGCTTGTAATGAAACTCATTATCTAGGACCGTAGCATGGGGCTGATATCCCCTGTAGCAGGCCATGAGCCCAGCAGAATAGTTGCCATTGGCAACTCCTCGAAGACCCACATGCAAAACCATGTTTAAGTGATCACATTTTTATTTACATAAACTCATCCATGGAAAATAACAGATCTTGCTATGAAAGATTCCCTGGTAGGCTTCCAATTTCCAAAAACGTGACCGTATATGTGAAAAGATTAAATTAATCAAGTAGTTTAGTGAACAAATTCTCCACACAAAAAAAAAAAAAAATAAAATAAAATAAATACCAAACTTTTATCATATAATTTAGTTTAGTAATGAGCTTGAAGTCAACTCATGTATAAAATAAAATTAAATGAACAATCCAAACTTTTAATACTCTATTTGGGTCAGGTCATTTACAGCCCTCTAAAGACAAATAGTACAGTTACAAAGGAGCTTTGACAAGAAGGCTATCAGGCATCCACCATAGAAAGTGGATCCATCAGTATAGAGTTTCACCCCGTACAATCTCTAATGGCTCTTGAAAAATCCCTTGGTGTCTTAGACAGAGCATCTGCCGTTGTTAACAATGAACACATGAGCTACACACCCGAGTGGGCTTCATGTTAACCTGAAATGCATCTCTAGACTCTTGGAGGCCGCCCTTTGGTAAAAGGAGTACCTACTTTCTTGGTTTATTTCATTGTCTTCAATGCAGGTTACCACCAGCAGGTTCAATGAATAAACAGAAGATTCACAGACAACGTTGATAATTGACTTATGACATGATTTGAAGTTGTGGAAAGGCAAGCCTTATCAAAATAATTACAAATCTAGCAAAAATTTTCCACCATAAACACTGTACAAATGTCAATTTAGTAAACATAACTAGCAAAAACAATATCAATACCCTGTAACAGATAATTAGAAGAAGAAGCTGAAGAGTGGTTGATATATTCTTTATAGTACAGCCGTACAGGTGTTTGCAGTTCTAAGGTCATAGCTGGGAGAACTTGTTAATTTCGGATTGGAAATTCATGACATCACTGTACAATATGCAATGTGTCCCTCTTGTGATGTATTGAAATGATTAACAATCAATTTTTTTTTTTTTTTTTTTTGGAAAGTAACAAAATTTTATTGAAAGAGAAAATGATTGAAAAAGAAGAATGCACAAAAGAATACAGCCTATGTATAAACATATGTGGATCATGGGCTCGGGCCTGATGGATTGTGAGCTTCTATACCGACGTGCCGAATACCAGAAACAAGCTCCTGGATCTGTTTTTCTAGCCTATCAACTTCACTTCCTAAAGCTGTGACCACCTCCTCACCTGCAATGAAAACTCAATTTTTTAACAGGTGACAACTCAAGACAAAAAAAGAAAAAAGACGTGCTGTGATGACAACTTATTAAAAAAGTACATTCCTCACTACAATGCTTACCATAATTAGCCATGACCTTGAGCAATGCAGTATTATCCCCCTTCGCCGCTTCACGAAACTGTGTATCATCAAGTCCAGTCAGAAATGTTCAAAAAAAAAAAATAGTCCAGTCAGAAATGCACCAGGGATGGAAATTTTCTGGTGAATTTGTTTATACCCCCAGAGAAGAAAACAAAAAGGGAGGGGGGGTGTCCTTGTCCCATAACTTAGTGCACATAAAAACAGACAAAATAATAGTGTGGTCCATGAAGACTTAGGTTTTAATTACCACAATTTATAAAAAATAAAATAAAATAAAATAAATCAAGGGGAATTCTTTTATTTTATTTTATTTTTCTATCCCTCTATCTCCATTATGATTTTTTTGTGTGTGACAATATTATGAGTCATGGGATGAATATTTTGCATGTAACGAATTTGTTCAACATGCTAATGAAATTGCAGCAACTTCATCCTAATGGCATGATTATTTTTAATACAATTAAAGAACACAAATCATTATTCTCCACCATATTGCAAACACCAATTAATTTCTCACTTTTCTCCTTACCCCACGCAGTATGGACCCTCAGGGTAGCAGTACGGACCCTCAGGGTAGCAGTATGGACTCTAGTAGTCCAGTGGATTCTAACTCTACTGACCCTAACGTTTATCCTCCAGCGGTATTTTTCTACTTCCACGTTACTTATGAAAATATATATAATCTATGGAAGTTAATTTCCTTTCTTATTTTTTTTTTTTTATTATTGTTACTTTGCTTCTTCTTTTTTTTCATGTTGTAAAGTGTACTTCCACAATCTTATTCTTCTAAATAAGTTAATACATTATATTGAACTGATTGGTGTTTGCAGAACATGAATATCACCCTTCTCTATGCTGGTAAACCTTATGTCCAAAAAATTCCAACTGATGCAACAGTTGGTTTCGTTAGGGAACTCTTACATGAAAGGTTTTCCATCCCATTAGAGAGGGTGGAGCTGCACATTAATCTTCTTCCACTTCCACTACAGCCGTTTCCGGATGAAATGAATATGCTAGATGTTTATCCTTTTTTGGAAGGGAAGCATGAATTCCGTTTGTACAGGAAAATTGAGATTTGGATTAAGATAGTAAGCTCTGGTGAACGATATGGGTTACTTGTGAATGAGAATCTTACGGCAGCCTTCTTGTACGCAATACTCACTTCAAATGGAATTGATATTAAGCACAAGTTGCTTTACTATCCAGAAAATCAACCTATTGATGATAGTTTGCTTCTTTGGGGTTGCGGAATTCGTGAAGGTTCTGAGCTATATCTAAAATGAGTTCCATTAGGGATTAACTATGATATTATAATATTATATTACCATAAATAAATGCACCCTAGTGCATAATTATTAATATAGGAAATAATATTTGCTTATATAAATAAATAAAATGCATTTGTGCATTGCTTAATTGGTTGTAATAAAGACTTTTTCAAGTTTACGAGTCCAAGTTTGGGAAATTGAACGTAGTAAAGCAAGCAAATCCAATGAATTTTCCATGAATTTTATTTTATGTAGTAGCATGTGGAAATCTTGAACAAGTATGATTTCAATCGTTACCATATATAGAAACTTTAAGTTTTAAACTCATTTAGCAATATTGAGTTGGCACATATAAATTCGAACCAAATTTATATCAAGTGACAGCTCTAGAAGAATAAATATACTTGTCCTTAAAGCATAAAAGAATGAGATGCAAAATAACTAATAAAACGTATAGATCAAATTATCGATCTAGTACTCATGTAGCTTTTCTCCTGGGAAAATGACTAACCTATTATTGCACACAATCAGAGTTAGTCTCAAGACTCACCAATCAAAAAATGTAACTAAATCGGTCTAGACAAAACCCCTGCTCCTGATAATTTGAGTCAAAAAGTGAAAAATCACTATTCACTTTTTACTGTTCACAGATTACTGTTCATTGAATATTATTTTTTACTGTTCCCACTATTGTATTACTACTGGCCCATACAAATGATGAAGTTTTTGAAAAATAAGATTCTTCTTCATTTTGGTCACCTCATGCTTTCTTTTGGCACATTTGGCTCTTTTAAATTGAAGAACCAAATAAAACCCTTGCTCCTAATGATTTGAGTCAAAAAGTGAAAAATCACTATTCACTTTACCCAGTAATGAAAAATTGAAGTTTAAAACCTCTCGACTAAAACCCTTGAGATTGTTAAGAAAATGCTTTTTGATTTAAAAGTTAAAACTGAAGGTTTAGTAGAGTAAAAAACAATGTTAACTTAGGAGTTGCCACTTGAAACTCCTTTTAGCCTTAAATCAGGTTTTTCAAAATTCTTTTGTAAAAATTCATTGAAATCTTGATCTCTTTTTGAAATACTTTCAAATCCAACAAAGGAATGTCTTCCTTCATTGATCCTCAATGGTTGATTGTTCTGAAAACTTATTTTAACAGTACCATCAAGATATTGTTGAATATTAGTGAAATCTAATTCATCAAAAGCAGGTTTAGCAAGAGGAGATTCTTGTTCCAACAACCATTCATTGGGAAGCTTAACATCTTGCCATTGAATCATTTTTGGAACTTGAATTTTTGCATCAGAAGTTGAACATTGAATTAACATGGTTTTACCACTAGGTTCTCTATTTATCCTAGCGCCAAGATTCAATTGAGTACCTAAAAGTCTATAATAAATGCGATAAATCAAAGCAAAAGGCTTACTGCCTTTTTCCATGTGATAACCAGATGAAGCAATATTCAAAGTTAAAGCTTTAACAGTATTAGGATCATCCAAAGCAAGAGTAAAATAGCCTTATTAAGTGCATCTCCTTCCTCCTCATGATTCAGAGCCCCTCAAGAGAGAACAAAAGAAAATGAAGGTGATAGCTGCATAGTTTCTGTCCTTTGTTTGGGAACGATGAAGACCACGCCTTCATCTGATGACTTGAATTTAGGACATACTTGGAACTGTTGGAGCTGAAGCTGACGACGATAAGATCAAGCTGCTCTAGTCTGAATTCAAGGATAAAGATAAACTGAGCTTATTGCATCTAGAAGAGAGAAATTGGCATATTTGCCTTCTTCTGGTGTTGCTGTTGTTTATGGAATTTCATATGTTCAAAAAGCTTTTATAATGACTACCTCTAGTTCTAATTAAAATCATCACCTTCAATATTAATCACAATGTAATTGTTCATTTAAATTTTGTTTCCCTATTTTTTAGTAAATTATTGGATATATTTTTGTGGGATTTAAAGGGAAATATTCTCCTAAATATATTTTTGTGGGATTTAAAGGGAAACATTTTTTTAATTTCCCAAGTTCTAGAAACCAAGGATTTGTAACTTAAGAAACTAACAAATTGAAACTTTGCTGAATTGCTTCGATCCTAGCCATATCATTACAGCCAGAGTAGTGTCAAAGAAAGAAATTGGCAACAATATATATATATATATATATATAGAAGGGTTAATAAACAAAAATTTGTAAATTCCAAGTCACCGTTATTTGTTAGTTTTATTGACACAACTCATAATAAAAGCAAAGAAAAACCACCACGAGAGAGAGAGAGCATGTTTGCTTGTACTGAAACTCAATGATCTAGGACCGAAGCATGGGCTTATATCCCCTGTAGCAGGCCATGAGTCCACATGCAAAACCATGTTTACGCGATCACATTTTTATTTACTTGAACTCAACCATGGAAAATAACAGATCTTGCTATGAAAGATTCCCTAGTAGGCTTCCAATTTCCAACAATGCGACTGTGTACATAAAAAGAATAAGTTAATTATGTAGTTTGTGAACAAATTCTTAAAAAAAAATAATAATAATAAAAAAAAAAAAACTTGAACACGTAATTTAGTTTAGTAATGAGCTTGACTCAACTCCTATTCAAAACAAAATTAAATGAACAATCCAAGCTTTCACTCAATTCTGTTCAAGTCAGGTTGTTTACAGCCCTCTAAAGACAAATGGTACAGTTACAAAGGAGATTTGGCAAGAGGGCTAGGTGGAATGGTGGATCCATCAGTACAGAAGTTTACCCTGCAAAATCTCTAATTGCTCTTGAAATGCCCTATAGTGTCTTAGACACAGCATCTGCCGTTGTTATCAATGAACACATGAGCTACATAGCCAACTGTTAAACTGGCTTGCATCTCTAGACTCTTGGACACCGTCCTTTGGTAAATGGAGTGCCTACAGTCTTGGTTTATTTCAGAGTCTTCGATGCAGGTTACCGCAAGCAAGTTCAATGAATAAACCGGAGATTCACAGAAAATGTTGATAATTGACTTATGACTTGATTTTAAGTTGTGGAAAGGCAAGACTTATCAAAATAATTACAAATCTAGCAAAACTTTTCCACCATAAACACTGTACAAATGTCAATTTAGTAAACATAACTAAGCAAAAACATTATCAATACCCCATTATATATAAAAGAAGAAGAGTGGTTGATATATTCTTTATTGTACAGCCGTACAAGTGTTTTGCATTTCTAACTTCTAAGGTCACAGGCTGGGATAACTTGTTGATTTCCAATTAGAAATTCATGATATCACTGTACAACTTGCAATTTGTCCCTCTTGTGATGCATTAAAATGATAAGCAATCATTTTTTTTAAGTAACAAAATTTTATTGAATGAGAAAATGATTGACAATCATAGGTTAGATTGATAAAAAAGAATGCACAAAAGAAATACAGCCTATGTATAAACATATGTGGATCATGGGCTCGGGCCTGATGGATTGTGAGCTTCTATATCCACATGCCGAATACCAGGAACAAGCTCCTGGATCTCCTTTTCTAGCCTATCAACTTCACTTCCTAAAGCAGTGACCACCTCCTCACCTGCAATGAAAACTCAATTTTTTAACAGGTGACAACTCAGGTAAAAAAAAAAAAAGACGTGTTGAGACAAATTATTAAAAAAGAACATTCCTCACTACAATGCTTACCATAATTCGCCATGACCTTGAGCAGTGCAGTATTTTCCTCCTTTGCCGCTTCACGAAACTGTGTATCATCAAATCCAGTCAGAAATGTTCATTAAGAAAAAAACAGTCAGAAATGCACCACACATGCACCAGGGATGGAAATTTCCTCGTGAATATGATTATACCCCTAGAGAGGGGGAAAAAAAAAGTGGACGGTGGGGAGGGATCCTTGCTCAAAAGTTAGGTAGACAATTTCCACCATTAATGACAACATATTACTCGTGTAAGGGGAATCTGTTAACATGCATTATTCTTCAAAGTAACTAAAATGAACCACTACGCAATAGGAACATACATGAGGTGCATGATCACTAGGCAAAAATATCCAACAATGTTTACTTCACAAGTCTAGAGTCTAGACCATGAAAGGCATACATCATAGATAGCATTCCTTCTTCTATTGTTATCCCATAGTTCTTGATGCAGCCAGCTTGTTAGGAATGAAAAGCTGAGAAGGCAGACTCCTTTGATGGAAAACTTATTTTATTTGTATCCACTGTTTTACAGCAAAAGTGCTTATGTATGCATTATTGTGATTTTTCAAAGATGTCACAGTATTCACAGTATGCATGAAGTATCTCCTATACATGCATGTCTAGATATTGCATGAGAACTTGTTCGTTTTGACAATGTTCTAAAGTATCTCCTTGGCAGTTGCAACTTGCAAGTAAGAATCTCTAAGCAACAAAGGAGACAATGGAAGACATCCCTCTACATTTTTTTCTTCTTTTTTGTTTTTGTGTGCGCGCTACAGTAGTCCTAATTTCTATTTGATTTAAATGTTACCGTTGCCACTAAAACTCTTAACAGAATTTACTGATGTGCCAAATTGAAATCACCCTCATTATACTTTGATGACCCAAAACAAGTTCTCTCTCTCTCCCTCTCTCATGGCTATTTAATGCTCAACCCACTACCAATCATAATCATAGCAACCCTCCTCTTAACCACTCGGCACCCACAGCCAAAACCCAGAAAACACCATCAAACAGAAATAGTAAGAAACAAATCAAACCCAAATTTCCTAAAACCCATAAAGTCAAAATTCCCCAAACTTTATTTGTAGTGTAAGAAATCAAGAAAACCAATACACTACCCAACAAATCTCAGGCATGGTAGCAATGGCCTTGAAGGCTGAAATGAGCGAGGGATTGGGGTTAGACCCATGGTTCTACCACCAGCACAACAACAAAGTAAAAGTCACGGAGGTCTCATTGGGCCTCAAAATGATGGCAGAGAACCCACCATCGGAAAGTAAGGGGTTGGAGTACCCACCAACAGGGACAGGGTTGTTGTTGCCAGACATGTAGGTGAAGGTACACCACTTCTAGGTCTCTTCAATGGAAGGGACCTCAAGGACGTGGCAACACGTCATCAAATAAAATTGGATTATATTCTCCAAGTCAGCAATTTTAATGTGAGCTGATTTCAGTTGGCCACACCAGCAAGTTTAGTTGCCATTTTAAAAACAAAGACAACATCAGAATCAATTAAACATAAGGAAAAATAAAGTCACAAAAAAAAATTTGTATTTATATATGGCATGACAAAATCAATTTATATGCATTTAGAATCGTCTAAACATCAAGTAGTTAGCATAGGTTACTATCGCAATGAATTGTGCAGTGGTGTCTTTTCTTACATAAAAATCAGTTCAAAGAGTGAACTGAAGATGAAAAAAATCACAGGTTAAGATGATATACCTGTCTAGCCCACTCTTCACGTCCGGTCCTTTTTAGATGATTTTGCACCACCATCACTCCATTGAAATCTTCACATACAGCAAGCCACCATCAAATTACATTGTTGTCCCAACAATAATTTCATTTGACCAAATTTATACAAAAAGAATAGCTCAAGTTGATATGCCAATGTCCAGAAAAAATTTATGCTACTGTAAATTTCATTTTATTTTTGTTGATAAATAGAAGAGCCCCTTGGACTCACCCCTAGCCAGTAAAAACTTACTGGCAATTGACCCCACCCACAAAAACCAGATGCCAGGTAATTCAGGGGCATTAACCCCTTACAGGCTAAGCACTTTGTGCTCATGCCCAGGAGTAAACTGTAATTTTTTTTTTTTTAAATAAATAACAAATTTTACTAAATTAAAAAGGTGTATAGCCCAAGTATACAGGATGTATACTGTAACATTTAATTCTTAGTAAATTTTTTCGCATCCAAAAATAGTGAAACAGAGTTCTGCTGCTGCAGATTAGGATATTGAGGTCAACATGTAAATCTCAAAGATAAAATTCTGCTACATATTTTGACATTCCTCAAGACGAAGTCTACTGCCACAGTTTTAATCCCATGAAATTTGTAATGCAATACTCTTTTTGTTGCTAAGTAAAAGCTCACAGATTTCATTTTTTTTTTTAAAAGGCTCACAGATCAACTTGTACTTTGTGCATGCACGTGCGCATGTGTATAAACAGCCACACATGTGAGGCCTAGTAAATCACTTGCCGAAAAGAAGAGAGAGAGAGAGAGAGAGAGAGAGGTAAATGAGAAATTAAACAGCTAACTACCACACTTTTTTTTCTTAACTATGATATATAACACTAGCTTGCAATGAAAATTTAACTTCCCTAATGCTAACATACAGGTTGTTGAAAAATAAAATTTTCAAGAAAAAAATTGAAAAATTAGTAATTTGAATTTTTGCCATAAGAAACCCCACCCACCCTGCACCCCAAAAAAAAGGGTGACAGACCATATAAGCGATAAATAAAACAACAATATTATGAATTCTCATTACAGCCATCTAAAATTAGTTAGCATCAATTTAGAGAAAAATATTTAACAGAGAAACAAATTCTCAAAAAATTAAAAAAAAGAATTAGAAAGAGCAAATAATTAACATTTAATATATATGTTGCATTTGAACAACAAACATAGGGGGGAAAAGGAAAGAAAGAAAGAAATAAATAAATAAAATTATTAATCACACAGAAGTCTAGAGAAGAAAAATTATCACCTGCAGAGAGTATAGAGAGGGAAGAATGCCAATAAACTTATATTGACCCAATATACCAAATAAAATCCTTAATCAAATCAACATGCCACCATGTCCATAACATATATCAATTAGATCACCAATGTTTTTTTTTTTTTTTTTTTTTTTTTTTTTTTTTGCTAAAACCTACTCCTAACAAGTTGCTGGATCAATTAAGTGGAGGGACATAGTCACAAAGCCCCAGATCAAATCCAAGCCCAGACGTGCCAACAGGCCATGAGGCTCTTGGCACATCATCAATGTGTTACCGATGATATTGATGGACATTGACCTTTATATACAACAGTTGTGTTGAAACACTATGGATGCTGGAGATATTGATGAAGATTGATATTGTGACCCTAATCACAATAAGAATCAAGAAAGAATGGTAAATGACAGGAAATTCACCTATTTCAGCCTTAAACCTAAAGAATCCAGGTCCAATAACTTCACTTTTGCAATCATATAGAGCATCTACAACCTACAAGAAGAACTTCAATTTTCAAACTCATGAAATACAAACATAACCCAACTGGATAAAATAAATTCATCACCATGGTTATACCGGGTCATTTTTCAAGAAATGTAGAACCTTCTCCATATCATGATCATCCATTGCTCTACCAATTAAAGCATGACGATTCCTCTGGATGAGAAAGATAGCCACCTGCAAAGTAAATTCAGTTTAATTACACTTACCACAACCTAAAATTAAAATCACAATTGTAATATTTTATTATCTTACAAATCCTTTTCTCTTCTATGCTATATTTTTATCTCCCTAGCGCACGCAAGTAGGCACGTATGTGTGTCAAGGAGAAAGGGGAGAGAGAGAGAGAGGGGGGGGGGGGGGGTAACTAAAGCATCAACCATCCGTTTTATTCCTAACATCAACCAATAAATAAAAAAGATCATCTCCATTGTCAGAATAATGGTTAAACATGATTTTTTTATAAATAATTGTTAAATATGATTTTTTTTTTTTTTTTTGGATAAGTATAATTGTTAAATATTATTAAATTCACCATTCCTAATAGCTTAATCTTTTGGGACAAGTGATAGTTTTACAAAGTATTAGAGCAAGTCGTCTTGAGTTAGAACCATATCTCTGCTCTATTTCCCATTTAAAAGTTAAAAATTCCACGTGTTGGGCCCCACTTATTAAGTGGGAGTTTGAACCTACACGCGAGGGGAAGTGTTAGTCATATCTAGTGCACAAAGCTTCCACATCTGCAGGGTCTAAGAGATGTGATGGTAGGCAGCCTAACTCCAATTGTAAGGAGAAGGTCAAGTGTAATGATTGAATTATTAAATTCATCATTTCTAACAACTTAAGCTTGTAAGACAAGTGATAATTTATCATGTTAGAATATTGCTTAAATGATTATATTCACTATTTCTTAATAATTTAAATTTTTGAGACAATTGATATTTATCATAATATCATAGTAGAAGATCCTCAGTTCAAATTATGTCTTCACTCTATCTCCCATTTAAATATATATATATATATATATATATATATATATATTAATTAAAAACTACACATGGTTTTGACAAAATTCCTCAAGCCAATGCTTGAATGCTAGGTACTACAATCATGCCACACTCCCAAGAAAAGTTTAACAAAATTTAACAAGAAGGTACTTGTACTGGAGATCAATTCAAGCCGGTAGGTATAGAAATAAGTTGGGGCTTCATGACAAAAACATGGCATCTTAGAAAAATTACGCATAAAGATTGATGAGACAGAAGAATCATATACCATTCCAAGTAAGTGGCCGACTATTATTGAACCTATGGGATCATATACAGCATTGCCTGTTTTATTAACTGCCACCAACGATGCAGCAGCAATGGCAAGACCTGTAACTGCAGCACCATCCTGCATATTTAAGATCATTTAGTAAGGGACATAATATTGAATTTTTTTTTTTTAGCAATATGTATAATATAACATTTCTAAAGACCAAATATCGGACAGCCAGACTACTTTATAGTAATCGATGCAAGTCATATCAATTTCAAACAATGGTCTCCAAGGTCATATGCATAACAGCACAAACAGTCAAGGGACAACAAGAAGGTGGAAAATACAAGAGTGACATCAGGTGTGGGTAAAATGTGGTTCATATACTTAAAACTCCTTTTATTTTGACAGAAAACCCTTTTTTTGGCTCTTATGAAAAATCATTAATATTTTTGTAATCCTAAATAACTATACAAACACAAACTTCCATTTAGAAAATTAGATCCTAAAAAGGAAAACAGTTTTTTGGACACTTGAAAGTCTCAAACGTCAAAACATACCCCAAATTCAGAATCTATGTGAAAATTTTAATCTAAGGAAAGCGACTGGTTTGAACTAAAAAGTCATTTATAAGGGGGAAAAAAAATCAGCGGTCAATAGTCAGTCTATGGAGAGGAAGGAGGTGAAAAGAGATATGTTAGAACTGTGGAGTTTATTTTTAGGGGTTTGTTCAGTATTAAGTTTTGGAAAACGATTTCTGCATTTATTGTGCTTGTTTTCCACTAGCAATAGTAATTTTTTTCATTGACTTGGCTTTTTTGCCTTTTTTTTTTTTTTTTTTTTCTGTACCAAACATCAAAAATATGGAAAACATTTTACATAGAAACATAGTGTTAAAGTGGTTTTCTTATCAACTACTTGTTGTGGGGAATTAAAAAATAAAAAAATAAAAGACACCAAAACACTAGCAGATTAAGATGTAAACTAAAGTTTGTTCCATCTGAATGTACATTACAGACATAAACATACCCTCCACTTCTTGAAAGCCACTCACAAGCTATGCATAACCTTGACATTTATTTCTTTTTTTTGATAAGTAATAAGGAATATTATTGAAAAAAAGCAAGAGAAACACAAAGAGTTCACGGTAGTGAACAAAGGAAAAGAAGAAACAAAAAGACAAAAGCAACCCCTAATCTATTCTAATAGAAGACAGGAAATCTAAAAGGGTAGAACTATCCGAATAACCCCAACAACGAGACCAATCAAAGAGGGTCCGTTGGCAAAACTCTAATAACTGAACCATAGTTTTTCCCTCGTCCTCAAAAGACCGCCTATTCCGTTCAATCCAAATAGTCCACATTAAACAACCTGGAACCAAATCCCAAATATCCGAGCTATGCTTCCCAAGCCAATGATACTAGAAAAATAATAAGTCCACAACTGAACCTGGCATGACCCATTCGATCCCAAACAACCGAATCATATACATCCATAAAAAATGAGCTATCGGACAGAAAAGTAATAGGTGATCCACAGATTCCACATTGTTACAGCACAAACAACAACGGTTCGCCAAAGGGCGACCACGAAGCATAAGGTTATCCAAAGTTATAAATCTAACCATGGGCTGCTGTCCACATAAAAAAAGCTACCCTTTTAGGAACCTTCACTTTCCAAATTCCCTTCCAGGGAAAAGTGTAAGGAGTTGCATTTCGAATCTTATGATAAAAGGACCAAGTATCAAACTTCCCACTGCCATTAAGATCCCAACAAAGAATATCCTGGTCTACAAATCAATGACATTTATAGACCTTGAAATAAATGTCAAGGTCTACAAAGAATAACCTTGACATTTATTTCAAATCTACATAACAGGAATATCCTGGTCTACAAATCAATGAAGATAAAGTGCTTCAGAAGTTTGGGGTTGAAGCCTCATCTAAAAACTAAGAGTAAAATAATTTATTAAAGTTTTGCATAGAACAACTCACCTATTAAGCTAACACAAGGTGTACTCACATCCTGTACAGCCATAACTATGCCTCCTGCATGACAACTTATATGAGGCTCCAAAGCCAAGGGCACTTATTCTTTTTCTTACACTTCTTTTCCTTTGGGCTGCAAGGGGAAGAGAGAGGCTATGTCTTGTTGGGGGGGGGGGGGGGAACACTTTGCAGTTGATTTTTCTGATTTTAGTTGTTATGATTGATATTTTAAAGTTGTGAACAAAACTTGTTATTTTTACATCCATATAATAATTTTCTTTTCCATTTTACGTACAAGCCAAACACCAAAAAATGATTTCCAAAGCATTTTCTAGAATGCAACCAAATACAGGAAAACATGCAGTTTACAGTTGAAAACATTTTTCTGTCAAAAAAACATTTTACATTGAAGCAAATGCAGCCTTACCCTCTGTTTGCTTTGGGTGATTTGGGGGAGGACGGAAAAGGGCAGTAGGAAAATAAGGAGAAAATGGGGGAGAAAGGGTTGTTTAGTTGGAAGGGGAAAGAAGGGGAAGGGGGGGGTGGTGGTGGGGCCAGGTGTTTTCTCCCCTAACCCACAAAAATCCCATCTGCCCAATTTGGGGAGAAGATGGGAGGAAGGGGTAGATGGGAAATGACCCATCAACCCCTTTCCATCCCTCTGCTGCTACACATTTCTTTTTTCTTTTTCTTTTAGCCTAAACGGTAGTTTTAAAAAAAAAAAAAATTATAAACTATTAAATTCTGTTTTATGTAATAGGGACGTGAGAGTAAATTTATACAAACTACAATTTCCATCTTCTCATTTTCTTCTCAACCAAACATAGGAGATTTCCACCTCTCCACTTTTTTCCATCCTCCCAATCAAACACACATGAGGGAAAGCTATAATTTTTCTATTCCCCCACTTTTCCATTTTCCCACCATTTTCCATTTCTCTACTTTCGCAACCCCCAACCAGACAGGGCATTAGTGTAGCACTGCCGCTGCTAGCAGATAACTTTATGGCTAAATATTGTACATTTGTACTATAAACATGTGGCACTGCAAAAGATGTGTGAAATACTCATGCTTTATGGCTCTTTTTTTTTTTTTTTTTTGGGGGGGGGGGGGGGGGGGTGTGGGGGGGGGGTGTGTGGGGGTGGGTGGGTTGTTCTCTTGGTAAAGGGCAAATCAATTAAGGTCACATCTTTAGGTTAAGAGTTTATTCTTTTGTTTGGTGAGTGTTTGATTTAGATCCTTGCCCTAAAATCAAATGGAGGGGCATAACCATCATATTTTGGGATGAGTAGGATCATGTAGGAAGCCAACAAGTTCACAAAAATCAGCCAATTTTCAACAATAAAATAATTAAGGGAAAGCAATTATTAGAGTCCTTGAAAAATTCATATCATTTCAATCTGATCATTAAATCTTGTAAACTGCAACCATGTTCTTCAATAAGACATGATTTTTTTTTTTTACATAGGTATGCCACGTTGATAACAATCAAAGTGGCATATCCCATGTCCTCCAAAATTGCCTTGTTGATACTGTTCAAATCTGACTGATGGAAAGGGCAAAATGGCAACTTTCTAAACTTAAGGGACCAAATAGGAATTTCATGTAAATCTCTTATACTTTTTGCTAGTTTATTCTCATTTAGTTTATCTTTAGTTGTTACATTCTTCTCTTACTTCACATTTATTCTTTAAAAGGAAAAAATATGTAATTAGTTACAGGAACTGTTGGTGAACAAAGGCAGGATAAATAACCTCTGTCATGACTGCAACAGATGTAGGATCATGACCACGCCATACATAGTCTCGCACAGTCATTCCCTCAGCCGCTGCACCTTTCTTGACAGCTTGTATGGCAACAATCAGAGAAGCACCTAAAGAAAAAAAAAAAATCTTTATTTTAAGGAGGGATAAGTTGAAGACAAAATTTAAACTACACATATGCTTGGGTCAACCAATTAGCATAAAATCGTCAAGCAATGAGCTATACCTTCAATGATAAATGAACCACCGATCACAAGAGCTGCATACTTAATATTTTCAGGGGGCTGAAGAAAATTATACTTATTCATTATTAAATTGCAAATGCATTTACTAAAGCAACACCTAAAAATCAGGAATTAATAACAGCAAAGATATAGGATTTCGGGTAATAAAATTTGCCAAGTAAAGATTCACTTGGACAGGTACCTGTGATGTCCACAAATTTTGAAACCCATGAACAATTGTAGCACCAGAACCAAGACAAAAGATACCAACAGCAGATATCAAAGACCACACAAATCTTTCCTTGGAATAGCCATAACTGTAATACAATAAAATAAAATTTTCAGCACATACATTAAACAAAAAGAATTAGAATCTGAATTTGTGTTTTCCCTCTACACATAGATGTGAATCTGTGCACATATGAGTGTAACTTTGAAACAGAAAAACAAAAGTCACTGGCCACTCCATGCAATAATGTTTGAGGCTGTGTTAATAAACAAGCCATTGGAATTAATAACGTAAAAGATGTCCATTACTGTGTTCACTATTCTAGTCTCTACAGAATTCTATCCAATTTGATCAATTATTGAACTCAAGTATTCTAGTTAAGTTTTTTTTTTTCTTTTTTTTTTTTTAAGTGATGACTAACCTAGGTGGAGATCTAAAGAAATAAATGTAAAATTTTCATGTAACATCACAAAACTTTCAGAAAATGACCCCAAATCAAATCAATCAGATGTCCAAGTTGAGCCTATATGACATGACAAAATGACCATTAATTTTATTCATATCAATGTAGTACTTATAAAAAAAAGCAAGCAAATATAAATCTAAGACTAAAAGACTACTTTATACGTGTTATTGAATGTTGAAAATGTTGAAAATTTAAGAAGTTGTTAATGGTGGGCAAAGCTCACTCATTTATGATATACTCACGGATGTAAAGCATCAGGTGCACGTCTTGAGCTACTCAGACCATAAGCAAGAAGCGCCTACAAAGTGAACACAAATTAGTTTCTCTGCATCTGATGATAAATAAAACTGAGTTAAATTCAATGTAACAAATCAGAAATGAGAATATTCTATAGAGCACAGTCAGAAACAATAACTAAAGAAGAAAAACCTGATTTGCAAAATCTGCAATTGAGTGCACAGCTTCGGCAAACATAACATGGCTAGAGGTTGTAAACCATACTCCAAACTTGAGAGAGAAGACAAGGAAGTTGCACCACAATGCAGTCGTGACTGCTCGTTGACTAGAATAAACACAAGACAGAAAATAAAAACAAAAGGATTAGATTGCAAAAGAAGGAGGCCAAACTTATTGGCACTCTCTGCATCACAAGAAAGCATTCAAAAAAAAAAAAAAGTATGTCAAGCATAGCAGTCGAGTCACTTATAACTCATAACTATGAGCCTGTCAAGAAGTACACTTCTGCTTTCAAATATTGAGATGGCACACAGAATTCTTTTTCTTTAAACGTATGAGTAACAGTATAAATATTAAATTCATTTTCTAGCTGAATCTATACCAATTCCAAAAATTACCTACCTTTTCACCCACTTATCTTGAAGCCCTAATACTTTTTTTTTTATAAGTAATAAGTTATATTGATATAAAAAGGGAACACCCTAGTACACAGGATAAGAAATCAAATACAAAAATTGCAAGCATCTAGGAAATCAATAAAAGAAGGGAATGATTGCTTTTTGCAAAGCAAACAACCAATCCCCTAAAGTTCTAAAAAAGAGTAGCTTAAGGTCAGGAATAGATCTCTCAATATCTTCAAAACATCTACTATTTCTCTCCCTCCAAAGACACCACATTAAGCAATGAGGAATGATGGACCAAATATAACCATTTCGATGACGACCAAAGCTGCCTTGCCAACACCCTAACAGCCCCAAAACAGTGTGCATAATAACCCAAGTTACTCCAATAGACCCAAAACCATAGACCATAGATCCATAGCAAAAGGACAATGAAGGAATAGATGGTCAACCGATTTACCATTTCTCTTACACATGTAGCACTAATCCAAAATCCACACCTTCCTTTTTCGTAAATTATCAATCGTCAAGCATTTCCCTAAGGCAACAGTCCAGACAAAGAAAGCTATTCTAGAGGGAATCTTCTGCTTCCAAATACATTTACAAGGAAAACCATAGAAAGTGTTGCCAACTAAAATTCTATAATAATCACTAACCATGAAACCCTTATCTTTGCTAGGAATCCAACACATTTTATCCTCACCTAGCCCTCTTATAGGAGAACCATATATGGTTTCCATGAAGTCTGACATGGCCTCTAGATCCCGAGCATGCACCCCCCTAAAGAATCTCACATCCCAAGAGGACACCATTGGCAGACTTCATAAGCTCAGCCACACTGGCATCCTTGTTCCTGCAAAATCTGAACAAGTCAGGATATCTAACAGCAAGAAATGTCTCTCCACACCACCGGTCTTGCCAAAACTTCACTCTAGACCCATCACCAGTATCATACAGAATATGGCGTGAGAAAGAAGGCCATCTCTGACTGATATTTTTCCATAAACCAATACCATAAGGGCCATTAACAGATCTGGTACACCAGCCCCCCCACTCACATCCATATTTCATCTCTATCACTTGTCTCCAAAGGGCATCTTTCTCAATCCTAAATCTCCAAAACCACTTCCCAAGTAAAGCTTCATTGAAAAGTCTTATCTTCCTTATCCCTAAGCCACCCGAAGAAATAGGAGCACAAACAGTAGCCTATTTAACCAAATGAATTTTAGGATCATCTCCAAAACTGCTCCATAAGAAATTCCGCTGGAGCCTCTCAATTCAGTTAGCCACACTAGCAGGTATAGGAAATAAAAATAGAAAATAAGTGGGTAAAAGAACAATTTAACCTCATAAGGTCTGCTAGACTGCTACTACTGAATAAGTAGAGAGCCATATAGATGTCAAATACATACAGCATAAATCAGCAATGACTGCAATGAAGCATTATCCAGGCATCTAAAACTCTTAAGGTCCTTCAATTTTAATCTCAAAGCAGAGGCTGCAGTTTGACTCAACATCCCAAGCAATATAATAATTTTTCCTTAATTCTTTTCAAGTGTAAAAATCTCAAATTTTCTTCTTTTGCTTTATTGGAACAGTTAAAATATATATATTAGAAAAGAAAGGAATAGGTATAAAGGGGGAGGTCACTAAATCCTCTTAACATGTGTCAAACACAAGTGTACAAAATAAAGAATTTTCTCTTAGCCTTCTTAGAGCATTAGCATATGCATAGCAAACTTTTTAGTTGAATATTAACTTAAGAAGCTGTATTTTTTATTTTACCTACTCATATTCAAAACACTCCACATCCAACTCTAGCTTTTTCTTCATTCTATTAAAATGATATTCTGTATATTTTTTTTTTAATCTCTCCCTCTCGTTTCCTTTGTCTTTCCCTACACCACAAAACGAAGAGACAAAACACCACTGAGACCGAAATCCCCACCCTTGAAATTGTCATTCTCATCAAACAAGAGGTGGACAGAAATCCCTATGGTGGAGATCGGCCATTCAGGTTTAAGGTTGCAATGGAAGGTGCCACAGGATGGAGATCACACCACCCAAGCACCGACACCTCACTATAGATCCCCAACATACTAATCAAGAATGACCACATGTATTCTTCCATGTCATTCTATCCTAACCAACATCTATCTTTGCTGCCTTCTTAATTAAAATGCCCTGTTTCATTACTTCTACTAGAGTTATTTTAAGTCTTCATCAACCTCATTTTTTATTGGTAAGTTACACACACGTGACACACCCAATAGGTTTTGAATGCCCTCACCCTCCACCTAGAATTTATAAGGGGCCGACGTGCCACCTGAGCTATGTTCATCGACTTTTCCTCTACCTCTTTTTTTTTTTCCTTGAATCAAATCAAATCACTATTTCTCACGGGTGCATTGCAATAAAAATCCCCCCCAAAAAGGGAGCTTTTGGACTGGAAGTAAAGCTGCCTACCATGACCTCTCCCAAACTCCGCAAAAGTGGGAGCTTTGTGCACTCTGGGAATGATCAAAATCATGCCTCGGTAACTTTCAACATTATCCTAAAATTCCTATTGAAATTCACAAAAAATTCAAAAGTACATAACACAATTCCTTGCCACATTCATTTTCCATACAAGAACAACAAACCCCACCTTCACAAAATTTAAAAAAATAAAAAATAAAAAAAAATAAGAGTTCCAATCCTCACCTACACTGAAGACCCAAATGCAAAGGTAAAAACAGAAACAAACAATACAAAAACAGATATCTTTACCTGTGTTCATCCCTGAAGTCAATCTTCTGCACTTGCTTTGCCCTCGTAAAAAAATCTGCCACCACCACCAAAAATCAATAAAATTTTCAAAAACAATAAAATTTTCAACACACACAGAGAAAGAGAGTAAAGAACTTTACTGCGATGAGAGGAATAGTGGTGACGGTGAAGCTTGTTGTTGTCGTCCAAGGAAACCAAGCCCAACAAAACGAACCGTTTCGATGATTGAAAATGGGGACCAAAGAATGAAGAGGAACCCAGTTTAGAGCTACCTGTGATGTAACTTTGACATTGAGTGTGATGATCGGAGGAAGGGTTTAACAGTAAAAACTGTGAGAGCTTTACAAGACGAAAGGAGTGAAAATATGAGTGTTGTTGATGAGAGGAGCAACGGCGGAGATGAGAGAGGAGGAGATTAAAGCACGGCTGCGATTTTCTCCGCATACTATGTTTTGTATTTGAGACAACAACTGCCTCTAGTATTATTGGATAGAGACAGAGTCTACTGTTTTTTATTTTACAAGTGTTTTTTGCTACTTTTGATTTTCATGATTTTTTTTTTTTTTTTTTTTTTTGAAGGGTCAAAAATAAAATTGAAAAATCTTGAGAATTGTGGGGTTTTGGAATAAAATGAGGTAATGAAGAGAGCTATTGAGTTTGATTCTTTATTTGGCAATGAGGAAAAGTGAAGAAGGAAGGAGGAGGAAAAGAGCTCCTACAGAGTGAAAGAGAGAGATTCCTGTTTGCCTCCTGGTATATCCCTACTCTCTTACCTACGCATTCTCTCTCCTCTCTTTTTTAATTTCATTTTTTAAGAATGAATAGGCTGATTTAACATTTTTATAAAAATGAATTACAAGTAGAAGGGGAAATTGCACTTATCATTCCAAATTATGACCACAATTATGCTTTACCGACTAAATTATTGGAATGCTCGCTTGATCCTCCAATTTCAAAAATACTTCATGCCCCCTATTTTGATATTAATTTTAACAAAATTTAATATTAGAAGATCAATTTACCCACAACTGTATGTTTAGTAGAAATGGTAAATTAGTATTTAAATGCTAAATTCTGTCACACTTAACATCAAAACAAATGGTAGGAGAAACATTGAAATAGAGTTATAATTTGGGAGATTAATTGTGCATTTCATTAGTTTAAGGAGTTAAATATAATCGAAGTGATAGTTTAGGACGAAAAGATGTAATTTGCGCTAAATATATTCCAATTGAGTGTACTTAAAATTTTACCTATTAACCTAACTGAAATCTACAATAAAAAAAATATTGTAGAGAGACTAATTAAGGATGTTTGAAAATATAAAACTGGGATTGAAGTTGTTTGTTTAAGGGTAGGGATGGCTTGTGTTGAAAAAGATAAAAGAGAGGTTAATATGGTTTACTATGTACAAATGAAGTCATTTGATTGGTAGATTCAGCTTGTATTTTTGAAAATATGAAGGAAATTTAAGATGGTTTAGACATGTGCAATGAAAATTGATCAATGTACTAAAAAAAATTGATTCAATTCAAGTTGGGGAATGAAAAGAAACATGAGGAGAGGCCTAAAATAACATGGGTAAAAGTGACAACAAATGATATGTTAATTGAGAAATTGATAAAGAGTGCATATGAGTCAACCAATTAAATGATGAGCTTTTATAATTCACCACAATCAATCTTCAAGGAAGGAAGAATGAGAGATTCAATTGTTGATTGAGGAAATTAATAAATAATACATACAAGTGACTCAATTAGTTGGTGCTTACATGGAGGAAGAAGAAAAGTATCCAACTATCAGGATGGTCTCCACTCAATTGTCCTACCCCTTCGACCTAATTGACCATAATTTTAATTTAGATTAAGACTAATCAAGTTGAATAAATTAGTATAGCTAGCAAGCCTAGCATGTCTCTTTTTTGCTACTATGCCTAATATATTACTAATCAAGTTCAATAAGTGTATTTGATGACTCCAACCTATTAATTAAAAAAAAATTATTTGCTTTGACCAATCCAACGTTCACTAGAATATTCATTAATATTTTTTCTCCAATAATAAAATAATATTCATTAATTTTAAATGTCTATACTTTACTTTTTATGTGAATTATATTCAATCCCCATTTAAATTTCAAGTATGATCTCATAAATCCATAAATCACAAACCCTTTTATTAAAAGAAATTCATTAAACCACAGTATCATTGGTCGAACCAAGTTGACTGATCATTACAAATAGAGATAAAGTATACCAATTTTCATGTAAAATTTTTCTTAATTCTTTTTTAAGCTAATTATACAAATTGATATTCTTATTGTTTTTGATATATTAATGATTAGAAATTGAGAGATTTAAATCTTAGATATTTTTATTGAAAACTTAAAGAAATGCACTGATATTCCAAACATGACGGTCAAAACAACAAAAACAAAAACAAATTATGTCACCCCCACTTTGAGCCCAAAGGCCAAGTAGCTAAAGACTGCTGAGATATTGATGGACCAAGGTAGTCACTATGTTACTGATGTAGTTGACTGGGCCTCCTAAAAAACCTAATACTCCAATTTTTTATAGGCTTTTCAAAAAGCCTAGACCCATTAGCTTATTCTCAAAAGATATATTAATCATATCCAACCTATCTTGATGGGTCCAACCCAAAACAAAACCCATACAGAGGGTCCAAATTTGAATCCATTTATTACAAAATTCTTCAATCTAGATCTTTTTGAATTGATACTTCCAAATCCAGGTTGTGTGGAGTTCCAGTTCCATGATATCGTCTATCGTATTTGCAATTTTGCATGGCTTATGAGGTATTTCTTATAATTATGTTCAATTATGAGTCTATTTGGCATCAGTTTCAGTTTTTTAACTTTTAGTTTTTAGTTTTTATGTACAACTTTTTTTTTGAGATAGAGTTTCAACTTTTTAATACTTCACTTTTTCCTTTTTTTTTTCTTTTTTTTTTACTTTTTCAAATTTTTTTAACATACAAATATATTTTAGCACACTTTCAGCATAAATTTTTCAGCAAAAAATTATATACGCTGTTCCTAAACGAACACTATGTATACTTCTTAGGGCAAGAGTTGGGTCAAAGCTCCTATGCCTTGAACCTGTTGAGATACGTACACATGACAATTATTTAACATGTATCAAAATCCTAACAAGCTCAATGCACAAGAGTATTGAACCCAAGCCAATTCTTATTTCTTAAATTATGTACAATTTTTTTCACTTTCTTTCTCTTTCTTTGCTATAAGTTTATGTACATATGTACTTGAGCCAAATATATATATTGCGATGCATATATCATAACAAACTGTTTAAGGCTTTCCATTCTTTAAATACAAGCACAACTAGGGGAAATATAATATTGTCCTTATGTCTAATTAGAGAATATAAAATGTAGCACTAAAGGAACTATACCTAAATTTTACTTTTACCAAATGTGTTTTTTTTTTTTTTTTTCAAAGCTATACGTATACCAACCAAGCACAATAGCTCAACCAATTCTTATTGACAAGATTTGCAAAGCAAATGTAATACACAAAGGTTTGTAACTCAATCCGCATCTCTTGGTGTTTACAATGGAGACATTCATTGATCGGATTCATTTCCCCAATCATTGAATTATAAAAATAAAATAAAAAAGAACTACACAAAAGTGCTCAGATAAGGGCACATATCTAGCAATTCCAAAGATCAAGTGCAATGTCTTGCGAAGCAAAACAATACAGCAAAAGCACTAAGATAAGGGCACACATCCAGCAACGCCAAAGCTCAAGTGCAGTGTCAATGCAAGTAAATTGATTATAGAGAGGGCATCAACACTCCAAAGCTAAAATTCAATGTCAACTCAAGTAAATTGATTATAGAGAGGGCATGCATCAACATTGAGAAATACCACATGAAGCACCTTCTCAAGGAAGTCTTTGATTTTGTGGCCATAAAGTGCCATCACTAGGCATTGGGCAGCATTAGCAAATCCCATTAAAGGGAGGGAAAATGGTTCTGCACATATATTACCAATTCCACCCATTCCAAAGTGCCTGATGATGCCACTGAAGTTCATTGTGTGATGAAGAAGGTTGGTTTGGTTATGGAGAGGAGGGAGAGAATGGTCACTCTGGAAAGCACTACCAAATCACTACTTATACAAAAAGGAAAGCACAAAAAAAAATAGGTGCAAAGATATAAGATTCCAAATAAATTTCTTAGGCAACCCAAAACGTAAAGAGTAGGCATAGACAAGCAAGAAAAAAAAAATAATAAAAAAAAGAATCAGAATGTGTGGAAGTGTGGAACCATTGAACCTTTGTAATGCCAATTGTGGTATCTTCTCTGCAAAACTTGGATAAAAAGAGAACATGGTCGCTTCTTCATACAAATAGACAGATTATTTTTCTAAGCATTTTTTAATTCTATTTTGTTTTAAAATGAGGGAAATTTAAGAAAATTATATTTAATTTTTTGACAAGAAATATTCATATTCCTTATAGTGAATGAGCATATTTATCGAAGAAAAAGAGGGGAGTAATTAGACTACTTATGTCATTTAAAGTAAATACTAACACGTCAACATGTCATTGGCTTTATGGTATTCATCATCATTTTTATATAATGACACTTGAAATATTTTCATTAATTTCTAAATAATGATAGTGAGATTTACTAAGTAGTACATGGAAACTTGTGATTGGTTGAAAATTTTCCACTTCTACAGTGACTAGGCACACTTTGGAAAATCCAATGACTAGAGGCAACCCCTAATCAATCAACCAATAAATATATATTATATATAAAAGTAGAGATCTTATGTGAGAGTGCATGAGGCCTTGCCATGTGGCGCTCTGCCTCTCAAGCTATAGATACACTCTTTAGCTTCTTTGAAAAGAAAGGTTTGCAGTCTAGATTTAGTGATCATGTGAAGAAGTAAATGTAGAAGACAAGAGACTTATGTGTTTGGTCTTTGGGCTTAGTGCAATCACTTTCCAATATTATTTCAATCATTATACAATGTACTTAACACTAGGTAACTGCCACATCATTGTCCTCTCCCTTTTCAACCTTCTTGGACTCTTGCATTGGTAATTTTTGTTAATTTTGAAATTGAAGAGTTAGTTCATTAAATTTTTGCTTTGCATATTGTAAAACATGTTCTTTTATATATACTGTTTCTTGTGGCCTTGAAAATTAAAACTTCCATAAATTTTCTCATATACTTGTGCCAAAACCATGTGGTCCTCTAACTGTTTGAGATCATGCACAATAAAAAGGATGGTGAAGATGTGTTCTATACACATGGAATTGCCAAAGAAATTTAAAGGTGGAAGTCATAGGAGTGAAAAAGCCTAATGGAATGGCAATGATCCATGATATGGATAGTTGTAAGAGACCAAGACTTAATAGGCAAATAGTACTTAACCAATCTTGGGAAAGTAGTTCATTTGCTCAATGTTTACAGCGAGCAACCCCTCCATTTATAAATTTTTTCCTCACTCAGTTGTTGGGCTTAATGGTGATGTTGCTACTACAACTACCTTGCAAGAAGTTGGGAGTCTTCTGTTTACAAATGTTAATGCCTTGGACTAAGCTTGCAGGTACTAATTTAATAATTGTACTAATTCAATAATTAGCTTGGTTAGTATTTGTATGGTTGTGCCTTACCAAAAAGTGTATTGAATCTTAACTTAGACTTTTCCTCTGGGTCTTATAGTTTTGTGTCTTAGTGGCAAATTATTGAGTGATTTTCTAAGGTCCTTTTGATCATATATATTTGCCTTTTGATATATGGCTCAAAAAATCAAATGCAAGCATGGCCACTGTGCTTAAACTGGACCAGTATTATAGGTTTCACCACAATGGCCATACATAACGGCCATTCTATCATTTCTTATTCTAAAACTCAAAGCATTATTCACACATTGCGTGGGTTACTTACGAGTTATAACGAATCACCAAGATAGGGTTTTAGGGTTTTAGGGTTTAGGGTTTAGTGTTTTGGGTTAGGGTTAAGGGTTTAGGGTTTAAGGTTTAGAATTTAGGGATTTAAGGCTTTAGGGTTTAAGGTTTAGGGTTAGAAGGGAAATACTTAAAAGCCAAAACAGAAGAAACAACATCTCTATCATCACATAACACGCAATATTCTTTGCTACTTTTAATACATGTGCAGGTACAATGTGATTTGGCCATCACAAGGAATGTGTTTATGTATGCTCACTAAATTGTCTTGAATTGTTTTTGAAATATAAAGTTGGTTAGACTTGTTTAGCATGTGTGTGTGTGTGTGTGTGTGTTTTGGATCTAAATGCTTGACATTTTTCTTGTTGAGAGATGATTTTGAGAGCTTAAAATGTTGTTTGGATCTTTGGTTGAATGGCATGCTTGATTGCATTCGTATCTGTGTTTTTCTCTTCTTTAAAAACTGTTTTTGAGCAATCTTGACAGCTGCTGGACACCTCTCGACAGCTAGGCTATCTATCGAGCCTCTTGAGCTTCCTTTCTCGATAGCTATTATTGCAATTTTGATCCATCGAGATTTTTGAGAATTTGTCTCGATAGCTTCTTGATCCATCGAGAAAGTTTCTGTCTCCTTGATAGCTGCTGGATAGCTTCTTGATCCATCGAGGTCACTTTCCTGTGGACACCTCTCGATCCATCGAGAATTGTGGATTTCTATATAAAGCTTCAACGCGATTTTTCTCGATCTTTCTTGACTCTTTCTGACTCCTCACCTCCCCAAACACTCTTCTCTCACTTTAAACCTCTTCCCAACTCAATCTTCGACCTCAAGATCATTTTCTTCCTCTAGTATGATTCTATTTCTCTCATTTATCATGCATTTCATCTTTTTTTACCTAACTTTTGGGGTTTTTGAAAGATGTTAGGGCTTTTCAAAATTAATGAGGTTTTTGCAAAATTTTTGGGTTGGGTTTTGTTTAAATGATCCTCAATGTTCATGCATTGCATCACATTTGCATTTTAACAGTGTTTCATGCATTATAGATGTGTGTTTATTATGTTGAAGTCATGTGTGCTAGCAGGTTTGGATTGGGATGATCCCATGATGCATTTACTGTTGCATATCACATGCTCATGCATTTTTCATGCATACGTACCTTCAATTCTCTATTTTGACATTGATTTGTGTTGGTACTTGTTGGGAAATTTAGACCCCAGTTGATATAATTAACAAGTTTTAAACTCAAGTTGTTAATTAGATTTATTATGAATAAAACTTGTTAAAACAAACAAACATCAATATCATGCAGCCGAAGAAATACATATGACAAGATATGATGACCTAGGAAAACCAATGAAATAAACTAGTTTTATAGTAAAAAACCTGAGGGAAATCTTCCTAAAAAGTAATTTACAATAATAAAGAAAAGTTTCAGATCTAGTACAAAACATTTGTCCCTAGACTCTACAATCCCCGTAAATGAACTTATAGTAGAAACTTTCTACCACTTTAGAACCACTAAACTCTATGAATGCCACCATTTTTGCACGGATCCCAATACATGACTAACCAATGATGCATGACTCCCAGTACGTGGCTAACTCACCAACTTGAAGAAGATGTTGGTTGCAAAGTTCTTCACTTCATCAACAAAAAAGATCGAGAAGCACTTGGTTACGAAACCCTAAGACGCAAAGACGTAGTAACTTCTTTTAGAAAGAATAAGGCACCGGTCACCTTTTGGATATGTTTTCCTTGTATTCTCCCATGTGACAGTCTTTAAAATAAGCCTTATATATATCTCAACAAGTTGTAATTGTGGTAGATATCTAACTTTCAACTCCCACCAAACTTTTAATAAATTTCTTGTTCATTTGCGAGTTATTTAACTAAAATATTTTATAATCATCTAGAGAAACGTTTTGAGAACTTGATATCTGCACCGACAAGGAAGATTTAACCCCAGAATAAGATAGAACCAAAAGAATTACAATCTTTGAAAAACCAAAACGGTTAGCATATGTTTTTGAACTCCTCAATAAAAAATAGAGAATCAAGGACAAAGGATTTTTTGTTTTTAGTTTGAGTTGATTTTTAAAACGTGCAAATTGTTTGGCATAAAAAAAATAATAATAATTAAAATAAAACGTGCAAATCTAAAGTGCAAGACATACAACTTGCCTAGAAACCAATGAGATGAATAAATTTATAATTTTTGAAGATAAGTCGGAGATTTTCTACCAATACCAATGAGAGGAAGACGGGGAAAAAAAATCTTAAACCTTATCACGTACTTTGCCTAGAAACCGGTATATATGGACAAGTCTTGTCCTGTAGCATCTCTCTTCAATAAATTGAAGTTTCAAACAAAACAATATGAAACATATTCTTTGTGTTTAGATTATAAAGGTACAAAATTGTGCTACAAAATGTTTCAAAAAAAAAAATTTGTGCTTCAAAAAGAAATGAAGCCACCA
The DNA here is from genome assembly GCA_029955455.1 of Quercus agrifolia. Taxonomy (NCBI): domain Eukaryota; kingdom Viridiplantae; phylum Streptophyta; class Magnoliopsida; order Fagales; family Fagaceae; genus Quercus; species Quercus agrifolia. The sequence goes on from JARQAD010000002.1 coordinate 75,121,078, forward strand.
ACCGGATAAAAAGATGACACCAACAACAAAGAGTAGGGTTGGGTGCTTATTTATAGGAGTGTGTAGGTTGGTGCTGAACAATTAGTAGAGTTCTAGTTGAAAGTAATTTTTTTTTTATTTGCTCGTTCTAGTTGAAAGTAAATTATCCTATCAGAGTTGATGTCTAATAGAAATAGGACCATGAAATAACAATTAAATTGGACTTAAGTCTAATAGAAATAGGATTATGAAATATAAAATAATAATTAAATTGAACTTTGTAGGTCGGTGCTAAACAATTAGTAGGATTTTTTTAAAAAAAATTTTCTTGCGTGTTTTAAAATAGATTTTTATTTTTTTTAAAATAATGCCGACATGGAAAATTGTGGAGGTTAGCAAAAAAATAGGAGGCTTCGGTTTTATATGTATACTAGTCGCTAACCCATGCGATGCATGGGAAAGCACAAAGAATATCTACAAAATCTATATAACATTATAGTTATATTTGTTAGGTTCAAACACCTTCTTCTTGAATTATCAAATTATTAAAAAAAATTAACCCACTTCTTCACTTTTTACTCAAACTTGTTTTCATAGCTCATATTTAAACAATCACAGCATAAAATTTTCTATTAATAGTAAAATTTGTGTAAAGACAAATTACAGTTTCATGTAAAGTTTACATACTCATACTCTATACCTCTAAGGAAGGAAACATCACAAATCCTTTACATATGTAGGTTAGATTTAAAACAAACTACATATATTCCAAGTTTGATAAGCCAACTCAATGGTAGAAAAATGTTCTTTATAAAATTAGATAGTAACATATTTTACAAAAGGGGGCAATTTTTTGTAACTCTATCTTGCTACTCATATTCTGCAGTATACAACAAAGTGATTTATTTATCTAGGTATAATGGGCAATAGCATTGGTTGTTCTTAAGCACAATTCAATATAGACAAATGAGATAGAAAAGAAAAAAAGTAACATAACAAATACAAAAAGTACCACTATTCCAGCCCTCCATAACTCCATAAACAGAATCCTTTCCTAGCCCAAAAATACAAAAAGTTCCCTCCTTCCCCACATACCTAAGAGGGCCAAGACCACCAACAACTCTCCACAGCAGTCAGACCAACCTCTCAAAGAAACCCAAGGAAAGCACGACCAAAAACATATAAAGCTTCCTCCTTTTTCTTATTGAACCAAGAAACCCAGCAAAGGCAGCTCTTTTTCCCATTCACCCTGCACAACCAACAGCAAGAACATATACAACAAAGCAAGTAGCAAGGCATAGGAGCAAAAAACAGAAAATAACTCTATCTCTACCTTTCTCAACATCCTTGATTGTAGGTCCTTACTTTCTCTTAGCTTCCGCTTTAACATATATAGTATTAGATTAGATATTGATTTGAAATCACGTGAATAAATTGCTAGTTTTCCATCATTCTTTGGACAATATTCTCCCCCCTCCTTGCAATAGGATTTCAGAAAGAGCAATTAAGAATTTTGATTGAATGATTAAATTTATTAGTTTCTAACAATTTACGATCTTTAGATAAGTGGTAATTTATTTATAGTATCAAGGTAGATGGAATTAAGTATGAAATATCTTAAAATTTAAAGTCACACCATTGTCTAAAGGAAAAATGACATACAGGTCTTGCGTAATGAACTTATTTACTTCTTTGGATTACCAAAGCATGGTTGAAAAGAAATATAATATTCATGATTGCTTATACGGTCTCAAAAGATAAATAAATTCATGATGGCTTATAACTGCCTAAAAAGTATATCTTGGTACATAGTCTCAAGAGATGAGATTAAAAGGCTTAATTATATTATAAATTTAAATACCAGAAGACTTGAAAAAATAACCTGAAAAAAATTAGCAAGAGGGAGAATCTTTCCAAACTTAGAATTTAAAAGTTTAGGGAACTGGAGGTAGAAAGCTCTAGTATGGATCTAGAAACTGATTTATGTGGGAAAACAGATCATGCCATATGAACACTATTTAGGAATTCTATCAAACTCTTGTGAGAAGCCAATAACAAATCCGGAAAAGACTTCCAGTTTGAATTTTTTCAAACTCAGGTTTATTTGCCTCCATCTAAAACAACCTTTCTAACAAAGAATGCTTAAAATCACTAAAATGAGACAACATACACTATATATTGATTACTATCTTAGGCATTAAGCTAATCAGTGCTTTCAATATAAAAAACTTAGCAATCTCAATTTTCAAAAGAGAAAAAAATACTTATCCCAATGAAGACAAACAAATACTAACCCTAATGCCAATTAATTATTGTTGAGTTCTATTTGTTGTTATATTTCAAACTTAACCCCACACTCTCAGCACAACCAAACCCATGAAATTTATTCTACAATTTGACATCCAATTCTCTTTTAATAGCATCCAATGATTCATTGTATATTAATAATTGACGAAAATTTTTAAATAATAATAAATTATATCAACACCTGTAAGCTCCTTCAACAAAATCACCAAGCAAGCCAATTGCTTCCACTAACAGTACTGAATAGAGCCTATAAAACTGTATAGAAACACATAAAACAAAAAACAAAAACAAAAAAAACAAAAACAAAAAACAAAAAAAACAAAAACAAAAAACAAAAAACAAAAACAAAAAATAACTCTATCTCTACCTCATTGCGAGGAACTACTCTCTTCTTGGTTTTTGCTTCGTGCTCAATCTCATTGCTTGCAAGGGCAGCCTTTACGCTCTCAAGTGCTTCTGGTGTAATCTTTTGTGCATGTATTTGAATTAATTGTTGTGCCTGTTCAAATACAGCACTTAAGATCAGAAAACATCCGCACAATTTAATTCTCCTTTTCTTTTGGTTACAGACAGATTGGTGCTCTTCCTAATCATTAAAAAAAATTGATTTCATGTCACAAAGGTGGAGAATGGTGGTTTGGGGAGCAGGTTTGGCTGTGGGTCTTTGTTTTGGAACGGTGGAGGAAGGTGAAGGGGTTTGCATTTTCTCTCAAGAGTGGAGATTGGTAGTTTTGGTATCGGGTTTAGCTGTGAGTCAACAGATAGCTAAAACTACAAATACAAAACAGAGTCAACAGACTCAAGAATACCCCCAAGTTTAAGATAACCAAGAAACTTAAATATGCAATCACATTCCAATTTCAAATTCTTTCTAGAAACATATTATTAATAAATATGCAAGAAATAGTACATAATAAAGGAAAGGTAAATACCTGTCTTCGTCTTGTTGTACAAAGAATCATATGTAACCCCTCCTTAATCATGTTCAGCTACAAACATGAAAAAAAGAAAAAAGAAAAATGCAAGCACCTACAACAAAAGTGAAATAAAATAGAATACCATAGAAAAATCTTAGTAGAAATAACATAAAGTAATTCACAATTGGCAAATTAACAAAGCAAAATTCACAATTCACAAAGGTATCTAAAAGGAACCTTCACAATTGATTGTGCTTTCATTTACTTTTGCTTCACTGTTGTTTGTTTCCTCAACACGCAAACAGATGCCCAATTTTGTTAAGTTTGTCTGATCGTGAAAATACTTTGGAAGCTTTATATCAAGCAGATGGTGTGTGTCTATGAAAAGTGAAACTATTTTGATTCTAGGAAAGTTAACTAACTTGGGTTGGAGGAGAAAGATGAAGAAGAAGAACATGATTTATCAGCTACGAAATCAGAGAAAGAAATCAAATTAAAAAAAAATTAAATTTAACAAATCCTTAGGTGTAAATTAATTGAAATCAACAATAATCAAACTGAAAGCAATTCAAACATTAACGAATAAGTAAAAATAAATAAAAGTTAAAACGTTTCACAGATATCTGATGCGATTCGTACTAACGGATTTAATCGTAAAGAGAGAAAAGAGTTACCTTCTTTGGAAGAGTCAGCAGTTTGGGCCAATACCTTAGAGAGAATGATTGAGAGGATTAAACCCAGATTTTGAAACCTAGAGGTCTGTGTTAGGAAGGGGTGAAGTGGTTAGAGAGAAGAAGGTTTTGGATGAGTATACTTGAGGGCTGAAGAGATAATCAAACGGTGGGGCCGACAAATATAGATCTGGAGAAGGGTGGTGCCGGAGAAGGTGGAGCCGTTGAGCTGCGATTTGCTTGTGGGGGAACGGCAGAGCGTTGTCTACATTTTGGAGGAAGGAGAAGGTAGAGCATGTTAGGGGCTTAGGGCTCTGATTTTGTGTTTAAGTTTTTTTTTTTTTTTTTTGGTTTATGATTTTTTTTTTTTTTAATATTGTGCTGATGTGGAAAATTGTGAGAGCTTCAAAAGTTTAGGTTTTATATATATATAGACTAGTCGTTAACCTGTGTGATGCATGGGAGAGCTACCAATTTTTTTAATTAAAAATAAATAAAAATTAAGATAAACCTCCAAATGATGTGACATTAGCTATTGGAATTCAACATTGATTCTCTAGCAACACATTCTTAGTAAGTGGAAGTTTCACTAGGTGAGCAAGTTCCAAGTCCTAAATGAATTCATTTATTCATTTATTGAGTGGATATCAAGATATGAGTATGGGGTCTTGGCTTTTTTAGGTGGTAGATCTTTGGCTACTTCAACATCAATCTAGGGGAGCTTTGATTTGAGTGGTGGGTCAAACTCCTCTAATGAACCCAGACTTAGCCAAATCCATTTAGTAGTTTGGAGCATCTTGTGGTAGGCTCTGCATTCAAATTTTCACCTCTTTAGTGGTAAAGTATCAATGAAGTCATATACGTCTAGCAATAAAATAACAATGAAGTAACCCACATTCAACACTAAAGCAATCACAAATTAGAAAGTAGAGGAACAATAACTTATTACGAACCTAGCAATAATAATGGTTTATGACTCTAGTAGTAAGATATTAGTAAAATGATGTGACATTAGAATTGTAACAGTCATCAAATAATAACAAAATATACATTTTTCTAGATTAAAAAAAATGACACAAATAGCTCAGTCATTTGCTAGTGTAATAGTGTTGTACCACTCCCAAATGACATATACACCAAAGAATCATTTGGTTGCTTGTTTAGCCAATCAAACAGCAAGCCATTCTTGGACGAGTTACCTTATTGTGTTACTATCAAACAGCAAGATATTATCTAATCAATGTGTCAGCTACATCATACCTTGCATGTCCATATGTTCATGCGTTTGAAGACAAAAATAATGTTGTTGAGCAATACAAAATTCAAATCTGAAAAACTAAACAACATTATGCTTAAGGGCTTTTATAAAATTTTAACAATGTTAAGCTACATTCTACAATTTTATGTTTGTGTTGAAAAAAGTTTTAAACACTTGGATCACATGGGCTACAAAAAATCTACCCACACCAATTTCGCTAAGGTAGCATAGCATCCTCAACTTGAGTGGTAATATGGTAAATATCAGATTTAGCATTCAAAGAAGAAGAATAGCATTTAAAGTTAGCATATGATCATGATACCAGTCACCCCAATTAGCCCCACTGGTTTCCAGATTAGCTATTAAGTAAAGTCAAGCAAAAGAATAATATAGAACCAAAAGAATTACACTCTTTGAAAAACCAAAACGGTTAGCAAATGTTTTTGAACTCCTCAATAAAAAATAGAGAAACAAGGACAAGGAATAGAGAATCAAGGACAAAGGATTTTTTGTTTTTAGTTGGAGTTGATTTTTAAAACGTGCAAATCGTTTGGCATAAAAAAATAATAATAATAAAAGTAAAACGTGCAAGACATACAACTTGTCTAGAAACCAATGAGATGAACAAATTTATAATTTTTGAAGATAAGTGGGAGATTTTCTACCAATACCAATGAGGGGAAGACATGGGGGGGAAAAAATCTTAAACCTTATCACTTTGCCTAGAAACCGGTATATATGGACAAGTCTTGTCCTGTAGTGTCTCTCTTCAGTTATAAAAGGAGATGGCATTCTTTGTTCATTGTAAGGCAACAAAAAATAAAACACAAGTCGCTTCAGTTCTCTCTTAGTGATCATCAATATCTCTTTGCAACATGGAGGAGTTCTTGACGGTTGGGCTGTGGGGAGGTGAAGGTGGAGACCGGTGGAGCTTCGTGGTAAATAATGGTGGGATCATTGGGATGGAAATCGTTCATGCAAATGGCATCGCATCAATTACATTCAAATGTGGAGATGAGTATCGTGTACTCCAGCATTCTAGGAAGTTTGGTGGTACTGGTGCTGGCTGGAAAACTGACAAGGTACGTACATATATATATATATATTGGTACTACTCAGTTACATTAATCATGCATTATTTTTTGTGAAACAAGAAATTAAATATACGTACATTAAATGAAGTTGAATGAATTTTTTTGGTCCATTATATATATGTAGATATCGCTCAACTGGCCTGAAGAGTACCTGACATCCATTAGCGGTACAGTTGCTGACTTGTGGCAGCATATTATAATTCGCTCTCTAAGTTTTAAAACAAATAAGGGTACTGAGTATGGACCCTATGGAGTTGTGACCGGTCAACCATTTTCCTACAGTACGGAGGGTGGCGTAATTGTTGGATTCCATGGCCGTTCGGGGACTTTACTTGATGCCATTGGTGCCTATGTGAAAATACCGCAGAAAAAGGTTTGGTCAACTTCATTATATAATGTTTCCCAAAGTTCATGCAGGCATATGTTTTATTGGAAGACTAAGCTTATGTTTGGATAAATTAAAATTTGCAAACTTATTTTACTATTCAGCTTATTTTTGCTATTATTTATGGACTTCACTGCACTTTTTGGTGCTATTTATGAGTCTTATTATACTATTTTAATTAACTTTTGTCTTTATTTACAGTATTTTTAAGCAAAAAATTTTCAGTTTCAACAAAATAAACGCTTCTTAACCTGACCTTAATGGATATTATTCATTTACAATTGTTGTCCTTGTTTAATTAATAGCAGGACAATACTTTGAAAATGGCTTTACCTGTTCGTTGAGGAACTGGGCCGTGGGGTGGGCATGGCGGGATGGAATGGGATGATGGAGTTTTTCCGGCAATCCGTGAATTGCATTTGTACGTTGGAGATTCAGTTATTCATGCAATTCGTGTGTTGTATCAAAGTAGAGATGGGGAGCCTGTTTGGTCACCAAAGCATGGTGGAGAAGGCGGTGATCCAAGTGATCCGGTAAATAAATATATAATAATAACTATTACAATGTCACTATTTAAATAAAAAAAAAAATATTTGCAATTATAATTCTGTAACACTATACAAAGATGTTACAATACCGTGCATGCATATTACTTTGATTTGTTAGTTGAGCTGTGTAGAACATATGATAAACTTTACAAGCTTACATATATAATTCTAATTCTAATTAAAATTTTGCTAATCCTACTTGTATTCTGGTTTGGTAGATAAAACTGGAAGTATCAAACGAATTCTTGATTCGCATTGCGGAATTTTATGGGCCTGTTGAAGGGAGCGGTAGCTTCAAAGCTTTGCGGTCCATTACATTCTACACAAACAAAGCCAAATATGGACCCTATGGTGATGAGATTGGTCAAGCTTTCACATCAACTGTTGCCCCAGGAAGGGTTGTAGGTTTCCATGGAAAAAGTGGTGCCTATTTAGATGCCATAGGAGTACATATAGAATATTTCTGAACATGATACTTGAGAATGAGCAACATTCATAAATAATCTACTGCCACTACAAAAAACCCGGGCTATAGTCACGTTTTAAAAATGCGGCAATAGCTCCTAAAAACATGGCTATAGATTAATTTAGTCTATAGTCATGTTTTCTAAAACTGTGTTTTTAGACGTGGCCTAAAAGTTGTAACTATAAGTTCGACAGGACCATAACCGCGTTTGAAAGACCTATAGTTACAGGTTGAATATGTTTCTTTTTAACTGGTTTTGAAGGGAATAATTGAATGGGGAAAAATCATCTACTTAAAGAAAGTGAGACGTACATTTCATCTTCTTTAAGTTGGGGGATAATAGCCCGATTCTATGTGTTATTTTAAAATTGTTGTGGTGTTGTTGTCATTGTTTTGGTGTTGTCCTGCTTGGTTGAGTTGAGTGTCTCATCTATTTGTAAATTTCTTTTGAATGAAATAAAGCTGCTCATTCGTCTATTTACTCGTATCATTGATTTACTGTTTTTCTTTGTCTTTGCTTAAACTAGGGCTGATATTTTCTTAACCTAGATTTGGTAGTAAATTAATTAGATATAGGCAACTGTAAAAACAAAAATCTCAAGTTTGAAAATCAATAAATTGAAAATGTTTAACAAATATATTTTTGTATTGATGAATTTGTAGGTACAATTCTTTATATTTATATTATAATACAATAGAAAAAAAAAATCATCTTATTTGTTCTCCTTAGATAACTCTTCAAGTCAAGTTTTGCATTGATGTAGTTTTGACTCAAACACAATGGCCTCCAGTTAGATTGGAAAGTGGATTGAAAGGGCTTTAAACGTAATTGTGATAACCCTCTAGCTGTGTGCTTGTTAGAGATTTTTTGCTCCTTGCATTCTACATGTGCCCTTCGAATGTTTTTGATCTTCAAAAATTTGTGGTGAAAATTCTTCAAGATTTCAGAACTTGAATCTGATGAAGTTTCAATAGATCAAAGTTTTTGAAACTTGATTCCAATAGAACTTTGACACTTGGAATAATAATTTGGATGAATTTTTTTTTAATATACTTTGTCTTCAAAGATTTGTAATGAAAGACAAAGCTACAAATACTTTTCAACAAATATATAGCTAAAGATTAAAAAAGAAAAACCCAAATTGGTCTAAAATGCCACACTCCTATGCCACTTGTGGCGAGATACTTTTCACGCCAAAGCAAACTTTAATTTTTTATATTATTTTTCTGCTTCAACACTCTTAACACCCATTCAGACACTCTTAACCCTTTTTTTGGCTCTTATGAAAAATCATTAATATTTTTGTAATCCTAAATAACTATACAAACACAAAGTTCCATTTACAAAATTAGATCCCAAAAAGGAAAACATTTTTTTGGCCACTTGAAAGTCTCAAACTTCAAAACATACCTCAAATTCGGAATCTATGTGAAAATTTTAATCTAAGGAAAGCAACTGGTTTGAACTAAAAAGTCATTTATAAGGGGGAAAAAAATCAGCGGTCAATAGTCAGTCTATGGAGAGGAAGGAGGTGAAGAGAGATATGTTAGCATTGTGCAGTATATTTTTAGTGGTTTGTTCAGTATTAAGTTTTGGAAAACGATTTCTGCTTTTATTGTGCTTGTTTTCCACTAGCAATAGTAATTGTTTTCATTGACTTGGCTTTTTTCCCTTTTTTTTTTTTTTTTTTCTGTACCAAACATCAAAAATATGGAAAACATTTTACATAGAAACATAGTGTTAAAGTGGTTTTCTTATCATTTACTTGTTGTGGGGAATTTAAAAAAAAAAAGACACCAAAACACTAGCATATTAAGATGTAAACTAAAGCTTGTTCCATCTGAATGTACATTACAGACATAAACATACCCTCCACTTCTTGAAAGCCACTCACAAGCTATGCATAACCTTGACATTTATTTCAAATCTACATAACAAGAATATCCTGGTCTACAAATCAATGAAGATAAAGTGCTTCAGAAGTTTGGGGTTGAAGACTCATCTAAAAACTAAGAGTAAAATAATTTATTAAAGTTTTGCATAGAACAACTCACCTATTAAGCTAACACAAGGTGAACTCACATCCTGTACAGCCATAACTATGCCTCATGCATGACAACTTATATGAGGCTCCAAAGCCAAGGTCACTTATTCTTTTTCTTACACTTCTTTCCCTTTGGGCTGCAAGGGGAAGAGAGAGGCTATGTCTTGTTGGGGGGGACACTTTGCAGTTGATTTTACTGATTTTAGTTGTTATGATCGATATTTTAAAGTTGTGAACAAAACTTATTATTTTTATATCCATATAATAATTTTCTTTTCCATTTTATGTACAAGCCAAACACCAAAAAACGATTTCCAAAGCATTTTCTGAAATGCAACCAAATACAGGAAAACATGCAGTTTACAGTTGAAAACATTTTTTTGTCAAAAAATCATTTTACATTGAAGCAAATGCAGCCTTACCCTCTGTTTGGTTTGGGTGATTTGGGGGAGGATGGAAAAGGGCAGTAGGAAAATAAGGAGAAAATGGGGGAGAAAGGTTTGTTTAGTTGGGAGGGGAAAGAAGAGGGGGGGGGGGGGGGGGTTGTTTTCTCCCCTACCCCACAAAAATCCCATTTGCCCAATTTGGGGAGAATATGGGAGGAGGAGGTAGATGGGAAATGACGCATCAACCCCTTTCCATCCCTCCGCTGCTACACATTTCTTTTTTCTTTTTCTTTTAGCCTAAATGGTAGTGTTTTTTTTTTTTTTTTTTTTTTAAATTTTATAAACTATTAAATTATGTTTTATGTAATAGGGATGTGAGAGTAAATTTTAAAAACTACAATTTCCATCTTCTCATTTTCTTCTCAACCAAACATAGGAGATTTCCATCTCTCCACTTTTTTCCATCCTCCCAATCAAACACACGAGGGAAAGCTATAATTTTTCTATTCCCTCACTTTTCCATCTTCCTACCATTTTCCATTTCTCTACTTTTTCAACCCCCAACCAGACAAGGCATTAGTGTAGCACTGCCACTGCTAGCAGATAACTTTATGTCTAAATATTGTACATTTGTACTATAAACATGTGGCATTGCAAAAGATGTGTGAAATACTCATGCTTTATGGCTCTTTTTTTTGGGGGGGGGGGGGGGGGTGTGGGAGGAGGAGGGTTGTTCTCTTGGTAAAGGCCAAATCAATTAAGGCTGTGTTTGGTTGCTGTAAAACGTTTTCTGGAAAATACATATTTTCCGGAAATGCTAATTTCCGGAAAAGGAAAATGTTTCCATGGTGTTTGGTTGCATTTCAAAAAATTTTCCGGAAAAAATTTTCTGGTGTTTGGAAAAGAAGAAGGAAAACACAAATCAGAAAATGCAGAATAACACAAATCAGAAAAACACAAGCCACAAATCCAGGAAAACACAAATCCAGAATAACACAAGCAAAGTAAGGCTGGTTCATTCAAATATTTTTACAAAAAATGCATCAAATCAGGCAAAAGAAACCAAAACCCAGCGACGAGCGACGACCGCACCGCGCGACGAACGACGAGTGACGACCGCACCACGCGATCGCATCGATCGCGCCGCTCGTCGGCGCGGTGCGATCGTCTGACGAGCGACGCGATCGACGATCGCGATCGCGTTGCTCGTCGATCGACGAGCGGTGCGCGTCCGACGAGTGCGCTCGTCGATCGCGCCGCTCAATCGACGATCGCGCCGCGCGATCTCGTTGATCGCGATCGTCGATCGCGCCGCTCGTCGGCGCGGTGCGATCGTCGGACGAGCAGCGCGATCTGGGCTCTCTCTTCTCTCTCTCTCTCTTTGATCTGGGCTCTCTCTTCTCTCTCTCTCTCTCTCTCTCTCTCTCTCTCTCTCTCTCTCTTTTTCCGGAAGTTATTTGAAGTGAAAATGAGGGGAGAAAATGATTTCCGAGTCAAAGGGGAAAATATTGGTCAACCGGAAGTCATTTTCCGGAAAATGATATTTTCCGTGACAGCCAAACATGCGGAAAATGGTGAAAATGATTTCCTGAAATCATTTTCACCCAAAACAAACGCACCCTAAGGTCACATCTTTAGGTTAAGAGTTTATTCTTTTGTTTGGTGAGTGTTTGATTTAGATCCTTGCCCTAAAATCAAATGGAGGGGCATAACCATCATATTTTGGGATGAGTAGGATCATGCAGGAAGCCAACAAGTTCACAAAAATCAGCCAATTTTCAACAATAAAATAATTAAGAGAATGTAATTATTATATAGTCCTTGAAAAATTCATATCATTTCAATCTGGTCATTAAATCTTGAAAACTTTCTTCAATAAGACATGAATTTTTTTTTTTTTTTACATAGGTATGCCACGTTGATAACAATCGAAGTGGCATATCCCATGTCCTCCAAAATTGCCTTGTTGATACTGTTCAAATCTGACTGACGGAAAGGGCAAAATGGCAACTTTCTAAACTTAAGGGACCAAATAGGAATTTCATGTAAATCTGTTATACTTTTTGCTAGTTTATTTTCATTTAGTTTATCTTTAGTTGTTACGTTCTTCTCTTACTTCACATTTATTCTTTAAAAGGAAAAAATATGTAATTAGTTACAGGAACTGTTGGTGAACAAAGGCAGGATAAATAACCTCTGTCATGACTGCAACAGATGTAGGATCATGACCACGCCATACATAGTCTCGCACAGTCATACCCTCAGCTGCTGCACCTTTCTTGACAGCTTGTATGGCAACAATCAGAGAAGCACCTAAAGAAAAAAAAAAAATCTTTATTTTAAGGAGGGATAAGTTGAAGACAAAATTTAAACTACACATATGATTGGGTCAACCAATTAGCATAAAATCGTGAAGCAATGAGCTATACCTTCAATGATAAATGAACCACCGATCACAAGAGCTGCATACTAAATATTTTCAGGGGGCTGAAGAAAATTATACTAATTCATTACTAAATAGCAAATGCATTTACTAAAGCAACACCTAAAAATCAGGAATTAATAACAGCAAAGATATAGGATTTCAGGTAATAAAATTTGCCAAGTAAAGATTCACTTGGACAAGTACCTGTGATGTCCACAAATTTTGAAACCCATGAACAATTGTAGCACCAGAACCAAGACAAAAGATACCAACAGCAGATATCAAAGACCAAACAAATCTTTCCTTGGAATAGCCATAACTGTAATACAATAAAATAAAATTTTCAGCACATACATTAAACAAAAAGAATTAGAATCCGAATTTGTGTTTTCCCTCTACACATAGATGTGAATCTGTGCACATATGAGTGTAACTTTGAAACAGAAAAACAAAAGTCACTGGCCACTCCATGCAATAATGTTGGAGGCTGTGTTAATAAACAAGCCATTGGAATTAATAACGTAAAAGATGTTCATTACTGTGTTCACTATTCTAGTCTCTACAGAATTCTATCCAATTTGATCAATTATTGAACTCAAGTATTCTAGTTAAGTTTTTTTTTTCTTTTTTTTTTTTAAGAGACGACTAACCTAGATGGAGATCTAAAGAAATAAATGTAAAATTTTCATGTAACATCGCCAAACTTTCAGAAAATGACCCCAAATCAAATCAATCAGATGTCCAAGTTGAGCGTATATGACATGACAAAATGACCATTAATTTTATTCATATCAATGTAGTACTTCTAAAAAAAAAGCAAGCAAATATAAATCTAAGACTAAAAGACTATTTTATACGTGTTATTGAATGTTGAAATTGGTGAAAATTTAAGAAGTTGTTAATGGTGGGCAAAGCTCACTCATTTTTGATATACTCGCGGATGTAAAGCATCAGGTGCACGTCTTGAGCTACTCAGACCGTAAGCAAGAAGTGCCACCGCCATCTTGGACGGTTCTAATTGCTTTCAGTTTATTATTATTACTTGTTGCTACCGCCACCTGGGACGATTGTACCTCCATCTCGGACGGTTCTAATTGCTTTCCTTACTATTATTTTAAATTACTTGCATATTATTTTCATACTTTCATACTATATTATTGCTGTGCAACTGTGCTTCTACCTTCAGCGCTGTGTCTCTTTTCCCCCCTTTATGGTATCAGAGTCATTCTTTTCTAGCCGGTGATAGTGTTGTTGTGTTCTCTGTCTCTCTGTCTGTGTTTACTCGAAACTTTGACACTCCTTTATTATGTTCCCTTCTTACTGTCGTTGGCGCCACCCTAGTCGTCTGATTCCTTGGAAAATGATTTTTCTTCTTCGATTGATTCTTGCTATCAATCTACTGATGATTCTTCTGATTCTCCTAATATTAAAATTGGTTGTAGAGATTCCTGTTGTAATGTTATTAAATTTGTTAATACTCTCACTAAGGGTGAAGAGAATGAAAAATTAGTAATTCAATTAATAAATCAAATTCAAAACCCTGAATTACAAAAAGAATATTTGGACAAGTTTAAGAAAATTTTGATAAAAGATGAAACTGGTAAAAAACTAAAATCAACCATAAGCTTTGAAGAAACTTTGGAAAGATTTAACAAAAGAAATCCAAAGATTTAATTGTTAATGATCTTCAACATGAAATCACTATTGTTAAACAAGAGATAATTGATTTAAAAATGAGTTTAAAAACATTAAAAGTGATAACCATAATATTAAACAAGAATTGTTTTTGTTAAAAATTGATAAAAACCTTGATAAACAACAATCTGATAATAAACAAGATGAGCACAAGGATGGAGATGAATCCAGTCAAAATGCTCTTTTTTCTGATAAAGGTATTGTTGATAATTTTCAACTTAGTCTTGTTAACAAACTGCTTCCTCCAAAATGGTTTACAAAAGTTAGAATTGTTGTTTCTCATGATTATCATTTCACTGTTATTGCCATGATTGATTCTGGTGCAGATATGAACTGTATCCAAGAAGGATTAATTCCTTCAAAATATTTTGAAAAATTAACTGAAAGATTGTTATGCTAATGGTTCCCAAATGAAAATCAAATATGGATTGAGTAATGCTTATGTTTGCCATAATAATGTTTGTTTCAAGATTCCTTCTGTTCTTGTTAAAAACATGACTGATAAAGTAATTCTTGGTTTGCCATTTATAAATGTTTTGTACCCTTTTCTTGTTGAGCATGATGGAATTACTACTGATCCTTTTGGATAGAAAGTAAAATTCAAATTTGCTACAAAATGTGAAATTGATATTGATTATGCCTCTAAAATATTTATTCAAGAACCAAGGATGGGTTCTTGCCAATATTTCACAGATGCTTTTCAAGGTAATACTCATAGTGCCAAACTATTAACTATTAACACTGACCCTAATATTCTTAATATTTCTTTACAGGAATTGGACAATGCTATGTGGATAAATACCACTAGTAAGTAGAGTAATAGTAATACTTCTATTTATACCACTGATATATGGATTATTATGGCTTCCTCGACAGAGAGAAGGGACAAGGGAAAAGCACCAGCACAGGGCTCTTCTCAAGACAAAAGGCTCCCATCGGGACGATCTTTTGTAAAGCATGAAGGCGCATCTTCTGGGGTAACTAGCAGTTCAACATCCCTTCAGGAATTTGTCCTGGCAAAGGTGACATATTCCAGTGGTGATATGGTAATTGCTCTACAAGAAGTTTATATATATATATATTTAAAGGCAAATCTTAATTTTTTTGTATACCAATTTTTTTTTAAATTCCCGGGGGGGGGGGGGCTACAATGGGTTTGTCCCTTTGGTGAGAGAGAATCGGGGGTGTTTTTGTGTGCGTGGCCAAGTGCCTTTGGAGGTGTGACTTTGCTAGACCCGGATTTGTTTGAGGGAGGTCAATCCGGAACTCGACATTGGGCCGCATAGACCAATGGCTACCGGTGTATTTTTAAGCCTACAAAATAGATAAAACCCAAAGTCTTAGAATCATGATAATGATTGAAATAAATAAATAATATGCTTAGCATGATAGCTTTGATTAAATGGTGAGTTGATACGTTATTATTATGTATATTGAGTGATATCCAATATTAGAAAATAATTAATTAGGTATTAAATGTCCAACAATAGGATGAGTCCAATAGTCCATGTCTAGTTGCGGTTCATGGTTCATGTTCATCATAATAAGGTATGTCTAGCAATGGTCTATGTCCAAATAATATATATCCATTGGTGGTAAATGTCCAAATGATACAAGTCCAACAATGGTTTATGTCCAAGTAATATATGTCCATTGGTGGTATATCAATTTATTAATATGTATGTTTATTATTAGTGAGACTATGTTTATTAAATGGTGAGATAATGGTAAAATGATAATGAGTTAACATATACTCAATAATATAATTTCAAATATGGAGAAAACATTTATTAATCTTTTATGTTTTTGATTCCAGCCGTGTAGCATCACTTTGTTCTTCATGTAATTTGTGGCTCCAACCGTATAATATTGGTGAGCTTCATAGTTTGTGGCTCTAGCCTTATAGTGTTAATGAGCTAATAAGATTCCAGCAGTGTAATGACATTAGTTGAGTGGTATAATAACAATGAACAAAATATACTTGATAATATAAGTTTGAAGGTAAAATATAATGACTTATCTTCATAGTTTGGGGCTCCAACCGTAGGACAACAGTGGACTTAGACATTTCAGCAGCGTGATAGAATGAGTCCAGTGGTATAATATGATGTTATGAGTCCTTCCATGGTGACTTCATGATTGAAGGGGAAAAATGGGTGCAACTGGAGGGAGAGAGAGTATGTCCAGCCGTGTGCATAGGTTGGTTAAGTTTATCCCCCTTTCATCATACACTTAAGTGACTTTCCCCATGTAATACTCTTTTAGTTTTTTAGTCAAATATGTGTGATATTGCCTTCCATAGGAAGGGCTTTTGATTTTATAAGTTTTTGCCTTTCATAAGAAAGGGCTTTTAGTAATAAGTTCTTGGATAAGCGTTTGATATATTTTAAGATTTGTGGAGATGGTAAGGAATATGTATATATTGTGAGATATGGTGTTTAGAGATATATGAGAAGTATGTATGGGAATTACATGTAGATACTTTGTTGGACAAGGATCTTATTTATATATATATATATATACTTTGAGAGACATAAAATTTAAAAATGTATGAGAGGTATGTATGGGTATTTTGTGGGGAATATGTTTGGAGAATATATGAAAGTGTGAGATAAATGATATGAAGGTTAAATGTAGCAAGAGCTGCTGCTGGAGTTGTTTTTTGTGTTATGACATTGATTATGTTGCTTTCGAAGAAGGAAGATTTTGTATGAGAAATAAAGAATGAGATGAAGATGTGCTTTGGGCAGCAAAAATGATGAAGTTTCAGAATAATGGAGTGTGGGAAAGATGGATAATGGATAATGGTATGTTGTGATATGTGTGTTGTATTGTTATCTATCAAAAGGGACTTTGTAAGAGAGATGAAGAAAGATATGGAGATCTTTAGAGATATGGCAGCAAAATGAAGAGAGTTTCAGATTATGGGAGATGAGAGAGGGATCAATCCCCCTTAAGTGTGTAACTTGACCCTCTTTATATAAAGCCAAGCTTTGTAACTAGATCAGAACTTAGTTGAAGGAAAAAATAGCAAATGAGGAAAAGTCCTTGACAAAATAAATGGTCTTTTGTTTTTTAACCAAAAGAAGAAAGTTTGAGACTTAAATGTTGCTGACACAGCTAGATGATGTCATGTGGATGACCTCCTTTGCTTGAAGAAAAACACTTGGCATTAAATTCATGATTTAACTAAAAATGGTGAGATAAGCTTTATGAGTTTTTCTGGTACCACAACTGGAGCTATTGCAGAATGTGTTGGAACTATTTCAGCTTCTGCAGAAGGTGTTTCTACTTCTGCTGGAGCTGTCTGCAGCTTAACTGGAGCTGTTACAGCTTTTGCAGAAGCTGTTTGCAGCTTCCGCTGGAGCTGTTTCAGCTTTTGCAGAAGCTGCTGCAGTTTCTGTTTGAGCCGTTTTTGGTGTTTTCGACTAAGTTTTCTCTTTTGGAAAATATATTTGATGAAGTTTTAGAGATGTAATCATGGTCTTTTTATATCTTAACTAAATCTTTGAGAGTAAGGAGAGCATTTTAATACTAGATATGAGATATTAATATATATTTAGCCATGTACTTGGAATTGATTTATATGAAAATAATAATATAATTAATATGAAATGATATAATTATATTTTAAAACTTATATTATATGATGGACATTAATTTTTATATAAAGAGCATGAAGAGTTTTACCATTTTAAGTGTTATGTGATATGAGAGGCTTACCAAATATTACCTATTGCACACTAACCCGTCAAAGTTCAGGGAATTGGGGAAGACATGCCACACAACATGCTTTCCTTTATCAACTTTGAACCGCTGGAGCTTTACTGAACATACTTCTTGGCCCTTCAAACCACGACTCCCAAAATTCCCCCGATGAGACTCATGAGTTTGGATCATGAGCCAAAAATGAGATGTTGTGGCATGAGCTCGAACTATGGGCCCTGATGAGATTATATCGCCATAAGTTTTGGACCATGGGCTTTGGCATCATTTTTGTGAATATGGACTCTTTTGAGCTTTAAAATAGATTTTCCCAAAATTCATGGTAATGTTGATGTGGTTTGAAAAATTTGTCCTCAACAGAGAGTAGCGATGTTTGTTTATGTATTGGTTTTCAAAGTGCATCAATACCAAATCACTACTTGTACATAAAGGAAAGCACAAAAAAATAGGTGTAAAGATATATGATTCTTAGGCAATCCAAAACGTAAAGAGTTGGCAAAGACATAAGCTAGATAAAAATAAAAAGAATCAGAATGCGTGGAAGTGTGGAACCATTGAACCTTTGAAATGCCAATTGTCGTATCTTCTCTACAAAACTTAGACCAAAAATAAAAAATAAAAAGAGAACATATTCGCTTCCTCATACAAATAGATAGACTTTTTTTTTTTATTTTTAGAGAGAGAGTTTCAACTTATGGCGTCTGCTTCTAATGATAGCTCTTTATCATCAGACTAAGACATCAATCAGTTTTTAGTGTAAGCAGAGATTGAACCTCAGATCTCTTATACAATCATCAGAGACTTTACTAGTTGAGTTAACTGGAACCTAACAATAGACAGACATTATTTTTTCAAATGATTTGCATAATATGGGTGAGAAAAATTTTCTTATTGAATTGCTGAATATGAATTTTCTAATGGGTTAAATGAGTGGGTTGGAGATTAAATGGGTTGGATAAATAATAAATAATTAATTTTTTTTTAAATGGATCATAAATAGATAAATGAATAATTATTAATTCGACTCATTCATGACCCAACCCAAATCATTCCTAACCCGTTCAATTGCCACCCTAATATTTATCAACAACTTGTAATACATATATATATATATATATATATATATATATATATATATATTTGGCTGAATAGTCAACAAGTAGTAATTGTGGTAGTAACACAATTATTGCTAACTTTCACATCCCACCAAACTTCAATGGCTGGCAATTTGTAATTAATTAAAACGACATGTGTTGTCAGCTAAATAGAAGTTTGTAATTAAGTATAGTCTTGTCCCATTGCAGCTCTATTCAACTATAAAAGGGGAAGGCATTCTTTATTCGTTGTAATACAGATCGCTTCAGTACCCTCTTAGTGATCATCTCTTTGCAGCATGGCACTGTCGGTTGGGCCGTGGGGAGCTGAAAGTGGAGGAAACATCTGGAGCTTCGTGGCTAAGGGTGGGATCAATGAGATAGAAATCGTTCATGGAGATGTCATCCATTCAATTTCATTCAAATATAAAGATGAATATGGTGCACTGCAGACTTTGAAGGTTGGTTATACTGGTGGCCAAAAAACTAACAAGGTACATATAGAGTACTGGTACTACTCAGTTACATTAATCATGAATATATTTTTGTGAAACAAGATATTAAATATACATAAAATGAAGCTGATTTTTTTTTTTTGGTCCATTATATGTAGATATCGCTCAAATGGCCTGAAGAGTACCTGACATCCTTTAACGGTACAATTAAGGAGACCAAGGGCTATGTTGTGATTTTTTCTGTAACTTTTAAAACAAATAAGGCTGTGTTTGGACCCTATGGAACTGTGGACGGTAAGCCATTTCGCCACAACGGTGGGGTAATTGTTGGATTCCATGGTTATGCGGGTGCATTTGTTGATGCCATTGGTGCCTATGTGACGCTGCCCTATGTGAATACAACGCTGAAAGAGGTTTGGTCGTTATTGTTTCCCAAAGTTCATGTTTTATTCGAGGTCTAAAGGATGTTATATTCATTTACAAATTGTTGTACTTGTTTAATAGCCGGACAATACGACGAATATGGCTGTACCTCGAGGACCTGGGCCGTGGGGTGGGCATGGCGGGATGGAATGGGATGATGGAGTTTTTCTGGCAATCCGTGAATTGCAATTGCACGTTGGAGATTCAGTGATTCATGCAATTCGTGTGTTGTATGAAAGCAATGATGGGGAACCTGTTTGGTCACCGAAGCATGGTGGAGATGGCTGTGATCAAATTAAGACGGTAAATAAATAATAACTATTACACTGTCGTTATTTAAATATGAAAAAATTTGCAACTATAATTCTGACACACTATGCAAAGATGTTACAATACCATGCATGTTACTTTGATTTGTTAGTTGAGCTATAGAACATACGATAAACTTTACAAGCTTACATATATAATTCTAATTCTAATTAAAATTTTGCTAATCCTATTTGTATTCTGGTTTGGTAGATAAAACTAGAAGTATCAAAGGAATTCTTGGTTCGCATTGCAGGATTTTATGGGCCTATTAAAGGGAGCGATAGCTTCAAAGCTTTGCGGTCCATTACATTCTACACAAACAAAGCCAAATATGGACCCTATGGTGATGAGATTGGTGATGCTTTTACATCAAGTGTTGCCGCAGGAAAAGTTGTTGGTTTCCATGGAAGAAGTGGTGTCTATTTAGATGCCATAGGAGTGCATATGGAATACTTCTAAACATGTTACTAGAGAATGAGCAGCATTCATAAATAATCTACTAATTGAATATGTTACTTTTTAAATGTTGGCTTTGAAATGAATATTTGAATGGGGAAAAATCTTCTACTTAAAGAAAGTGTGGCGTACATTTCCTCTCCTTTGAATTGGGGGATAATAGCCCGATTCTATGTGTTATTTGAAAATTTTTGTGGTGTTGTTATTGTTGTTTTGGTGTTGTCCTGTTTGATTGAGTTGAGTGTCTCATCTATTTGTAAATTTCTTTTGAATGAAATAAAGTTGCTTATTCATCTGTTTATTTGTATAATTGATTTATAGTTTTTTTTTTTGTCTTTGCTTAAATTAGGAAAGCTGATATTTTCTTAACCTAAATTTGGAAATAAAATTAATTAGATATAGGTGACTGTAAAAACAAAAATTTCAAGTTTGAAAATCAATAAATTGAAAATGTTTAACAAATGTATTTTTGTATCGATGAATTTGTAGGTACAGTTCTCCATATTTATATTATAATACAATAGAAAAAAACATCTTATTTGATCTCCTTGGATAACTCTTCAATTCAAGTTTTGCGTCGATGTAGTTTTGACTCAAACACAATGGCCTCTAGTTGGATTGGAAAGAGGATTGAAAGGGCTTTGAAACATAATTGCGATGACTCTTTGACTATGTGCTTGTTAGAGATTTCTCGTTCCTTGCGTTTTACATGTGTTTTTCGAATGTTTTTGATCTTTGAAAATTTGTGGTGAAAGTTCTTCAAAATTTCAAAGCTTGAATCAGATGAAGTTTTGATAGATCAAAGTTTTTGAAACTTGATTCCAGTAAAACTTTGAGACTTGAAATAATGATTTTAATGAATTTTTTTAAATATTTTTTATCTTCAAAGATTTGTAATGAAAGATATAGATAAAAAAAACTTTTCAGCAAATATATAACTAGAGAAAAAAAAAGAAAAAAAGAACAACCAGGCATCGTCTCATCAAATTGGCCTAAAATGCCACACTCCTATGCCACTTGTGGCGAGAAACTATTCACGCAAAACCAAACTTTTATTTTTTATATTATTTTTCTTTTTCAACACCCATCCAGACACACTCTCTCTCTCTCTCTCTCTCTCTCGAAATCTGTCCACGTCTTCTCTCATAATCTCTCCCTCTCTCAAAACCAGTTGTCAGGAGATTGGAGCAAGGGTGGCGGCTCTCCCTGGATCTTCTCACTCTGCATCTCTCATGCCTCTGTGAGGCTCCGATCAATACAAACTAGCGGTGGGTTGATAACTTGGGTTTTCACGGTAATACTACCTTTTTATGTTATGCATAATCTCTATCTGGAAAAAAAGTTTTCAAGCGACACAATGCACTCCTCCAGGCTCCAGATAAACTTTGTGCACTCTGGAAATGAAATTCAAAAGTACATAACACAATTCCTTGCCACATTCATTTTCCAAAAAAAAAAAAAAAACAGCAAACCCCACCTTCACAAAATTTTTTTAAAAATAAATAAATAATTAACATTTCCAATCCTCACCTAACACTTAAGACCCAAATGCAAAGGTAAAAACAGAAACAAACAGTACAAAAACAGATATAAGAAAACATATCTTTACCTGTGTTCATCCCGGATTTCAATCTTCTGCACTTGCTTTGCCCTCGTAAAAAAATCTGCCACACCACCAAAAATCAATAAAATTTTCAGAAACAATAAAATTTTCAACACACACACAGAAAGAGAGTAAAGAACTTTACTGCGATGAGAGGAATAGTGGTGACGTTGAAGCTTGTTGTTGTCGTCCAAGGAAACCAAGCCCAATGAAGAACAGTCCTCATCCTCATACTTGAGCCTCATCAGCAAGTTCAGTGATGAGCCCAGTACCTGCAAGACCAGTGATGAGTCCAGAAACAAAGACAAGCCCAATACTGATCAAGCACACCGTACTGTAACAAAACGAACCGCTTCGATGATTGAAAATGAGAACCAAAGAATGAAGAGGAAGCCAATTTAGAGCTACCGGTGCTGTAACTTTGACATTGAGTGTGATGATCGGAGGAAGGGTTTAGCAGTAAAAACTGTGAGAGCTTTACAAGACGAAAGGAGTGAAAATATGAGTGTTGTTGATGAGAGGAGCAACAGTGGAGATGAGAGAGGAGGAGATTAAACACGGCTATGATTTTCTCCGCATACTATGTTTTGTATTTGAGGCAACAACTGCCTAGTATTATTGGTTAGAGACAGAGTCTACTGTTTTTTATTTAACAAGTGTTTTTTGCTACTTTTGTTTTTCATGTTTTTTTTTTTGGTTTTGTTTTTTAAAGGGTCAAAAATAAAATTGAAAAAGCTTGAGAATTGTGGGGTTTTGGAAGAAAATGAGGTAATGAAGAGAGCTTTTGGGTTTGATTCTTTATTTGGCAAAGAGGAAAAATGAAGAAGGAAGGAGGAGGAAAAGAGCTCCTACAGAGTGAAAGAGAGAGATTCCTGTCTCCCTCTTGGTATATCCCTACTCTCTTACCCACGCATTCTCTCTCCTCTTTTTTTTTTTTTTTTTTTTAATTTCATTTTTTAAGAATAAGAATGAATGGACTAATTTCACTTTTTATTATAAACTATAACCCCAATTACACTACACCTACAAAATTATTGGAATGCTCGATTGTCCCTCCAATCTCCATTTTCAAAAATACTTCACGTCCTCCATTTTGATATTAATTCTAACATAATTTAATATTAGAAGATCAATTTACCCACAGTTATATGTTTTGTAAAAAGGGATAAATTGGTATTTAAATGCTTAATTTTGACTATCTCAAAAAAAAAAAAAAAAAAAAAAGCTAAATTCTGTCACACTTAACATCAAAACAAATTGTAGGAGAAACACTGAAATAGAGTTATAATTTTGGAGGATTAAAGGTGTATTTCAATAGGGTTTATATGGAATCGAAGTGATTCCAATTGAGTGTGTTTGTGTGTGTGTGTATAGCTCACATGTGTTCTCTCTGTAATGATTGCTCTTTAATCATAAGGACATTTTCAACATTTAAAGCTCTATGATTCGTCAGGCATCCCCTCATAGCGTGTCGGGAATATTAATGAATTTTCTTTGGTCCATCTGTAATCGTCGCCCTCCCTTTCTGACCAATGGCGTCTCTAGGCTTGTCAGGTAACTTGCAAAGCTCAAGATACCGACGATCCATGCTAAGCCCAATAGGTGAATAACGTGTTGTCGCCGATGGGTGGATGCGATGGGTCCCACGGGCACTTACGTGTCCTCCACTTACACATCCCTGTATGAAAATGGCTTACACACAAAGTCCAAAGATTCCTCTCCACATACATATCTTCCCAATATGGGATGGAAAGCTCTAGGATCTCAAGGCAACAATTCCATTTCTTCTCTACAAAAAACCTCCAAAAATTGAGGGATTCAGATCAGCTCTCCACGACTATATAAAACATCAAACCTTAACTTTTTTGAGGTACATGAAATCTCCTAGCCCTTGCATTCTTGAGTTATTGGAGATCTTTCTATCACTGACTTAACTTTCAGAAGGCTTTTGGCCGGCACTCCATTGGTGCTCTCTGTAGGTTCTTCGCTCTTTTTGTTCTTTAAGTACCCTTATTAGTGCGTGTGTGGACAATCAACTCACTAACGATTTTGTGCATCATCAATAATATTAAATTTTACCAATTGACCTAACTAAAAACTAAAATATATATATATATATATATATATATTTTTTTTTTTAAAGAGACTAATTAAGGATGTTTGAAAATATAAAACTGGGATTGAAGTTGTTTGTTTATGTTGGTGCAAACACAATAATAATGGAAGAAACACAAGAGAAATTGAATAATACTTCTGAATATTATTAATTTGAAGATAAAAAATATACAACACTATTTGGACTGAGACACGGTACTCGCTTTCTTTAAAGGGATTCAAGCTTTCATTTGGCTAAACATTGTAACCGGTGCAAACCTTCTCTGACTTGTCTCCCTCAGGATACAATAGCCTAACAAATGCCATATGACTAGAATCTCCTCCCTCCACCTATTATTTGCACACGTATTTAGCCCATTAATCATTACAATTAAAAAGAATAAAAGACTCTCTCTCATTTTCAACGTAGGATTAAACATTCTACTAATTTCTTATCTTCCATATTAACTCACACATCTTTATATTTATATTGTCATATTTATTCATTTTAATTAAATAATATCAAAATGCTCCAACAGTTTAAGGGTAGGGATGGTTTGTGTTGAAAAAGATAAAAGAGAGGTTAATATGGTTTACTTTGTACAAATGAAGTCATTTGTTTGGTAGATTTGGCTTGTATTTTTAAAATATGGGGGAGATTTAAGATGGTTTAGTCATGTACAATGGGAATTATCAATGTATTAAAAAAAAATGATTCAATTCAAGTTGGGGAATGAAAAGGAACATGAGGAGAGGCCTAAAATAACATGGGTAAAAGTGACAACAAATGATATGTTAATTGAGAAATTGATAAAGAGTGCATATGAGTCAACCAAATAAATGATGAGCTTTTATAATTCAGCACATTTAATCTTCAAGGAAGGAAGAATGAGAGATTCAATTGTTGGTTGAGGAACTTTTTTTAGGAAATGTTGAATAAGGAAATTGATAAATAATACATACAAGTTACTCAATTAGTTGGTGCTTACAAGGAGGAAGAAGAAAAGTATCCAACTAGCAGGATGGTCTCAACTTAATTTTCCTACCCCTTCGACCTAATTGACCATAATTTTAATTTAGATTAAGACTAATTAAGTTGAATAAATTAGTAGAGTTAGCAAGCCTAGCATGTCTTTTTTTTTTTTTTTTTTTTTTTGTGTGGCTATTATGCCTATTATATTACTAATCATGTCCAATAAGTGTATTTGATGACTCCAACCAATTAATTAAAAAACATTTATTTATTTTGACCAATCCAGCGTTAATTAGAATATTCATTAATATTTTTTCTCCAATAATAAAATAGTATTCATTTATTTTAAATGTCTATACTTTACTTTTTTATGTGAATTATATTCAATCCCCATTTAAATTTCAAGTATGATCTCATAAATCCATATAAATCACGGACTTTCTTATTAAAAGAAATTCATTAAACCACAATATCATTGGTCCAACCAAGTTGACTGATCATCACAAATAGAGATGAAGCTCACCAATTTCCATGTATAATTTTTCTTTGTTTTTTTTTATGTTAATTATGCAAATTGATATCCTTAACGTTTTTGATATATTGACAATTTGGAGTTGAGAAATTTATACCTTAGATATCTTTATTGGAAACTTGACAAAATACCCCGATATCCTAAACATGATTCTCAAAACAAAAACAAAAAAAAAAACAAATTCTCTCATCCCCACTTTGAGTCCAAAGGCCAAGTGGCTAGAGAATGCTGAGATATTGATGGATCGAGGTAATCCCTATGTTACTAATCTAGCTAGCTAGGCCACTTAAAAAAACCTCATACTCCAATTTTTCATATGCTTTTCAATAAGTCTAGACCCATTAGCTTATTCTCAAAAGATATAAATCCAACCCACCCTAATGGGTCCAACCCAAAACAGAACCCATACAAAGGGTCCAAATTTGAATCCATTTATTACAAAATTCTTCAATCTAGATCTTCTTGAATTGATACTTCCAAATCCACGTTGAGTGGAGTTTCGGTTCCATGATATCGTCTATCGTATTTGCAATTTTGCATGGCTTATGAGGTATTTCTTATAATTATGTTCAATTATGAGTCTATTCGGCATCAGTTTCAATTTTTTAACTTTTAGTTTTTAGTTTTTTTAACTTCATTTTTTCCTCTTTTTTTTTTTTATTTTTTTATTTTTTATTTATAAAATTTGTTTCAATGTACAAGTATACTTTAGCACACTTTCAGCAGAAAATTTTCAGAAAAAAATTAGATAAGCTGTTCCCAAACGAACACTATATATATTTCTTAGGGCAAAAGTTGGGTCTATTGCTCCTGTGCATTGAACTTGTTGAGATACGGACACGTGGCAATTATTTAACATGTATCAAAATCCTAACAAGTTCAATGCACAAGAGTACTAGACCCAACCCGATTCTTATTTCTTAAATTATGTACATTTTTTTTTTTTTTCATTTTCTTTCTCTTTCTTTTCTTTAAGTTTATGTACATACGTACTTGAAGCAAAAATATACGTTGCGATACATATATCATAACAAACTGTTTAAGGCTTTCCATTTCTTTAAATAAAAGCACAACTAGGGTTTGTTTCGATTTTTTCAATTTTTTTTTCCTTAGATACAACTTTTCAAACGACTCATTTTTAATTGTTCTTGGGAAAGATAATATTGCCCTTATGTCTAATTAGAGAATATAAAATGTAGCACTAAAGGAACTATACCTAAATTTTACTTTTACCAAATGTGTGTATGTGTGTGTGTGTGTGTGTGTGTGTGTGTGTGTGTGTGTGTGTGTGTGTTTTCAAAGTTGTACCAGCCAAGCACAATAGCTAAACCAATTCTTGTTGACAAGATTTGCGAAGCAAAAGTAATACACAAAGCTTTGTAACTCAATCCACATCTCTTGATGTTTACAATAGAGACATTCATTGATCAGATTCCTTTCCCCAATTATTGAATTAAAAATAAAAAAGAAAAAAGAATTACACAAAAGTGCTCAGATAAGGGCACCTATCCAGCAACTTCAAAGTTCAAGTGCAAAACAATATAGCATAAGCACTAAGATAAGAGCACACATCCAGTAACTCCAAAGCTCAAGTGCAGTGTTAATGCAAGTAAATTGATTATAGAGAGGGCACCAACACTCCAAAGCTAAAATTCAATGTCAACTCAAGTAAATTGATTATAGAGAGGGCATGCATCAACATTGAGAAATACCACATGAAGCAACTTCTCAAGGAAGTTGGTGCCTTGGTGAGAGAGTAGTGATGTTTGTTTATATATTGGTTTTCAAAGTGCATCAATACCAAATCACTACTTATACATAAAGGGAAGCACAAAAAAATAGGTGCAAAGATATAAGATACCAAATAAATTTCTTAGGCAACCCAAAATGTAAAGAGTAGGCAAAGACATAAGCAAGAAAAAAAATTAAAAAAAGAAAAGAAAAGAATCAGAATGTGTGGAAACGACACATGTTGTCCACTAAATAGAAGTTTGTAATTAAGTGCAGTCTTGTCCTATTGCATCTCTCTTCAGTTATGAAAGGAGATGGCATTCTTCGTTCATTGTAAGGCAACCAAAAAAAAAAAAAAAAAAAAAATACAGGCCACTTCAGTTCTCTCTTAGTGATCATCATCTCATTGCAACATGGAGTTCTTGACGATTGGGCAGTGTGGAGGTGAAGGTGGAAACCCCTGGAGCTTCGTGGAAAATAATGGTGGGATCATTGGGATGAAAATCGTTCATGGAGATACCATCGATTCAATTACATTCAAATGTGGAGATGAATATGGTATACTCCAGCACTCTAAGATGGTTGGTGGTAGTGGTGGAAGTAAAACTAATGAGGTACATATATACTGCTACTACTCAGTTACATTAATCATGCATTTTTGTGAAACAAGAAATTAAATATACAAAAAATGAAATTGAATGTTTTTTTTTTTTTTTTTGGTGCACTATATGTAGATATCACTCAATTGGCCCGAAGAGTACCTGACATCCTTTAGCGGTATAGTTATGTTGATGCCATTGGTGCCTATGTGAAAATAATGCCGAAAGAGGTTTGGTCATTATTGTTTCCCAAAGTTCATGTTTTATTCGAGGACTAAAGGATGTTGTTCATTTACAAATTGTTGCACTTGTTTAATAGCCGGACAATACTTTGAAAATGGTTTTACCTGTACCTCGAGGACCAAGGCCGTGGGGTGGGCATGGCGGGATGGAATGGGATGATGGAGTTTTTCTGGCAATCCGTGAATTGCGATTGCACGTTGGAGATTCAGTGATTCATGCAATTTGTGTGTTGTATGAAAGCAAAGATGGGAAACTTGTTTGGTCACTAAAGCATGGTGGAAATGGCGGTGATCAAATTAAGAAGGTAAATAAATACTAATAACTATTAAACTATCGTTATTTAAATATGAAAAAAATTTGCAATTACAATTCTGAAACACTATACGAAGATGTTACAATACCATGCAAGTTACTTTGATTTGTTAGTTGAGCTATAGAACATACGATAAACTTTACAAGCTTACATAATTCTAATTCTAATTAAAATTTTGCTAATCCTATTTGTATTTTGGTTTGGTAGATAAAACTGGAAGTATCAAAGGAATTCTTGGTTCCCATTGCGGGATTTTATGGGCCTGTTAAAGGGAGCGATAGCTTCAAAGCTTTGCGGTCCATTACATTCTACACAAACAAAGCCAAATATGGACCCTATGGCGATGAGATTGGTGATGCTTTCACGTCAAATGTTGCCACAGGAAAGGTTGTTGGTTTCCATGGAAGAAGTGGTGTCTATATAGATGCCATAGGAGTGCATATGGAATACTTCTGAACATGTTACTAGAGAATGAGCAGCATTCATAAATAATCTACTACTTGAATATGTTTCTTTTTAAATATTGGTTTTGAAGGGAATATTTGAATGGGGGAAAATCATCTACTTAAAGAAAGTGTGACGTACATTTCCTCTTCTTTGAATTGGGGGATAATAGCACAATTCTATGTGTTATTTGAAAATTGTTGTGGTGTTGTTGTCGTTGTTTTGGTGTTGTCCTGTTTGGTTGAGTTGAGTGTCTCATCTATTTGTAAATTTGTTTTGAATGAAATAAAGTTGCTCATCCGTCTATTTATTTGTATAATAGATTTATGGTTTTTCTTTGTCTTTGCTTAAATTAAGAAAGCTGATACTTTCTTAACCTAAATTTTGTAATAAAATTAATTAGAAATAGGTGACTGTAAAAACAAAAATCTCAATTTGAAAATCAATAAATTGAAAATGTTTAACAAATATATTTTTGTATTGATGAAGTTGTAGGTACAATTCTCCATATTTATATTATAATACAATAGAAAAAATCATTTTATTTGATCTCCTTGGATAACTCTTCAATTCAAGTTTTGTGTCGATGTAGTTTTGACTCGAACACAATGACCTCCAATTGGATTGGAAAGTGGATGGAAAGGGCTTTGAAACGTAATTGTGATGACTCTTTGGCTCTCGTTCCTTGTGTTCTACATGTACTCTTCGAATGTTTTTGATCTTCAAAAATTTGTGGTGAAAGTTCTTCGAGATTTCAAAGCTTGAATCAGATGAAGTTTTGATAGATTAAAGTTTTTGAAACTTGATTCTAGTAGAACATTGAGACTTGGAATAATAATTTTGATGAATTTTTTTAGACATTCTTTATCTTCAAATATTTGAAATGAAAGATATAGCTAAAAGTACTTTTCAGCAAATATATAGCTAAAGAAAAAAAAAAAGTAAAAAGAAAAAAGAAAAAAAGAAAAACCAGGCATCGTCTCATCAAATTGGTCTAAAATGCCACAGTTCTATGCCACTTGTGGCAAGAAACTTTTCACGCAAAACCAAACTTTTATTTTTTATATTATTTTTTTGCTTCAAAACTCAACACCCATTCACACACACTCTCTCTCTCTCTCGAAATCTGTCCACGTCTTCTCTCATATTCTCTCCCTCTCTCAAACCAGTTGTCAGGAGATTGGAGCAAGGGTGGCGGCTATGGTGGTTTATTTCATTCTCTCCCTGGGTCTTCTCACTCTGCATCTCTCATGCCTCAGTGAGGCTCCGATCAATACTAACTGGTGGTGAGTTGATAGCTCGGGTTTTCATGGTAATACTACCTTTTTATGTTATGCACAATCTGGAAAAAAAGTTTTCAAGCAACACAATGCACTCCTCGAAGCTCCAAATAAACTTTGTGCACTATGGGAATGATCAAAATCATGCCTCGGTAACTTTCAATATTATCCTAAAAATTCCTATTGAAATTCACAAAAAATTCAAAAGTACATAACACAATTCCTTGCCACATTCAT
The DNA here is from genome assembly GCA_029955455.1 of Quercus agrifolia. NCBI lineage: Eukaryota > Viridiplantae > Streptophyta > Magnoliopsida > Fagales > Fagaceae > Quercus > Quercus agrifolia. Next base: position 75,151,766 of record JARQAD010000002.1, read on the forward strand.
TTTCCATAAAAACAACAAACCCCATCTTCACCCCCCGAAAAAAAAAAAAAAAAAAAACATTTTCAATCCTCACCTAACACTCAAGACCCAAATACAAACATAAAAATAGAAACAAAAATTACAAAAACAGATATAAGAAAACATATCTTTATCTGTGTTCATCCTGGATTTCGATCATTACAAATAGAGATGAAGCACACCAATTTATATGTAAAATTTTTCTTTGTTCTTTTTTATGTTAATTATACTCATTGATATCCTTAACGTCTTTGATATATTGATGATTAGGGGTTGAAAGATTTAAACTTTGGATATCTTTATTAGAAACTTTACAAAATAGCCTATATCCTAAACATGATTCTCAAAACAACAAAACAAAAACAAATTCTCTCACCCCCACTTTGAGCCCAAAGGCCAAGTGGCTAAAGAAAAGACTGTTGATGTACTAATGGACTGGGTTAATCATTGTGTTACTGATGTAGCTTATTGAGCCTACTAAAAAACCTTGTACTCCAATTTTTCATATGCTTTTCAATAAGCCTAGATCCATTAGCTTATTTTCAAAAGATATATTAATAAAACCCATCCTAATGGGTCCAACCCAAAACAAAACCCATACAGAGGGTCCAAATTTGAATCCATTTATTACAAAATTCTTCAATCTAGATCTTTTTGAATTGATACTTCCAAATCCAGGTGGACTGAAGTTCCGGTTCCATGATATCGTCTATCATATTTGCAATTTTGCATTGCTTATGAGGAATTTCTTATAATTATGTAAAATTACATATACTTCTTAGGGCAAGAGTTGGGTCTAGTGCTCTTGTGTATTGAAGTCGTTGAGATGCAGACACGTGACAATTGTTTAACATGTATCAAAATTCTAACGAGTCAAATGCATAATAGCACTGGACCCAAGCCGATTCTTATTTCTTAAAAAATGTACAATTTTTTCATTTTTTTTTTCTATTTCTTTTCTATTAGTTTATTTACTAATGTACTTGAGCCAAAAGTAGATATTGTGATACATGTCATAACAAGCTGCTTAAGACTTTCTATTTCTTTAAATACAAGCACTACTAGGGTTTGTTTCGATTTTTTCCACTTTTTTTTTTCCTTAGATACAACTTTTCAAACAACTCATTTTTAATTGTTCTTGGGAAATATAATATTGTTCTTATGTCTAATCAATATATATATATATATATATATATATATATATATATATATATAAGTAGAAATCTCATATAGGAATGCCCAATGACTTATAGAAACTTATTTTTACTATTAGTTATTGATATGGGCTGAGGTTGACAATTAGACCAAACTGTTAAGTTCTAAAGACTTAGGTTTTTATGTATTTAAAACTCTAATTTGTATTGTTGGCAAACCATGATCAAAACAATATGTTTAGTCGTGTTTAGACTTGCTCAAAGTTGATTTGTTTATGTAAAGTTGGAATAAGCTGTTGCAGGATTTAATAAAGCAATTCAGCCTAGTTCGATTGATCAAAGCTTAGGCTCGATCAATTGAAAATCGGGTCTGAATACTTTTTCTGCAGAATTCCAACTCAGCCCTATTTTGTTTAAAACATTTAGGGTTTTCTAATTTGCCCTAGGTATAAAAGGCAAACCCTAGCCACATTTTAGTGTTGCTCATATTACTGTTTGTGTGAATCTCTTGTGAGATCCTTGAGGAGTTTTCCTTCACACAAGTTTAGGGTTTTCAAGGAGGAGAAATTTTCTACACCTTGATGATCAATTCAGTTGTTGCCATTGAAGCCTAAAGAAACACAAGCATGGGTGCTTGTATCTGGTGGTAAATCCAAGAAAGAAGGAGTCCGTGGATTCAGAGCTTGCACATGGTCGTGTTAGTAAGTTCTACTGGTGGGTAGCAATAAGAAGTCGAGCGTGGGGACTTGTATGTCTTATTGTATGAACTTCGATTCTTTCAAGATAGTAGATTCAAGTTTACCTTGAAGATAACTAGGTTAAATCCTTCCTAGGTTTTTACTAGTTTGGTTTCTTGGGTGATCATATCTTTGTGTTATTTATATTTTCGCTGCTTTACATGCTATGATTTTTTTATTGTATTAACCTAGATTTGAATAATTTGACTAAGTAACAACTTGGCTAATTACTTAGGTTAATCCTATTGTGGTTTTAAGGGGTCTAAAAACTATCAAGTGGTATCAGAACGGGTAGCTCTCTTGTTGTTGATCTTTTGATCACTGAGCTGATCCTTGACCCCTGTTGTCATGGAACACAAACACTCTCTAGTTATTCCTCCTCACTTTGATGAGAATAATTATGCTTATTGGAAAGTAAGGATGAAAGCATTCCTAAAATCGATTGATGAAAGAGTCTAGAACTCCGTTGAATACGGATGGGAGAAGTCCACTACTCCTGTTAATGAGTGGCAAACTTCTCAAAAAGTAGCAGCTTCATTCAATAGCAAGGCTATGAATGCTATCTTTAACGCTGTTTCTATGGAGGAATTTAAGAGAATCTCTAATGTTGAAGTTGCTCATACTGCTTGAAATATCCTCCAGACTGTGCATGAAGATACAAAGGTTGTCAAAATCAACAAATTGCAGCAATTAACTTCTAAATTTGAAAGCATTAGGATGTCAATCTCTTTGTTGACACTTTGAAAATGACTCGTCCTCACTGTATATACTTAGATTAGACTAAAGTAGAATTTCTATCTTATAAAAAAGAAAAAAAAAAGACCCATTCCTATTACTTTCTTATTCATCTTACCTCCTATTGTTGCCCATTTTCTTTTCTCTTTAATTAGGGCATTCATTTTAATAAATTTTCTATAAAAAATTGAAAAAGTTGGCAAATAAGTTAGTTATTATTATTTTTCTTTCATTTTTTCATTAAAAATTTCTTAAAATGGTTTCCTAATATTTACTTAGTAAAACCCATTTAAATAATACAAAGGAAAACCAGTGCATGCATTTAACAACTAACAACTATTTAAAAAAAAAAAACATTTTATGGAATTGCCCTAAGCTAGCCACCGATAACAAGATGAAGTTTTGGCACATGTTTTTTCTCTCCTTTTTTTTTTTTTTTAATTTCATTTTTTAAGAATAAGAATGAATGGGCTAATTTCACTTTTTATTATAAACTATTGCCCCAATTACACTACACCTACAAAATTATTGGAATGCTTGATTGTCCCTCCATTCTCCATTATCAAAAATACTTCACGTCCTCTATTTTGATATTAATTCTAAAATTTAGTATTAAAAGATAAATTTACCTACAATAATATGTTTTGTAGAAAGGGATAAATTGGTATTTAAATGCTAAATTCTGACTTTCTCAACAAAAAAAAAAAAAAAAAAAGAAGCTAAATTCTGTCACACTTAACATCAAAACAAACTGTAGGAGATACACTGAAATAGAATCATAATTTTGGAGGATCAACGGTGTATTTCAATAGTTATGGGGTTATATAGAATTGAAGTGATAGTTTAAGATATAATAAAAAATAAAAAATAAAGTAATTTGCACAAAATATATTCCAATTGAGTGTGTTTGTGTGTGTCTATATAGAGATGAAGCACACCAATTTCTATGTAAAATTTTTCTTTGTTCTTTTTTATGTTAATTATACAATTTGATATCCTTAACGTCTTTAATATATTGATGATTAGGGGTTGAAAGATTTAAACTTTGGATATCTTTATTGGAAACTTGACAAAATAGCCTGATATCCTAAACATGATTCTTAAAACAACAAAACAAAAACAAATTCTCTCACCCCTACTTTGAGCCCAAAGGCCTTGGCTAAAGAAAAGATTGCTGAGATATTGATGGACCGAGGTAATCACTGTGTTACTGATGTAGCTTACTGGGCCTACTAAAAAACCTCGTACTCCAATTTTTCATATGCTTTTCAATAAGCCTAGACCCGTTAGCTTATTCTCAAAAGATATATTAATAGAACCCATCCTGATGGGTCCAACCCAAAACAAAACCCATATAGAGGGTCCAAATTTGAATCCATTTATTACAAAATTCTTCAATCTAGATCTTTTTGAATTGATACTTCCAAATCCAGGTTGAGTGGAGTTTCGATTCCATGATATCGTCTAAAGTATTTGCAATTTTACATTGCTTCCGAGGAATTTCTTATAATTATGTACAATTACATATACTTCTTAGGGCAAGAGTTGGGTCTAGTGCTCTTGTGCATTGAAGCTGTTGAGATGCAGACACGTGACAATTATTTAACATGTATCAAAATTCTAACAGGTCAAATGCATAATAGCACTAGAACCAAGCTGATTCTTATATCTTAAAAAATGTAGAATTTTTTCATTTTTTTTTTCTATTTCTTTGCGATTAGTTTATATACGTATGTACTTGAGCCAAAAGTAGATATTGTGATATATATCATAACAAGCTGCTTAAGAGTTTCTATTTCTTTAAATACAAGCACTACTAGGGTTTGTTTCGATTTTTTTCCACTTTTTTTTTTTTTTTTCCTTAGATACAACTTTTCAAACAACTCATTTTTAATTGTTCTTGGGAAATATAATATTGTTCTTATGTCTAATCAATATATATATATATATATATATATATATATATAAGTAGAAACTTCATGTAGGAATACATGAGATCCTATCATGTGGCACTCTAAATTTCGATTTAATTTTTTAAACTTTTCTTCATTAAGTTTTAAACTAATGCCCAATAACTTATAGAAACTTATTTTTACTATTAGTTATTGATATGGGCTGAGGTTGACAATTAGACCAAACAAATGAGATTCTCTAAAAACAAATGACTAGATTCTCTAAATAGACAAAAAGCCTAAGCCTAGTCATTATGATTTATGACCCAAGTTTGAACTCTCCACCCACATGTAGCTCAAAACCTACAAAGTCTAACCAACCTCCACTGTTGTGTACATCAAAGGTTAAACCTCTATATCTACCGTTTATCCTCAAAAAAGGTTAAAGCTCTGTGCAGCTAAATTTTGTATTATTAAGTGGATTATAAATATTTAAGATAATAATTAGTATTTAAAGTATAGACAATGGAGTGATTTATCTTTATTTTCTTTTTCTTTTTCTTTTTGTATGGTACTTTACTTTCAAGAAATAAAGTATTGGGTAAATTTGTTTTTCACATTTTTTTTTCTTTTGTAAATTTTATATTATTAAGTGGATTATAAATATTTAAGATAGTAATTAGTATTTAGAGTGTGGACTGTGGAGTGATTTATCTTTTCTTTTTTTTTTCTTTTTGTAAGGTACTTTAATTTCAAGAAATCAAGTACTGGGTAATTTTTTTTTTTCACTTTTTAATTTTTTTTTTAAAATTTTATATTATTAAGTGGATTATAAATATTTAAGATAGTAATTAGTATTTGGAGTGTGGACCATGGAGTAATTTATCTTTATCCTTTTTATTTTTATTTTTATGGTACTTTACTTTCAAGAAATCAAGTACAAGGTAAATTATTTTTTTCACTTTTTTTTCTTTTGTAAGTTTTATATTATTAAGTGAATTATAAATATTTAAGATAGTAATTAGTATTTAGAGTGTGGATTGTGGAGTGGTTTTTCCTTTTTTTTTTTCCTTTTTTTTTTCCTTTTTTTTTTCTTTTTTGTACGGTACTTTAATTTCAAGAAATAAAGTATTGAGATTTTTTTTTTTTTGGTAAATTTTATATTATTAAGTGGATTATAAATATTTAAGATAGTAATTAGTATTTATAGTTTGGATTGTGGAGTGATTTATCTTTATCTTTTTTTTTTCTTTTTCTTTTTGTATGGCACTTTCAAGAAATCAAGTATTGGGTAATTTTTTTTTTACTTTTCTTTTTATAAATTTTATATTATTAAGTGGATTATAAATATTTAAGACAGTAATTAGTTTTTAGAATATCGACCGTGGAGTGATTTATCTTTATCTTTTTGTTTTCTTTTTCTTTTTGTATGGTACTTTACTTTCAAGAAATCAAGTATTAGGTAAAAAAATTTTTCACTTTTTTTTTTTCTAAATTTTATATTATTAAGTGGATTATAAATATTTAAGATAGTAATTATTTTATAGAGCGTGGACTGTTGAGTGATTTATCTTTCTTTTTTCTTTTTCTTTTTTGTGTGGTACTTTACTTTTAAAAAATCAAGTATTGGGTAAGCTTTTATTTTTCACTTTTTTTTTCTTTTGTAAATTTTATATTATTAATTGGATTATAAATATTTAAGATAATAATTAGTATTTGGAGTGTGGATCGTGGAGTGATTTATCTTTATCTTTTTTTTTTTTTTTTTCTTTTTTTCTCTTTTTGTATGATACTTTACTTTCAAGATGTAAGGTTGAATTTAATCAACCATTTTGTTGGCTTTATTCCGCGCCAAATTTTCTTGTTCTTTATGTACTTATATCTTTGTGAGAAAAATCTTGACATCTATGCGTGATTGTTGTAAATTGATCTTCAAGCTTGTCATGAATGATTAGTTAATAGTCATGTTGGTTTTGATACATGCGTAGACTTGTGCCTATATATCTTCCCACACTTTTTATTGTTTTTGCTTAAAGAGCTCACCAAATGTAAATCTCCAAATGAAAAGAGATATTGAGCTGCAAAAGTCGTCACACATACTAGTATTTGATTAGGAAAAAAGGAAAGCGACTTGTATTGAAAATGTATGATGCCCAAAAGCCAAAGGTTTGTTCATCAAATTGAAATATCAAAAATTTTAGGCATTAATCTCAAAATGAGATGTATTGATTCAAAATGATCAAATGCTATGAATTGTAAAAAAGCCAAATGAAAAGTTTCGAAGATATGTAATCATTTTCTTGTGGGAGGTCATATATGTTCATTTCTATAATTGAGATAGACCACTTGACTTAGTACTAGTTGTGTATGACTTGATTGAATTGATCATTGAAGCTTCATTCTAGACTAAGGACTATTCCACATTTGATACACACAGACAACACACATGCCTAATATTCAATGAATGTCTTATTCATCTGTTCGATTATACTTGTTTAAATGTAATGTGCGTGTGCTCAACTATATATGGATCAATCCAAAAATATTTTTGATCATTTTATATGTTTTTGGAAGTGATTTTTATCACTCTTTGTGTTCATGTTTAGTGCTTACTTTGTTTTTCATTGTTTAAACATGTTCTGTGTTGAGAAACAAGTGTCAGAGTTTTTTGCGATTCAGCTGGCGACTCACCAGTCGCGAAACCCCAGTTGCGAGTTCATTCATACGCTTTGGCAAATCACTCGCGACTCGCGAAAATTTTCGCTACTGAACCTTGCGACTCGCCCAATCGCGAGATGCCCAGAAATAGCTTTTTAAAAGGTTTTTTGTGGGAAACCTGTTTTAAACCTCTCTCATCCTCTCTTAAACCCCTCTTTCACTACTTTTACATCAAAACCTAATCAATTTGAATGGTTTTTCATTCCATTAACATCTCTAAGGTAATTATAAACTCGTTTCATTGATTTTGATCCTTAGATTATGTTTTGGAGAGTTTTGTGCTCTTGGTTGGGATTTTCATTATAAGGGTTGGGAAAACTTAATTTTTGTCAAATTTTTGCATGGGATTGGTTTCTTTTGTTGATTTTCTTTGGATGTTTGGCCCCTTATAGCAAAAAGAACATGTATTTAGAGTGGATTTCATGATATTCATGCATTGTTTTACATTGTAGTTCATAGTGTGTACGCTAGGTGTTTGATAAAATGCCTCTTATGAATTTTCTCACTCGTTTGGACTCTGATGAGTACCATACTTTGGGGTTTCTCATGTTTCCTCATTAGAAACATGTTTGGATCTTTGGTTGTGTATTTAACACACCTTGCCTCACATGTGTATTTTCCATGCATTGGTTATACATTGCATATTGCCACCTTTTGCACACACCTTTGCTACCCTTGTCATGCTTTGGTCTATATCTTGTTTCTTCATCCTAGCATGTCATGTTTACCTTATACTTTGTAGCATCTTGTTATGTCTTATGTTTTGAGCTTCATTTTCTCATTCATCTTGCGCCCCTCATGCATTATTCTTCTTATTCATTCCTTCATCTCTTGCCTTCTTTTCTCCTTGACCCCTTTGTCTATTCGTGTCAAAAAGGGGGAGAGTATACTCTAGAGTGTATACCGGAGAGTTTTGTCATTTCTATATGGCTCTTGTGCACTTTCTCGTGCACATTTGTCGGGGGAGAGATACTCTCATGCACACCAGTTGAACCCCCCTTGATCAAGTTTCTCGTGCACGTTCTCGTGCACATGTGAGTGAGTTTTGTTCAACTGTTCCTAACTCACATGTTAAGTCTAGAGTTTGTTTTAGGGTTTTGTCACGAAATAGCCAATGGGGGAGATTGTAAGGTTGAATTTAATCAACCATTTTATTGGCTTTATTTTGTGTCAAATTTGCTTGTAATTTAGCAATTAGTAACCTTATATTTAGGTGGGAATCATGTAAGGGTAGTGTGTGAGAGAGTGTGAAGAAATGTTCAAGTTTGTGCAAAGCAGCAGGGACTTGTGACTGGAACTAAAGGGTGGCTCGTGGCTGGCCAGCCGCTAGATGATGCACACGAGTGAAATATGCAAAGAAGATGAAAAGTCATGCCAGTTGGAGCACTATAGGACAAACAGTCCAGTATGGCAATTTTGTTTACTCGCAGCTTGAACTCGCGACTCAGTGAAGTCGCGAGGCCAAGTTGCCAGCCAGCTCTGTTTTGAAAAACCTGACTATTTGCGTTCCATTCTCACTCCAATATAAATACCCCTTATACCCACGAAATGTAGAGAACTTCTAGAGAGAATATTGAGAGAGAAACCCTAGAGAAAAACAAGATTGATTCATCCACAATTTTCACATAGAGACTCTTCAAATTTCTCTACTCTCACCCTTTCCATTGTTACATCCTTGAGAGGTTCATTACCAAAACCTTTTCTCACTATACCTACATCTGTGAGAAGGCCATTTGGTGCTTGGGAAGCAGTTAGGAAGGGACCAATTTCATATTGGTTGATGCTATGGGCTATAGCGGAATCCGATAAGCTAAAGAAGAAATAGGTTCAGCACAACCTCGTTGGAGTAGGAGCTTGGATGGCTTAGGTATACTGCGTAGATTAGACTTGGAGGGTCTTCTACTGTTCATGTATCTCAATTACATTCTTTAGTGGATTATTTACTGCTTGGAGGGCGGTGAAGAGGTTTTATGCCGAGGGCTTCAATTTCCTCTTCGATAACACATCATGTGTTGTCCTTGTGTTTGCATCTTTCTTCCCTTAATCTTTGCCATTTAATTTTTGCTGTAAATGTGATTTTATTTGGTCTAAGATTGTTTATCAATTCTGTTATATGTTTATGTTCATATTTCACACATTAATTGTTTGATAATAAGCTTGAATTGGTAATTTGTAAATTGGGAATCTAAACGTTCAAGGTGTTTTATACACTAATTGAACTTTCACAAGAAATCAAGTAAAGGATAAATTATTTTTTTCACTTTTTTTCTTTTGTAAATTTTATATTATTAAGTGGATTATAAATATTTAAGATAGTAATTAGTATTTAAAGTGTGGACTGTGGAGTGATTTATCTTTTTTTTTTGTATGGTACTTTACTTTCAAGAAATAAAGCAACGGATAATTTTTTTTTTCTTTTGTAAATTTTATATTATTAAGTGGATAATAAATATTTAAGATAGTTATTAGTATTTAGAGTTTGGATTGTGGAGTGATTTATCTTAATCTTTTTTTTTTCTTTTTCTTTTTGTATGGTATTTTACTTTCAAGAAATCAAATACTAGGTAAAAAAAATTTTCATTTTTTTTCTTTTGTAAATTTTATATTATTAAGTGAATTATAAATATTTAAAATAGTAATTAGTATTTAGAGTATGGACTGTGTAGTGATTTATCTTTTTGATCTTTTTGTATGATACTTTACTTTCAATAAATCAAGTAGTGGGTAATTTTTTTTTTTCACTTTTTTTCTTTAGTAAATTTTATATTATTAAGTGAATTATAAATATTTAAAATAGTAATTAGTATTTAGAGTATGGACTGCGAAGTGATTTATGTTTTTTTTTTAATCTTTTTGATCTTTTTGTATGATACTTTACTTTCAATAAATCAAGTACTGGGTAATTTTTTTCTTCACTTTTTTTTCTTTTGTAAATTTTATATTATTAAGTGAATTATAAATATTTATGATAACAATTATTATTTAGAGTGTGGATCATTGTGGAGTGATTTATCTATATCTTTTTTTTTTCTTTTTATATGGTACTTTACTTTCAAGTATTGGATAAATTTTTTTTTTTTCACAATAAAGGGGTATTAGCATCAAGTCATAACAAATATGTTGCTGTCAATAAACTAGACAATATGGTGAGGGATGTTGAGAGGGAATTTAAAATCAAAGTGATTGTGATTGGCCATAAACTGGACAATCTCAAAAATAACAAAAAAGGGTAAGAAATAACAAAAATAGGCTTTGAAAAAAAAAATTTAAGGTGTTGAGAAAAAAAAAAACCTTTGTAGTGTTTAAACGAAAGTAGCAACATCAATATTGCAAAGGCAAGGACGTCATTTTCTATATCCTCCTCGAGTGTTCTGAGCATGGATTGGAGAGAGAGGCTTGGCCATGAAGGATAGGCTGTGGAGCATAGAGAATAATGCTTTCAATGAGGATCTCATTGGAGGAGAAGGTAAGGGTTGGGGAAGGGAACAAGAAAGGAGAGAAGAAAAAAAAATGAAAGAGATAAAAGAGGAAGTAGAGGAAGAAGGGTGAGTACTGGTGCAATATTTCTAAAGTGACAATGTGATCTATTTATAGAAGAGAAAGAGAAAGCAAAATAAATGAAAATTTTGGGCTGAACCACACAAATTTTTTTTATAAGTTATTGTTGTGGCCAAATTTTTTATTGGTTTTTATGGCAAGCAATTAGCATTTTCTAAATAAGTTAAATGATTCACATGTATTAAACATGAGTAATGTTATAGACACAAAATTTTTAACAATATTTTTATACATTGTTAATGTGAAATTTTTTTATTGATTCTCATTTGAGCTCATTACTTATATAATTTTTTCTACTTACTAATAGTCACTCACAATATCAACTATTTGTAATAATAAATAAATAAATAATTGTTTGTAGCTCTAGCATTTTTCATTAAACATTGATGTCAATTGCCTCAACAAATCTATTGAATTTATCAAAGCCTTAAGAAGTGGGATGAATCTTTAGCCTTCCAAACATTTGCTCACTCTTGCAAAGTCCTTTACAGATACCTTTAGTGATGTTATTTTCTCACATATCATTGATTGGATAATTCTATAAATTATAATCTAACTAAACATGCTAGGCATATAAATGATTTAATGGTGTGGATAGAAGATCTTCCTCCACATGTTCATGATGTTAAACCTAACTAAACTTGTGTTACTTTTTTACTTACCAATATTTTTATATGCTATTAACATGGCAAATTCTTCTTCTTCTTCTTCTTTTTTACTTTTTATTATTAGAGTATCATTTAAGTAAATGAACATCAATTGTCTACTATTATCAATAAATTGACATTTTAGTTAGTAATTAGTATATTGAATGAGAAATGAACTTCTTCTCAAAAAAAAAAAAAAAAAAAAGAACTTATAATTTTAAATGTTTTTAATAAATGATATAAATTTTGACTAATGAATGTACAAATAAATAAATTTATCTATATATATATATATATATATATATAGATATATATAAAATTAGTGGTAAACATGAAATAGTACATCTTAGTATCAACCAGTATCGAAATATTTTGTCTTATTAATCAAACCGAATTGAAGATGTTATCCATTAGTTTATCACTTTATTTCCATGTCATTCTCTTATTTTATTACTTATAATGTTTGCTTTTAGATTTGGTGACTTATTAGAGAATATAAAATGTAGCACTTAAGGAACTATACCTAAATTTTACTTTTACCAAATGTGTGTGCGTTTTTTTTTTTTTTTTTAAGCTATACAAAACTAGCACAATAGCTAAACCAATTCTTGTTGACAAGATTTGCAAAGCAAAAGTAATACACAAAACTTTGTTACTCAATCAGCATTTCCTAGTGTTTTACAATGGAGACATTCATGGATCAAATTCCTTTCTCCAACTATTGAATTATAAAAAAAGAAAAAAAAAATTACACAAAAGTGCTCAAATAAGGGCACATATCCAGCAACTCCAAAGCTCAAGTGCAGTGTCTTGCAAAGCAAAACAATACAACAAAAGCATTAAGATGAGGGCACACATCCAGCAACTCCAAAGCTCAAGTGCGTGTCAATGCAAGTAAATTGATTATAGAGAGGGCATCAACACTCCAGAGCTAAAATTCAATGTCAATTCAAGCAAATTGATTATAGAGAGGGCATGCATCAACATTGAGAAAGCCCACATGAAGCACCTTCTCAAGGAAGTCCTTGCTTTTGTGGCCATAAAGTGCCATCACTAGGCATTGGGCAGCATTAGCAACTCCCATTAAAGGGAGGGAAAATGGTTCTGCACATATATTACCAATTCCACCCATTCCAAAGTGCATGATGATACCATTGAGGATCATTGTGTGATGAAGAAGGTTGGTTTGGTTATGGAGAGGAGGGAGAGAGTGGTCACTCTGGAACATGGTTTGGGATTTGGTTAGGAAGTTGGTGCCTTGGTGAGAGGGTAGTGATGTTTGTTTATATATTGGTTTTCAAAGTGCATCAATACCAAATCACCACTTGTACATAAAGGAAAGCACAAAAGAATAGGTGCAAAGGTATATGATTCCAAATAAATTTCTTAGGCAACCAAAACGTAAAGAGTAGGCAAAGGCAGAAACTAGATAAAAATAAAAATTAAAGAATCTGAGTGCGTGGAAGTGAGGAACCATTGAACTTTTGTAATGCCAATTGTGGTATCTTCTCTGCAAAACTTAGACCAAAAATAAAAAATAAAAAGAGAACATATTCGCTTCCTCATACAAATAGAAAAACATTATTTTTCTAACCAATATTTTTTTTTTTTAAAATTCTATTTTGTTTTAAAATGAGAGCAACTTAAGAAAATTATATTTAATTTTTTGACAAGAAATACTCATATCCCTTTTGTTGAATGAGTACATTTAACGAAGAAAAAGAGGGGAGTAACCTTGTCTGTTTACCTCAAATAAGCTAACCACAAAAATTGGACAAAAGGAGATGGGAATGTTTACCAAAAGGAAATATAGCTTGCAAAAGAAATTATATAAATTCTTTGCATTATTTTCAAAAAGTAAGGATGCATTTGATTATTTTTTTTTCTTTTAAAAATGTTGAGATATGGCTTGAATAAGGTTCAAATATTACGCATTAGATGTGTCACAGGGAATCACACTGAATGTTGGTCACTCCTATCCTTCTTTGTATATGATTTCTATTTCAGTTTGTTGTTCCTCCACTCTCTGTGCTGCAACAATCTTGGTGCTGTCACACTTGGCTAACACCTTCGGATCTATATTTGTGGTCTTTCACACAATGGCTAGGCCTAGCTAGCTATGATGTATTCTTTTGTGTTACATTGTTCTCAAATAAGGTTTAATATTATCTAATATATATACATCGGTTGCATGCAACCTATGTCTAATAGTAGATGGAAACCACACACTTTTAGATCCCACATGTTGTGAGACATTAGTTGCATACAGCCATTACACAAGATACTACCTCCTCACATAAGGGTGAATTCCACAAAGTCTTTGGGATATACACTTTATTGCGCTTCACTCCACTATGCACATAAGGTCCCTAACTCAGTGACCCCATAACAAATATGAGTCAACTCTAAGAGCATTAGCATTGAAAAATGCTAATGCCATATCTAAGGTCTTTTTAGCATTTTAGGACTAAAAAACGTATGCATCAACAAATGGTAAAGCTCACTATTGCAAATTTTTTTGCAATAGTGCTACAGTACAATTCTAACTTTAGAATTATACTGTAGCTCTATTCTAAAAAAAAAAAAAATATATATATATATATATATATATATTATTTCACCATTTCATTTCTCTCTCTTCATTCTCTGCTCTCTTCTCTCTTCTCTCTTCTCTATTCAGACCAAACACCATCTCTTCTCTCTCTTCCTTCTCTGTTGGGTCTGGTGTTTGGGTCGTTGGTCGTGGTTCGTGGTTGGGTTGTGGGTCCGGTGTTTGGGTCGTGGGTGACGGCGTGGGTCAGTAGTGGTTGTGGGTTGTGGGTTGTGGATCGGCGTGGTTGGGTCGTGGTCGTGGATCGGCGAGCTGGGATGAATGGGTCGTTGGTCGTGGATCGGCGGCTGAAGTGGGTCGTTGGTCGTGGTTGGGTTGTGGCTGAGGTGGCTCCGGTGATGATTTTTCTTGAATGGGTTTGCTCCGGTGGGTTTCAAATCGGCTAGGTTTGGTTGGGTCGTGGTCGTGGTCGTGGTTTGCTCTGGTCGTGTTTGGGTTTCAAATCGGCTCCGGTGATGACTTTTTTTTTATCGGCGTGGGTTTGTGTTTGTTTGTGTTTGTGGTTGTGTTTGTGGTTTGTGGTTGTGTCTGTGGGTTGTGCAAGAGGTTGAGGGAGCCTGAGAAAAAATAAACAGTTGGAAAGCCCAGGAAAATGAAATCAGGCCTAGGCAATTTTAGATAGAAAGAAATAATAAAGAAAGATAAAAGAATAATATTTTAATAAAAATAGAGTTTTTTTATGTGGGTGAAATTGTAAAATGGTATGGTATAAGTAATAAAGTTGCTTTTTGAGATGGTAAAAAAAAATAAGATAGCATTCTTTGATGCTAGTGCTTTAACCGTTGTGAAATGTATTGTGTTGGGTGCATCATAGCACTGTGGCCCAGTCCACACTTGATAAAATACCTCATTAAAGAGGTGGTTGGACAAGCCACAAAAGTCAGTCTATTTTCTTCTTGGGCAGTGACGTAGGTGTGTTGGACACGCTTGGACAAGCCACAAAAGTCAGCCTATTTTCTTCTTGCGCAATGACTTAGGTGTGTTGGACACGCTGAGGAGAAAAAGAAGAAAAGAAAGGAGTTGATGCATTAAGCCTATTCGGCCTAAGGGAGAGCTGAAGCAAAAGAAATTGGTTGAAGCAAAGTCAAGACTTGAATTGCATTTATTGTGACTTGATGTGAAGCATGTGGAAGGAAGAAAAGAAGGAAAAGAGGGGGGCGCGACCTCATGGCAAAGGTATTTTTCTCACAAAGTATTGAATAGTAAAGTTACTAGGTCATAGTCTCAACTACAACTCTCAATCATGTTGGATTTAGATGACACCTTTTCACAACGTATCATTATGAGATGTAGAAAAAATTTGGAGTGTACACAACGTTTAGTGTGGATGGGAAGAAATTTCATTCTATTCCAATTTGTTAGGTTAATAAGGGACCTATTCCAATTTAATGATCCTGAAATTTTGTATACAAGTAATAATCAAGGAAACTTCTGCCTAAAATAAGTCAGACTTTTGGCAAGAGAGAAAATTGATGTCTAGACAAATTAAGCTAAGGCCAACCAAAATGGACCATATTCTTGATTTCTTATCTCAATTTGTTTAATGTACAAGACTTACAGTCAATGCTTGGCATATAAAAGTTAAATATCTTATCTAAAGTCCATCCTCTGAAAACTTGAGAAAAAATTCATTTAAATCAACACAATATATAAATTATAAAGGAATCAAAGAAAAATTGTCAAAAATAATGAAAATTTAATCTGTGCTTAAATTCTTATAAAGATAAACACAATACCAATATCCCTTTTTTTATTATTAAAAAAAAAAATCTATACTTATTTGGTACGTATGATAAAGTCCTATCACAAAGTTTTTTGAAACTCATACTGATTAGTGATTAGGAGTTTGCATTTAGTATTTTTTTTACCTCTTTCATTAAGTTTTTTTTACTATTACTCAAAAGTTTACATTAACTTATTTTACTATTATCTCATTAATTTCTCATTAATTGCCTAAGCTTACATCACACATTTCTCTCCTTTTCATGTCTTTTAGCATACCCACCATTTCAATATTTTAAAAAAAGCAAAAAAAAAAATAATAAGAACTAATAGTAATAACTAACCAGATAAGGCTTTGGAGAAAGATAGAGAGACACAAAATTGTTGTGGATTGTTAAATAAAACGCATTGTTTCACTACATATTACCAAAATAAAAGACCTAAGATTGACAAAACAATTGAGAGAGAGAGAGAGAGAGAGAGAGAGAGAGAGAGAGAGAGAGAGAGAAATCTAAGGGGTTGCCACCTCCGTCATATTGGCCTCCCACTACCATCAAGACGCCGAAACCCCTATGGGTATTTTTTATTTTCTTTTTAAATTAGGGGATTAAGTATGATTTAGGTTTGGGTCATTTGGTGGAATAGTTTTTGTTTTGGGTATATAAGTAGAGAGAATACTTGGTGCGCAATGTAAATCCTTATTCTACCATGGTTTTAAATCACCTATAAGATGCATGCATACACAATTGCTCACACCATATTTTAATGTCGCACTATCAATGAGTAGAAAACAATGAGAGAGTTGGACATACTTTTATTTCACAGTACTAAATATGTGAACCCAACACAAATTAGTTGATTTTCATGGTCTCTTTACCCTTTTGCATTTATTTTTGGTTTCATGATTTAAAATAAAAATTAATATATCTTACCTTAAAAAGGCTATAAATATACAGTGAAACTACTAAATTAATTTTTAATATCTCAACATGTTTATGTTTCTTTACTCTAATTTAGTTTACTTTTTTTTTGTAATATATGTACAACACTAGCTAAAACCATCTTATATAAAATATTACAAAATTATCCGTGTATTGCACGAGCAACTTACTAGTAAAAAATAAAAAAAGAGAACATATTCGCTTCCTCATACAAATAGATAGACATTAATTTTCTAACCATTTTTGAAATTCTATTTTACTTTAAAATGAGGGCAATTAAAGAAAAATTATAATTATTTGCCAAGAAATACCCATATCCCTTATATTGAATGAGTATATTTTTCGTAGAAAAAGAGGGGAATAAACGTTGTCTATTTACCTAAAATAAGCTAACCACAAAAATTGGGCAAGAACAGATGGGAATGTTTCCCAAAAGGAGATATAGCTTGCAAAAGAAATTATATAAATCCTTTTGTATTATTTTCAAAAGGTAAGGATGCATTTGATTTTTTTTTTTTTCTTTTAAAAATGTTGAGATATGGCTTGAATAAGGTCCAAGTATTACGCATTAGATGTGTCACAGGGAATCACACTGAATGTTGGTCACTCCTATCCTTCTTTGTATTTGATTTCTATTTCAGTTTGTTGTTCCTCCACTCTCTGTGCTGCAACAATCTTGGTGCTGTCACACTTGGCTAACACCTTCGGATCTATATTTGTGGTCTTTCACACAATGGCTAGGCCTAGCTAGCTATGATGTATTCTTTTGTGTAACATTGTTCTCAAATAAGGTTTAATATTATCTAATATATACATCGGTTGCATGCAACCTATGTAAAATAGTAGATGGAAACCACACACTTTTAGACCCCACATATTGTGAGACATTAGTTGCATACAGCCATTACACAAGATACTACCTCCTCACATAAGGGTGAATTCCACAAAATCTTTGGGATATACACTTTATTGCGCTTCACTCCACTATGCACATAAGGTCCCTAACTCAGTGACCCCATAACAAATATGAGTCAACTCTAACCGTTGTGAAATGTATTGTGTTGGGTGCATCATAGCACTATGGCCCTGTCCACACTTGATAAAATACCTCATTAAAGAGGTGGTTGGACAAGCCACAAAGGTCAGCCTATTTTCTTCTTGGGCAATGACTTAGGTGTGTTGGACACGCTGAGGAGAAAAAGAAGAAAAGAAAGGAGTTGATGCATTAAGCCTTTTCGGCCTAAGGGAGAGCTGAAGCAAAAGAAATTGGTTGAAGCAAAGTCAAGACTTGAATTGCATTTATTGTGACTTGATGTGAAGCATGTGGAAGGAAGAAAAGAAGGAAAAGAGGGGGGCGCGACCTCATGGCAAAGGTATTTTTCTCACAAAGTATTAAATAGTAAAGCTACTAGGTCATAGTCTCAACTACAACTCTCAATCATGTTGGACTTAGATGACACCTTTCCACAATGTATCATTATGAGATGTAGAAAAAATTTGGAGTGAACACAACGTTTAGTGTGGATGGGAAGAAATTTCATTCTATTCCAATTTGTTAGGTTAATAAGGGACCTATTTCAATTTAATGATCCTGAAATTTTGTCTACAAGTAATAATCAAGGAAACTTCTGCCTAAAATAAGTCAGACTTTTGGCAACAGAGAAAATTGATATCTAGACAAATCAAGCTAAGGCCGACCAAAATGGACCATATTCTTGATTTCTTATCTCAATTTGTTTCATGTACAAGACTTACAGTCAATGCTTGGCATATAAAAGTTAAATATCTTATCTAAAAGTCCATCCTCTGAAAACTTGAGAAAAAATTCATTTAAATCAACACAATATATAAATTATAAAGGAATAAAAGAAAAATTGTCAAAAATAATGAAAATTTAATCTGTGCTTAAATTCTTATAAAGATAAACACAATACCAATATCCCTTTTTTTATTATTAAAAAAAAAATCTATACTTATTTGGTACGTATGATAAAGTCTTATCACAAAGTTTTTTGAGACTCATACTGATTAGTGATTAGGAGTTATAAAGGAATAATCATCAATATATATATATATATATATATATATATAAGTAGAGATCTCATGCGGGAGTGCATGAGGTCTTGCCAAGTGATGCTTTAATTTTGCATTTAGCATTTTTTTTACCTCTTTCATTAAGTTTTTTTTACTGTTACTCAAAAGTTTACATTAACTTATTTTACTATTATCTCATTAATTTCTCATTAATTGCCTAAGCTTACATCACACATTTCTCTCATTTTCATGTCTTTTAGCATACCCACCATTTTAATATTTTAAAAAAAGCAAAAAAATAATAATAAGAACTAATAGTAATAACTAACCAGATAAGGCCTTGGAGAAAGATAGAGAGACACAAAATTGTTGTGGATTGTTAAATAAAACGCATTATTTCACTACATATTACCAAAATAAAAGACCTGAGATTGACAAAACAATTGTGAGAGAGAGAGAGAGAGAGAGAGAGAGAGAGAGAGAGAGAGAGAGAGAGAGAGAGAGAGAGAAATCTAAGGGGTTGCCACCTACGTCATATTGGCCTCCCACTACCATCAAGACGCCGAAACCCCTATGGGTATTTTTTATTTTCTTTTTAAATTAGGGGATTAAGTATGATTTAGGTTTGGGTCATTTGGTTGAATAGTTTTTGTTTTAGGTATATAAGTAGAAAGAATACTTGGTGCGCAATGTAAATCCTTATTCTACCATGGTTTTAAATCACCTATAAGATGCATGCATACACACTTGCTCACACCATATTTTAATGTCGCACTATCAATGAGTAGAAAACAGTGAGAGAGTTGGACATACTTTTATTTCACAGTATTAAATATGTGAACCCAACACAAATTAGTTGATTTTCATGGTCTCTTTACCCTTTTGCATTTATTTTTGGTTTCATGATTTAAAATAAAAATTAATCTTACCTTAAAAAGGCTATAAATATACAGTGAAACCACTAAATTAATTTTTAATATCTCAACATGTTTATGTTTTTTAACTCTAATTTAGTTTACTTTTTTTTGTAATATATGTACAACACTAGCTAAAACCGTCTTATATAAAATATTACAAAATTATCCGTGTATTGCACGAGCAACTTACTAGTAAAAAATAAAAAAAGAGAACATATTCGCTTCCTCATACAAATAGATAGACATTAATTTTCTAACCATTTTTGAAATTCTATTTTACTTTAAAATGAGGGCAATTAAAGAAAAATTATAATTATTTGCCAAGAAATACCCATATCCCTTATATTGAATGAGTATATTTTTCGTAGAAAAAGAGGGGAATAAACGTTGTCTATTTACCTAAAATAAGCTAACCACAAAAATTGGGCAAGAGGAGATGGGAATGTGTCCCAAAAGGAGATATAGCTTGCAAAAGAAATTATATAAATGCTTTGTATTATTTTCAAAAGGTAAGGATGCATTTGATTTTTTTTTTTTTCTTTTAAAAATGTTGAGATATGGCCTGAATATGGTCCAAGTATTACGCATTAGATGTGTCACAGGGAATCACACTGAATGTTGGTCACTCCTATCCTTCTTTGTATTTGATTTCTATTTCAGTTTGTTGTTCCTCCACTCTCTGTGCTGCAAAAATCTTGGTGCTGTCACACTTGGCTAACACCTTCGGATCTATATTTGTGGTCTTTCACAAAATGGCTAGGCTTAGCTAGCTATGACGTATTCTTTTGTGTAACATTGTTCTCAAATAAGGGTTAATATTATCTAATATACACATTGGTTGCATGCAACCTATATCTAATAGTAGATGGAAACCACGCACTTTTAGACCCCACATGTTGTGAGACATTACACAAGATACTACCTCCTCATATAAGGGTGAATTTCACTAGTCTTTGGGATATATTCTTTATTGCGCTCCACTCCACTATGCACATAAGGTCCATAACTTTGTGACCCACTAACAAACATGAGTCAACTCTAACAGTTGTGAATTGTATTGTGTTGGGTGGATCATAGCACCGTGGGTCCAACCCACACTTGATAAAACACCTCATTAAAGAGGTGGTTGGACAAGCCACAAAAGTCAACCTATTTTCTTCTTGGGCGGTGACTTAGGTGTGTTGGACACGTTGAGGAGAAAAAGAAGAAAAGAATGGAGTTGATGCATGAAGCCTATTCGGCCTAAGGGAGAGCTGAAGAAAAAGAAATTGGTTGAAGCAAAGTCAAGACTTGGCTTGCATTTATTGTGACTTGATGTGAAGCATGCGGAAGGAACAAAAGAGGGGGGCACCACCTTATGGCCACGGTGGTCCTAGGACCACCCTTACCTGGAAAAAAAAAAGTTATACACAATAATCTAAAATATTATATTTATCTACCTTTAAAAAAAAATTGGGAACACCTGATATTTTTTATGCCAATAAAATTAAATTTTGGTTCATAATTTATGTAACTTAACAATATATTAGGGTTTTTCAAGCAAAAAGAACCACATGTTTTTATATTCTTTTAAGCCTATACTACGGTTTTACTTTTAGTTTTTGCTTTACCTGACATACTGTCATTGTATGACTACTTTTCCTCAAAAATATTATAATATATATATTATACAACTAATTGATCAAAGTCACGTAAATTTAGCTTTTTTCATTGAAATACTACTTTTCTTTTTTCTTTTTCCAATAATTTTGATTAGAAAAAAATAGTAGTTTTAGTTAATTAAGTGAATAAACTTAAAAAGTTACTTAATTTTTATATAACATCAATTAATTCATTATATATATATATATATGAGATAAAATTTTTATTTTTATGATTATAATTAAACATGTGATTGTCCATGATAATAACTTAATTTTGCTTATTCATATCATTATTAGAAAGCATTATCATACTTATTTTGAATTAATTCATGCATTCTATAGTTGGTTTTGGAATAATTCTAAATAATCAATTTTGTGCTTGATTGAATTTTAATGCGTTAATTTGTTTTTTGTAGGATAATAAAATTAAATAAGTGGATTTGTGCAAAGAAAAAAGCTAATAGACTTTACTTTTACAAGGGCCATGATGAAGTCAAAGAAGGCCAATCCAATTAAATTCAAGTCCAATTGGAGTAAGGAATCAAAGGAAATTTGCACCAAATCTAAGTCCAATTTGGATTAGAATTCCTGCCTGCGCAACAGTTAGTATTTGGAGGATAACTTTTGGCTAAGATGTCCAATCAAGATGATTCAAGTTGGGCTGGAAAGTTAACTTAAAAGAATACAACTTTGTAGTTTACCAAAAGTCAGAATTCTAAAGTTAAATGGGTCAAAAATGTCGTTTAAGTGAAGCCTAAAAACCTAGGATTTTCTCCAAACGGGAATTCAACTTGTAATTGGATTCCTTGATCTATTTAAAGGCTCTTTAGGGAAAAATTCAGAGGAGAGCTGCCGTAGAACATAATTTAGGTTTTCTTAAAGTTTCTTTACAGTTTTTAGAGTTTTATATGTGTTATGGCTTGCTAGAAGCCTTGCTAAGGCAATGAGTGAAACCTAACCATTTATTGGTATGTTCTTAACAATTATTTATTGGTTTTAATGCTTATGTTTTTATGTTTTTTATTATTTTACTTATCTAGAAAAGTGTTTAGTTCTGTATAATCCTTTGATTTATCGTAGACTCCGGACATGTTAAATGCTTAGTATTCCCTGCGAACTAATTCACTAGTTTTGTTTTGCCTAAAATCAATCCATTTCATGAAACTATCTTAAACAATTAATTCTTGAGTTCTTATTGTTAAATCATCCAACTAAGATCATCCTTTGTATCTTTCTCCAAAAAAAAAAAAAAAAAAAAGAGATCATCCTTCGTATGAATTTTAGTTGAGTTATAAAATAAATATTGTTAAGACTACCAATATATGTGTTGTGTGTGGATCCCTAACCCTTAGTGCCTTAATATATTGTTATTTTCTCTCAATTTAAATTACTTTCACTAAACCATCAAAAATCTCTTCAATTAAACTTTATTATTTTAGTTTTATTGTCTTGTGGTTTGCTAATCAATTCCCTTTCCCCTGTGGATTCGACCTCGGACTTACTGAGTTATTACTTTGTATCAATCCTACACTTGGGAGCATTATTTAAATTGCAACAATCCATTCTAAGGAAATTTGATTAAATTTACACGAAAAGTGTTACTAAATATTATGTTTTTACATTTTGCTATCATATTATTAGTAATAAACTTATTATGTTTTTATTTATATAATTTAAAATTTTATTAATTATATTATTTATGATGTCATTGGTTCGACCATTGGTCGGATCTCAGCCCGACCAAAAAATCAATAACCTATCCCTTTTTCGGTTCTTTTACCGCACTAGTTTATAAAACCACGGAAAACCCCCACCCCACACCCCCCCCCCCCAAAAAAAACTTGAACGAAAAGCTGGAAAAAAGAAATTATAATAAAACCACTAACAAGGCCCAAACCAAATGCCAATAGAAAAGCCCAGTACAAGATCAATCTCATCTCAAACTAAGTGTGCATTTGGCTACCAATTAAAAAGCCAGCTTATTTTACTATTCGGCTTATTTTTGCTACTATTTATAGGCCTTATTGTACTTTTTGATATTATTCATAGATCTCATTGTACTATTTCAGCTAACTTTTACCTTTATCTACCGTATTTTCAGTAAAAAGTTTTCAGTTTTAGCAAAATAACCGAATTCCAAACAGACCCTAAGACTATCACTGCTCCAACACCAACATGATTACGTTTTTAATTCAAAAAATATTAAAAATAAATAAATAAAATTTAAAAAAAAATTCCTCGCTGCCTCAATGCCTCGCAGATTCACAAGTCATTAAACAATTTTAAAAAAAAAACTAAATCAAACCTAAAGGCTAAAAGGAAATAAGAAACTCACTTACTCTCCCCAGCCATCGCCATCCATCCATGTTCAGCAACACTAACAACAACCACAACTGAACTCCACAAGTTTTATGTTATAAAACTTTATGTATCTGCGTGTTTTTTTGTTGTTATTGCCAATATATAAATTTTTCTTTTTATTAGATTGCCTAGTTTTTGCTTCTTGAAAAACACCCTGGAAAAAATTCTTAGAGTCGCCACTGGGAAAAGATGATGAAATAAAATGAGGCTATTCAGCCATTCGGTGCATAAGAGGAAGAAGGGAAAAATAAGAGTGAAGAGAAGTTCCAGTGAATGAGACTGAGGACAATGTAGTCTTGAAGAACTGTGTGAGTGAGAGCAAGAAAGAGCAAAAGAAAATTGTGAGGGATATACAGTGAGGAAAAGAGTAGTGAGTGAAAAGAAAATGTGAGTTTTTTTTTTTTTTGCTCAAGTTGTATTTCTAAGTGTTGTAATCTCTATTTAATATAGTGAAATTATTCGGAGTTTTTCTTGTAATTTTTCCCTTCAAGGAGAAAGGGTTTTCATGTAAATTTTTGTATTCTTATGTGATTGTACTTCCGCTGTACTTGCTGAAATTTATTCACAATTATATAGAATTTTTCCCAACATATTAGACCCATAGACTTGCTCTAAAAGTTACCACATTATTAAACCTCAAATTATATTGAGTTGGTCTTGATCTTGACATATGGCCAGTTGACTAGCTGACCAATTCTATTTCTGATCCGCAGTATATTCTACAGTTATAGCAACTTCTACACTTGCAACGACAGATAAACCTTGTTATTCTACCGCACGTAACAAACCCCTTTGATTTTTAATATTCTAAGAAGTGAGACTTTTAAAAGGTGTTTTTATATTTGTCCCCCTTAGCATTAAGACAGACTTTTGAAAGTAAAAGGTACTTGGATTGGATAGCCTAACAGAAAACTACCAATAGAAGAACAAGGCTCCACTGTCCTGCATTCTCACACCCTTAGTAGGTTGAAGTCTGATCAAGTTATGAGACTTCTTAGCAAGAGAAACTTGTTGTTTGTCCTTTGTTGCTTTTGTTTAAACCTTGGTGTTGCTATAGACACCATTACATCTTCTCAATCCATCAAAGACCCTGGCAACATAGTCTCCAATGGGAATGCTTTCAAACTGGGATTCTTCAGCCCTGTAAATTCTACCAATCGCTACATTGGAATATGGTATAGCAACATTTCTGTATGCACTGTCGTATGGGTAGCTAACAGAGAGACACCACTCAATGATTCTTCTGGGGTTCTTACTATATCTGAGGATGGAAATCTTGTAGTACTAGATGGAAAAAAAGAGATTCTTTGGTCATCAAATGTTATAAATTCTGTTGCCAATTCGAGTGCCCAGCTTTTGAATTCGGGGAACCTTGTACTGCGAGAAAAAACTACAGGGTCAATCATATGGGAGAGTTTCCAACTTCCTTGTGATACACTCTTGCCCAACATGAAAATTAGAACTAACATAAGAACGGGTAACAAAGTGCAATTGACTTCATGGCAAAGCCCTTCTGATCCATCCATTGGAAGCTTCTCTACCAATATTCAACCTCTTAATCTTCCTCAAGTATTCATTTGGAAATATGGTAGCCCGTATTGGCGCAGTGGTCCATGGAACAAACGGGTCTTCATTGGAATACCAACTATGGATTATCAATTTCAGGACGGAGTCAGTCTTATTAATGATCAGGAAGGAACATTTTCCTTGAGTTTTACTTACATGAATGATTTTTTGTTACATCTTGCACTCAATGCGCATGGAAATTTTGAGGAAAGATTTTGGGATTATGAGAAGGAGGATTGGGAGGTCTCGTTAACTTTGCAGTCTGGGTGTGATTTTTATGGTAATTGTGGGGCATTTGGAAGCTGTAATTCTCAGAATACACCAATTTGCAGCTGTTTACAGGGGTTTGAGCCAAAGAACACAGAAGAATGGAATAGAGGAAATTGGACAAGTGGATGCGTTAGGAGGACACAATTGCAATGTGAGAGGGTGAACACTGGCAGTGAAGGCAGCAAAATGGATGGATTTTTGAAACTGAATATGATGAAAGTGCCAGACTTTGCAGATTGGTCACATTATCTGGAAGCTGATTGCAGACAGCAGTGTTTAGAGAATTGTTCTTGTATAGCTTATGCATATGATACTGGCATTGGTTG
The DNA here is from genome assembly GCA_029955455.1 of Quercus agrifolia. Taxonomy (NCBI): domain Eukaryota; kingdom Viridiplantae; phylum Streptophyta; class Magnoliopsida; order Fagales; family Fagaceae; genus Quercus; species Quercus agrifolia. Next base: position 75,177,616 of record JARQAD010000002.1, read on the forward strand.
TATGTCATGGACTGGAAGCTTAATTGACGCACAGAAATTCTCTAAGGCCGGAGTTGATCTTTACATTCGTCTTGCCTATTCAGACCTTGGTGAGTTTTTGTATCTTTCCACTTTAACCCAACCCCCATAACACCTCAGCCCCCCAAGCTAATGAAATCCTCGTAAAATACAATCTATTGGACCAAAAAAAAAAAAGAGGAAAAGAAAACATATTTAGTTAACTATTTTGTTTGAATTAGTGTAACAAGTTTTTTCTGATTTACAGTTACAAAGAAAGACATCAAAAAAATTGTCACAATCACTGTGATCATAGGAACGGTTTCGATTTTAATCTGCACTTACTTATTGTGGAGGTGGATAGCTAAACATAAAGGTAACACTCTGACTAAATAACACAACGGACTTGGAAATTTTGCTCTATGTTGGAGATTACTCACAACTGTGGTGGAAATCAGCAAGGAAAAAGAAAGAAAAGGAGATCTTATTTTTCAACAGAGAGGAAGCACATAAAACTTTTCCTAGTGACAACCTGAACCAAGTTAAAGTCCAGGAACTACCACTATTCAATTTTGAGAAGCTGGCGAGTGCAACGAACAACTTCCATCTATCTAACAAGCTTGGTAAAGGTGGATTTGGTTCCGTATACAAGGTAATGGTTGCTCTTCTAAAGTTTTATTATCAAATACTATAAATATATAGTTAATGATTTGAGTTTTTTTTATAGGGAAAACTGTCAGATGGACAAGAAATTGCAGTAAAAAGACTTTCCAGAACCTCTGCACAAGGGTTCGAAGAATTTATGAATGAGGCAGTGGTAATTTCTAAACTCCAACATCGGAATCTTGTTAGACTCCTTGGCTGTTGTGTCGAAGGAGAAGAGAGGATGTTGATCTACGAATACATGCCAAACAAAAGTTTGGATGCATTTCTCTTTGGTTAGTTAATTTTGATATTCTTTCTTAATACAAAAGAATTTTACATATTTTCTTTGCTCATAGGAATATTGTCAGTGCTATGACTTTGTTGTGGTATTTCACTTGAAACATAGCTTTCTAATTACTTTCACCATATGAACTTCTTTTGCAGACTTCATGTTCATTTACCTTGTAAGATTAATCCTCACTTTCTTTTGATAAAATTCATTAGATCCATGCAAATATGAACTGCTAGATTGGAGAAAGCGTTTTAACATTATTGAAGGAATTGGCTGAGGTTTGCTCTACCTTCATAGGGATTCAAGATTAAAAATTATTCATAGAGATCTAAAGGCAAGTAACATCTTGTTGGATAAAGAGCTAAATCCAAAAATATCAGATTTTGGTACGGCTAGAATTTTTCGGGGCAATGAAGACCAAGCAAATACTAGAAGGGTTGTCGGAACTTAGTAAGTATCATTGGTTTGCCTAATTCAATTTGTTAGCAATACAAATATTTGAGATGACAAGATTTGGATGTGTTTTATTTTTGAAATTTAGTGGCTATATGTCCCCTGAATATGTAATAGAAGGGCGATTTTCAGAGAAATCAGATGTCTTCAGTTTTGGAGTGTTATTACTAGAGATAGTTAGTGGAGGAAAAAACACTGGCTTTTATAATGATGAGGAGTTCCTAAGCCTTTTAGGACTTGTAAGTCATCTCATTGCCTCATTTTTTGAAAGCCTCCATTGCTTTTTGTTCTTTAAAGTTTTGGTATTGGTGCTAACAATTTCAATCATGTTTTCATTTCTCTAGGCATGGAAATTGTGGAATTCAGACAATATTGTAGCATTAATAGACCCGATGATATCTGACCCCTTCTTTGAAATGGAGATTTTGAGATGCATACAGGTTGGGCTATTGTGTGTTCAAGAATTTGCTAAAGATAGGCCGACTGTATCAGTTGTTGTTTCCATGCTTAAAAGTGAGATTGTTGATATGCCTCGTCCAAAGAAACCAGCATTCACTGAAAGGTTGATTGCCTTAGATACAGAGTCTTCTCAACGCAAAAAAAGTATATTCTCAATTAACAATGTTACTGTGACAACGGTTCAAGGTCGATAGCTAGCATGTGTTCTTGACATATTCACTTTGTGTAACCATAAAACTAGAAACAATTTATTATTTTGTATAACATTGTAGCAATATCTCTCTCTCACACCACCTCCATATGATAGGGATATTACATTCAACTATTACACATGATATTATCTCATGATCGAGAAAGTTCAAGACATGACATTTCTTTAGAGAAATTCAAGTTTTTCCCAGTCTCATGTGCTTTTTTGAGAGGGCCCTTTTTGGGAAATAAGAGAGAACTATAGCAAAATGCTCAGAGACTAACAAAAATGCATCAAACTCAGAGTAAATAACAATTAGCAACTTAAAATTCAACAATGATACCCAAATGTAACCTTGTTTATTTACCTCAAATTATTAGAAATTGGGCTAGAGGAGATGAAAATGTTTCACAAAAGGAAATCTAGATTGCAAGAGAAATTATATAGAATCGTTTGCATTATTTTCAAAAGGTAAAGATGCATTTGATTTTTTCATTTTAAAATGTTGAGATATGGCTTGAATAAGGTTCCATTGTTGCACGAGTTGTGTCACATAGAATCACACCCCTAGAAAGTGGGGCACTCCTATCCGACTTTGTATTTGATTTGTTAAGCAGCAACAATCTCAGTGCCGTCAGACTTGGCTATCACCTCTAGGATATTTTATATACTTGGGTCTTTCATGCAATTGCACGGCTTGGCAATGAATTACTATTTTATGTAACCATTGCATGTAACATTTCTCTCACATTAAGTTTATTATCTCATGTATTGATTGCATGCTGTTGATGTCTCACAATTGGTGGGAACACACCTATGAGACTCCACATATCATGAGACATTGATTACATACAACCATTGCACAAGATATTGCCTCCTCTGCTCCTCACGTAGAGGTGAATTTGTGATATTATATATATTTGGGGTCTTCACTCAATGCTACAACCTTGCAAGGATTATCATTTTGTGTAACCTTTGCTACAACATCCCTCTCACATCATCTCCATATAAGAGGAATGTTACATGCAACAATTAATCATGATACTTTATTGCCATCAAGAGAGTTCACCGTTACAATTTTCTTAGGAGAAATACGAGTTATCTCACCAACATATGCTTTTGTGGGAAAAAGCCCTTGTATCACCTTCGTAATCTATATATATCTAAAAGTTGAAGCGTAGAGTTTAATGTTGTCATGCTCCTGTTAAGCCACATTAGCGCCACACTAACACCACTTCATCAATCTATTTTTAATATTTTCTCTCTCTTATTTTTAATTTTTTTTATCCTTATTAATTTGCCACTTTACAATTACACATTTTGCAACATTTACTTATTTTAACCTTTTTATCTCCCCACTACTCTACACCTTGACCTTACATTCTCCATCCCTTCATCTTCCTTTTATTTTGACTCTTCTTCTCCCCACTTTTTTGACTATAAAAATTTGTTATTTCTCTTCCATTTAATCCATATTTTGCTAATACAAAAAAGTGAATACTCTCTCTCTCTCTCTCTCTCTCTCTCTCTCTCTATATATATATATATATATATATATATTCTTTATTTTGGTGGATGTTTGATTCTTTAGATTGATAAATTTTTATGTTCTACTCTACTTTAGATTGATATGATTCGGTTATATTTTAATTTATTATCTTTTTAATTTTATTTTATTTTTTTGTAATATGTTATCCTTTGAAATTATAGAATGATTTACTATTATTCTTTTACATAGCATGATTTGGATAATTTGGTGTTTAGAACTATACATTTTAAAAAAAAATATTTTTCTACTCATCTTATTTTATATAATTTTATTATTTGTCTCACATTCTCTTCCAAAAAAGGTGATTGTTCTCTCTCTCTCTCTCAATTATTAATTCTTTCTTGAAATTGTAAGTTTAGATTAATGAAATTTTTTTGTGTCTCTACTTTTGGATGATACACTTTGGTGGTGTGTTTTTTGAGTTATTTGTCGTATGTACTCTCTATCTTATAGTTTTGGTTTGAGTTAATTTTTAGATATTTAAGAAGTGAGATGATTATGTATTTGAATGTCTCTATAGATTATTTGAGTAATATAAATTGTAAATTTGTAATGAAATTTGATTATCATGATAATCTTCTTAAGAGAATGAGAAATTCAAATAATTAATTTTGGAACTTAAAAATTTTAGTTGTAGAAAAAAAACCATAACACACTATACAAAAGTTTGAATAAAATAGATCACTTAAAAAAAATAGTATTTCCATCTTTCATCTCAAAAAATATAATAGACTTTTTTTTTTTTTTGAGGAAAAAAAAATATAATAGACTAATATCAATCGAATGCACCTAAGTTTTTAAATAATAAAAAAATCTCAAAATAATAGAATGATATATTTGTAGAGATGAAGAGATGAGAAATAATTTTAGAAATAATATCTCCATTACGTTTTATAGAATAAATCATATATTATAAAATGTTACAAAATAGTTGTATATTCTCACGCATCGCGTGGGTCCGCGACTAGTCTTATATTATTAGCGAGAATCTCTCATCAATTCCATCCAAGAACTTAGGCTTAAGACTAAACCACCTAAATTTGTGTTTCTTGTGTGATTGTGTTTCTTTTTTTTCTTTTTTTTTTTCCGTATAATCCTACCATAATCAGCTATACTAACAACGAATTAGTATCATAGCTTTTGCTATTTCAACAAACAAGTATCAAAGCCAAGGATCCTTTGTTTGGATTTTGAGTCTACTTCAATTTGCTTTTGAGTTTAGAGAACTCGTTGTTCCAATAGTCACTGGATCAATTTAATTGTCTAGTATCGATTTCTATGGGTTTTAGGGAAATAAGAGAACTCTAAAGCTACCTTCATCCCCTAATACGACACAGCTATTTTTGCACACTAAGATATGCTCAGAGATTAACAAAATGCTATCGAACTCCGAGTAAATAACACTAAGCAACTTAAAATTCAACAATGATTCCCAAATGTAAAGGGTAATAAAAAAAATAAAAAATCTTAAAATTACAAATGGATATCCATCAAAAAGGCTTTTAGGGCAAAAACCCCTTTTCCTACAACAGATAATAGTACTGTAACTGTAGAGAATGACCTATTTCCTATGTTACAAATCCATCACTGTAGAAGAAGGGCACCCGCATATTTTTACTGTAGAGTACAAGTTCAACCTACACGTGAAATTTGTTGAGCTGCATTATACCCTAATAGGAATAGGGACATCAAATTTCAAGTGCATCGAACCCTTTGGCTCTTTCACCTCCTTGAGCCTGAAATTACAGAAAGGGTTCAACCGAAAATAATAAACTATTGATGATTCCTAAATTAGCCTGATCGACCTTCTTTCCTGCCACGAAATCTAGTCATTAGTATATTATTCCCATCCGATTTTCCAACACTTCCCCCATCATTCCGGACCATAATTTTCAGAGGGTGAGCTTCAGTGTTGAAAACCCATTCATCTAATGAGATGACTGAAGGGGGTGAGAAAAGGAGATACAGATATTTGAGAGTTTCTGCAAGAAAGAAGCTTTGCATCATATTGTCCTTGACACCAGTATTAACCTGAGAAGAACACCAGCCAATAGTAAGTGAGCAGCCACATAGTTATCATAACATACTTGTCAAAGCATTTATAGAAATTTTACACTTCTTACAGAACACTTCAAATTTTCTAACAGTAGCAGTAAACTTTACTTTTTGGCAAGATTTAGTTTGAAGAAATCAACAAAGCATCAACTAAAAATTCACTGGCAGCCTAAATTGTGGATAAACATCAATTAGGAAAAAAGGAAAAGAAAGGCATCACAAACCAAGGTCTTAAAACTACATTATGCAAAGTGATCAAAATCACATACTCATCAAATATCCCATGAGAAAATGACATGCCCTCTTTTTTTTCTTTTTCTCTTTTTTCTGTTTTTTTTTTTTTTTTTTTTAATTATACTTCTGTCAACTCAAGAAGTCTCAAGTCCATTAGGTCCAGAAAACAGTAATAACCTAGTACTTTCTTAAACTCACCCACAATGTAAGAGTGGTGCATTGATATGGTCCACTATATTATGAGAAATCTATATGAGTCCATTAAAATTCAGGAACAGAAACCAACTAAAAGGAACATAAGATTAAATTAAACAGTTCCAAGTTCTCCACCTCACTATCAACCATGCGCTGACACAATGATCAAATGATTCCACCAAGTTTATGTCACTGGTAATTTGCCACCATGAACTGCATTTTTCTTTTTCTTTTTTTAACAAGTGACAGACTGCTAGCAGTGCTTCTATGTGCAAATGTTTTAAGCTCTTCCAAAGGGGCTGGTAAGCAAGAACACAATCAAGGAACATACGTCCTGAGGATAACACCATAGTTTTCAACAAATCAAAGAAACTATGAGACAATATTAGAAAGAACTGAACAAAGACCCTTTATTCATTGGTCAGAAAAAAATATTCCATAGTAAACTTAGACCCTTTAACAAAAGAATGATCAAGATAATACTTCTAAGCTTTCATAAAAAAAATAATCTGAAATGAATGAATAAGAAAACTTGAGCACAAATGCAAATGTTGAGCTGTGAATTTGAGGAGTGCTTACATCTTTCAATCCAACATATCCAGTCTCTATGCGGGAATTCTTTTCAAATGCTTGAAATATATTCCAACCCCACTCTTGGTATGTCTTGTTGCCAGTCAAACGCCAGAGGTAAGAGAGTGACTCAACTGTCTCGGGTCTCAAAATGTTCCATGATGTGCCCACAGTCATGTCCTAAAACAGGTATTTATGGATGTAGTGTAAGACACATACACACACAGAGACAAAAAATTTGTATATCACAAGAATAGGGATTACTCACCTGCCCAGAATGAAAGAAAAAATTCTCCCCAGCCAAATTTTGTTGGTGTTGACTGATAGAAGTTGTAGCAGGTCCAAGCAAGCTGCAAAAGAAGAAATAATAGAATCTAGTCAACTGCCAAAAGAGTGATAGCTGTACAAGGCATGACATGGTGGAATGAATGGGATCAATGGTGCAAGGAAATACCAACCATCCCCCCCCCCCCCCCCCTCTCTCTTCCTCCAAAAAAGGATAAGAAATTAAAAATACTATATTGTATCTCATCTTGATCTCTTGCCCCTTTATCAAAGCACATGAGCATTCTAGATTTCTTGGAATCTCCAAACAAGTATTAGATTAAAAGCCATGCTGACGCTTCTTGACCAAAGGCTCAAAGCAGGGAAACAAATGATTGAATATGCCCTCAACAAATAAATAAAGTACAAAACTAAAAGCATGAGTTGAAGTGGAAATATGCAAAAGTCATAGAAGATTTCTTGATCACTGATCAAAGAACGAAAAGACAGTAGGACTTTTACTACATTTCCACAACTGAGAAGTGCAAAATATCTGAGATATATAGCAATATCAGAAAACCAGATCATGATATAAATGATATTTTTATTGTAGATGAAAGTTCCATTAATGTATAGTCAGCTGTTCAACATCTTCTTGTAAATTTAAATTTGGAGTAAAATGTCTAATAGACAAATGGTTTTAATGGCAGAGAATCACTTATAAGGATTGTTCTAAAAACTGGACTGGACCAGCTGGTTCAACCATCAACCAGCATCTATACTGGTCCAGTCATACACATTCTCTCAAAACCATCACTTATTGGAAGCCACCACCAAGCTACCACATCAGCATGATTTCCCTCCATCAAAGAACTTTTGCTATAAAAAATTACAAAACTCAGGACATGACACCACTTCGTCTTCCTCCGATTCACCCTGTGGATGAACCCAACCAAAACAAATAAACCCCCCTAGTTTCATCCCCTTACCAGTGACCTCCACTATCAGTATCTCCCTCTCAATTTCCACAACCCAAGGCTGACACATGAACCTAACATTCCCATAATCCCATGGCAACACCCAATCTCAAACCCAGCAAACCTATAACCAAAAGCTCCAAAACCCAGTCTACGTCATTTAAGCCAAGACCTCCGGAAGTCAGTCTTCTGCACTTGCTTTGCCCTGGTAAAAAAATCTGCCACCACCACCAAAAATCAATAAAATTTTCAACAAAACGAACCGTGGTGAGAGGAATAGTGGTGACGGTGAAGCTTGTTGTTGTCGTCCAAGGAAGCCAAGCCCAACAAAACGAACCGTTTAGACGACTGAAAATGAGAACCAAAGAATGAAGAGGAACCCAGTTTAGAGCTACCAGTGCTGTAACTTTGACATTGAGTGTGATGATCGGAGGAAGGGTTTAACAGTAAAAACTGTGAGAGCTTTACAAGACGAAAGGAGTGAAAATATGAGTGTTGTTGATGATCAGAGGAGCAACGGCGGAGATGAAAGAGGAGGAGATTAAAGCACGGCTGCGATTTTCTCCGCATACTATGTTTTGTATTTGAGACAACAACTGCTGCCTAGTACTATTGGTTAGTGTTAAAAGTCCTCAACAGAATAAGGGGGTTAATGATGTGGCAAACACTGAAGTAAAAGGTATCAGCAAGGCCTCGTGTGTGGCAAGCAATGCAGCAGGTGCTGATGACAGGTGTGTTGATCAACGCATGAAGGCAGCAGCTCCTGATGATGAGAGCACCTTGCAAAGCACAAGCATTGCATCAAGAGGCTTCCTAAGCACAGCAATATTGGAAATGCTTGAAGCCATACCAGATTATGATCTCTTCATCCAATGACATTCCAGAAGTCAGTTCCGCAAATTCAGGAGTGTTACACTTCTTGGTTGCCACGTGTACAGAATTTGGTAGTTACAAATAACTGAATTTGCCGCCAAAAGTGTGGCGGTTATGTATTCAAATGTGTATATAAACAGAGCATTAGTTTATTTTTCATTCATTCATTTTCATTGTAATCTTTCCAATCCATCAATGAAATTCTCTCAGCTTATTTAGATTCTCTGTTTTGATATGGTATCAGAGCGACTAGCACAGATAATCCTGATTTCCTAGTCTTTTCTTTTGTTTTTTTTTCTCGTCTACCAAACAGAGGTTCTTTGAGAAAATTCTTCAATCTTGATTCTCAGAACTTCGATTCATCTGTTCTGACTCATCTTGAAGTTTTTTTTTCCCTTCTTCTCCAATTTCATTAAGGTTTCATACAAAGCTTGTGAAGAGCATCAATGGCTTCTGGAGAAGGAAGTGACTCTGTTCCTGTGCAAACACAATCCACGCAGCATATCCCTCAATCCAACACAGAGACCAATTCTCCCAATAGATTTTTCCTTAGTGCCAGTGAGAATCCAGGAAATATCTTAGTCACTCAACCACTTTTGGGAATGAGGAACTATCAATCTTGGTCTAGAGCTATGGTTCTAGCTTTAACTGCCAAGAAAAAGATAGGATTCGTGAATGGCAAGATTGCAAAACCTGAAGAAGATTCTCCTCTATATGAAGATTGGGAAAGTTGTAACACAATGGTACTTTCTTGGCTGATCAATTCTATGCATTTTGATGTGTCAAGTAGTATCATGTATTGTGAGACTGCAAGGGAAATGTGGCTTGAATTGCAGCGAGTGTTTTCACAGGGAAATGGACCAAAGATCTACAACCTACAACAGGAAATCTCACAGATAACTCAGAATCAGTTAACAGTGACTGAATATTACTCTAAATTCAAGAAGCTTTGGGATCAATTGCTTCATTATGAACCATTGCCAGCTTGCACGTGTGGGGCAATGAAGATTCTGAGCATTGCACATGAGAAATCCTATGTGATGAGGTTCTTAATGGGACTTAATGAGAACTTTGAGACTGTGAGGAGTCACATTCTCATGCTTGAACCATTTCCATCAATGAGCAAGGTGTATGCTTTGGTTCTTCAAGAGGAATCTCACAAAGGCATTGGACATGGTTCTGCCTTCACACCTAAAGCTGATTCAGTGGCAATGTATGCCAATACCAGAGGAAATTATGGAGGTAAAAATGGTCCTAAGAAGGAGAGACCTTTGTGCACCCATTGCAACATGCTTGGACACACCATGGACAAGTGTTACAAGCTGCATGGATATCCACCAGGTTACAAGAACAAAGGCAAGTCAAATTCCAATGCAAATCAAGTCTCATACCCTCAACAAGGTGCTGAAACTTCTTCCAATGCATCTGCTCAATGTCCAATCTCTAGAGCACAATGTGAGCAATTACTTGCCCTTTTCAATACGGCTTCTGATCAAGGTGCTAATCACCATGTTGCAACTGTGAGTACAAGTGGTGTTGTCCCTAACATACTTCCTAGAGTTCCTGGTATACCTACTGCAACTGGTGCATCTTCTTCTTCTACCTCATCAAACAGTGAACACTACTCTTTTACTGATACTATGGCAGGTACAAATCCCTTGTTCTCTTCTACTCCTACTTCTAGGCATTCCATTTTTTCTGCCAAAGTAGTTGATAGGAACACCTTTCATGCCACTGATTGGGTCATAGACACAGGAGCCACTAATCACATGGTGCATTCCATTTCTTGTTTCACTACCATTACTGCCACCTTAAATACATTTGTTAATTTGCCCAATGGAGAAGTAGCCTCTGTCACTCATATTGGCATTGTGAAAATTTCTGAACATCTTACCCTTCATAATGTTCTATGTGTTCCATCTTTTAGTTTCAATCTCATTTCTGTCAGTCAGCTTGCCAAGTCTAGTGTTTGCTGCCTCATTTTCTTTGGAAACCTATGCTTTATTCAGGACCTTGCTCATTGGAGCACACTTGGTCTGGGTAGAGAGTGCAATGGACTCTACTTGCTGGATAAAGGCAGCATCACTACTCCTCCCATTGCAGCTTCAATTTCAGTTTCTGTACATACTGCACAGCCTCATCTTTGGCATTCCAGAATGGGTCATCCTTCCAATGCTAAATTGGCTTCAATAAAACCAAATGATGTACCTTGTTTTCCCTCTTTTGAACACTTCAATTGTGTCATTTGTCCACTTGCTAAGCAAAAACGTTTACCTTTCAATAAAAGTTCTCATTTTTCTAGTTCTTGCTTTGAATTGATCCATTGTGATTTGTGGGGACCTTTCTCAACACCTACTATTGATCATTGCAAGTATTTTTTAACCATTGTTGATGATTACTCTAGATGCACTTGGGTGTATTTGCTAAAGCATAAATCTCAAACACAAACTGTTTTGGAACAATTTTGCATCATGGTGGAAACTCAATTTTCTAAGAAAATCAAAACCTTAAGATCTGATAATGGTACTGAATTTCTCATGAAAGATTTCTTTGCCAAAAAGGGTATTTTACATCATTTAAGTTGTGTTGAAACCCCACAACAAAATGCCATTGTTGAAAGGAAGCATCAACACATCTTGAATGTGGCAAGGGCTCTCATGTTTCAATCTCATTTACCTTTGCATTTGTGGGGTCATGCTGCTCTTGCTGCTGTGTACTTGATCAACAGACTTCCCTCATCTGCCTTATCCAACAAAATTCCTTTTGAGATGTTATTTGGTCATCCACCTAGTTATGCCCATTTGAAGGTGTTTGGTTGTTTATGCTTTGCATCTACCCTTTCTTCTCATAGATCCAAGTTTGCACCTAGGGCTGTTAGATGTATTTTCTTGGGGTATCCTTTTGGGGTTAAAGGATATAAAGTCCTTGACTTAGCTACTAATAGGGTGTTCATCTCCAGGGATGTGATTTTTCATGAAACTTCTTTTCCTTTTGCTTCTGCTTCAACTAATTCTGCAGATCCCTTTGTTCATACTGATGTTGAAGCCTCCTGCCCAGCTGGTGTTGATGAGTTTGTCACTCCCATTAGCATACCTGATCCTGCTTCCTTAGACTTTGATCTTGTTTCTTCTCCTTCCACTAATATCCAGTCTGTTTCTTGTGCTTCCCCTCCTCATGCTACTTCTTCTAGTCCTATTCCAGTACCTAGTTCTGATCAGGTACACCCTTCTGCCACACCAGTTGCTCAGGTTCCTCCAGTGCCTCTTAGGAAGTCCACTAGAGACATCAGACCTCCTGCCTACCTCCAGGAGTATGCTTGTACCACTGTTGCAGCTGGTGCTCCTTATGGTGTTGCAGCTGGTGCTCCTTATGATATTGCTCAATGCCTCACTTATTCCCATCTGGAACCTTGCTATCATTCTTACTTACTAACAGTCAGTTCTAGCCCCAAAGAGCCTCATAGTTTTTCCCAAGCTGTCCAGGACCCACTTTGGAGGGCTGCCATGGACAAGGAAATCCAAGCTCTTGAAATGAATCATACATGGGATGTGACTTGTTTACCTCCTGGTAAGTCTCCCATTGGCTGCAAATGGGTCTACAAAGTAAAGCTCAATCCTGATGGTAGTGTTGAAAGGTTTAAAGTCAGGTTAGTTGCCAAAGGATATACCCAAAGAGAAGGCCTTGATTTCCTTGAGACATTTTCTCCTGTTGCTAAAACTGTTTCAGTCAGGGTCTTGCTTGCTCTTGCTGCTGCCAGGCAGTGGTCTTTGCACCTATTGGACATCAATAATGCCTTTTTGCATGGGGATTTAGATGAGGAGGTCTATATGTCATTGCCACCTGGTTTTCACAGTAAGGGGGAGTGTGTTTCAGCCTCTTCTACTGCTCCCAAAGTGTGTAAATTGGTTAAGTCTCTCTATGGCTTGAGACAAGCTTCAAGGCAATGGTATACTAAGCTGTCAGCAACTATAAAGGAGCTTGGTTTTGTTCAATCTCAGGCTGATCATTCCTTGTTTGTGCATTGCAAAGGGTCTTTGTTTACTGCTTTACTGGTTTATGTTGATGATATGGTAATCACTGGCAATGATCAAGCTTGTGTTTCCTCTCTCAAGTCTGTTCTAGACCAGAAGTTTGGTATTAAGGACTTGGGATCAGTCAAATACTTCTTGGGTTTAGAAATTGCAAGGAACAAGGATGGAATCAGCCTATCTCAAAGGAAGTATGCCTTGGAAGTGCTTGAGGAAGCTGGCATGACTGGGTGTAAACCAGTCCAAACTCCAATGGAACAACAACTCAAGTTGTCTAAAGGCAGTGGAGAGTTGCTCAATGATTCAGGACAGTATAGAAGACTCATTGGGAAGCTTATGTACTTAACATTGAGTAGGCCTGACATTACATATGCAGTACACAGACTTAGCCAATTCCTAGCACAACCAAGAGCACCACATATGAAAGCAGCCACTAGGATTCTTCAATATGTTAAAGGAACACCAGGTCAAGGTGTTTTCTTCCCCACCAATTCTGATTTGCACCTAAAGGCATACTGTGATGCAGATTGGGCAGGCTGCCCTAACACAAGGAAGTCCTTAACAGGGTATTGTGTGTTTCTTGGTGATGCATTGGTGTCTTGGAGGTCTAAAAAGCAAAGCATAGTCTCTAGGTCCAGTGCAGAGGCAGAATACAGGGCTATGGCCACTACTAGCTGTGAATTAACTTGGATCCTACATCTACTACAAGACTTACATGTCCAACATGTTAAACCTGCATTGATGTACTGTGATAACCAGGCAGCACTTCATATTGCTGCAAATCCAGTATTTCATGAGAGGTCCAAACATATAGAGGCAGATTGTCATGTGGTGAGAAACAAGATTCTTGAAGGAAAGCTTAAGACCTTCTATGTCTCAACCAAAGATCAACTAGCAGACGTATTCACTAAAGCATTAGGAGCAGAAAGCTTTCTTAAGTTGATTAAAAGACTAGGTGTGATCAACATTTTTGCTTCTATAGTGACCTTTCCTCACACAAGTTGTGAAAAACAGAAAACAAGAGTTGTGCTCTTGAGGGGGAGTGTTAAAAGTCCTCAACAGAATAAGGGGGTTAATGATGTGGCAAACACTGAAGTGAAAGGTATCAGCAAGGCCTCGTGTGTGGCAAGCAATGCAGCAGGTGCTGATGACAGGTGTGTTGATCAACGCATGAAGGCAGCAGCTCCTGATGATGAGAGCACCTTGCAAAGCACAAGCATTGCATCAAGAGGCTTCCTAAGCACAGCAATATTGGAAATGCTTGAAGCCATACCAGATTATGATCTCTTCATCCAATGACATTCCAGAAGTCAGTTCCGCAAATTCAGGAGTGTTACACTTCTTGGTTGCCACGTGTACAGAATTTGGTAGTTACAAATAACTGAATTTGCCGCCAAAAGTGTGGCGGTTATGTATTCAAATGTGTATATAAACAGAGCATTAGTTTATTTTTCATTCATTCATTTTCATTGTAATCTTTCCAATCCATCAATGAAATTCTCTCAGCTTATTTAGATTCTCTGTTTTGATAGTTAGAGACAGAGTCTACTGTTTTTTATTTAACAAGTGATTTTTGCTACTTTTGCTTTTCATGTTTTTTTTTTTTTTTTTTTTTTCGAAGGGTCAAAAATAAAATTGAAAAAACTTGAGAATTGCGGGGTTTTCGAATAAAATGAGGAATTGAAGAGAGCTTTTGAGTTTGATTCTTTGTTTGGCAAAGAGGAAAAGTGAAGGAGGAGGAAGAAGAAGGAAAAGAGCTCCCACAGAGTGAAAGAGAGAGATTCCTGTCTGCCTCTTGGTATATCCCTACTCTCTTACACACGCATTCTCTCTCCTTCTTTTTATTTTATTTTATTATTTTTAATTTCATTTTTTAAGAATAAGAGTGAATAGGCTAATTTCACTTTTCTATATAAAATATAACCCCAATTACACTACACCTACAAAGCACTTGTTTCGTAATGTTATTTTAGTCACATTATTTGTATTTTTTGAAAATATGTGTAAGTAAAAAAAGTGTGTGAAAATACACATAAAGTTGTTTAAATACTAAAATCTGTTGTTTAAACAATAATAACAAATGGGTCCTATATTATTGGAATGCTCGATTGTCCATCCATTCTCCATTTTCAAAAATACTTCACGTCCTCTATTTTGATATTAATTCTAAAATTTAATATTAGAAGATCAATTTACCTACGGTTATATGTTTTGTAGAAAGGGATAAATTGATATTTAAATGCTAAACTCTGACTTTCTCAAAAAAAAACAAAAAAAAAAAGCTAAATTTTGTCACACTTAACATCAAAATAAACTGTAGGAGAAACATTGAAATAGAGTTATAAATTTGGGAGATTAACGGTGTATTTCAATAGTTAAGGAGTTATATGGAATTGAAGTGATAGTTTAAGATATATATATATATATAAATATATATATATATATATACTTATGTGTGTTATCTCTATAATGATTGCTCTTTAATCATGAGGGCATTTTCAACAGTTAAGGCTTAATGAATTTTCTTTGGTCCATTTGTAATCATCGCCCCCCCCCCCCCCCCCCACCCTCTTAACCAATGGTGTCTCTAGACTTGTCAGGTAATTTGTGAAGCTCGAGATATTGACAGTCCATGCTGAGCCCAACAGGTGAAATAACATGCTGACGTGCGGAAGCGATGGGTCCCACGGGCACTTACATGTCCTCCACTTACACTTCCCTATATGGAAATGGCTTTCACACCACATCCAAAGATTCCTCCCCACATACATATCTTCCCAATATGGGATAGAAAGCCCTAGAATCTCAAGGCAATAATTCCATAACTTCTCTACAAAAAACCTCCCAAAATCAAGGGATTCAGGTTAGCTCTCCACGACTACATAAACATCAAACCTTAACTTTCTTAAGGTATGTGAAATCTCCTAACTCTTGCATTCTTGAGTTATTGGAGATCATTCTATCACTGACTTAACCTTTAGAGGGCTTTTGGCCGACACCCCACCGATGCAATAGATTGAAACTCTCTAAAAATATATTTATTTATTTTAAATGTCTATACTTTACTTTTTATGTGAATTACATTCAATCCCCATTTAAATTTCAAGTATGATCTCATAAATCCATATAAATCACAGACTTTCTTATTAAAAGAAATTCATTAAACCACAATATCATTTGTAGAACCAAGTTTCAATCATCACAAATAGAGATGAAGCACACCACTTTCTATGTAAAATTTTTTATGTTAATTATAGAAATTAATATCCTTAACATTTTTGATATGTTGACGATTAGGGCTGAAAGATTTAAACTTTGGATATCTTTGTTGGAAACTTGACAAAATAGCTTGATATCCTACACATGATTCTCAAAACAACAAAACAAAAACAAAATCTCTTACCCCCAATTTGAGCCCAAAGGCCTAGTGGCTAAAGAAAAGACTGCTGAGATATTGATGGACCGGGGTAATCATTGTGTTACTGATGTAGCTTACTGGGCCTACTAAAAAACCTCGTACTCCAATTTTTCATATGATTTTTGATGATGCCGAAGATATCACCAATAAATTGCACGGTCCTTGCGCGCTCCTGTTGACACCTGCACAACGAGAAAAAAAGAATCTTTGCGGAGTGCACCGGTGTGGTACCGGCCAAATACCCTCCGAAGATCAAGTCAGAATTATTCTCACTACTCTAGAGTGCTAGAGAGGGTAAAATCATGCGTACCTTTCTTTGTGAGGGTGCTCGGTTCTTATAGTAGTAGGGCTGGACCCTTTTTCCTTGGAGTGGAAGTCTTTTCCTTATAGGAATCCCTTTTTTGGGCGTATTTTGCAGGATCCTTTCCATATAGGAGTTGTTCTTAGGTTTACCCAAAACGTGGAGAGCAAGTCATTCATTTATTCATTCAAACGTGGTTATCAAGAAATCTTTGCCTGGCGCCGTCAGCATATCTAATGCCTTCACCATATGTGTCGTCAGCTTCGGGGAGCCCTTCAGTCTCTATGCCGTCGATTTCGGGTTCTACATCTCATCCTACCGTCAGCCATGATAAATTACGACTGACGGCACATTACCTTCCATCTCTTTATTCTTCACTGATATTTTGTCCTTATCAGTTGCCCCCTACTCCATATTTCCGTCAGTTACTTTTTATGCTGACGGTTTATGGAGTACATTTCCGTCGGTTGTTTACGTATACTTTTGATTAGGCGGGAAAATCATTAAGTGGGTTGCCTCGAGTTGCCACGCATTTAATGCTTTGGACACGTGGTGATTCCCTATTGGCTACGCACCTGACGAGGCGTCGCTTCGTCTCCCGCGCCTGCTCATTCCGTATATAATAGGGGCCCTCCCCCTCATTTCTACTATTTCTTTTTTGCTAATCTTCGAGAGAGAGACCGTCGCCCTGAGCTTGTTGACTTGTTGTCCAATCTACGTTAGCTACTGCATTGCCGTCCTTGGGTCCGTTCCTTCAAGAAAGACGATCTGCCAGTAAGTTCCAGTCCTTCCTTTTCTTGTTTTTACTCATATCTGTATCTCATTAGTGAGGACGTCAGAGTAGGCACTTAGATTGGATCCGTCACTTGTAGGCAGTCAGATGTCAAGTGACGCGTCGTGTGGGGAGTCGTCAGTCCGCGAAGGAGCGGGCTACGACGAAGCCTTTGGTTCTGGCCATGAATCAGAGGACTTTTCGCTTTCGTCAGGGGGTGGGACGTCGACCCGATCTCCTGACGGCAATGAGAGTTGCACAGGTGAGGAAGAAGTAGGAGAGGGAAGAGAGGGTGAAGGAGTTGAGGGTGATATGTGTACTGACGGCGAAGGTAGTGATAGTAACGGGGATCAAGGCGACGGGGATGAGGAAACCGGAGATAACCGTCCCTTCATTCTTCCTGAGGATTGGGCCGTCAACAAATTTTTGCCTAGGATGAGTAATAAAATTTTTGGAGAGTTGCGCATTCGTTATCAAATCCCAGACCACATCCCAATCCGTCTCCCTGAAGAGAACGAGACTTGTTACTCGGGGAGGACTGCTGACGTGGGTATGTACGACGCCATGTTTGCTGCGGGTTTGAGGTTACCGTTGACGGCATTACACAGTCAATTGGCTGACTTTCTGGGCCTTTCCGTCACTCAAATTGCCCCAAATGCTTGGAGAACTTTCATAGGGGCTGAGATTTTGTGGGGCCGTCTAAGTGGAGGCAACCGTCAGCTTACCCTAGACGAGTTCTTTTACTGCTACAGGCCCCATCATATTGCTTCGTCTAAGGGGACATACCATTTTAATGCCCGAGATAAAAATTTGAGGCTGGTATCAGATATGCCAGATTCAAATAGGAACTGGAAGAGTAAGTACTTTTTTGTTGAGGGGACGGATTGGGTTTGCCGTCAGGAGGAATGGGCGACGATGCCCCATGGTTACTTTGACAATGCATGGGCCTTTGTAAGGGATTCAGGTTAATCCCGTCAACCATGGTCTTCTTTGTTTCCTTAACAACGTTATTAACAATTTCCTTTCTTTTTTCAGCTTACACCCGTCCCCACATAACCGACGAACAGGAGGAGTTTATCCATCGGGTTTTGGAAATCCCTTTAGAAGAGCGCAAGTGTAGGGATTTGATCACCCTTGACACAATTCATTTGTACTGTGGGGGTCCAGAGCCGTCGGCTGAAGCTCGGAGGTTGGAGGAGTTCTCCCGTCGGCGTGAGTAGACTTTCCCCTTTGGCTTGGTTGGTTATCCCCGTCAGTTATTCTAACAACCTTTATATTGTAGAAATGAAATCTGCTAAGCAAAGGATCCGAGCCGCTGCTGCCCGTCAGAAGGCCGAGAAGCAGGCTCAGGAGGCAGGGGGGGAGACGTCGTCAACCCCTAAGGTCCCTACCGGGCAGGCAAAGAGGAAGCCCAACGGGAGTGATCGCCGTCCGGCTAAAAAGGCCGCCGTCACTCCCGGTTCCCTGAAGGAGAAATCACCCTCTAAGCCTAGCCATGGTGTGGGTAAGGGGTTAATGACCTCCCAAGGTCCCGTCACTGAGGGCCCAAGCCGTCTCCTGACCCACAGGGATTACGCCGTCGAGGAGGCCAGGTCCTTTGTAAAGCCAGTGGACGTAGAGCCCTGTGAGCAGCTGGAGACGGAGGATCTGGGGGCGTCAGCTCTCTTTGACCTTACCAGGGTAGGTTTGCTACCTTTGTCGAGATGGCTTTATCTTGCTTTGATTCTCTTTCTGATGGCTGTGTTTTCTTTCTTAGGCCTTGGTGCATGTGACGGCCCTTCAAGATCGCTGTATTGCGAAGGAAGGTGTCGTTACTCGCGTCAGGAAGCATAATGCGCACCTGATGGAGGAGCAGGGGCAGTACAAGGACGTCGTATGTACGCTGAATAAGGAGCTGAAGGAGGTTAGGGAGAAGCTGGTGGAGGCGGACCGTCAGAGTGACAAGCTTAAGGGGGAGATGACGGTTCTGGAGCAGAGATTGCAGACGGCTGGGGCTGACGCGGTTCGTGACTTCAAGGCATCACAATCGTTTATTGATTCTTGTGCCGGGTATTATGGCACTGGTTTCGACGATTGCCTTAAGCAGGTCGCGTCAGCCTTCCCGGGGTTGGATCTATCTGGGATCACCATGGATGACGGAGAAGATGGCCCCTCTCAACCTGCTGTCCCTCTGGAGGCTGACGGCGTCGTTGTCCTTGCCCAGCCTGCTGCTAACCCTCCAACTCCGGTCTTTGTAGATGTTGAGGACCATCAAGCTGACGGGAATCCTGCTGACGGCTCTGCTCCTTGAATTCTTATTATTTGTATTTTACTTTAGTCATTTTGAGAACAGCTATGTTACTTAAATTATTTTGGCAGACAATTGTCTTTGGTTTTATGTATGTAGTTGCATCTGTGGCGTGGTATATTTCTTCCTCTACTTCTGTTACATATATGCGTTATGCTTTTTCTTTTATTTTTAGCCAGTGTTTTCCCGGGGTTTTATTAAACGTTTGTTTGGTAACCCCGTCAGCTTACTGAGTGAAACCTCCGTCAGTATAACCTCGTCTGACTTTTTATGGGCCGTTAGCCCAATGGTTCCTCCCGTCAGCTTCGTTAAAACATCCTGACGGGATGCGACGATCTTGTGATCTTTTTAGGCCGTTAAATAGATCCGTTTGTGGAACTTGTCATTTCTTGTATGCCTGTTGACTTTGGGATTTTGATAGTCCTGTCTCTTTTGGTGAGACTGTCAGCTTCTTAGCTTTAGGCCATCAGGGGCTTTTATGTACTTGTCATATTTTTGTAGGCCTGTTGGTTTTTTAGGACCGTCTATGACAGCCTCGTCTCTTTTGGTGAGACCGTCAGCTTCTTAGCCTTAGGCCGTCAGCTTCTTAGCCTTGGGCCATCAGTTTCTTAGCCTTAGGCTGTCAGGGACTTTGATGAACTTGTCATCTTTTTGTAATCCCGTTGTTTTTTGGGCCTTGTCCATGACAGCCTTGTCTCTTTTGGTGAGACCGTCAACTTTTATGCCATGGACTTGGTCGTTTTTTGTGTTCATTTTTTATGAACTTGGTTATCCACCTTGGTGGGCCGTAGGTTTTTCTTTATCATAGACACTTCAGTAACTTAGAATGAATAAACTCCTCTTATTGTCATGCATTTGTAAATGAAAGCACTTCTAAAACCGAGTGCTGCTTAAAACCAGAAAATAAATACTGTAGCAAAAACTGAAGTAAATGATAACATAAAAATAAATGATAAAGCTGAGGAGTAAAAAACTGAAATCCGTTGTGGATGAAGAAGGTTGATCTGTGTTGCCACTCCTATTGGTAATACTTTCGTAGGTGCTCGGTGTTCCACGGGTGTGGCAATTTCTGCCCGTCTGTCGTCTCCATGTGGTAGGTACCTTTTCTCTACCAAGACGTAATCCGGTAGGGTCCTTCCCAGTTGGGGCCGAGTTTTCCTTGGGTGGGGTCCCTAGCGGCGCCCATGACCCTTCTAAGAACAAGGTCTCCAACTTGGAAATCTCTGTGACGGACCCGAGAGTTGTAGTACTGGGCCATGCGGTTCTGGTATCGAGCGAGCCTTTGCTCTGCTGTCGTCCTGAGCTCTTCCATCAGATCCAGCTGTAGTCGTATTGCCTCGACATTTCTGTTCTCATCGTGGTTGTGCACCCTGTAGCTTGTGATCCCAACTTCAGCCGGGATGACCGCTTCACTCCCGTACGTTAGTCGGAACGGTGTCTCTCCTGTGGGTGTTCTCGCCGTCGTTCTGTATGCCCATAGCACGCTTGGTAACTCTTCAGGCCATATGCCTTTTGCCCCCTCGAGCCGAGTCTTGATAATCTTGAGCAAGGATCGGTTCGTGACTTCGACCTGTCCGTTAGCCTGAGGGTGGGCGGGGGGGGAGTAGTGGTTCTTTATTCCTAATTGTAAGCAAAAATCCCGGAATGATTCATTGTCAAATTGCCTTCCGTTGTCTGAGATAAGAACTCTAGGAATGCCAAACCTGCATATGATGCATCTCCAGACGAAGCTTCGCACATTCTTCTCTGTAATTGTAGCCAAGGCTTCAGCTTCTACCCATTTTGTAAAGTAGTCGATGCCTACTACTAGGAACTTCAACTGCCGTACTGCTGTAGGGAATGGTCCCATAATATCTAATCCCCATTGTGCGAACGGCCATGGGGCCGTTAACGGGGTCAGCTCTTCAGTTAGTTGTCTGATAATATTGCTGAACCTCTGGCATTTGTCACAGGCCCTAACATAGGCTTCGGCACCCTTCTGCATGGTGGGCCAATAGTACCCTGCTCGTACCAGTTTGTGTACCAATGCCCTAGACCCAGAATGGTTTCCGCAGATTCCTTTGTGTACCTCTCTCATAACGTAGTCTGCCTCTTCCGCACCCAAGCATCTCAGATAAGGTCGGGAGAAGCCTCTTTTGTACAGGACGTCTTTTATCAGGACGAACCTTGCTGCCTGGACCTTCAGTTTCCTTGATGCCTCCTTTCCGTTTGGTAATACCCCGTCTTTCAAGTATGAAACTAATGGCGCGGTCCAGCTACTGTCAGGGCATACTTCCTGCACGTTGCTGGGATCTATTAGCGGGGAAAGTTGAACGAAAGAAAGTACATTACCAGGGGTAACCATATGCTCTGCTGAAGCGGCTTTTGCGAGGCGATCCGCTCGCTCATTCTCTTCTCTGGGAATCTGGACGACTCTGGCTTCGAGGTTGTCCATTCTTGCCTTTACCTGATCAAGGTACCTCTTCATCCTTTCACCCTTGCACTCGTAGTCTCCGTTTACTTGGTTAGTAATGACCTGAGAGTCGCAGTGGATGACTACTTTTGCGGCTCCTGCGGCTTTGGCGAGGTCGAGTCCCGCTATCAGTGCTTCATATTCTGATTCATTATTGGTAGCAGGGAAGTCAAGAAGGACCATGCATTCAATTGCATCACCTTCGGGTGACAGTAGTACGATGCCAGCCCCTCCGGTTAATCTGTTGGAGGATCCGTCCGTATATATGCTCCATAGAGGGGACTCTCCTGCCCCCTTGTCTTCGTCATGAGTGAATTCTGCTATGAAATCTGCGACAATCTGTCCCTTGATTGCGGTGCGTGGGCGGTACCGGATATCAAATTCACTCAGCTCTATGGCCCATAACGCCAACCGACCCGCAGTCTCAGGGTTGTTCATGGCCCGTCGCAAGGGCTTGTCTGTCAGGACGTTTACCGTATGGGCTTGAAAGTACGGTTTGAGTTTGCGGGCCGCTGTAACTAATGCAAAGGCAAGCTTTTCCATTGGCGGGTATCTTTCTTCAGCACCACGAAGCGCTCGGCTCGCATAGTATACGGGCTTTTGTACCTTTCCTTCTTCTCTGACTAAGGCAGCGCTGATGGCTGCGGGGGAGACGGCTAGATAGAGAAAGAGTTCTTCCCCTGGCTGCGACGGGCTCAACAGTGGTGGGGAGGAGAGATAAGCCTTCAGCTCTTCGAACGCTTGTTGGCACTCGTTAGTCCATTCGAACGACCTCTTCAGCGTGCGGAAGAAGGGCAAGCATCTGTCCGTTGCCCTTGATACGAATCTATTAAGTGCCGCTATTTTCCCGTTGAGGCTTTGTACTTCCTTGACATTTCTTGGCGGCGCCATCTCCATAATGGCCCGGATTTTATCCGGGTTTGCTTCGATTCCCCTTTGGGATACCATAAATCCCAGGAATTTTCCCGCCGTCACTCCAAAGGCACACTTCTCAGGATTGAGCCTCATGTTGTAGGAGCGGAGAGTGTTGAATGTTTCTTTGAGATCCTCCAGATGATCCCCCTCCCTTCGGCTCTTCACTAGCATGTCATCCACGTAGACCTGGACATTCCTCCCGATTTGCTGCGCAAACATCTTGTTCATAAGTCTTTGGTAGGTTGCGCCTGCGTTCTTCAGCCCAAAGGGCATCACTTTGTAACAGAAGAGCCCTTGGCTAGTTACAAACGAGGTTTTCTCTTGATCAGCTTCGTGCATTCGAATCTGGTTGTATCCTGAGAAAGCGTCCATAAAGCTTAGAAACCGGTGTCGGGCCGTTGAGTCCACTAGGACGTCGACCCTTGGGAGAGGGTAGCTATCTTTGGGGCAGGCCTTGTTGAGGTCGGTGAAGTCCACACACATCCGCCATTTGCCGCTAGCCTTCTTGACCATTACCACGTTGGCCAGCCAATCGGGATAGTACACTTCCCTAATGAAGTTTGCCTCTTGTAGCTTTCAGACTTCCTCTGCAATGGCCTGATCTCGTTCAGGGGCGAACACTCCCTTCTTTTGCCGAATGGATGGAAAGTCGGGTGAGACGTTCAATCTGTGCACCATGACCGACGGGTCTATTCCTGGCATATCTTCATGACTCCATGCAAATACGTCTCGATTGCTCCTGAGGAAGGTTATGAGTTCTTGACGGATTTTGGGGTTTGCGAGTGTCCCAATTCTGGTCGTCCTGTCGGGATCAGAACCGTCAAGTGTTATTTCTTCTAATTTTTCCACTGGTTCCGTCACCGTCCGGTGCTCCTCTATGCTTAAGGCCTGAAACTGGTCTTCCATTTCTATCATGGCTATGTAGCACTCGCGTGCAGCCATTTGGCTTCCGCGCAGTTCCCCTACTCCGTAGTCAGTGGGGAACTTTATCATTAGGTGGTAAGTCGAAGTTACTGCCTTCCATGAATTCAGTGTGGGTCGTCCGAGGATAGCGTTGTAGGCTGACGAGCAATCGACCACCAAGAAAGTTATGTTCTTGGTTATCTGTTGAGGGTAATCACCTACCGTTACGGATAGCGTAACCGCACCTAAAGGTAGCACCCTTGTTCCTCCGAAACCGACTAGAGGGGCATTTGTTGGGACTAGCCGTTCCCTGCTGATTCCCATCTGCTGGAGCGCCAGATAGTACAGGATGTCTGCTGAGCTTCCGTTGTCGATCAGCACCCTGTGCATGTTGTAGTCTTCTATCCGTATGCTGACGACCAGCGCATCATCATGCGGGTGGTGAAGGCGCCTTGCATCTTCTTCCGAGAACCCAACTGTGGGGCCCTCTCTTTGGGCTATCCTTGGTACTTCGCCTGTCAATTGCACATTCTGGACTACCCTGAGATAGGTCTTCCGGGCTCTCTTGGACGACCCAGTGACTGCCGTTCCTCCCACAATCATTCTTATGTCCCCTATAGGGGGTCTTGGTCGCTCGTTATCCCGTCGGGGATTCTGCTCTTGAGGGGGCTGATCCGCCCTCTCCTTTCTGACGAACCTTTGTAACTTCCCCTGTTTTATGAGGGCCTCGATTTGCTGCTTCAGATCGTAACAATCGGCTGTGTCATGGCCGTGGTCCCGATGGAAGCGGCAATACTTATCCTTCGAGCGTCTATTTGGGTCTCCCTTCAGCTTTCCGGGGTAGGTCAGGGCTTCCTCATCTTTAATCTGCATCAGGACTTGGTCTACAGGGGCCGTTAGCGGGGTGAAGCTCGTAAATCTTCCTCCTGGGGGTTTGGGGCGATGCTCATCTCGCCGGTCTCCCGTTCGGGCCCTCTTGCACCCTTGTTCTTGTTGGGTGTCATCCTGCCTTTCCCTTTTTTTCGGTTTCTCTTCCCGAGCTAATAGCGCGTCCTCAGCGTTCATGTACTTGGTGGCCCTGTAAAGCACTTCCGACATGGTTTTCGGGTCATTTTTGTATAAGGAAAACAAAAATTTACCCTTTCGCAGCCCGTTCGTGAAGGCGGCAACAAGTATCTTATCATCGGCCTCGTCGATCGAGAGCGTTTCCTTCTTGAAGCGGGATATGTAGGACCGCAGTGTCTCGTCCTCTCGCTGCTTAATGCTCATCAAGCACGCTGTCGACTTCTTGTATCTGTGTCCGCCAATGAAGTGCGTGGTAAACTGAGCACTCAACTCCTTGAAGGTGTTGATTGAGTTGGGCGTTAGTCGGCTGAACCAAATTCTGGCTGCTCCCTTCAGCGTCGTAGGGAAGGCTCTACACATGATCGCGTTTGCTACTCCTTGGAGATGCATCAGGGTCTTGAACGTCTCTAAGTGATCTAGAGGGTCCCTGACCCCGTCGTAGCTGTCCATCTGTGGCATGCGGAACTTACTCGGCAGAGGGAAGGAGTTGACAAGGGCTGTGAATGGCGAGTCGGTCCTGTTGACTAGGTCGTCAAGATCACTGGACACCCGCCCCTTGAGGGCGTTCATCATAATCTCCATTTGCTCCTTCATCGCCTGCATCTCTGCGATGATAGGTGGTGGAGCCGTATCGGTGAGGGAGGGGAGACTCATGTTCTGTCGTTCTGGCTTGCTCGGGGCGTTGCTGGCCTGGGGTCCTTCTTGATTTCGTCGGTCAGCACTGGTTCCCTCTTGATCAGCTCCTTGGTTGCCCGGTGCTGCGTCCTTCTGGCGCAGCTGCTCCTCCAAGTCACGATTTTGTTTGGTGAGGCGTTCTACGGCCGCCGCGAGAGTCTTAACTTGCTTTTCGAGGGCGGTCGTGGGTGGTTCCTCTTCTTGAATGTCGTTAGTAGTTGCCATTGAGCGAGTGAGCACCATGCAACCTTTGTCCGGGAAGCGGTATTGTGGCTACTATACGCGCGTTTCCCACAGACGGCGCCAACTGATGATGCCGAAGATATCACCAATAAATTGCACGGTCCTTGCGCGCTCCTGTTGACACCTGCACAACGAGAAAAAAAGAATCTTTGCGGAGTGCACCGGTGTGGTACCGGCCAAATACCCTCCGAAGATCAAGTCAGAATTATTCTCACTACTCTAGAGTGCTAGAGAGGGTAAAATCATGCGTACCTTTCTTTGTGAGGGTGCTCGGTTCTTATAGTAGTAGGGCTGGACCCTTTTTCCTTGGAATGGAAGTCTTTTCCTTATAGGAATCCCTTTTTTGGGCGTATTTTGCGGGATCCTTTCCATATAGGAGTTGTTCTTAGGTTTACCCAAAACGTGGAGAGCAAGTCATTCATTTATTCATTCAAACGTGGTTATCAAGAAATCTTTGCCTGGCGCCGTCAGCATATCTAATGCCTTCACCATATGTGCCGTCAGCTTCGGGGAGCCCTTCAGTCTCTATGCCGTCGGTTTCGGGTTCTACATCTCATTCTACCGTCAGCCATGATAAATTACGACTGACGGCACATTACCTTCCGTCTCTTTATTCTTCACTGATATTTTGTCCTTATCAATTTTCAATAAGCCTAGACCCATTAGCTTATTCTCCAAAGATATATTAATCATACCCAACCCATCCTGATGGGTCCAACCCAAAACAAAACCCATAAAGAGGGTCTAATTTTGAATCCATTTATTAGAAAATTCTTCAATCTAGATCTTTTTGAATTGATACTTCCAAATCCAGGTTGAGTGGAGCTCTAGTTCCATGATATCATCTATCATATTTGCAATTTTACATTGCTTATAAGGAATTTCTTATAATTATGTTTAACTACATATACTTCTTAGGGTAAGAGTTGGGTCCAGTGCTCCTATGCATTGAACCCGTTGAGATGCAAACATGTGACAATTATTTAACATGTATCAAAATACTAACGGGTCAAATGCATAATAGCACTGGACCCAAGCTGATTCTTATTTCTTAAAAAATGTACAATTTTTTTCATTTTTTTTCTATTTCTTTGCTATTAGTTTATATATGTATGTGTTTGTTTTTAGACCCCTTAAAACACAACCAGATTAACCTAGTTAATTAGCCAAGTGATTACTTAGTCAAATTAATCAGATCTAGGTTAACACATACAAATTATATCATTGACAAGTGCGGAAAATAAAGAACACAACAATATGATAACCCAGGAAAACCAAACCGGTAAAAAACTTAAAGAAGATTTAACCTAACTATCCTTAAGGTAAAACTGAATCCACCCTAATCAAAATATTAGCATTAATGAGAGTCTTTTTTTTACCGTTTGACCTACTTAAATCCAATGGTTTAAAAAATGTGTTACTCTTTAGAGTTACACCATGTATAACATACACCTAGTGTAACTCTCATAAAATTACACATTTTTTACACCGTATATTTCTAAAAGATCTAATGGTTGAAAAAATATTATTAAATGCTATTACTTTCCATCTGATAGCCTAATTAATACCACAATATTTTTCTCTCTCCCCATATTTATTGCTTTCTCCTTATTAAAAGGCACACCACACACCACCATTTTCAAGAACCTGCAAAACACAGACTCATCTACAGTGGAGCACCCTGCCATTGCCAAAGTGGGAGTTTTAGCAAAGAAACAATTGCACGATACACTAGAAATTTGTTAGGTTGGCACTGTTTGCAAATCAAGCATTTTAGAGCAGTTTTCCTACCAAACTTAATTACCATATATCTACAAGAGTTTCTATAGAGTTTTAATTTAGAAAGAATCCAAAAAAAAAAACAAGTTAAGTTAAATTTTAATTTATTTTTAATTATTCCTCCCATATGTAATCAGTAATCATATAGGGAGAAGACTTGTAGTATTCTCATTTAGACACCCGTTAGAGGAAGCTTAAAATATCATGGATAAGTTTTAGATAATCCAATTGCACACAACATAAAATACCAACATACAAGGAGGCAAATGATTAGCACAATAAGCCTTTTGTACTCCAACTAAACAGATATGGCTGGGAGAAATCCAACCCATCATATGTGATTTATAGCAACCTCTATAGTTTGCTCAATTAATAAAATTTCTACCGTTCACTTAAAAAATTGAAAGTTTGAGATAATATTTTGGCCTTCATTAAAAACAAAAAATGAAGTGCTCTTCATCGGGTGGAAAGAAAAAGGAAAAAAAAAAAGAAAAAGTATGGAAAGTAATATAAAGAGAGAATTTTTTTTTTTTTTTTTACAAGACGGAATTTCTACCCTAGTCTAATCTAAGTGTATATGTGTATGAAGTTTCCTCCTAGAAATTAAAGTGGTATTTCCCTCTTTAGTTCCGAAACAGTGTGTTTTTGCTACAAATTTCTGAAAATAGTGGTATTTGGCCATTTTCACCTATCATCAAGTAGATGATAAACAACTTTGGTGACTGGAAAATCATGGCCTTGCGCTAATCTCAGGGTTTTGGGGACGTAGTTAAAGGAGGTGATATAAGGTATTTTGAATGCATGCATCCTCACATTCACATGAGGGTGGGACACCTTAGACAGCAGCTTTCCTAAAATATCCTCAAATATCTAGACACAACAAATTTGACTATGTTTGAGATGACAGATTTTGATTTAAGTCGTGTACAATATTACAAAGATTGCACCATTCATAACCGGCCACATTAATCATTGTTAGAAAGATGATAAGATTTATTTTGCATTTGGGACTTCTTCTTTTTTTTTTGAAATGCATTTGGGACTTGTTTTGGTTTGCAGAGATTACGTATCCGAAATTGCTAGAAATTATTCGATTGATAGCTGGACGCCCACGTTTTTTTGACCAAGGACGCCGATGTGCTTATACCAACTAGTTGTAAGTTACGTATCCGAAATTGCTAGAAATTATTCGATTGATAGCTGGACGCCCACGTTTTTTTGACCAAGGACGCTCATGTGCTTATACCAACTAGTAGTAAGATTGACTCCTGTCAAAAAAAAAAAAAAAAGTAGTAAGATTGACTTTGACAACTTATTGTCATTTGGGCCAATATTGAATTTTACGAGAATATATTTTAATAAATACATTATCAAGATTGTTCTACTTAAAAAATTAAGTCTAGTGTTATGTTGAAATTTTTATTAAAAAGTATAAATGTTGAGTAAAATTGTGTTTGGTATAATATATTTGTTAACCTATAAACAAAAAACAAAAAAGTGCATTTTTTATTATATTATATAATAACATTCAAAGTATTGCTCGATCCTTGGGAGGTTGCAGATTCGATTTTGTTCACTGAAAGGAAAATGCTATGACCAATGCATTAGCTAGAAGTGCAAAATGCTCAAAAGAATTATTGGCCTAGATAGAGGGTTTTCCACCAAACATCAATGTTGTATTACATTCTGATTAGCTTCTTAATGAATAATGTCTATTGTTCTGATAATGAAAAGAAATATTATTACTATATAATAAAATAAATAAAAATTATTTAAAATTTGTAACTAATAACACAAAAATAAAATAGTTTCACGTACTTTAAATTAATGTCTAATATAAAAAGTAAAATACATCATACACTTGCACTATAAAATATGAATCAAATGGTTTTTTAAATTTCTAATAAGAAACTCAATTCCCTCCTCCTTGTGTGTGTATATTTGTTTCTCAAGAAAAGAAAAATAGGTAATTGTCTGAAATTACTTAAGATAATGTGTTATGTGTAGTATAACTTACTTCGCGTCCCTTAAAATTAATTACCATAATTTTAAAGTAAAGTTTGTAGTGTGCATTTGTGTTAGATCATCATCTTCTCTCACTTGTGTGTATGTGTTTTTCAAGAAAAAAAAAATCAATAAGAAGCAAATTACATTAAACTATTATAGATTCTGAAATTGCTTACCAAGAATTCCATATTTTGCAAAATGCATCTTTTGTCTAAGAATTATATAGGTAGTGTTAGGAAGGACTACCGGGAGAATGCATGCTACTAGAATGCATTTTGCATCATGTATGTTACTAGGATGTATTTCTTAAAAATATATATTGCGTTTGGTATGACACTGAAACTTTTACTAAATTATAATTATACTGATTATATTGAATGAAATTTTGTTTGGTTTGAAGAAGTGTAAAATAAAATTTCAAAAATTATACCAATTTTTATAGTTATTTAAAATTTTCAACATACATTAAATGACTTTCATTACATAAAATACCAAAAGTATGAATTTTATTTAATAATATCAACTTAAAAATTGTCCCCTGCTTTTTCCCCAACATTGCATAAAATTTTCCCCCCAATTATTTGCCTCTCTCTCTCTCTCTCTCTCTCTCTCTCTCTCTCTCTCTCTCTCTCTCTCTCTCTCTCTCTCTCTCTCTCTCTCTCTCTCTCTCTCTCTCTCTCTCTCTCTCATCAGAGTGGCTTGGAGGTGGTTTTGTGAGTGAGTATCACCCCAAGTCCCCCATCATAAAATATAAAGATTCTAAAAATTTTCGTTTTCTATCAAGGGAGTCAATACCATACCGGAGGCTGTATCAGTTTGACCAGCGGTACGATATATTTCGGATACTGGTCAATACCGGTGTACCGTTTCAGGTTTACCGCTATATATATATATATATATATATATATAAATTCATAGATTAGACTAATTTGTAATCTTAAACCCCACACAAACCCAAGCCCAAACCAAAGCCCAAGTCTATACATATGTATCTATAAAAAAGAATTAAAAATCAAGTTAAATTTAAAATACCAAGCTTACCTTTCAGTGCTTTCACACGTGAACTAAGGGCTTAAAAAAAAAAAAAAAAAATAGAACAACTGACATGTGATGATGTGAGAGGACTTTTGACCGTTTTGGGGGCTAGGAAATAATTAAAAAAATGAAAAAAATCTGACATGAAAGTTACTTTTGATTTTATACATCACATTTGCAAGCTGTCAACTTTATTGGGTGTTTAAAGAAGTTGAAATTCAGACTATTTGGCATACATTGGACGGGGCAAGGCTTGTGTCCAGTGAATTTTTTCACTGGACACGTTGGATCTTGGACACGTGTCCACTCTTGGACACGTGTCCAAATCTGGCCGTGTCCAGTGAAAAAATTCACTGGACACAAGCCTTCCCCCATTGGACGCAACCAAGAAAGAAGAAAGAAAAAAGAGGAAAGAGAAAAGAGAGAGTAAATCTGAAAGAGAGAAGGAGAACGCCGGTCAAGAAGATCTGGAGTTTGAGGGAGGAAAGACCATGCGCTATGAGTTTGAGAAACTGCGAGTGACGCCGGTGAATGGAGAGATGAGAGAGTGAGAACATTTTTTTTT
Organism: Quercus agrifolia; assembly: GCA_029955455.1. Classification (NCBI taxonomy): domain Eukaryota; kingdom Viridiplantae; phylum Streptophyta; class Magnoliopsida; order Fagales; family Fagaceae; genus Quercus; species Quercus agrifolia. Next base: position 75,208,814 of record JARQAD010000002.1, read on the forward strand.
TTCTTCTTCTTTTTCTTGTTTCGGTCCGGTATGCATTTATTGGCCGAAACAGCCGGATTTCGCCGATACGACCGGTACACAGCCGGTATTTTTTCTGGTACAAAACAAAAGGGGTATCTGTACCGGTTTGCTGGCTGGTACGGTATATACTGGCCGTACCGGCCATTACGGTACGAAATTAACTTCCTTGTTTTCTATAGTAATAAAGTTATTAAAAATTAAGAGTAGCGAAATGTTGCAAATTTTTTGAGAGAAAAGACTTAGAGAGGAGACATTAGGAATTTTGTATACAAGTAATAATCAAGGAAACTTCCACCTAAAATAAGTCGAACTTTTGGCCAGAGAGAAAATTGATGTCTAGACAAATCAAGCTAAGGCCAACCAAAATGGACCATATTCTTAATTTCTTATCTAGATTTGTTTCATGTACAAGACTTACAGTCAATGTTTGGCGTATAAAAGTTGAATATCTTATCTAAAGTCCATCCTTTGAAAGCTTGAGAAAAAATTCATTTAAACCAACACAATATATAAATTATAAAGGAATCAAAGAAAAATTGTCAAAAATAATGAAAATTTAATCTATGCTTAAGTTCTTATAAGAATGAACACAATAGCAATATCCTTTTAAAAAATAAAATAAAAAAGATAAAAACAAAAAAAAAAATCTATGTTTATTTTGTACGTATGATAAAGTCCTATCACAAAGTTTTTTGAGACTCATGCTGATTAGTGATTAGGAGTTATAAAGGAATAATCATAAATATATATATATATATATAGATCTCATGCAGGAGTGCATGAGGTCTTAACAAGTGATGTTTTAATTTTGCATTTAGTATTTTTTTTACCTCTTTCATTAAGTTTTTTTTACTGTTACTCAAAAGTTTACATTAACTTATTTTACCATTATCTCATTAATTGCCTAAGCTTACATCACACACTTCTCTCAATCATGTTGGACTTGGATGACAACTTTCCACAACGTATCATTATGAGATGCAGAAAAAATTTGAGTGTACACAACGTTTAGTGTGGATGGGAAGAAATTTCATTCTATTCCAATTGGTTAGGTCCGTAAGGGACCTATTCTAATTTAATGATCCCAGAATTTTGTATACAAGTAATAATCAAGGAAACTTCCGCCTAAAATAAGTCGGACTTTTGGCAAGGGAGAAAATTGATGTCTAGACAAATCAAGCTAAGGCCAACCAAAATGGACCATATTCTTAATTTCTTACCTTGATTTGTTCCATGTACAATACTTACAATCTATGCTTGGTGTATAAAAGTTGAATATCTTATCTAACATGTCACACCCCAAACCCAAAAGGGTCCAGAGCATGAGAAAAACATCTCAAAGGTATCTTCTCCTTTATACAATTGCCTCATGCTACTCGTGGCTGTTACAACAGAGCTAATCCCAACTTCCTAACTGACCGACCTGCCACCCCGTCATAACCACCCTGCCCTTGACTCACTGCTCTCACTGCCTTGCATACAACAATTACAACACCAACATTACAACCCAACACTATACAATTCTGAACTACTAATACAACGAGCACAATTGCATTACAATCATACCACAAAATATCCCACAAATATCCCTAACATTTTGAAAGTTACGGGTGCTTGGATTGGATAGCCTAACTGGCAGAAAAAACTACCAATAGAAGAACAAGGCTCCACTGTCTTGCATTCTCACACCCTTAGTAGGTTGAAGCTGATCAAGTTATGAGACTTCTTAGTAAGAGAAACTTGTTGTTTGTCCTTTGTTGCTTTTGTTTAAACCTTGGTGTTGCTATAGACACCATCACATCTTCTCAATCCATCAAAGACCCTGGCAACATAGTCTCCAATGGGAGTGCTTTCAAACTGGGATTCTTCAACCCTGTAAATTCTACCAATCGCTACATTGGAATATGGTATAGCAACATTTCTGTATTCACTGTCGTATGGGTAGCTAACAGAGAGACACCACTCAATGATTCTTCTGGGGTTCTTACTATATCTGAGGATGGCAATCTTGTAGTACTAGATGGAAAAAAAGAGACTCTTTGGTCTTCAAATGTTACAAATTCTGTTGCCAATTCGAGTGCCCAGCTTATGGATTCGGGGAACCTTGTACTACAAGAAAAAACTACAGGGACAATCATATGGGAGAGTTTCCAACATCCTTGTGATACACTCTTGCCCAACATGAAAATTAGTACTAACATAAGAACGGGTAACAAAGTGCAATTGACATCATGGCAAAGCCCTTCTGATCCATCCATTGGAAGCTTCTCTGCCAATATTCAACCTCTTAATCTTCCTCAAGTATTCATTTGGAAATATGGTAGCCCGTATTGGCGCAGTGGTCCATGGAACAAACGGGTCTTCATTGGAATACCAACTATGGATTATCAATTTCAGGATGGAGCCAGTCTTATTAATGATCAGGAAGGAACATTTTCCTTTAGTTTTACTTACGTGAATGGTTCTTTGTTACATCTTGCATTCAATACGCATGGAAATATAGAGGAAAGATTTTGGGATTATGAGAAGGAGGATTGGGAGGTCTCATTAGCTTTGCAGTCTGGGTGTGATTTTTATGGTAATTGTGGGGCATTTGGAAGCTGTAATTCTCAAAATACACCAATTTGCAGCTGTTTACAGGGGTTTGAGCCAAAGAACACAGAAGAATGGAATAGAGGAAATTGGACAAGTGGATGCGTTAGGAGGACACAGTTGCAGTGTGAGAGCGTGAACACTAGCAGTGAAGGCAGCAAAATGGATGGATTTTTTAAACTGAATATGATGAAAGTGCCAGACTTTGCAGATTGGTCACATTATCTGGAAGCTGATTGCAGACAGCAGTGTTTAGAGAATTGTTCTTGTATAGCTTATGCATATGATACTGGCATTGGTTGTATGTCATGGACTGGAAGCTTAATTGACGCACAGAAATTCTCTAGCGCAGGAGTTGATCTTTACGTTCGTCTTGCCTATTCAGATCTTGGTGAGTTTTTTTTTCTTTCCACTTCAACCCAACCCCCATAACACCTCAGCCCCCCAAGCTAATGAAATCCTCGTAAAATGCAATCTATTGGACCAAAAAAGAGAGGAAAAGAAAACATATTTAGTTAACTATTTTGTTTGAATTAGTGTAACAAGTTTTTTTCTGATTTACAGTTACAAAGAAAGACATGAAAAAAATTGTCACAATCACTGTGATCATAGGAACAGTTTCGATTTTAATATGCACTTACTTATTGTGGAGGTGGATAGCTAAACATAAAGGTAACACTCTGACTAAATAACACAATGGATTTGGAAATTTTGCTATATGTTGGAGATTACTCACAACTGTGGTGGAAATCAGCAAGGAAAAAGAAAGATAAGGAGATCTTATTGTTCAACAGAGGGGAAGCACATAAAACTCTTCCTAGTGACAACCTGAACCAAGTTAAAGTCCAGGAACTACCACTATTCAATTTTGAGAAGCTGGCGAGTGCAACGAACAACTTCCATCTATCTAACAAGCTTGGTCAAGGTGGATTTGGTTCCGTATACAAGGTAATGGTTGCTCTTCTAAAGTTTTATTATCAAATACTATGAATATATAGTTAATGATTTGAGTTTTGTTTATAGGGAAAACTGTCAGATGGACAAGAAATTGCAGTAAAAAGACTTTCCAGAACCTCTGCACAAGGGTTCGAAGAATTTATGAATGAGGCAGTGGTAATTTCTAAACTCCAACATCGGAATCTTGTTAGACTCCTTGGCTGTTGTGTCGAAGGAGAAGAGAGGATGTTGATCTACGAATACATGCCAAACAAAAGTTTGGATGCATTTCTTTTTGGTTAGTTAATTTTGATATTCTTTCTTAATACAAAAGAATTTTACATATTTTCTTTGTTCATAGGAATATTGTCAGTATGCTATGACTTTGTTGTGGTATTTCACTTGAAACATAGCTTTCTAATTACTTTCACCATATGAACTTCTTTTGCAGACTTCATGTTCATTTACCTTGTAAGATTAATCCTCACTTTCTTTTGATAAAATTCATTAGATCCATGCAAATATGAACTGCTAGATTGGAGAAAGCGCTTTAACATTATTGAAGGAATTGGTCGAGGTTTGCTCTACCTTCATAGGGATTCAAGATTAAGAATTATTCATAGAGATCTAAAGGCAAGTAACATCTTGTTGGATAAAGAGCTAAATCCAAAAATATCAGATTTTGGTACGGCTAGGATTTTTCGAGGCAATGAAGACCAAGCAAATACTAGAAGGGTCGTCGGAACTTAGTAAGTATCATTGGTTTGCCTAATTCAATTTGTTAGTAATAAAAATATTTGAGATGACAAAATTTGGATGTGTTTTATTTTTGAAATTCAGTGGCTATATGTCCCCTGAATATGTAATAGAAGGGCGATTTTCAGAGAAATCAGATGTCTTCAGTTTTGGAGTGTTATTACTAGAGATAGTTAGTGGAAGAAAAAACACTGTCTTTTATAATGATGAGGAGTTCCTAAGCCTTTTAGGACTTGTAAGTCATCTCATTGCCTCATTTTTTGAAAGCCTCCATTGCTTTTTGTTCTTTAAAGTTTTGGTATTGGTGCTAACAATTTCAATCATGTTTTCATTTCTCCAGGCATGGAAATTGTGGAATTCAGACAACACTGTAGCATTAATAGACCCGATGATATCTGAACCCTTCTTTGAAATGGAGATTTTGAGATGCATACAGGTTGGGCTGTTGTGTGTTCAAGAATTTGCTAAAGATAGGCCCACTGCATCAGTTGTTGTTTCCATGCTTAAAAGTGAGATTGTTGATATGCCTTGTCCAAAGAAACCAGCATTCACTGAAAGGTTGATTGCCTTAGATACAGAGTCTTCTCAACGCAGAAAAAGTATATTCTCTATTAACAATGTTACTGTGACAACGGTTCAAGGTCGATAGCTAGCATGTGTTCTTGAAATATTCACTTTGTGTAACCATAAAACTAGAAACAATTTATTATTTTGTATAACATTGTAGCAACATCTCTCTCTCACACCACCTCCATATGAGAGGGATATTACATTCAACTATTACACATGATATTATCTCATGATCGAGAAAGTTCAAGACGTGACATTTCTTTAGAGAAATTCAAGTGCTTTTTTGAGAGGGCCCTTTTTGGGAAATAAGAGAGAACTATAGCAAAATGCTCAGAGACTAACAAAAATGCATCAAACTCAGAGTAAATAACAATTAGCAACTTAAAATTCAACAATGATACCCAAATGTAACCTTGTTTATTTACCTCAAATTATTAAGCTAACCACAGAAATTGGGCTAGAGGAGATGAAAATGTTTCCCAAAAGGAAATCCAGATTGCAAGAGAAATTATATAGAATCGTTTGCATTATTTTCAAAAGGTAAAGATGCATTTGATTTTTTCTTTTTAAAATGTTGAGATATGGCTTGAATAAGGTTCTAGTGTTGCACGAGTTGGGTCACATAGAATCACACCCCTAGAAAGTGGGGCACTCTCACTCCTATCCAACTTTGTATTTGATTTGTTAAGTGGCAAATATCTCAGTGCCGTCAGACTTGGCTATTACCTTTGGGATATTTTATATACTTAGGGTCTTTCACGCAATTACACGGCCTGGCAATGAATTACTATTTTATGTAACCGTTGCATGTAACATTTTTCTCTCACATTGAGTTTATTATCTCATGTATTGATTGCATGCTGCTGATGTGTCACAATTGGTGGGAACACACCTATGAGACTCCACATATCATGAGACATTGATTGCATACAACCATTGCACAAGATATTGCCTCCTCACGTAGAGGTGAATTTGTGATATTATATATATTTGGGGTCTTCAATCAATGCCACAACCTTGCAAGGATTATCATTTTGTGTAACCTTTGATGCAACATCCCTCTCACATCATCTCCATATAAGAGGGATGTTACATGCAACAATTAAGCATGATACTTTATTGCCATCAAGAGAGTTCAACGTTACCATTTTCTTGGGAGAAATACGAGTTATCTCACCGACATATGCTTTTGTGGGAAAAATCCCTTGTATCACCTTCGTAATCTTATATTATTAGCGAGAATCTCTCCTCAATTCCATCCAAGAACTTAGGTTTAAGACTAAACCACCTAAATTTGTGTTTCTTGTGTGATTGTGTTTTTTTTTTTTTTTTTTTTTTTTTTCTATTTCGTATAATCCTACCATAATCAGCTATACTGACAACGAATTAGTATCATAGCTTTTGCTATTTCAACAAACAAGTATCAAAGCCATGGATCCTTTGTTTGGATTTTGAGTCTACTTCAATTTGCTTTTGAGTTTAGAGAACTCGTTGTTCCAATAGTCACTGGATCAATTTAATTGTCTAGTATCGATTTCTATGGGTTTTAGGGAAATAAGATAACTCTAAAGCTATTTTTGCCCACTAAGATATGCTCAGAGAAAAACAAAATGCTATTGAACTCCGAGTAAATAACACTAAGCAACTTAAAATTCAACAATGATTCCCAAATGTAAAGGGTAAAAAAAACCAAACATCTTAAAATTACAAATGGCTATCCATCAAAAAGGCTTTTAGGGCAAAAACCCCTTTTCCTACAACAGATAATAGTACTGTAACTGTAGAGAATGACCTATTTCCTATGTTACAAATCCATCATTGTAAAAGAAGGGCACCCGCATATTTTTACTGTAGAGTACAAGTTCAACCTACACGTGAAATTTGTTGAGCTGCATTATACCCTAATAGGAATAGCTGACATCAAATTTCAAGTGCACCGAACCCTTTGGCTCTTCCACCTCATTGAGCCGGAAATTACAGAAAGGGTTCAACCGAAAATAATAAACTATTAATGATTCCTAATAATTAGCCTGATCGACCTTCTTTCCTGCCACGAAATCTAGTCATTAGTATATTGCTCCCATCTGATTTTCCAACAATTCCCCCATCATTCCGGGCCACAATTTTCAGAGGGTGAGCTTCAGTGTTGAAAACCCATTCATCTAATGAGATGACTGAAGGGGGTGAGAAAAGGAGATACAGATATTTGAGAGTTTCTGCAAGAAAGAAGCTTTGCATCATATTGTCCTTGACACCAGTATTAACCTGAGAAGAACACCAGCCAATAGTAAATGAGCAGCCACATAGTTATCATAACATGTCAAAGCATTTATAGAAATTTTACACTTCTTACAGAACACTTCAAATTTTCTAGCAGTAGCAGTAAACTTTACTTTTTGGCAAGATTTAGTTTGAAGAAATCAACAAAGCATCAACTAAAAATTAACTGGCAGCCTAAATTGTGGTTAAAACATCAATTAGGAAAAAAGGAAAAGAAAGGCATCACAAAACAAGGTCTTAAAACTACATTATGCAAAGTGATCAAAATCACATACTCATCAAATATCCCATGAGAAAATGACATGCCCTCTTCTTCTTTTTTTTTTTTTTTTTGAGGTAACAGTATTTTTTTTTTTTTTTTTTAATTATACTTCTGTCAACTCAAGAAGTCTCAAGTCCATTAGGTCCAGAAAACAGTAATAACCTAGTACTTTCTTAAACTCACCCACAATGTAAGAGTGGTGCATTGATATGGTCCACTATATTATGAGTAATCTATGTGAGTCCATTAAAATTCAGGAACAGAAACCAACTAAAAGGAACATAAGATTAAATTAAACAGTTCCAAGTTCTCCACCTCACTATCAACCATGCGCTGACACAATGATCAAATGATTCCACCAAGTTTATGTCACTGGTAATTTGCCACCGTGAACTGCATTTTTCATTTTTCTTTTTCTTTTTTTAACAAGTGACAGACTGCTAGCAGCGCTTCTATGTGCAAATGTTTTAAGCTCTTTCAAGGGGGCTGGTAAGCAAGAACACCATAGTTTTCAACAAATCAAAGAAACTATGAGACAATATTAGAAAGAACTGAACAAAGACCCTTTATTCATTGGTCAGAAAAAAAATATTCCATAGTAAACTTATTAGACCCTTTAACAAAAGAATGACCAATATAATACTTCTAAGCTTTCATAAAAAAAATAATCTGAAATGAATGAATAAGAAAACTTGAGCACAAATGCAAATGTTGAGCTGTGAATTTGAGCAGTGCTTACATCTTTCAATCCAACATATCCAGACTCTATGCGGGAATTCTTTTCAAATGCTTGAAATATATTCCAACCCCACTCTTGGTATGTCTTGTTGCCAGTCAAACGCCAGAGGTAAAAGAGTGACTCAACTGTCTCAGGTCTCAAAATGTTCCATGATGTGCCCACAGTCATGTCCTAAAACAGGTATTTATGGATGTAGTGTAAGACACACACACACAGAGACAAAAAATTTGTATATCACAAGAATAGGGATAACTCACCTGCCCAGAATGAAAGAAATAATTCTCCCCAGCCAATTTTGTTGGTGTTGACTGATAGAAGTTGTAGCAGGTCCAAGCAAGCTGCAAAAGAAGAAATAATAGAATCTAGTCAACTGCCAAAAGAGTGATAGCTGTACAAGGCATGACAAACCACCACACACAAACCCCAAGGGTCGCTCACTGCCACCACTTTCCCTAACCAGCCATTACCATAAAGCCAAAATCATGCTTTCTTCGGAATCAAAACCCCAAGACCCACACCTTTGGCACAAACCCACTACCAGCAGCCATAGCCAAATCACTCTCAAACCACCATCAGAATTTCCGACCCATTCGTACCCTATCCTCAAGCCATCAAATGTGCCGCTTCAACTACTTCATCTGCCAAGCCCAACTCTTCACCATCGTGTTTATTTAGGGAATGAAAGAGAGATGGGTTTGCATTTTGGCTTTCCAGGTTTCTTAAAGATATTGACTCAATTTTGATGACTCAGATTTCTAATGCTTAAAAAACACGAGAGAGAGAAGAGTAAAAGAGAGTTTTAAAGAAGTTTGATTAACTTGAATTTTAGGGTGTTTGATTGTGGCCATAATGGCTGCTAGAGAAGATAGAGAGATGAAGAGTGATGAGAAGAAAAAATAGAAAGTGAGATGTCAATTTGGTTGGGGTCCCAGGATGCTTTGGACAACCACAACTAAATGAATTAGCACATGAGATAAAATAATGCTGACTCAGCATGCTGTTAGCCACCAAGCAACAAGATGGACTGAAAATAAATGGAGGACCAATATTGTTCCCTTCACAAATTTAAGTTAGTGAATTCAAGCTTTTAAATTTGAGTGAGCAAATCAAACAAAAACCCATATTTTAGAGGCCAGAAATGCAATACAATAATACATATACATAAATTTAAGGGACCAAAAACCAAACAAACCACATGCATGCACATACACATACAAAAAAATACTGCTAAGATTTTCTGCCTTTGCATGTGAGCTTGACACACATTGTATGTCAATTTCTTAATAGCTTAAGCTCTTGGGATTAATGGTTTTCAACATGCTACCAAAGCCTACAGTCTGCATGTGGTTTGAGTCTTATTGGGCATGCCTATACGCTATGCATGTTAGAGTTTGTTCATGTGAACTTGACAAAGCTCATTTGTTAACAACTTGCTTTTGACTGCCTTTAATTCCAATTTGAGGGCATAACACAATCGATTCTCTTCTTCCACAATTTCCCTGACTATAGTTCTCCCAAAAATGATAAATAGGCCAAAATTGATGTTAAATTTTGAGGGAAAAAAAAGGCCTTGATCAATCACAAATGATTCAAAAGTTTTGAGCAATTAAGAATACCTCTTCTGCAAGTGACAAGAATTTTTGCGAGCCATCAGGACCATAACCAGATGATCCTAAAGCCAACATTCCTGGAGCAAAGCAGGCTAATTCATCCATCTGCACATAAATTAGATAAAAGGGAGAAAAAAAAATTAAACATCAAATAATAAATCACTAATGTGATATTACTGGTACTGTACACATAAATTTACCTTGTCTGACAGAGAATCCCCATTCTTCTCACAGATATATGTAAAAGATGATGGTGTTGTTCTCCTAATCAAGCTTAATAGACCTTTCATTGATTTCTCCCACATTTCTCTGCTTCCAAGATTCCACAAGAATTATTAACATCAAGATGAAATTCAAGGGGAAGAATGCTGATGATATTAAACTGGATATTTAAATAAAAATCATGTCAAATATAAAAGAAAATTATTTTCCTTTGAATCCAAGTAAAAATGACAGATACTTTCTGCTACAAAGCCTACTATAACTATTAATGAGCTTGGCTCCATGAAAAGTCTTATTTTTTCCAAGCAAATGTGATTTTCTTAGCTTTTGAATCAAGATATGTTAAAAATAAAAATAAAAAATAAAAAATAAAATAAAAATAAAAAAAACCTAGAAGTTATTTAGTTAGTTAGGGTGATTAAAATGCAGCCTTATAAATATAGATGAAATGGCAAAGACTTCTCACCTATAAAGCTTCACAGCAGGAGTCTTATTCCCCTGTATCCAAACTTTGAGCAAGTATTCATAAAAGCTGCAATCAATTTTTTTGCGTTAACCACAACATAACGGAGGTAACAAATATAAGGTAATCGTTTAGGGGCCCTAGACTTAAGTAAAAATGAAGTCTGAAACTCACAAAAGGCAGTATAAATCACATCAAAATTTCAATATGATGAATACCTGTCACCCATAGCACCAAAGGTTATGGTAGAGTATTGTGATGTTCCTCTTTGAGGACTAATATAGATAGGAAGCAAGCCATCATCAGGAAAAGTTTTATTAATCTGTGCTATAACATTCTCCACCTGAAAATATGCAAGCCATTCAATTCACTGTCAGCATATCAATGCCTAGAAAAGTTCCTTTATCAGAACCATATTGGAACTTGTAAATGTGCAACCCCTAGAATAGCTCCTTAACTGAATATGCTTTTCATACAAGTCAGGCTCTTTGTGCCTACAAAGGAACTTTATGATTGAAAATTTTCACAAGACTTGGACCTTTAATACAAATAGAAACTGAACATAAAACAATATCTTTGGTTTTGTAAGACTTGGACCTATGCAAACCCCACCCTTTACTCCTGGGGGCCAAAGTCCAATAAAACAGCTAACACTACATTCCATCACATGCACATGTCACCAACCCCACCCTCCCCCACCCCCCCCCCCCCCAAAAAAAAAAAAAAGAAAATCATGTGCATATAAACATGATCAACTACCTTCTGCTGATACTTTGGGTCTCCTGTCCTCTGAGATAGAGCAATAAACTCCAGCTGCTCTGTGCCAGAATCTGCAAGGATACTTTCCCCCTAGGAACAAGAAAATTATATCATCAAATATATAAAAATAATTTAACCAATTACAAGACACTACTTCAACATGTTTGATAGATTATTTATGCACATGAAAAATTCAGGCTTAAACTTAGGTAGATACTTGCGATATTCAAGGGAAGAGCCAAAGATTATACAATTCATCAATCAGTGTGCTCATTTGGGAGAGCTTATTTTCATTGGCTTTTGGGTTTAAAAAATAAGTTGAAAAAAAGTAAATTTGTACCTAGAAAAAGAAAAGCTTTAAATAATATAATCTAAACAAGCCCTAAATAACCATCATATGATGATAAAGCGACAGCTAAACAAATTTTTAATGCTTAAAAATTTATTAAAGCAGTAGATTCAGAAAAAATATTCCCTGAAGCTGGCAATTACAATTAGGTCCAAAGGTAATAGCCTAGCTTCACAAGTGACCTCAGTTTGAGAGGTTGGGAGATAAACCTGTCCTGGGTCTGAGACCAACTCATGGTATGGCCTACGTGAAGAAAAATAACAACTTACCCCCGTCCATCCAGGGTTGTGTGGCCTTCCATGTGCCAGGTTAATTATGTTATAAGGGATCCCAGAAGGTGTATCCCATGCAGGAAGTAATCTATCAGCAATATCCTTAGCCTTGTCGAGGAAAACTTGGTCATTTGAAAGATCATATGCACTAAGTAGTCCACCAACAACTCTGAATTCCAGGAAAATAGACATGATTCAGCAGATGCAATACAGCTGACTCTCACCCTAAGTTGCTTTTAAAACCACAAAAAGTCATATAGCCCCATAACTTTTCATGTCAACAGGAAAACGAGAATTTTTATATTCAACTACATAAACCTTATAACGCAACCTTATGGTTGTCTCAAAAACGCTAGCCTCATAATCCTTGTTAAAATCCAATGAATTTGCAATCCACCTGCCAAGAAAAATGGAGTATGTTATAATAGGAATGTAAACTAGGGTCCATGAGAATAACAAAAATTGAAGGTTAAACTTACTCCCTAGCTTTCTGGAACTGCTCCTCAAGACCCATGATATACAATGTATCAAGTGAGTCTATTAGAGTTGCTCCAAGACCACCAAAGCTATTGACACCATTCTTTGACTGTGGCTGGTAACAAAATGATAAAATGGTTGTTAATGCTGAGCGCATAAAGCATAAAATAAAATGACACATAAATAGTAGGGAAAGTCAAAAGAATTCCATCAAACTCGCACTTTCAGCCTTCAAGGTATCTCTAATCTGTGAATCACTGCAGTTCCCTCTAAATTGTAATTAGTCAGGTCTCAATGCTCCATTTTATCCCCCCCCCCCCCCCCCAAAACAAACAAAAAAGGATTGTTGAGCAAGAATAGGAAAATAAATATGGTGTATTAGGAATGATATGAAGACTAACTCAGTAGGAAGCAAATAGTACATTCACAGGTATGATGGTGATTCAAGTTGTACGCTAGTAGTTGATTGATTCTGAATCTTATTCTTGACAGATACTTTATTGATTTAAGAGCCTAAAAACATATGTTGTATACACTACACTGACCAGGTGCTGATAGGATAAACTCCAGACACAGATTACCCATTGAAGATCAGGAAAAACAGTAAAGCATAGCTCAAGGAAAGAAAGGAAAAATGAAAAGCTTCATCTGCTGAATGATTTTCATGGCACCATAAAGATCAGACCTATTGGCTAATCACTTTTTTTAAATCAGTTACAGGATGGTTAATAAGGATATGCAAAGTTAAAATTCAAATTATGGGTCTCATTTAACTCCCACAACCCAAACCTTCAGAGCAACCATATACCTAAAAGGACTCATTACAGAATCTCAAACAAAGCAAAAACTTGCTGCACAAGAAGTCTAAAAGTGTAAAGACCCAAGTAACACTGCTTCATATGTTACTGGATGCAAAATTCAAAACTAGAGAAAGCATTCACGAGTGGAATAGATAGCATACTGAAAAACGTTCAGAGTACCTGAAGTTCATCTTGGCCCCACGCATACTGCTCGTATGAACTCCATGCATGAAGCATGGCTTCTTTTACTTTCTGTCTTCGCTCAATTTCTATTGGATCTTCTGGAACCTCTTTCTTGGGGAGCTTAATCTTCCCAAGTGCATCACCATGAGTATTCTTTAAATCTTCCAACTGAAAGTAAAGTTTCCTCTTATTACAAATCTCTAGCATTTTAAAAAAGGATAAAAAGTTACTACATACTAAAAGCTATGCCATGCCACCTTACATTTTCTAAGCACAGCATAACCAACATGTTCTTCACCAATTTGAATTTTTAACCAAGGAACAATAGGCCATTATAAAAATAAACATTAGAAAAAAGCTACTTGGCCATCACTCCACAACTTGGGCATTACTTATTAATTATTATAGGCAACAAAGCAAATAGAACCTTCGTTAAAAGTAACTACAGGCCAAATTAAAGGTGTTAAAGCTTGAACATAAGCATAGGGATAAGAATTTTTCATCTCTTACCAAATTCCGCAAAGTAGTCAATTCTTCAGTTAACTTGGAAACTTCTACCTGCAAATCAGAAAGAAGCTTGTTACAAGGAGGCATGAAAAGAAACAACTCTCAGCCTAAAAGTCTACCATACAATTCAGCTTTTCTACAACAAAACTCACATGAAAGAAAATAAACTGTCTGTATAATCAACTTTTTGAGGAAAAAAAACTATCCAAAACTTTAACTGCTCTAACATCCCCCCCCCCCCCCCCCCAAAAAAAAAAAATAATAATAATAATAATAATGAAGTGTAACTCATATTAGAACCAAGAGCCTTGGTGTGGTGGCTAGTGCCTTCCACCAAAAGCGACAGGTCATGGGTTCAAGTTCAAGAATAAGCCTCTTCAAAAAATTGTGGGGTAACCGTAAGGCTACCTACCTTGACCTCTCCCAAACCCCGCAAAAGTGGGAGCTTTGTGCATTAGTAATGACCTTTTTTAATTCATATTAGAACCAAGAGTAGTTGAAGCCTATTATATGAAGATAACCCTTACAATACATTGAGAAAATTATGAATTAGGAAAAAAAGTTTTAAAAAAATCAGCAGCCACAGAGCTCTCTTTGGGAATTGTCTAGTGCAATTCTACGACTAAGGGAAGTTTCTAACCCTAACTCTAATTCTTGAAATGTCATCATATTCTTTTTATTTTCTCTTTTCCTCTCTAATATGACATAGCACTGCTGCAATATTTTTTAAACCACCAAAAGAACCCTTCTTTCCTGATATTTTCATCCTAAAATGTTAGTTTCATAACCCACTCCAACAACAATAACCAAGTCTTAGTCCCAAAATTTGGAATCCGCTATGGGTCCCCAGCTGACAAATTAGGGTCAATGGTCAACCAAAAGTATTCTTTTCCACCATTCTTTTTTTTTTTTTGAAGCCATACTGTCAGTTACCTCATCCTTAATTGACAGGGATTTTTTTTTTTTTTTTAATTCTACTAATATTATAGGTCTTCCTCAACCTTTTCTCATTCCCTCGACTTAAATCAACTCACTCTTCCTCACTAATGCATTAATGGCTCTCCTCTGCACATTACCAAACCATCTCAAGCAATCTCCCTCATCTTTTGATCAATAGAAACCACCCCTATCTTTATGAAAATGTCCTGATTGCAAATTATATCCTTTCTCGTACCAATGAACAATAGCTCAACCAGTACTTCCTCCTCCCATAATAAAGGGATGGAGGGTAACGTCATCAATTCAAGACCCTCCAGGCGCACATGTAACTTACCAATAAAAATTAAATAAATAAATAAAAACACATCTTCCCTCATTCTTCCACTTATACATCTTAAATTCTCGTTTCAACTATACTCATTTTACAAACACGCTGCTTCCTAACAACCCAACATTCAATTTCACCGTGATAAAGCATAACCGTCTTATAAAAATTTCCCATTTTAACTTAACAAGTATTCTACAATCACACACACTGTTCCTAAACCATAACCCATCATACAAAAAATTGAAAGTCAACATCTCTTCACTCTGCAAATTCATGCCAATTCGGGTATCAAAGCTACCATCTTTCCTAAAAACTAAAGTCAATTTTGTTTCAAACTTTTCCAATCAATTCTAAACAACCCCAATTTCCCAAAATTTATAATAAAAAAAATAAAAATAAAAAAACCTAATTTTGAAACCAAAAAACACTTCAATTCCTTCATATCAGAAATCAAACAATATCAAAACAGATCGCAAATTCACTAAATTCACATACAAAATTGGATTGAAAATTAGAGATTACCTCGTGCTCTCTGGTCAAAGTTTGACGATCCCAAACGAAGAGAGAGCAACAAACGAAAGCAATGAACAACAAGGCCAAGCGTTGAGGTCGTTTTAGATAATACGACGGCTGACAGTACCTCCATTTGCTCACAGACGATCTACTAGTCCTCGCCATTTTCAGCTTTTTTCTGTTAGATCTCTCTGATTTTTCAGGTTCAAAACCGAAACATAGAAAAAACAGAAACGGAAAAACAAAAGAAACGTTTTATCTGTTTTTTAATTTGAATTTGAATTACAGTTGCCGATCTAGTGAAGAAACGTTTCGATCAGATAATTGTAAAAATGATCAGAATTTGGGAGAGAAACGGTATTAAAAAAAAAAATGGACGCGTTTCGTGGGATGTGAGGGAGAGAGGAGGTTGGTTAAAGCAGACAGAGGTAACGAGCAACGACCGGAGACTTGAAGAGAGAGAGAGAGAGAGAGTATGTAAGGAGATGTATGTTGGGTTTGGAAGAAGAAAAGTAAAAGGCTTTGGATTTTTTTGTATGTTTGGTCAAAAGTGTTGGTGAGTGTACCAATGAAATTATGACATTATGCCTTATGATGTAAGAAATAATTTTTTTTTTCTTATTTTTACTATTTTTTTTAAAAAAAGAGAGAATTAAAATTAAATAAAAAAATGAAAAATGAAAAACAAGAAGAGAAGATATTTTGCAAATATTTATTTTTTTGAATTCTATTTTAGATATATGTATTTTTTTTTGTTAAAATATTTTTAAAAGGAAAATATAAGTAATGTGTGACATCCTTCCTTACTAATAGAAATTATTCTTTATGTTTTTAATTTATACTTAATTATAATGTGTTTTAATTTTTGATTTCTAGGTTTGATTCTTGTATTTTGAGAGTGTAAAATGCTTATTGATATTTTTATATAAAAATAAAAAATAGTTAAGGGTAACTTAAGTCTTCATCTTTCACTTAAGTGTGACCATAGTGACCTAATGAGGAGGATATTATTAATTTATTATAATTATGCTTAGATAAAGAATACATTTTGGTTCACCCATTTTTACCTTCTTTTTTTTTTTTACACAAAAAATTGCACACAATTTTTATTATGTTATTGTTGAAAATAAAAAGATAGAGGTAATGGGTATGGTAGTTATGCAAAAATTTCTTTCCATTTTTTCTTCCATTTCTACTTTATATTTTTTTTAAAATAAAATGGTATTAGTTCTTAACTTCTCATCACTACCATTTTTTATTTAATCTTAAATAAATCTAACAAAAAAAAAATTAAAAACATTTACTTTTCAATGAAGGTATATTAGAAAATTTATATAAAAAATATTGACTTTATAAAAGATAACTATATATTTTGATATACATTTATAGACACCGGTAAATTCGCAACTTGTTTTCATAATTTGGTGAGGTGTTTTTTTTTAATTATGGGTTGATATGAAAGGAGGGTTAATAATGACAAAACACCTTATTATCAATTAAAACTTACGGCTCTTTCTCAATTAATAAAACTTAAAAGAAGAAAAAATGAATTTGTTTGTCTAGAAATAGACTTACTCTACTTGGATTTGGAGACAGACTACAAGAAAATTGGTCGGAGAGAGTGTGAATGTTTTTTTTTTTTTTTTTGGCAAATTGAACGTTGACACATTTTAATTAGCAATAAACCTTTATTTGTTCCACAATCCACATATCCGAATGGAAACAAAAATAAATAAAATTACTACAAATATATTTGTCAAAGTAGTCTACACGTTAAGAAAGAGTGAAAGACTCAAAGACTTGCTAAGTAATGTTTGCTGAACTGAAGAATGGAGAAAGATTATGCTGGCAATAGTGATTAATTAGCAGAAAGACAAGGTTAATGCTATTTGACCAACTAATTCTGCTATCAAGGTGTTGAGCCAATTATTATTATTATTTTTTTTTTTTTGGAAATATTGGGCCAACCGGCCAATTATTAATCCTTAATAGTTGTTGGGCAAAATATTAAAGAATGGAGCAAATATAAATGGGATGCATGTGACAATTTAATAAAGAAAGCACCCCCACAAAAAAAATAAAGAAAGAAAGCATGCTAATGGCACGTGACATGAAAATTGTGGGAATGTTGATTCTCAACTATTATAAGAGACTAGTTACAAACCCGTGTAATGCCAAAAAAACTATTTATTATAAAATCTAATGAAATTTAGAAATAAAAAATTAAGTTAATAATATGTATATTATAGACATTTTGCAAGATATGTAGCATTTAAAAAAAAAAATTTAACGGTCATAGTAAAATAAAATACAATGGGAAGAAATCTTTTGCTTACACGTTTTTCCATGGTTTAGAAGTGTTGTCTAACTTATAGTCAAGTAGGCCAATAGTTTAACTTAGTCATGTTAAGAGCTTATTAGTTACTTTGAATTTCTCGTTCACTTTAGTTGTTTACTTGTGCATATTTCAGAAGTCTTATTAAGTTTAATGTTTACGAACCCTAAACCATTAATCTTCGATGTCCAATAACACTTCAAGCTAGTAATAATATTTTGAGAACGATCTTGAAGTTAAACAATAATTCATTCATAACCATATCTGAGTAACCTGAAAAAGATAATTAAGAAATTAAATTAACTTTTTGTTCAAACACAAGGTTTGCCCTTTGACCAAAAATAAAAAACTATTCTGTAATCTTAATTTATGCTATAGAGCTACAAACACTTATGTCCCAAGCCTTCATATCACTTCCCATGGTATAATGCCCCAAGCGAATGGTGTTAGTGTCACGTTATTATTCTTGAAAGTGTCATGTTATTTTATTTTTTATTTTTTTGATGCTGTAATGTTATTCTAATTGGATTGTGTAAAATGTAAATTAGTAAATGGTTTTTTATTTATTTTATATATATGGTATAATTTAAATTTATAATGTCTGTTTCATAATGATTGTCCTTGTTATTAGTCTTATTTGATGACAATAAATTTTATCAATTAAGTTAATTAGAACTCACAATTAAAGGTACTAGAGTACACTTTTAGGACTTATATGTACAAGGTTAGCATCAATTGATCAACTCATCTCTTTTATAAAATAAAATAAAAAATTATAATGCTGGATAAGAATATTTTTGAGTTGTTAAGATAATTATACTTCAGATTTTTTTTAAAGGTAATTATACTTCAGAATTTTTAAGTTGGATTAAGATTTTTAAAAATTCTTACGATAACTTTATGGTAGTCTTAAAAGTATTATCTATCATTTTAAAATAAGATCTTACTGTATCACCAACATTTAAAAAAAAATGATTATCAGTTTATCACTATCACCAACATTTAAAAAAAAAAATTGATCATCACTATTATCATATAATTATAGTATTTAACTTATTCATTACGGGACACAAAGGTTATTCAAAACTTGGGTTAGTATTATGGTAGTCATCACTTATTTTTAGTTTTTTTTTTTTTTTTTTTTTTAAGAATTTCACAATTTTATATAAAGTGGAATGCATTTTACATTTTTCATGGCGTTAGAAGATTTAAAATAATAATAATATTTTTTTATGGAGGGACCTAAGTTTGAGGATTTTGCGATGATGAAATGAATTTTGATTTAATAGGGATCCCAGTTTAAGGATATTATTGTGATGATGAGATGAATTTTGATTTCATGATATAGGCCAGTGGTTTTTGGTACCGTGGGGATATATTTTTGTTGAAACGCCCCCATAAGGCCATAACAAGTAATATGAACTGTCTTCAGCCAAAAATAAAATAAAAAGAAGAAGAAGAAGTAATATGAAGTTATGAACCATCTTTATTCATTAAATAAGTAATAATTAAAAATAATAACCAGTTTGAGTTCAATGTTCCTGTAAGAGTATATAAACCGAAAGTAATTAAGAAAAAAAAAGATAAGAAGAACTATTCAAAGCAATTAAGAATGAATATAGTAATAAAACCAAATAATTTATATGCAAGGAAGCACAGACACTTAATTTAAGGTGCCGTACTTGTGTCATACCAATTTTTCAAAAATTGCTTAGTGTCCATATCCGTATTTGTGTCATACTCGTGTCGTATTCGTGTACTGGACTACTAGTCCTTTTATGTTATAATTGTTCAAAAATTGCTCTTTTATATTATAATTCTTCAAAAATTGCTTGTATTATCATGTTATATTCATGTTTGTATCCGTAGCTGTGTCCATATTTGTACTTCTTAAATTATACTAGAGTCGAGTAAATCTAAGAAAAATATAATCTCCATTAAACTTTAGACAAGTGCATATATTCTGGGCAAGCCATCGTTGTTGCTGCTGTTGTCTGGAATGCCGCCAAGCTTAAAAATCCGCAACCTTCCTTAACCTTAACCACCTGATGAGGTAGTAAAACCGTAAAACATAAACAGCCACAATGAAGCACGCAAAAGCAGAAACTCAACCTGAACCGGTACCTTCATATCATAATCATTGACAATAACATCATCATTAACACCATGGACACGGTAGAACCAACCAAAGCTGTGGCATGGTGCTACATAATATATTTAGCTACTCTCCTCTTTAGCCTACAAAGCTCCACCCGAAGCACCGTTCTATACTTTCTAATTGTAGCCTCCATTAATTCAATTTCCCCACTTATCCTTTGTTTTGGCCCAATAGGCATTATTACTACAAGCAATATAGACTGCACAAGCAGAGTGAGATTAGGCAATGTGACGACTACAACTAGTATATATGCATATTGTCACTTGTAAGGAGATGAAATGTAACACTAAAACAATCTTCTGATCCAATGAGAGGAGTTTTACTAAATCTAAAGAATATAAATTTTGGTTTATAAGAATACAAAAATGAGTGATTGATTCAAATATTTAAGAGATGAATATGTGGCGGGACAAGGGGAGGAGAGGTGTTAAGAAATTCCCTTTTCATCTTTAAAATGGAAACGTAACTCTTCACACTTATGTATCTTTTCTGCTTATATAAAGAAACAGGTACAAATATGCAGATGCGGCTAGTAAGCTGTACTCACAAGAACAACAAAGTGACGAGCAGAACAACACAACAGAAGCTGAATTCTAGCTATATAACAGCTCATGCCTCATTACATTTTCAAGGATTTTTATTAAGCAAAGAAGAGGACTTCCACATCTACAGCTTAAATCTCTATTCCAAACTGAATTGATGAAGTTGCCTTTGGCTTCCACTCAAGCTATGACATTGATTTTGAATGTGAAAGCAGTGATTTTTGTATGGAAAGTAGTGGTTTTCAAGTAAACCACTACATGAATGAGGAAGGTTTTTTTTTTAATTATCAAGAATGATGTAAGACGCGAGGTAATGGTTTGCAGGAAAGAGAAGTACTCTCTCCTCAATGGGATGCTGTGTAATAGATGGAATATCGCCTTTCCAGTCTTTGATTTGGGTAGTTTTACTTTTTTCTCAGGGTTCTTTTGGTTGTTTAGCTAATAGCTAGCTGATTAGCGGCAGTTAGTTGTAATTGGTTTGGTTGTAGCATTCTTTTGTTGCTTGTTTCTGGTTTGTTTGGGACCTTTCTTCAAATTCCTTTGTTCAATTAATAAAATGTTAACCCTTTAATCAAAAAGGAGAAATTTGATTAACTGGCCATCTACATCAACATACACAAAGTCCGATAATTTAAAGTTGTGGGGACTGATGCAAAGGCTATTTTGGTGATGCTCAGCTATTGAGTTTTAGTCAAAGGAATGAACTGTATAAAAAAAAAAAAAACTTGTTAACATATGGACATGGATGCAATTCAGTTAACCAAATCAGCAGATGATGATCTTGAGTTACATCTGGTCATCATATGTAGTTTACCTTGTCTCAGCAAGGTTATCTGCAGGAATCGGCGCAATTGAATGCCTCCATTCTTCTTCATGGCTTCCTTCAAATATTGATCAAATCTATCCAACCCCACCTGTACCAAGCTGATCGATAATAGTAACTGGTTTAAGAGTCACTAACATATCAGATCATAATTAGAAAGGTCCAACCCCTTTTGGGGTTTTCTTTTATAACCAAAAAGAGAAAAACAAAGAATAAAATAATGCTATACTTTACAACTATTCGTGTAACCAATAATGAAAAATCTATCATATAAGTGACAGGGATAAACCCAGGCATATTAAACAGTATCAAGCTATCTCAAATTAATAAGTCTTTTCATTATTATGTGACTAATCCATGAAAATCTCAACTCTAAAATGTTGCACTGCCTACATATCCAATACTATGCCTCAATATACACCTCTATCCAAATCAGAATAGGACGACAATATAATCACCACTTCTAAACAGATTACAAGATAAAATTTTATTATAAAACATGGTGTAGCATTAGCATTTTGTATGAATAGAAAATATTTGATGGTCCTACTGCAATTTCACCGTTCCATCAATTGTTTATATAGAATCTACTAAACAAATTGATTATTTGGAAAGAAACTGTTTTAAGTGGGAGTTCTCACTGTAATACACAAATAGAATCATTTATTGGATTTCAAACAGTGAATTGTTTCATAAATTTTAATGATAATGACAAATGAAAGTGAAATAGGGCCTTTCAAGTTCAAGTTTAACCAAATAAGCAGTTGATAGTCTACACATGTTCAATTTGAATTTTACATTTGCATCTTCTGATGTGGGTCAATGTTTAGGGCTCAACTTGCTCTGCTTAAACAATCATATGTTAAGCTTGTTATGCTTTGGAAGTCTTACATTGGTGCGGAATGGCAATATAGACTGCCCAAGCAGAGTGAGATTAGGCAATGACGACTAAAATTAGTATATATGCATATTGTCACTTGTAAGGAGATGAAATGTAACACTAAAACAATCTTCTGATCCAATGAGAGGAGTTTTATTAAATCTAAAAGTTCATTGATAATAGAATATAATTTTGGTTTATAAGAAGACAAAAATGAGTTATTGATTCAAATATTTAAGCGATGAATATGTGGCGGGACAAGGGGAGGAGAGGTGTTAAGAAATTCCCTTTTCATCTTTAAAATGGAAACATAACTCTTCACACTTATGTATCTTTTCTGCTTAAATAAAGAAACAAGTACAAATATGCAGATGCAGCTAGTAAGCTTCAAACTCACAAGAACAACAAAGTGACGAGCAGAACAACACAACAGAAGCTGAACTCTAGCTATATAACAGCTCATGCCTCGTTACATTTTCAAGGATTTTTATTAAGCAAAGAAAGAGGACTTCCACATCTACAGCTTAAATCTCTATTCCAAACTGAATTAATGAAGTTGCCTTTGGCTTCCACTCAAGCTTTGATCTGCCATCTTCTGGCTTTGATAATGCTCCTCAGCCTCGATCTGACCACCATAAATCTAGACCATGCATCGTACGCAACTCTAAAAATTATAACTTACATTTACAACATTCCATCAAAGATGTCAACCCCTTTAAGGCCTAACAACCCCCCCCCCCCCCCCCCAACCTCTCTTTAAAAGGCACACAAACAAGCTTCCAAGCCACTTTAGCCCTCAGACCTGACTTAAAATTTCCCTATTGCAGATAATTCTAATTCTGTTATATATTTTAATGACCTTTATAGGCAAAATGAAGACGTTGGGCCCAATGTACCTAAATATTGTATAAAAAAGATTGAATGAGTTGAATTCTTCATTCAAATGAAAGCTTTTTTGCAGCGCGTGAGTAATCCTTGAAGTAATGTTTTCCATTAAGGGGCACAATCCTAAGCACTCAATTTACCAAAAATTAGAGGCATTCCCAAGTACCATAAAGAAATGTCTGCTGAAGCATCTAGTTAAAACTAAGCTGACAATGTTACCTGTAGTCATGTATATCTAGGAGCGACAAAATTCGACTTGTCCATAAACACGACAAAACATAACACAACACAAAATTAGCAAGTTATGGGTTGTGGTTTAACAAATTCATGTTGTGTTCGTGTCTAACCCATAAAACTCATTTGACCTGTTTAATCAAATGTCATTTTACCAATATGCTTTTCAAAATCCTTGTATATAAACTTATAAGTTGTTGTGATTTATTTCATTTGACATATGATTGATTATTTATAATATTGAGATATGCTTTACTTTTGAATGATTATTGGTCATTAGTTATGAGTTTTATATTAAAAAATATATTTGTCTGGTCTTTGTTTTGAATTTTATATCAAAAGATAAACTACAAGAAAGATTAATGTTAGCTTAACTAATTAATAAAAGTCTCATAACAACAAGATGCCATTAATTATTATATGACTAATCAATGAAATTCTGGTGTATAAACTCTCTAATCTCATTTAATGCGTAAATTACATGTATTTTATATGAATGATTCAAAGAGAAAGTCACTAAGAAAAAAGAACCGTCAACTTAAAGTTGCACAACCTATGAATCCAAACCTAAACTATCTAAGTTTGACCATACAACTGTTTCCAAATCAGAATAGGACAACCGACTAAACAAAAGACCTAAACATTATTTCCTAGCTGATGATCATCAAAATCAGTTTTCAATTTCGATTCCCAATCTGTATACGATTCCGATTCCGATTCCGAATCCATATACCATTCTGATTCATCCATATACCATTCTGATTCATACAAATGAGGATAGGTTTCTTCTCCAATCACTTCAGTATTCACGACTTCAACATGGGCTATCACCACAAAGTTCTCGGCTCCAAAAGACGTAGAAGCAGCCATGACGAAGGATTCCATCATTGGACTGAGAGAGTCACAAAGATAAGAGTCAAGCTCCAAACTCTCAAGCATGTCCACGATGTCTAGTTTCATATACTTTGGTGAGGCCAAGACATAACGAGGAAAATCGAGTACTTAAACTAATTCCGGATAGACTATCTCTTCACGCAAATACAGCTTCTCATCATCCTTGCTGTCGTCGCCGTCGGTACTGGTTTGAAGAACTCTGAGCCTTCGCCGAAGACTGATTTGCAAAATTCCCATGGGAATCGGTACTGATGGGTGTTTCTCAAATGTCTTATACGACTCAATCCGTACCTTATAATCCAAAGGTGCCATAGCTGATTCTCGAGAAACAGACATAATGACAGAGGGAATGAGAAAGACAAACTCACAAGACAGAATGAGTTGATTTTCAGAGAGAAAAATTAGAATGAGAGAGAC